>JBBGZY010000028.1:967500-1567500 GCA_037952925.1 Lithobates clamitans | reverse complement strand
GTAAATGAGAAATATTACTGCCAGTTGAGCTGCCGCCTTTGCCATCCAAATTAACTCTTGTTTCAGGCTCATTTTCACAGTTGCAGGTAACTCTGATGCCCATATTAGTCTGTTTTTCCATCTCCTTCAGATTAATTTCTCCTAACTTATAATAAGCAAAAAATATCCCTATTGACATTGTTACTGCCTTCCTGTGAAATAATCTTTTGAAGATTTTATGTTACAGAAATTTAGGGCAAAGATAAACTAGTTATTAAAAAGCTAAACTCTGGGCAGAAAAAGACACAAATTACTGCAACTATGTAACCATTATACATCCTTAAATTTTTTTTTTAAGAATGAAAGCAGTGTAAGGCCCCTTTCACACGGGGCGGATCCGCTTAGCGGACTCAGCGGGGGATCGCTCCGTTGATTCCCGCTGAGCCAGCAGATGACAGGTCCGTTTCTGCTCACTTCATCTGGAACATCAGATGAAAACGGAGAGCATGTCAATTTTCATCTGATCCGCTGGGCGGATGGCGAACGTATAGCCATCCGTGTGTTTTGAGCGGATCTCCTCGGATCAGATGGCAGGCGGGTGTCAGCGGACACATCTCCGCTGATATCCTCCTGCCCATACAATCAATGGGCGCCCCTGGCAGATCCGCCTGAAAAACGGACATGCAGATCTACATTTGACTTTGTATTAGCTTCTTTTCCCTGTTTTTTAGAACTCAGAGAGAGGGGGAGGAGGAAGCAGCACAAGGAGACAATCAGGTGTGCTGCTGTGCAGGGAGTGGGTCTAACTTTAGTTATTTTATTTATTTTTTTTATTCAGCATAAGGAATGGTACTTTATGATCTATTTTTATTGGTTTTTGATATAATAAAGAGATACAAGCTGAACATACACCCATCGGCTACTTTATTAGGTACACCTGTTTAATTGCTTGGTAACACAAATTGCTATTCAGGCAATCACATGGCAGCAACTCAATGCATTTAGGCATCTAGATGTGGCGAAGACAACTTGCTGAAGTTCAAACCGAGCATCAGAATGGGGAAGAAAGGGGATTTAAGTTACTTTTAACGTGGCAAAGTTGTTGGTTCCATCACCAACAAAAAACATCAATAACTAAAGTAAACACAGAACCAAATCTCATAGAAGCTTTAGCCTTCCATCTGAGCATTTGAAAAACTGTTGATCTACTGGGATTTTCACACACAACCATCCAAAAAAAAAGAAAATCAATACAAAATTTTCTCCCAAAGATTTTAATGCAGCGGATATATTAATTAATTACACCAAAATGTGAAACAATGATTTATTTTATTTTATTGGTGCAAATTTTAAAATCCTATATCAAAACGAGCAAAAAAGGAAAGGAAAGAACAGTTTTAAAGTATGAGCTCTTTCTGTATTGTAAAAAATAAAAAAAAATGAGCATTGTCAGGAACCATGAACCAGACCGAGACAGAAGTACAGTAAAATCACACTTGTTTATTATTAAAAATAAAAAGGTAAATAGAGTAAGTGAAGTCAAAGCATAGCCAGAGTCCAGTAACTGGATCGGGTAGTCACCCAAGTCAGAGTTCAGTAACCAGATCGGGTAATCAGCCAATCCAGAGTTCAGTAACCAGATCGGGTAATCAGCCAAGCCAGAAGTCAGGGATCCAAGTAGAGGAACAGCAAGCAGGATAAGGAGCCAGAAGGGATGTCAGCAAAGCCAGTCTTCGAACGCAGGAGATGGTTTCTTGTGATGTGACCAAGGCGAAGGCAGGAATGAAGTGAGCTGGATATCTTTAAGTAGGCGGGACTGACGAGCAGATCCACAACAGCTGGTTAACTGTGGAGAGAGATGAGAGCTGGCAATTAGCCGACGGCTGAGCGGCCAGGAGAAGGAAGGACTGAGCCAGCCCTGACAGAGCTTTGGTATAAGTAACCCTAAAAGTACAATCCATGTCCTAAAACAAAGCAGGTAAGTAAAAGGGAATTTTCAAAACAGATTCCTGCTTGGAAAACGCCAACACATTTCCATTATACTACAAATTCTTCATCAGGGGTATTAGGACATCTAGAATTAAACATATGTAGTAAAGAAAATGCACAGTAACAGTATGTGTTATTTCTTTCTTGATTATACACAAAGTATCATACCTTCCAAAATAGGGGGAATTGAACACCAACCAGGGCAAACAAACTAAAATTCAGACCCACAGGAGACCACACATGCACTCACTGGGGGGACACGAAGCAAGGCACATCTACAATTAAAAGAATATGGGTTATCTATGTGTACATCTACACAGGGGTTGTTGTGTCTAAAACAGTGCTGGGGAATGGTCTGAGCTTACCAGCTTTAAGATGGTGTGCAAATGGAGATTCTGGCAAAGTAGTGTGTCAATAGAAGTTCTGATAAAACGTGCAAGTGTGTTGATCTGGCATTCCCTGCAAAATATCCATAAGTATTAAATAATATAAGTGTCTAAATCTAAGAGTGTATTAAATAAAGAAAAAACACTTCCAATAGGAAGGCAACTCTATGGACATAAAGGATAAAATACTAAGCTCAATGAACAGTTGAATTCCATAAGGAAACACTGTGTAAACATAGGAGACAGGTGGATCAGCAGAGAATTTAATCAAAGATAACTTTACCTGATGTGAAATAAGGTAATCTGTTTTAATCTAGATGTCTGAATCCCCCTGATGAAGATGATGTTGTATAATCGAAACACGTTGGGGTCTTCTAAGCCGCAATCTGTTTTATAAATTCTCTTATACTTACCTGCATTGTTTTAGGACATTGATTGTACTATTGGGGTTACTGATACCAGAGCTCATATTTTAAAACAGTATTTCCCCTTTTCTTGTTTTGATATTGGATTGTAACATTTGTACCAATAAAATAAATAATTGTTTTATTTTTTGGTGTACTTGCTTAATATAGCCACTGCATTAAAGCCCTTGGGAGAAATTGTATAGGCAAACTGGTTCCAGATGATAGAAAGGCAACATTAACTCAAACAACCACTCATTACAATCAAGGTATGTACAATACCATCTCTGAACGTACAACACATCGCACCTTGAAGCAGATGGCTACAGCAGCAGAAGACCACATCGGGTGTTACATCTGTCAGCTATTAACAGGAAACTGAGGCTATAATTCGAACAGGCTCACCAAAATCGGAAAATAGAAGATTGGAAAAACGTTTCCTGGTCTGAGTAGTCTCGATTTCAGCTGCGACATTCAGATGGTAGGGTAAGAATTTGGCGTAAACAACATGAAAGTCTAGATCCATCCTGCCTTGTATCAACGGTTCAGGCTGGTAGTGTAATGGTGTGGGGAATATTTTCTTGGCACACTTTGGGCCCCTTCGTACCAACTGAGCATTGTGTAAATGGCATGGCCTACCTGAGTATTGTTGCTGACCATGTCCATCCCTTTATGACTACAGTGTACCCATTTTCTGATGGCTCCTTCCAGCAGGATAATCCACCATGTCATAAAGTTCAAATCATCTCACTACTGGTTACTTGAAATAGACAATGATGTCACTGTACTCCAATGGCCTCCGCAATCACCAGATCTTAATCCAATAGAGCACCTTTGGGATGTGATAAAGCAGAAGATTTGCATCATGGATGTGCAGCCAACAAATTTGCAGCAACTGCGTGAAGCAATCGTATCAATATAGACCAAAATCTCGGAGGAATGTTTCCAACACCTCGTTGAATCTATGCCGCACAGAATTAAGGCAGTTCCGAAGGCAAAAGGGGGTCTAACTTGGTACTAACAAGGTGTACCTATTCATGTTGATGTTTAATTGTTGGATTGTGTAATATGCAGATGTACTATGTGATAATGAAAACACTGTATGTACTACATTTCTGCAAATGTAATAAAAATTTTGTTGGATAAAAAAAAAAAACAAGGTGTAACTAATAAAGTGGCCGGTGAATGTATCCATTACAACAGAAATATAGAGAGAAAAAACGTATAAATGACTAATATCGCCAACCATGCAATATTGGACAAATCATCAAAATGTACCCAAAGAGGTAGTACAGATCCTCCTCGTTTAACGACTTACCTGTTTAACGACCACTCAGACTTACGATCAGCTCTCCCCACCCAAACTACGCGATATACATCATTGTATTGTACAGTACAGAATTTTTTTTTGTGTTCTGTACTTATGCAAATTAAAACAACGTTATTGAGCTGGCGCTTTGTGTTTAGACCTTTTTTTCACAATACAGTACAGTAGTTAAAAACGCTTAAAATATTGCTTACTTGTGGCTCCTCATTTAACAACCAACATTTGTTTAACGACCTGGTCGTTGGAACGGAACCTGGTTGTTAGGTGAGGAGTACCTGTAATACAGGTTAACAACATCATGAACGTAAATATAAACACTGCTGTGACATCCAAATCCATTACAACCAGACACAGGGAATATGGTGTTGCTTGATGCAAAAAAAAGCAAAGAAATAGGGAGGTCCTGCATGTGTAGATAAGAGAATGGTCTGAATAGAGGGCCTGATATAGGGTCCTTCTATGTAGGCCCACTTTTGCTCTCCAGATCCATAGGATCAAACTTAACCATGTGTAATACAACATCAGTAAGAAATGCATGGTGAATATGAGTAGGAAGCGGGAAATAGAATTAGTCAACAAGGAAGAGAAGCAATAAAAAAAGAGAAGAGAGACCGGAAGGGAGAGAGGAACTCAAGCGCTGCCTCAAGCACTGAATAATTACGTTATGAGACAGGTATCCTGTTTATCAGTGTAGCGAGAACTCATCAATTGAAATAGGAGACACATTCTGAGGGTTATCTGAAGTAGGACCACACAGTCCATGTAATATTGTAGGCCTCTGACTTGTCAGTATCCCAGGAGATCATTTGCTCCAAGTGACATAGGGAGTCCATCTCGCAAGTCAAGCAAAAGGGGGGGTGCCCAATTTTTACCAGTTTCTAGCTATAATTGTACGCGCTGCAGTTAAGAAGAGGCGTAGTAGGCTCCTTTTTGTTCTGCTTATAATAACCAGGCATAATAGATAATAGTGTGACAGTGGGTCTGTACGGAATCCCATCCCCTACTAGTTTAGGGTACAATAGGAGGATTTTATCACAAAAGTGCATGAATAAGCAGCACATCTCCCAGATATGGGTCATAGTTTCTGGGGCTGTCTGACACCTCCAGCAGGTATCAGGAATAAAAGCACTAATGTTATGGAGCACTGTGGGGCAGTAATACTACCTGGATAAGATTTTATAGTTTCTCTCCTGTGCCCTAATGGATACAGAAACTTTGTGTCTAAGCAATAAAATCTTAGGGGAATGCTACTTTAGGTGTTGTTCATTATGCTGCTAGCCAATCTGCAAAGTTCTCTGCCCACCCCCATATCCGCCGTTCTTCTGGTGCTGCAGGGGGTAATATAATCAGCTAGACCTGTCACAGGCACTCGTCATGAGTGCTGACTTTGCCCTCCCTTTCTGCCCCTTTTCTCCAGTCATAGAAACTGTACTTTAGCTTCAATCAATAAAAAGCACTCTATGAATGGAGGAGGCAGACCTTTCATTCATCAGCCTGAGTTCCATTCATAGACCGCTTTTAATTGATGGATGCTATAAAATGCCTTCTAATCTGATGAAGTTGGCTGTGATAAAGAGGTGCTGCTTCAAATAGTGTTAACCAGTATATTAGAGGTTGGTCTTCGAATGAAGCACTAATGGATGGATGAGTGCATTCATTGCTCAATGAGATGTTCCTTATGAAAATTATGTGAGAAGCATGTGAGTACAATATATTTTAACCAGTAAAAAAAAAATAAATTAAGATATTTGAGGATCTTACACTATGCCAAGGCGCCAGTGGTGGCCCATTCATTAGGGGCACCGCCCCCCTAATCCATGCGCCCGGCCCTTAATCTACATGCAAGGTGCCAGATGTATGGATTTCAATGGTTTTTTTTTTTCTAGAAGCACGATTGGAGACTGAGGCTCTAATTGGCTTCAAAAAGGGTGGGCTCTGCGCTCCGACCCCACCCACTTGTGTGATGTGTGCGGTGGTGGTTGGAGCGGATGAGTAGAGTAGAGTGAGGCGGGGTGGAGCTGGCAGCAGCTAATGAGTATGCAGTCTCTGGCAGTGACGTGTGCAGAGGCAGCGTTGCCGTGCAGTCGAGCTGGGAGAAGAAAGATGGCGATGTCTGTCGTTTGAGCGTGCCGCAGCCTGGCTCTTTCTACCTGGCTGCTCTCCATACCTGGCTGCTCTCCATCTGTTGTGCATGGACTTCACGGTGGCCGAGAAGGTGGTGATGCCGTGATGGTGGATGGGGTAAGTGAGGACCCGTGGGGGGGGGTTTGTTTGCCACCCCCAAAAAAAATTGCTTTCATAGTATTCATATTTAAAATTCTTTATACACAGCTCCATTATCCTATTTTTATTTTTTGTAAAAGACATCTCAGTGCTGCATGCTAGTGGTAAGGACAAGCAGGAGACCAAGAAGGATGAGAAAGATGAGAGGAACAATTTATGCCGCGTACACGTGTTCGTTTTTTCCGACGGAGTTCCGCTGAAACGGACTTGCCTATACACGATCACACCAAAGTCCGATCGTTTAGAACGCGATGACGTACGACGGAACTAGATAAAGGAAGTTTAATAGCCAGTAGCCAATAGCTGCCCTTGCGTAGTTTTTGGTCCGTCGGAATAGCATACAGATGAACGGTTTTCCCGACAGGAATTGATTCTGTCGGAAAGATTTAAAATGTTCTATTTCTAGGTCCGTCAGAATTTTCCAAAGAAAAAGTCAGATGAAGCCCACACACGATCGGAATGTTCGATGGAATGATTCCGTCTGACCTTTTCTGCCGGAAAGTCCGGTCGTGTGTACGTGGCATAAGACTGTGCTTCCATTGTATTCATGTGGCAACATTTTATCAACAGCAGTTGTAATTGTGGGTTACACAATTAATATATGTTCTGCAAAACTCCCCTATTTCAATTATTCAAACATGGTTCAAAAAGATCGACTCACTTTTTCGGACCTTGATTTGAAAAGGAAAAGAGACCAGAATTAAATTATCAGCCTCACAGTTGCCAAACAAATAGAGATCTGGCAGTGCCACATGCCAAGTTGTATTTTATAACGGCTAAGCTACAGCATTTTGTCAGATGGGGTACTGTTAATAAAGAGGGTTCCATTGAAGCCGTTCTCTTAGATTATAATTCCAGGTACCATTTGATAGCACAATTAAAAGCAGATAACTTTACGAAGATGTCTCAATCCCCAAACCATTACCCTTCTACAGAGGATGGGGAAGGGATCACCGCTCCAGTGGATGTGTGGATAAAAGACTCTCCTCAGGATTAGAATTTCAGGTGCAGGTTAAGCATATAGCTAACGAGGCAATGAAAAGTTCTGGACAGCTGCACTTCAGAATATAGCCTTTATTGTAAAAAATACAAGCCACAGCAGAAAATGTGACAAACTAGCTGACGCTTTTCACACTTAACAGTGCTTAATTATAACTACCCTACCACCAAAAAAGATTTTTTTGGTGGTAGGGTAGCTATGATTAAGCACTGTTAAGTGTGAAACGCGTCAGCTCGTTTGACCCATTTTCTGCTGTGGCTTCTATTTTTGGATTTTTTACAATAAAGGCTATATTCTGAAGTGTGGCTTGTCCAGAACTTTTCCTTGCCTCACCTTCTACAGAAGATATAGACAGAAATGAGGACATTTAAGAAATATAGAGGCTATACAATTTATACCCCATTTTGGAAGACTGGTCTCCATTCACGGTATTTTAAAATTTGTGGTAAAATAGCTCATGACTCTTTTCAAAAAGTTTTTTGCAATTTACCAAAAAATGCAACTAAAATACCGCATTCGTTATTTCATCGAAATGTGCGGTGTTTATCTCATGAAACCTTGCAGTATTTTATCTCATGCAATATCCAGTGGGATGGATACAGTGGAGAAGGATTAGAACCCCTGTCAGTTTTATTGCTAATAAAGAGATAAAATGGTTTAATCTGTAGAAATATGCCAAACCAGGAAGTCAGTGCGGTCCCTGCAGCATACAAAAAAGAAAAAAAATGTGACTAGGATACCAGTCAAAGGAAAGCTGCACACGTGGTGTATCAAAAACGACTACGTTAAGGTAAATACAAAATATCTTTATAAAGGTCAAATATTGAATGAAAATAATATAACAAATTACACACTTCTATAAAATAACCTTCTTCCACCAATAAAAGAGACAACATTGCCTTTGGTTTGGATTTACTAAATGTAATGGGGTGTATTTACTAAAGGGACAAAGACTGAGCACTTTGCAAGTACAGTTACTTCAGAGCTTAGTAAATGAGGGGAGCTCTGCTGACTTCCATCATCCAATTATGTGCAAGCAACAATGCAGTTTTTAAAAAATGTTCCTTGCATGTGATTGGGTATTCTTTGTGAAGTAAAGTAAGGGAGAGTTATAACTCCTGCCAGTTTTTTTTTTGCCAGCTGTGTTCCATTGGGGAAATTTACCTTTACTTCCTGTCCCATAGCCAAAACCGGAAGTGAGAGGAAATCTCTACAAATTAACCACTTCAGCCCTGGAAGATTTTCCCCCCTTCCTGACCAAAGCACTTTTTGCGATTCGGCACTGCATCGCTTTAACTGACAATTGCGCGGTCATGCAATGTTGCACCCAAACAAAATTGACACCCTTTTTTCCCCATAAATAGAGCTTTCTTTTGGTTGTATTTGATCGCCTCTGCGGTTTTTATTTTTTGTGCTATAAACAAAAAAATAGCGACAATTTAAAAAAAAAAAAGCAATATTTTTTACTATAATAAATATCCCCCACAAATATATAAAAAAAAATGTTTCCTCAATTTAGGCTGATATGTATTCTTCTACATATTTTTGGTAAAAAAAATCGCAATAAGCGTATATTGATTAGTTTGCACAAAAGTTATAGCGTCTACAAAATAAGTGATAGTTTTATGGCATTTTTATTATTCTTTTTTTTTTTTTAATTAGTAATGACGGCGACCTGCGATTTTTATCATGACTGCAACATTATGGCGGACACATCGGACACTTCTGACATTATTTTGGGATCATTGGCATTTATACAGCAATCAGTGCTATAAAAATTCACTGATTACCGTGTAAATGACACTGGCAGTGAAGGGGTTAAACACTAGGGGGCGATCAAGGGGTTAACTGTGTCCTAGGGAGTGATTCTAACTGTGGGGGAGATGGGCTTCAACTCACATGACAGCGATCACTGATCCCGATGACAGGGACCAGTGATCTCTGTCATGTCACAAGGCAGAATTGGGAAATGCCTTGTTTACATAGGCACTTTACCATTCTGTGACTCCGTGACACGACCGGCGGACATCAAATCCGCCCGTCCCGTGGGCACGGTAACACTGTACGTGGTGGGTGCGCGCGTGCCTGCTAGCCCCGCCAATTGGAGGGGACGTACAAGTACGCTCATTTGCCCACCACTGCCATTGTGCCGACGTACAGTGGGGCAAAAAAGTATTTAGTCAGCCACCAATTGTGCAAGTTCTCCCACTTAAAAAGATGAGAGGCCTGTAATTGTCATCATAGGTATACCTCAACTATGAGAGACAAAATGTGGAAACAAATCCAGACAATCACATTATCTGATTTTTTAAAGAATTTATTTGCAAATTATGGTGGAAAAGAAGTATTTGGTCAATATCAAAAGTTCATCTCAATACTTTGTTATATATCCTTTGTTGGCAATGACAGAGGTCAAACATTTTCTGTAAGTCTTCACAAGGTTGTCACACACTGTTGCTGGTATGTTGGCCCATTCCTCCATGCAGATCTCCTCTAGAGCAGTGATGTTTTGGGGCTGTCGCTGGGCAACACAGACTTTCAACTCCCTCCAAAGATTTTCTATGGGGTTGAGATCTGGAGACTGGCTAGGCCACTCCAGGATCTTGAAATGCTTCTTACGAAGCCACTCCTTCATTGCCTGGGCGGTGTGTTTGGGATCATTGTCATGCTGAAAGACCCAGCCATGTTTCATCTTCAATGCCCTTGCTGGTGGGAGGAGGTTTGCACTCAAAATCTCACAATACATGGCCCCATTCATTCTTTCATGTACATGGATCAGTTGTCCTGTTCCCTTTGCAGAGAAACAGCCCCAAAGCATGATGTTGCCACCCCCATGCTTCACAGTAGGTATGGTGTTCTTTGGTTGCAACTCAGCATTCTCTCTCCTCCAAACACGATGAGTTGTGTTTCCACCAAACAGTTCTATTTTGGTTTCATCTGACCATATGACATTCTCCCAATACTCTTCTGGATCATCCAAATGCTCTCTAGCAAACCTGACGGGCCGGGACATTTACTGGCTTAAGCAGGGGGACACGTCTGGCACTGCAGGATCTGAGTCCCTGGTGGCGTAGTGTGTTGCTGATGGTAGCCTTTGTTACGTTGGTCCCAGCTCTCTGCAGGTCATTCACTAGGTCCCCCCGTGTGGTTCTGGGATTTTTGCTCACCGTTCTTGTGATCATTTTGACCCCACAGGGTGAGATCTTGCGTGGAGCCCCAGATCGAGAGAGATTATCAGTGGTCTTGTATATCTTCCATTTTCTAATTATTGCTCCCACAGTTGATTTCTTCAAACCAAGCTCCTTGCCTATTGCAGATTCAGTCTTCCCAGCCTGGTGCAGGTCTACAATTTTGTTTCTGGTGTCCTTCGACAGCTCTTTGTCTTCACCATAGTGGAGTTTGGAGTGTGACTGTTTGAGGTTGTGGACAGGTGTCTTTTATACTGATAACAAGTTCAAACAGGTGCCATTAGTACAGGTAATGAGTGGAGGACAGAGGAGCCTCTTAAAGAAGAAGATACAGGTCTGTGAGAGGCAGAAATCTTGCTTGTTTGTAGGTGACCAAATACTTATTTTCCACCATAATTTGCAAATAAATTCTTTCAAAAATCAGACAATGTGATTGTCTGGATTTGTTTCCACATTTTGCCTCTCATAGTTGAGGTATACTTGAGAACTTGCACAATTGGTGGCTGACTAAATACTTTTTTGCCCCACTGTATGTCGGCATGCAGTGGCCGGCAAGTGGGTAAACTTTGGGACCCCCCAGGTCACCAGAACCAGTGTCCTCATTGCAAGATTTTCCCTCTCATTTTCTGGGGACAGCCCAAAATGTTGGATTTTCTGTTCATTTCACTTTCAATGATAATGGTAAACAGGATTGATAGGGAGGATGAAGATACCTAATGGGGACACGGCAATAAAAACCCGACTGGGGGGTTCAATCCCTCTCCACTCTGTCCAAAACTTTAAAAAAAAAACCTTTTTCCTTTAGGTTTACTTTAAGTAAATAAACCTCAGTGATTCTGTGTTTTTCATATTTAGGTTTCTATGTATTACTGTAGAGAGATGTGATCCAAAAAGCTACAGACTACTCAAAACTGGCTATCATATATTTTTTTTTTTTTTTGAGGTGCTGGTATTTTATTCAGATTGAAAGTCAAAGTGTAATACAGGTGAAACAGACAGATGAATGGGGTAAATGGCAGAGAAAAGATACAGGGGGGGGTGTACAAACACAGTATCATCCACACAGAAAATCCAAATCAGGGTGTACATGGAGGGGGGGGGGATGTAAACTGGACCCAGTAAAACTGTGTTTGTCTGAACAACTCTTTGGGGGGGAATTAACAGAGTTTTGCGAGTACAATGCTTGCACAACTCTCCTAAACATAGAACATGGACCAGATGCTTCTCCTAATTAAATTATATATTTTTTATATTTCTTAAATACCACATGTCTGGACCACTACTTATTTAACTCATGCATTTAATTATGTATTTCCTTTTGTAAACTGAATTTAACACCGTTTTATGCAGTATTTACCGAGCATTTTTGAAGTAAATACCGCAAAACAGCATAACGAATTGACGTTTTTGGCATCGCATGCGATATTTAGGCGAAATGTGTCTGATCACCTAAATACCGCATGCAATGTGCTTTAATGAATGTAACCCAATATTCTTTTTTATGTGGACCTGGGTAAGCTGAAAGAATTTGGTTTCTGGCACTGGATGGGAATTCAGTTTGTTCAGTTGATTCAGTTGTAGGGGTCTGTATGTGATTAGAGGTTATACTGGGGCCTACCTTGTGTATTGTACTTTTGATATATTACTTTGATTTATTTAATTACTAAAAGATAACCTATGGTTGTGTATTTGTTTAAAACTGAAAAATAAAGATATGGAAAGAGAACCGTTGTAGAAGCACGATTAAATACATTTGGCTGATGAGGGGATTGTTCTATTCACAAAGCAACTTTTGACCCAAAGGCATTCATTAAGATTTTCTTGTGATTGGTCAGGACCATACTAAAATTGTGCAAAGGGTACTATATAACAGAAGGCTGGTCCTGCTTAGCTTGACCACAAATATGCTCTGTTATACATAACATGCCTGACCTCTTTATAGTCTCAGTTCAGTACTGGTTTTAACCACACAATTCGGCTGCACAGTAATTTGGACCTTGTGCAAAATTTTTAAAAAATTGTATTCCTCATGTAATAAAATAAATTCCTTGATTATTTCGCAGTGGTAGGCTTCACAAATACAATTAGATAATCAAAAGACTGGGGAGAAAGCACAAGCGTCAAACTAAGTGTAGCATATATGAGTGTTTAATGGGGATAAAAAGACTTGAACTCACGAGTTAAAACATCATGGGCATTGAGCACTGAGGTATATCCGCATCTACACAGCGGGGCGTCAGGATGGACTCTGCGGTGGTTGAACTCAAAAGGAATGGCGTCGGTGGATTCCGACGCTTCCTGGAGCCGTGGAATGCACAGGGAGCCGGTGATGACATCACTTCCTGCATGTGATAAGGTAGCCGATGCGTTTTGTAGAGCATGTGCTTCTTCAGGCCTTGTCAAAGCTATTTTGGAAGAGGGCTTATAAGGGTGCAGTGGCAGCCGCTGGGTCCTAAACTCCAGCGGTGTCATAAGTAAAGTGATCGATATGGCAACCGCATTAGATCATATAATGACAGTGCATACATTTAAAAAAGCTCATACTTGCACTGTATAAAACAAATCCACTATAAACAATTTATTAAAATGTACAATTATAAAAATAGGATGGTTAATTTAAAAAAATGATAAAGGAAAATCAAATCAAATAAAATCAATTCATATGAGTTTACAATATACACAATAATTGAGCAAACATACAGACGGTCTATCATAAAGGTATGTGTACCATATATGGGCAACATAAATACTTTTTACTTACATGTATCCTATAGAATGTGTAGATATATATGCACATGGTGCCCAAGTTTATAATATAAGATTTCTATTCTTTTATATATTTTATTTAGTAAGGGTACTTACTTTTATTGTGACAGTCAAGACCTTAAAGATATTATATTATATATATTATTTGTACCTATACCTATATTATTTGTACCTATAGGTAAGTCTAAAATAAGGCTTACCTATAGGTACTGTAGATATCTCCTAAACGTGCGTGGTTTAGAAGACATTTACTGTATACTGCGACAATGACGTCATCGGCGCATGCGCTCAGAAGGAATGGCCACCCATGCTGTTTCTTCAGAAGCGTGTGCCGTGATCGGCGGCTCCCACGCTCATTAGTGGGAGTGACATCACGCGGCTCTGGTCAGTCACACAGTCGGGGTCTGCGGCCCCCGGAAGGAAGGAAGACCTACAGTGAATATAGTCAAAATAAACTCAGAAAAGAAAAAATATATAATAAATGTATAGTGACCGTGAATTGGCTGCAACCACTTGGTAGTGTACCCAAAAAACAAGATAAAAAAAATAGATAAATGTGAGAAAAACCCAACTAAAGCCCTATGGTAGGAGTCAGTTCATATAAAGGTAAAAATCTCATAGGGGTAACTTGATAGAAGAAAAAACAGATCACATCAATGTAAACATCGACTGTTATATTTATGAATTGGCCACTCACCTCCAAAAATTACCCAAAGATCAAACAAGGCTCATCAGATAGTCAGATAAGGATCCCTGCTGATGGATATGTAAAGACATCCAGGTCCCAAGCGAAGACGAAGAACTACGTCAAGATCTTGGTATCAAAACATCTTGGGAAACAAGTAAGAATAAAAATCGCAGTAAGAACCAATTGGAGTAGTGACACACTCGCCTCCTCACCGCACTTCTGTAAAACGCCATTGGAGCCTTGTGACGTCATTTCCGGTGGCGTTTTACGGAAGTCCGGTGAGGAGGCGAGTGTGTATCTACTCCCATTGTTTCATACTGCGTTTTTTATTCTTACTTGATATAAGCAGCAGCTTTTACTTTCGCAATATTGCACTATGGCTGTTCTTTGTTTCCTTTGACCACCATTTATACAAGAAGTGCCATTTCTTGGAGCGAGCTATTTCTTCTATATATGGAGTTTCCCAAAATGTTTTGATACCAAGATCTGGATGTAGTTCTTCGTCTTCGCTTGAAACCTGGATGTCTTTACAGATCCATGAGCAGGATTCCTATCTGATGAGCCTTGTTTGACCTTTGGGTCATTTTTGGAGGTGAGCGGCCAATTCATAAATATAACAGTCGATGTTTGGATTGATGTGATCTGTTTTTTCTTCTATCAATTTACCCCTATGAGATTTTTACCTTTATATAAACTGACTCCTTCCTTTTACTAGCACATTATGCCTTTACTTTGCAGGAAAGAAGAAAGGAAGAAAAACCCCACAGTTTATGAAATAAGAAAAATAAGGGGGGGGGGGGCAAAGGTGTGGTCTATCAGAGTTAAAACCTAATCTTGTAAACTGTATATATATATATATATATATATATATATATATATATATATATATATATATATATATATATATATGTATATATTTTATTTTTATTTTTTAATGAGTAACAGAGTGAAATAGGAAGGCAATGGAGATACAAAAAAAAACTCAAATCAGGGTGTTAACCTCTATTTCCTCGTTCAGGCCTAGATAATAAAAAGAGAAGTCGGTCTTCTTCCGGAAATTTTCTTGCCTTTAGACTATGATCTATTTGGTCTATTTACAAACCTGGAGCCTGCTTTCAGTAAGAAAAGACATGATAAAGTAAAATAAACAGCAAAAATAAGAGATGTTTGTGTAAATAATTATTTTTCGAAATACTGGCAAAAGTTGCGAAATTAAAATTTTCATTAAGCCTCAGCCAGAGTCTGTGTCATTCTGTAAATCTAAAATACTTGCCTTCAGAAAGTGTTATCAATTGTAAACGGTACAAAAAATAACTCATCCAGCCATAGATTGTGTCCTCCAGAACCATTGTAATATAAATATAGGCCTGGAACATTAAAGAGAATGATTTGTAGCAGGAGGCTTTTAAAATTAAATGACAAACTGTTAAAATATCAGTCAAGTATGCTGGCAAATTTTTGAAGACATCTTACAAAAAACAAGATTATTACCGTGGATATTTGCAGAACAAAAAAAAAAAAAGTATTGATTTATTCTTGTTTTTTTCTGGTAAAAGAAAAACTGCCTTCTAATTCTTTCAATGTTACTTTGCACAAGTGCTTTTACCCATCAGAAACCAAGCTGAGTGTGTTTAATTAAAGGGTATTTATAGTGATAAGGGCTTTGTGTTCCATGTTGGGTGTTCTACTTCAGTGGTTCTCAACCCTGTCCTCAAGTACCACCAACGGCTTGGTATTTTGAACAGCTATTTTATCTAAAAGAAATTCCCAAAACATGGCCTTTTGGGGTTACTTGAGGACAGGGTTGAGAACCACTTGTGTCCTGGATTAAAGAGATGATGTGGCAACCCTACATACTAATGGTTAGGACATGCAGAGGCCCTCTTTTATAGTCCCTCATCTTAAAAGAGAAGTATGGCCAAAGCCTTCGTTTTGCACTCCTGTGACACAGAGTCAGCCAAAAGTGAACCAAAGCTGCTTTTGGCTGACGTCACAATAATGTCGGGATCCACCTAGATGCCTGATAGGCAGCTCGCTCAACCTTTCAGCAAGCCGCTGAGAGCCTGAGTCACATGTTTCCACCCATCCCCAACCCATCGCTCCAGTGAGCACTGGAGGGGAAGAGCAGAGAGCATTGATTGACACTCTGACTGTCACCTCTCTCTGCTCAGAGGGAACCGAGAACTGAGTGATTTAGAAGTCATGTGATCGCTCAGTTCTCGGTCCTAGAGCTGGTAGGGGACAGCTGCAGTATCACAGCGATGATGCAGCCACAGAGATGTTTATCTATGTTTGTTTGCTTTTTATATTTCTAAACTTCTCCTTAATGCCCTTTTCACACAGGTGCCGCCGCTAAGCTGAATCTGCTTGCTTAGCGGGGATCTCTCCGCTGAACCCCGCTGAGCAGGCTGATGACAGGTCCGTGTCCACTATGCGGAACGGACACAGTCCTGCTCTCCTCTATGGGGCAATCGGATGGAAACAAACTGCCCATCCATTTCCACTCAATGCCATCCGATCCAATGCACCAGATGGATGGAAAATAGGAATAGGTCTGTTTTTGGTGGACAGGATCGGATAGCGGCTGGTGTCAGCAGACATCCGCCAATCCATAGACAACAATGCAGGGTCCGATCAAGTCCGCCTGAACAACTGACAGTGAAAAAACTTCACTGTGTGAAAGGGGCCTTAAGCTAGTCAGTCATGGCTCGATTCTTCTCTCATTTAGCACACAGGAGAAAATCAATTAGTTGTCCCATTCACAGTAATAAACGTGCATGGTGGAATCTCCACTTCTGTGGCTGCTGTGATCAGCAACTGTGGCACCCACAGATTCCATAATACATTAGTACTGCCAAACAGGCTGTATCTAATAACATGCAGTCACTGCTCAGCTGATCATTTTTACACCTGGCTCAGTTGATTCTTAAGGTCCAGTTCACACTGGTCCGACATGCGCTCTGACTTTGAAAAGCACAAGTCGCATGACATGTCAAGATCAATGGATCCCAATAAGAGCCGTCTTAACTGGTCTGACATGTGTCGGTCGGACTTTGAAATATGTTCCTGCACTACTTTGGTCCAACTAGGGCATGATTTCAGCCAATTTATTTGCATGTAAGTTGCATCCAAGACGGCTTATCATCTGCTCTGACTTGTGGCATGAGACTTGTGCTCTGAGGATCTTGAAGGGGAACTCTACGGCAAAATGTAGAAAAAATGGCCTCCTGTTTTACTTACACTACACTAGTTTTTTGGGGGGTGAATGGGTAGAGGTACTATGTACCCCATACTCCTTCGCATGGGGGGGTTTGGGATCAGGGGGCTTCCAGATTTCGATAGGCCCCCTGCCCACAGACCCACACAACTGCAGCCCAGGGTTGTGGGGAAATAGGGTCCTTGTCAGAGCCCCCCCTGCGCTAAAGCACACCCCCTCATTTTGAGGGCAAGTGGCCTAGTATGGTTCAGGAGGGGGGCGGTTGCTCATCCTCCCCCCTACTGCATTTTTGATAAGGGTCTGGTATGGATTTTGGGGGGGAGGGAACCCATCGCCATTTTTTATTCCCTGAAAATCCATACCAGACCCAAGTCGCACTCATCACAAAGTCGGATCTTGTTCATGAAAGTTGCATGGAAGTCGAATCGATGTCGGACCGAAGTCGCAGGGCTAAGTTGGAATGACAGTCGCACGACTTTCATGTTGCACCAGTGTGAACCGGGCTTCAATGGGTGGTAACTGGAAATGAAGGAAAGCAGGCTGTGAGGTAACTTGTCTACAGGTCAAGTCAGTGGGGTCTATTTACTAGCCAGGAGGCTTAATAACTGTTTTCTGCTGGGCTTTTGTTGTGGACAGTGATGCTTACCCCTGCAAAGGAATCTTCTTGTTTTTCTGTAAACGCTGACCAACAAACACAGGCAGGAAGCCCTTAAACCTATTGGTGCGTGGAATACCTCTCTGTCAACTCTCCGCTTGAAGCGGAACCCCACAACATATACTTCAAGCTATTATGATAATAACAGTAGGTTGGTGTACAGTTCATACTATGAAAAACATGTAGCACCGGCAACATTCCTCATACCTTTAAAATACTCCTGGTCCCTACACCGCAGTCTTAATAGTTAACTTTATCATTTTTACAAGTGCTTTTCTTTTTTCATTGGCTGCCATTGGAAAGAAACATAATTTTACTAAATTATTCCTTATTATAGGCTATTAAAAAGGTCTTTTCTTGACTAACAGTAATAGAAGACTGATTGCATTGTTATTTCACAAGTTCAATTTAAACATGTATCTTAAAGTGAGTCATGGAGAAGTCTAATTATACTTGTATTAAAAGACCTTTTAATTGTGTAAATTGAAGCAATAGAACTATTAATGCAAATAAGATTTTACAAAAGGCTTTGTTGTAGCAAATCATATACTGAACAACAGTAGAAAAACATCAGGTGTCTACTTGTTCTGCCTCTGCACTTTCTTATTACTTCTCAAAAATTGGAGCGAGAAAATACATTTGGAAGGGTAAATTGCAAGATGCAAACTTGCCCAGTCAGGGCCTAGACTGGAAATGAACAGCCGTGCTTCATAATACTCACATTGAACTTCTATATTATCTGTTTTGGCAGCACAAAAGAGATACTTCGAAGATGACCAAATATGTGGAGCTTGTTATTGTGGCCGATAATCGTGAGGTAAGAAACAAATATCTGACAGCTTTTCCCTTTTGCGTCTGGTTTTATATGCTATGGTCCAGGAAGACCTTGTCTTATGGGTCACAATCTTGTGTTTAATCAAAGGGAAGTTCTAGACAGCAAGTCAAATTATCAGACAACTGATAGCCAAGACACATTGCAGATATACAGAACTTTGGTCAGAAAGCACACTCTGTTTCCATGCTACAGTGTGTGGGCAAAATTGTAGTGGACTCAGTAAGTGGGTAGTATTCCAGACTCAGCTAGAGGCTAGATTTCCAATCATGGTACTGGCTGCAAAGGCACTCAGGAGCAGGGCCGCCATCAGTGGGGTACAGCCAATACACTTATAAGGGGCCCGGCTGGCCAGGCCCAGGCCCAGGGCTGGCCTGCACCCCCTACAGCAGCAGCATCATAAAATGAAACTTTTAGCAGCCAGCTGCTGGTGATCCGTGATCTGGCACTCGCTCCGCTTCCTACCCTGCGAAGACAGAGCCTGCTTCTAGGTTAGTAATGTAATTAGGCGTTACTCAGGGATGGTGTGTGGCCGGCCTCGGCTGTGGTGGGACCCAGCCCTCTTAGATGCATGCAGATTCGAGAGAGCAGCATGGAAGGTAAGGCACTAAGTCAGTGTGTGTGCAGCATGCTGATGTAGCTTGGTGTGTGGAGTGGACTGTATTCAATCTCCCCAGATGAGACACCTGACCCTGACAAGCCGACATGATGGAGTTACATTGTGAAAATGGATGAGGATGTTTTTGGGTGGGGATGAGAGTTACATTGTGGAGAGCCTCTTCACAATGTAACTCTCATCCTCACCCAGAATCATCCTCATCCATTTTTACAATGTAACTCCATCATCCTCATCCCCACCCAGAATCATCTGTCCCTCTCCACAATGTATCCCCATCCCCACCCAGAATCATCCTCATCCCTTTCCAGGAAGAGGGATGAGGATGATAAAGTTACATTGTGGAGAGGGATGATGATGATTCTGAGCGGGGATGAGAATTGTACATATGTTAAGTTGTAAGGATGTTAAAATAAAAGTATGTGCACCGAAAGGACTCAGTGGGATGGCCAGTGGGCGGATTTGGTGGGATGGCCAGTGGGCGGGTCCTGGGGAATGTCGGTGGTCAGGCCCCGGGTGGCCCAGGCCTAAAGCTGTGTAAGGGGCCTGAAAATTTCTGATGGCAATAGAGATAGCAATGCTAGTAACTAGGGTTTTAGAGGAATACAAGCGTTTGTTATACTGGTCACACACATAGAAATATTCAAGCAACTTTAATCCGTTTTCAACCTCAAAAATTGTCAAAGGGATATGGGTGCCAACATCAAAAGAAGTTGTTTCCTTTTTTTAATAGAAGCAATTGGTAATTGTCTGCCCATATCTTACTTAGTACTTGTATCAAAAGCTCTGGGTGAAAGTAGTTGAAATTGGTTTTATTCCAAAATCTCCATACTTGCATGTAGTGTATGTTTAAAGGATAAGTTCCCCTTTACAAAAAAAAATAATAAATGCACATTTTTTCCAGGTAAAAAAATATGCATGAATACAATGTCTCGGTCGGAGGGATTCCCCTGTCAGCGCTGTCTGTGTTGATGGGAGAATCGTGCACGTTTCTTTCCTGCAACTCGTGGTTGCAGGAAAGACATTTGCACCACCTATGGCCGGCCTAACTTTTAACGATTCATTATCGGTTGACCTTTTGATATAAATATGTACAAATCAAATGTATGTTTTTTTTTTTTTAAATGTACATTGCCATCATTGTAACACCCATCATTGGAACACCTGAATTGTCTCTTTAAAAGAGTTTTTTGTTTGGCTGTTCCTAAAATATTTGGAATGTGGTACACATGAAGGTATGGACTTGCTCAAATCTATATTTTTCTTGATTAGTAAAGCCAAAATTAACCTGTCAGTCTCTAGCTGATTTCACAAAGTATTGTTTGTTCTAATATATGGCGTTTTCATGAGCCTGACACCATCACTTGGCCTTGAAGTGGCTGGAGACCCCATGAGCTGTAAAACACCAGTATGTTATTCCATTTAAATGCAAAGCTAAGATTTGGGTGGAGGTGGATTTTCGGACATCTTGATAAACAAGTAGGATTGTAGTATTTCATTGTTTAGAACATAAAGAGGCCTGGATAAATAGGTTGCTATGTATAATATGATGAATTTAGATACCTCATTAGACTTACAGTGAATGGCAACTTTGGCATTTTTAGGCAGTAAACATAATCAACCTGTCATATTTGTCTCTTCCACACAGGAGGGAAAATCAATAATGTATAAGAATATAACAACAGTGTAATTGCATTTTCTGTGTGATGTACATCTTATGAATATAAAGCTGAGTACAGTTGTTGGAGATAGCTGCCAAACATTGAGCGTTGGCGAATGCAAATCTCACTTATTCTGTAGCGTAAAGATGGCATTCTGGCTCAAATCGTCAGCCACACAAGTTCAAAGCACTGCTGCAGATTGTTAATTTGGCTCAATTAAATGGAAACCATCTCTATATATTAATGAAAAAATGGAGATGAGCTTGGGCATCTTCTGAACCCATCCATAACTCGAACTCCGAACTTTTGCTTTTTGTACTGCAATGGGCTGCAGACTAGGTCATTCCCCACCATGCAGATTCCGTTAGAGATGAGTTCAGAAGACGCCTGCACCAAAATGAGGATGCACTTGGCCGAAAACTGAAAGCAAAATGGACAGTTTTTAAAAATATATATATTTTATATGCAGTAAAACCTTGGTTTGAGAGCATTTTGCAAGACAAGCAAATTTTTTATAACCATATTGCTAACCATATTCTCTTATATACTCTGTAGTTCCTGCTGGATTTTGCTTCTAATCCCCTTGTGAAGGCTGCCATTTGTGGATGGACATTTTATGGTTACACAACCTACCACATTGCTATAATCTTTTTATATGGACTATAAACTGAAGGACTTATGAATAAATGGTTGTGGAACTAATCATTTGAGTTTCCATTATTTCTTATGGGGGAAATTTGCTTTGATATACAAGTACTTTGGATTACAAGCATGCTTCCTGAACAAATTATGCTCACAATCCAAGGTTTTACTGTACTGTATAATTGTATTATATTAAAATTTTAAAATAATAGTTTTTAAAGCACTCTTGCATTAAAAAAAGCATAACAAAAGCTGAAGAAAAATAATTCTCTTTAAATTAAATGCATATCTTCACACTGGTCACACTGGTGTAATGTACCTTCCCATTGAAATGCATTGAAATAGCAGCAAAAACTCATCAAAATCGCACCCGTATCACGTTTGTGATGCAGTTTTTGAGTCACATGGCCTATGGAAATCGTGCAAAATTGTGTGTTTTCGGTGGCCATTATCTAAACTTTTTTTTTCTGTCGGCAAAACGCCAATAACCCGGTTTTCAGCTGATATATCGGTTCATACCTGGAAAAAATGTTTTAGATTGGATTATACTAGACATGGACCTTATTTATAGCTCTTGACCTCTTGAAAGATGAACACATTTCAGTTTTGAGTAAAAAGAAAGGAATACAGATGAATAGAATATAGTATATTCAACTTTTTCTGGGCAAAAAAAAAATCATTACATCACTGCAATACATGCACATTTCCCTGTGCTTTAGCCTGTTAAAAAGAAACAAATAGAGATACCTGTTGATCTGACAGAAACTCAGCAAGATGCTACTTTCCTGTTTGAGACAACACAGTGCTTCTGCTGCCCTAAAATTCCAACCAATATTATACCTGTTGATCCTTTAGAAATCCAATAAGTTCTTAACTTCCTGTTTCAGATGACAGCACACAGTGTGTTCTGTCTCGAGGACATATAGCTAAACCCTCTTGTCCCATAAACTTCAGATACCATATTTCTTTGATCTCAGTTTTATTAGAACAAGCCAGGTGAAACTACAAAATAACAGAAATAGACCTCAATAAGTAAAATATTGCATACATTACAGCATACATTACAGAAACAACGATCTACAATATAGGATGAGATGGTAAAAACTTACTTTTTAAGTTCTCTAAGGGGTGATGGTGATAGATTGAGAAGTACATGTCTTGCTTCCTGAGTATCTTGTCAAAGAATGGTGGCTGCTTCACTTCCTGTGAAGATTCTACCCAAAATTCCCTGCTTACTAACAACTTCCCTAACTACACATACAGTAAATCAAATAAACAGAACAACTGCAGCAATACCAAAAAGAACGCTAGATGGAGCCTGCACTCCACATATGATTGTCTTATGTAAATTACAAACCTTACATGTAATTTTAACACAGATAATCAGCATAGACATCTGGTGGACAGAACACAGTGCCTTTGCTGCCCTGAAATCCCAAGCATTGTTGCCAGCCCTTGTGCTGGACTACAGAATTTCTCTGTCTCTCCTCTGTTCTGTAATCCAGAGGCTAACTAGGTAGGGCTGGAAATACTGCTGGGATTTCAGTGCAGCAGAGGTGAAGTGCACAGAAAGTTAGAAGCACACTGGATTTCTGGCAGGACCAGCATGTATTGTTCCGTATCTGTAGCATTATTAACCACTTGACGACCGCCTCACGCCGATGTACGTCGGCAAAGTGGCACGGACAGGCAAAATCACGTACAGGGTACGTGATTTGCCTTCCGCGGGTGGGGGGTCCGATCGGACCCCCCCCCGGTGCCCGAGGCGGTCGTCGTTTGTCCAGCGGCGATCGGTGATGAGGGGGAGACCATCCGTTCGTGGCCCCCCCCTCGCGATCGCCGCCGGCCAATCAGAACACTCCTTTGCTGCTGTATGCTAAACAGCAGCAAAGGAAGTGATGTCATCTCCCCTCGGGTCGGTATTTTCCGTTCCGGCCCGAGGAGAGACGACAAGTATGTGAGTGCACAAACACTACACACACAGTAGAACATGCCAGGCACACAAATCACCCCGATCCCCCCCCCGATCGCCCCCCGATCCCCCCCCAATCACCCCCCCCCCCCCTGTCACAAACTGACACCAGCAGTTTGTTTTTTTTTTTTTTGTTTTTTTTTCTGATTACTGCATAGTGTCAGTTTGTGACAGTTACTGTGTTGGGACAGTGTATATTACCCCCCTTTAGGTCTAGGGTACCCCCCTAACCCCCCCTAATAAAGTTTTAACCCCTTGATCACCCCCTGTCACCAGTGTCACTAAGCGATCATTTTTCTGATCGCTGTATTAGTGTCGCTGGTGACGCTAGTTAGTGAGGTAAATATTTAGGTTCGCCGTCAGCGTTTTATAGCGTCAGGGACCCCCATATACTACCTAATAAATGTTTTAACCCCTTGATTGCCCCCTAGTTAACCCTTTCACCACTGATCACCGTATAACCGTTACGGTTGACGCTGGTTAGTTCGTTTATTTTTTATAGTGTCAGGGCACCCGCCGTTTATTACCGAATAAAGGTTTAGCCCCCCGATCGCCCGGCGGTGATATGCGTCGCCCCAGGCAGCGTCAAATTAGCGCCAGTACCGCTAACACCCACGCACGCAGCATGCGCCTCCCTTAGTGGTATAGTATCTGATCGGATCAATATCTGATCCGATCAGATCTATACTAGCGTCCCCAGCAGTTTAGGGTTCCCAAAAACGCAGTGTTAGCGGGATCAGCCCAGATACCCGCTAGCACCTGCGTTTTGTCCCTCCGCCCAGCCCAGCCCACCCAAGTGCAGTATCGATCGATCACTGTCACTTACAAGGCACTAAACGCATAACTGCAGCGTTCGCAGAGTCAGGCCTGATCCCTGCGATCGCTAACAGTTTTTTTGGTAGCATTTTGGTGAACTGGCAAGCACCAGCCCCAGGCAGCGTCAGGTTAGCGCCAGTACCGCTAACACCCACGCACGCACCGTACACCTCCCTTAGTGGTATAGTATCTGAACGGATCAATATCTGATCCGATCAGATCTATACTAGCGTCCCCAGCAGTTTAGGGTTCCCAAAAACACAGTGTTAGCGGAATCAGCCCAGATACCTGCTAGCACCTGCGTTTTGCCCCTCCGCCCGGCCCAGCCCAGCCCACCCAAGTGCAGTATCGTTCGATCACTGACACTTACAAAACACTAAACGCATAACTGCAGCGTTCGCAGAGTCAGGCCTGATCCCTGCGATCGCTAACAGTTTTTTTTGTAGCGTTTTGGTGAACTGGCAAGCACCAGCCCCAGGCAGCGTCAGATTAGCGCCAGTACCGCTAACACCCACGCACGCACTGTACACCTCCCTTAGTGGTATAGTATCTGATCGCATCAATATCTGATCCGATCAGATCTATACTAGCGTCACCAGCAGTTTAGGGTTCCCAAAAACGCAGTGTTAGCGGGATCAGCCCAGATACCTGCTAGCACCTGCGTTTTGCCCCTCCGCCCGGCCCAGCCCAGCCCACCCAAGTGCGGTATCGATCGATCACTGTCACTTACAAAACACTAAACGCATAACTGCAGCGTTCGCAGAGTCAGGCCTGATCCCTGCGATCGCTAACAGTTTTTTGGTAGTGTTTTGGTGAACTGGCAAGCGCCAGCGGCCTAGTACACCCCGGTCGTAGTCAAACCAGCACTGCAGTAACACTTGGTGACGTGGCGAGTCCCATAAGTGCAGTTCAAGCTGGTGAGGTGGCAAGCACAAGTAGTGTCCCGCCGCCACCAAAAAGACAAACACAGGCCCGTCGTGCCCATAATGCCCTTCCTGCTGCATTCGCCAATCCTAATTGGGAACCCACCGCTTCTGCAGCGCCCGTACTTCCCCCATTCACATCCCCAACCAAATGCAGGCGGCTGCATGAGAGGCATTTTTATGTCCTCCCGAGTACCCCTACCCAACGAACCCCCCAAAAAAGATGTCGTGTCTGCAGAAAGCGCGGATATAGGCGTGACACCCACTATTATTGTCCCTCCTGTCCTGACAATCCTGGTCTTTGCATTGGTGAATGTTTTGAACGCTACCATTCACTAGTTGAGTATTAGCGTAGGGTACAGCATTGCACAGACTAGGCACACTTTCACAGGGTCTCCCAAGATGCCATCGCATTTTGAGAGACCCGAACCTGGAACCGGTTACCGTTATAAAAGTTAGTTACAAAAAAAGTGTAAAAAAAAAAAAAATATGAAATAAAAAAAAATAGTTGTTGTTTTATTGTTCTCTCTCTCTCTATTCTCTCTCTCTATTGTTCTGCTCTTTTTTACTGTATTCTATTCTGCAATGTTTTATTGTTATTGTTATTGTTATTGATTGTTATTGTTATTGTTATTGTTGTTGTTATTATGTTTTATCATGTTTGTTTTTCAGGTGTGTAATTATTTACACTTTACTGTGCTTTATTGTTAACCATTGTTAACCATTTTTTTGTCTTCAGGTACGCCATTCACGACTTTGAGTGGTTATACCAGAATGATGCCTGCAGGTTTAGGTATCATCTTGGTATCATTCTTTTCAGCCAGCGGTCGGCTTTCATGTAAAAGCAATCCTAGCGGCTAATTAGCCTCTAGACTGCTTTTACAAGCCGTGGGAGGGAATGCCCCCCCCCCCCCACCGTCTTCCGTGTTTTTCTCTGGCTCTCCTGTCTCAACAGGGAACCTGAGAATGCAGCCGGTGATTCAGCCAGCTGACCATAGAGCTGATCAGAGACCAGAGTGGCTCCAAACATCTCTATGGCCTAAGAAACCGGAAGCTACGAGTATTTCATGACTTAGATTTCGCCGGATGTAAATAGCGCCATTGGGAAATTGGGGAAGCATTTTATCACACCGATCTTGGTGTGGTCATTTGCTTTGAGGGCAGAGGAGAGATCTAGGGTCTAATAGACCACAATTTTTTCAAAAAAGAGTACCTGTCACTACCTATTGCTATCATAGGGGATATTTACATTCCCCGAGATAACAATAAAAATGATTAAAAAAAAAAATATGAAAGGAACAGTTTAAAAGTAAGATTAAAAAAGCAAAAAAATAATAAAGAAAAAAAAAAAAAAAAAAAAAACACCCCTGTCGCCCCCTGCTCTCGCGCTAAGGCGAACGCAAGCGGCGGTCTGTCGTCAAACGTAAACAGCAATTGCACCATGCATGTGAGGTATCACCGCGAAGGCCAGATCGAGTGCAGTAATTTTTCCAGTAGACCTCCTCTGTAAATCTAAAGTGGTAACCTGTAAAGGCTTTTGAAGGCTTTTAAACATGTATTTATTTTGTTGCCACTGCACGTTTGTGCGCAATTTTAAAGCATGTCATGTTTGGTATCCATGTACTCGGCCTGAGATCATCTTTTTTATTTCATCAAACATTTGGGCAATATAGCGTGTTTTAGTGCATTAAAATTAAAAAAAGTGTGTTTTTTCCCCAAAAAATGCGTTTGAAAAATCGCTGCGCAATTACTGTGTGAAAACAAAAAATGAAACACCCACCATTTTAATCTGTAGGGCATTTGCTTTAAAAAAATATATAATGTTTGGGGGTTCAAAGTAATTTTTTTGCAAAAAAAAAAAACTTTTTCATGTAAACAATAAGTGTCAGAAAGGGCTTTGTCTTCAAGTGGTTAGAAGAGTGGGTGATGTGTGACATAAGCTTCTAAATGTTGTGCATAAAATGCCAGGACAGTTCAAAACCCCCCCAAATGACCCCATTTTGGAAAGTAGACACCCCAAGCTATTTGCTGAGAGGCATGTTGAGTCCATGGAATATTTTATATTGCGACACAAGTTGCGGGAAAGAGACAAATTTTTTTTTTTTTTTTTTTTTTTTGCACAAAGTTGTCACTAAATGATATATTGCTCAAACATGCCATGGAAATATATGAAATTACACCCCAAAATACATTCTGCTGCTTCTCCTGAGTACGGGGATACCACATGTGTGAGACTTTTTGGGAGCCTAGCCGCGTACGGGACCCCGAAAACCAAGCACCGCCTTCAGGCTTTCTAAGGGCGTGAATTTTTGATTTCACTCTTCATTGCCTATCACAGTTTCGGAGGCCATGGAATGCCCAGGTGGCACAAAACCCCCCAAATGACCCCATTTTGGAAAGTAGACACCCCAAGCTATTTGCTGAGAGGTATAGTGAGTATTTTGCAGACTTCACTTTTTGTCACAAAGTTTTGAAAATTGAAAAAAGAAAAAAAAAAATGTTTTTTCTTGTCTTTCTTCATTTTCAAAAACAAATGAGAGCTGCAAAATACTCACCATGCCTTTCAGCAAATAGCTTGGGGTGTCTACTTTCCAAAATGGGGTCATTTGGGGGGGTTTTGTGCCACCTGGGCATTCCATGGCCTCCGAAACTGTGATAGGCAGTAAAGAGTGAAATCAAAAATTTTCACCCTTAGAAATCCTGAAGGCAGTGATTGGTTTTTGGGGTCCAGTACGCGGCTAGGCTCCCAAAAAGTCCCACACATGTGGTATCCCCATACTCAGGAGAAGCAGCTAAATGTATTTTGGGGTGCAATTCCACATATGCCCATGGCCTGTGTGAGCAATATATCATTTAGTGACAACTTTATGAAAAAAAAAAAAAAAAAAAAAAAAAAGTGTCACTTTCCCGCAACTTGTGTCAAAATATAAAATATTCCATGGACTCAATATGCCTCTCAGCAAATAGCTTGGGGTGTCTACTTTCCAAAATGGGGTCATTTTGGGGGGTTTTGTGCCACTTGGGCATTCCATGGCCTCCGAAACTGTGATAGGCAGTGAAGAGTGAAAGCAAAAATTTACACCCTTAGAAATCCTGAAGGCGGTGATTGGTTTTCGGGGCCCCGTACGCGGCTAGGCTCCCAAAAAGTCCCACACATGTGGTATCCCCATACTCAGGAGAAGCAGCTAAATGTATTTTGGGGTGCAATTCCACATAGGCCCATGGCCTGTGTGAGCAATATATCATTTAGTGACGACTTTTTGTAAATATTTTTTTTTTTTTTGTCATTTTTCAATCACTTGGGACAAAAAAAATAAATATTCAATGGGTTCAACATGCCTCTCAGCAATTTCCTTGGGGTGTCTACTTTCCAAAATGGGGTCATTTGGGGGGGTTTTGTACTGCCCTGCCATTTTAGCACCTCAAGAAATGACATAGGCAGTCATAAACTAAAAGCTGTGTAAATTCCAGAAAATGTACCCTAGTTTGTAGACGCTATAACTTTTGCGCAAACCAATAAATATACACTTATTGACATTTTTTTTACCAAAGACATGTGGCCGAATACATTTTGGCCTAAATGTATGACTAAAATTTAGTTTATTGGATTTTTTTTATAACAAAAAGTAGAAAATATCATTTTTTTTCAAAATTTTCGGTCTTTTTCCGTTTATAGCGCAAAAAATAAAAACCGCAGAGGTGATCAAATACCATCAAAAGAAAGCTCTATTTGTGGGAAGAAAAGGACGCAAATTTTGTTTGGGTACAGCATTGCATGACCGCGCAATTAGCAGTTAAAGCGACGCAGTGCCAAATTGGAAAAAGACCTCTGGTCCTTAGGCAGCATAATGGTCCGGGGCTCAAGTGGTTAAGAAGATGAAATACAGGAAATGTTGGCCTAGGGGGTGGAATTTGCTGCTTGTTCTATTTTGTTGTAGTCTTTGTGGGACAAGAGTTTTTATAAATATGGAGACCTGCTTATTCAGATCACATTTTCTAAAAAAATAGAGAAAAAAAAAATGTGTTTATTCATAATATGAGCAGTTAGGTAGGTCCTAACTGCAGATGACATCCAGGTCATTCAACCCACAGAACACTTCCATCAGATTCACTGGAACAGCTGCCCGCATGGGTTTGATCCCAGCATGTCTTTCACCTGGAAGGTGATGTGGTTGGAGGTTTAGGTCTGTCCCCCAAAAGTATACCCCATTAGTTATATAGCTGTAGTAATTTGGGAACTGGCACAGTGGATGCTAAGGACAAAATTAGGGCATTAAATAATACAACTCACTGTGTATATTTACAGGGACAGTTATGGGGGGTAGAGCATGCTTATAGGAAAAAAATTGCTGATATTGGCGAGTATCCTCTGGGATAAACCATCTAACTTCAAGAAAGTTTGGAACCCCTGGATCAGATATCTCCAATCTCCTGAGAGACTGGTGGTGTTCTTCGGGTCGGGCGCCTGGGTTGGGGGAGGTCCGCTTCCTTTTTCCTTTCTCTTTCTTTGCTATGCCTCCTTTTCATCCCCCCCCCCTCCTTTTTCTTTATTTCTGGTTTCTATATTATTCTTTGTATGGTTGCTTTGGTGCGGGCCCCCTGGGCCTTTCTCAGTCTGGGCCAGTTATGTGAGCTTATTACTTCACTATTTAGTATTTATGTCACATTCTCTTGTAGCACGCTACGCTATCACCCATTTGGAGTAGCGCAAATGGAGCAGACACCTTGATACCATACTGTTTTATGTATTAATGTATTTGGACACTTGTTTTCTCCCACTTACGGGTGATATATGCCCATATCCGGTCCTGCATTGATGTTCCTGAATAGTCAATTTTTCTTAGAACTAGGACGTGATGTATTTTGAAAGCATTTGGTTATGCATCATTGCTTGATATTTGTTTCTATACAGTGAGGGAAAAAAAGTATTTGATCCCCTGCTGATTTTGTACGTTTGCCTACTGACAAAGAAATGATCAGTCTATAATTTTAATGGTCGGTTTATTATAACTGTGAGAGACAGAATAACAACAACAAAAATCCAGAAAAACGCATTTCAAAAAAGTTATAAATCGATTTGCATTTTAATGACTGAAATAAGTATTTGACCCCTTTGCAAAACATGACTTGGTGGCAAAACCCTTGTTGGCAATCACAAGAGGTCAGGCGTTTCTTGTAGTTGGCCACCAGGTTTGCACACATCTCAGGAGGGATTTTGTCCCACTCCTCTTTGAGGATCCTCTCCAAGTCATTAAGGTTTTCGAGGCTGACGTTCCATAATCTGAACCTTCAGCTCCCTCCACATATTTTCTATGGGATTCTAACTTTTTTGAAATGCGTTTTTCTGGATATTTTTGTTGTTGTTCTGTCTATCACTGTTAAAATAAACCCACCATTAAGATTACAGACTGATCATTTCTTTGTCATGTGGACAAACATACAAAATCAGTAGAGGATCAAATACTTTTTTTTCCCCCTCACTGTATCTCTATATTCTTATGTTTTATGTTTTGTCTAAATTTCTTTCAATAAAAATATTGGAAAGAAAAATTGTTGATATTATCACATGTTTGCACTGTCATCTATTTTGCTCTTCATATATACAGCATCTTCCTTTTTATGAAAAAGTTTTGCATAATCTGATTCTGAACAGGTGTCATCATTTTTCAAGCAGTGGAGTAATGGGGTGATGGGTCCCATCAATCCTTGTACATCCAGGCATCTCTGTATACAATTGTTAGAACAGTTTTCCCTTGGCTGCCATTGTGGCATCTGCAATCCGAGGATCCCAACATACACTTTTACCATATTGCTGTTGAATGTTCAGAGATTTTAGAGTAGCTCTAGCAGCCATGTTTGCAGGTCCAAAGATTATGCTAATTACAGTTACAATATCTCCTGCTGTTTATTGAAACGCTTGTGATATCTGTCCTCTTCTTCTTCTCCTCAGTATCAGCGACAAGGAAAAGATGTGGATAAAGTTAAACACCGGCTTCTAGAAATGGCCAATTATGTGGATAAGGTCAGTGCCATTCATTTGTAAATTCATTTAACGTTCCGAGACAAATATTTGATTTGTTTTTATCTTTTGTTTTGGATTTTGCATCAGATTTCTAGTTTTCAGAGATTAAAAAAAGATGAAACCTTGATCGTTCACTGTGTGTTTAAGCTGTGCAATTTTGTAAACAACATTTTTTTTTTTTTTTTTAATTTTCCCACATTTCTTATGTAGATAAGTTACCCTAACCCTTTCCTGATGGAGGTAAAACAAATCTGAACACCTGAGCACAATTTTGCAACTTAAACTTTACATGTTGCAACTACATAGTGTATCCCAGCGAATAATACCGCATTTTTTTTCCAAGGCAAATTGGGCTTTCATTTGATGGTAAATGGTAATGGAGATCTCCTGTTTTTTCTTTTATTATTAAAGGAAAACTGGCACAAAATAGTAGAAAAGTAAAAACAATTTAACATTTTGCTGCATATTATTTCTTGCTATTACAACCCTAAAAAAATGCTCCTGCTCCTGATGATCACAGCATTGCCACATAATAATAGTGCACATTTTTCTTTTTTGTCCTACCTAACTTGACACTGATACTAAAGTAAACAATGTTTTTTTTTTGTTTTTTTTATCCTACTTAACCACTTCAGCCCCGGAAGATTTTACCCCCTTTCCCGACCAGAGCGTTTTTTGCGATTCGGCACTGCGTCGCTTTAACTGACAATTGCGCGGTCGTGCGACGTGGCTCCCAAACAAAATTGACGTCCTTTTTTTCCCACAAATAGAGCTTTCTTTTGGTGGTATTTGATCACCTCTGCGATTTTTATTTTTTGCGCTATAAACAAAATAAGAGCGACAATTTTGAAAAAAACACATTATTTTTTACATTTTGCTATAATAAATATCCCCCAAAAATATATAAAAAAACATTTTTTTTCCCCCAGTTTAGGCCGATCGTATTCTTCTACATATTTTTGATAAAAAAAAATCGCAATAAGCGTTTAATAATTGGTTTGCGCAAACGTTATAGCTTTTACTAAATAGGGGATAGTTTTATGGCATTTTTATTAATAATTTTTTTTTACTAGTAATGGCGGCGATCAGCGATTTTTATTGTGACTGCGACGTTATGGCGGACATGTCGGACATTTTTGACACATTTTTGGGACCATTGTCATTTATACAGCGATCAGTGCAATTAAAAATGCACAGATTACTGTGTAAATGGCACTGGCAGTGAAGGGGTTAACCACTAGGGGGCGGGGAGGGGTTAAGTGTGTCCTAGGGCGTGATTACTAACTGTAGGGGGATGGGCTGTGGGTGACGTCACTGATCTCTGCTCCGATGACAGGGAGCAGAGATCGAGTGACACTTGTCACTAGGCAGAACGGGGAGATGCTGTTTACAATGGCATCTCCCCGTTCATCCGCTCCGTGAGGCGATCGCGGGTCCCGCAATGATCATGTCCGCGGGACCCGCGACCTGACTCATGGAGCTCCCGGCCGGCACGCGCGCGCCAGCGCACACGCAATGGCATGGCGGGGAATTCAAATGGACGTACAGGTACGCCCATTTGCCCAGCCGTGCCATTCTGCCGACGTACATCGGCGTGCGCTGGTCGGGAACCAGTTAAATTACACTGACTCTGACATGACCCTAACCCTTGACCCTGACCTTTACTTTAACCACTTGACCTCTGGAAGATTTACCCTCCTTCATGACCAGGCAATTTTTTGCGATACGGCACTACGTTACTTCAACTGACAATTGCACCATTGTTGGGTGCTTTACCCAAAAAAACGTATGTCCATTTTTTCCTACAAATAGAGCTTTCCTTTGATGGTATTTGATCACCTCTGCGGTTTTTTTTTTTTCCCATAATAATGTTTATTAACAAAAATAATTGTACAACATTTTACACTGAAATAGTGGTATTTTACATTCCTTTTGCACATGTTGGTCTCAGTTACATATGTATTACATTTGTATAGTTTGGTACAGACAAATTTGAATTTATACTTTTTAATTATTACAATCGCTTGGTGCTGTTCGTAACCACATCTAGTCTGCTCAAACGGGAGTTATAGGAAGCCCCCTGTGGAGGCAGGGAATGTGTTTCTTGGGAAAGATAAAGAGAGAAGAGAAAAGAAGGGAAGAAGAGCACCTCTGCGGTTTTTATTTTTTTTGCGCTATAAACAAAAAAAGTCCAACAATTAAAAAAAAAAAAAAAATGTTTTTACTTTCTGCTATAAAACATTTGCAATAAAAAAAAAATAAAAAATTGAATTTCTTCATCAATTTAGGCCAATTTGTATTCTGCTACATATTTTTGGTAAAAAAATCCCAATAAGCGTATATTGATTGGTTTGTGCAAACATAGCGTCTACAAACTATGGGATATATATACTGTTTTGACTTTTTTTTTTGGACTGTGATTCTTAGGCCGGCCATTGTGTTCAACCACACCTGACACTGACCTAAATGAAATCTTAATCTAGCTTTTTTGTCATTATTATTATTATTTTTTTTTTTGTATACACGTGTTTTTTCGTTTACAATATTCTCCTCTAGCAAGGAGAAAAAGATAGTGTATTTTGTTCTCCGTTCAAGAGGAGAAAATACAGGGGTGAGCTATTTAGTGACTGATCACTGTATTGGCCAATCAGAGGCTATCACGGCATGATCGGGAACCTGACCTCCTGGTTACAGATCGTTGGCTATTGTTACCGATTGTTACTGATTGACAGCTCAGTCTCTGTGCTGGTAGTGTGCTGCAGCACATATATATATATATATATGGCCCATGGATAAAGACCCACTTCTGTGAAGCTTTATATATATATATATATATATATATATATATATATATACATACATACATATGCTCGGTGGGGAGGGATTAAGAGCAGAGCCAAAATTATTACATTATTACATTGTCATGAGAGCCAGAGGTGAGGGAGAATCCAACAGTGGATGAATCTGTTCTGGTGACAAATTTCCAAAAATGGGAATTCCATTCAATTTAAATTTGCTTCCCCCAGCTCAGGGCATTCAAACTCTCTTTAGCTGGAAACAGGCAGCAAAAAGTAACTTACTATGGGTTTTAAACCTTTTTTACTCGTATTTAAAACTAAAAAAAAGTTTTGGCTTTACATACAATTTAAAGTAAGTCAGTTGACCTTAAACCAAATCTATCACATACAGTTTGTATAGAAAATAATCACCCCTCTTTAAGATAATCACATTTTGTTGCTTTGCACCCTGAAATGGTCAGACACAGTTTTCGTTTTATCTAGATGTATTTACTTCAACCTATAACATCGCAGAGAAAGATATAACACCAACATGTCAGATTTTTTTTTTTTAATTCAAACAAATCAATGAATTGGAAAAAGGATCACCCCCCCCCCTTGTGTCAGTATTTTGTTGAACCACCTTTTGCTTTAATTACAGCCTTTAGTCTTTTGGAATATGTCCCTACTAAATTTGCACATCTAGACTTTGCAATACTTTCAGTTAAATTTGATGGTGACCGTTTGTGGACTGCAGTCTTCAAGTCATTCCACAGATTTTCAGTGGGATTTAAGTCTGTGTACTTTTTGGCAGCCGATTTTTCCTCAAGTATTTGATGGTATTTTGCCTTCCAATAACAGGATATTACTACCTCCATGCTTTACTGTAGGAATGGTATTTCGATGGTGAGCTGTATTGGATTTCCGCCAGACATATTGTTTGGTATTGAGGCCAAATAATTAAATGTTAGTCTCATCTGACCATAACACCTTTTTCCATGTGGCCTCAGAATCTTCAAGGTGCGTTGTGGCAAAGCTCAGTCATGACTGCATGTGGCCTTTCCTGAGGAGTGGCTTTTTTCTTGCAACTCTCCCATACAAACCACATTTGTGAAGACTTTATGATATTGTTGTCACATCCACACAATGACCACTCTTTGTCATAAATTCCCACAACTGCTTCAGAGTTGCTGTAAACCTCTTGGTAGCCTCTCTGACCAGTTTCCTCCTGGCTCTTTCATCTAGTTTGGAGCGACGTCCTGATCCAGGGAGGGTCTGTGTTGTACCAAATACCTTCCACTTCTTAATAATATACTTCAGACTTGTGCTTCTAGGCATTGATAAAGCCTTTGACATTTTTTTTTGTATCCATCTCCTGACTTGTGGCTGTCCAATACTTTATCCCGGAAATCCCGGTGACAGTGTCTTGCCACCCATACTTGATTGTTTGCTTCAGTTGCACTACCAGGGGCTGAAATTTTCCAGGAAAGCTCTTTTTTAATGCTGAGCTAATTGAAAATTACCTCAGCTGATCACAGTTGAAAGTCAAATGGCATTGTGTGCCATTGAGAAGGTGATTGGCTACACCTGATTTGAGTGTACAAGTCATTTTTAGGAGGGGGTAATCCTTTTTCCAACTTGGTGATTCTGTTTTTTTATTTTGTTCTTCTGACATGGGGGGGGGGGGGGGGGGTGATGATTTTCTATACCCACTGTGTGAAGCAAGATCAAAGTGTCATCACAATCCTCATTTTTAGCAGGTATGCTGAGACTTTCTTAGATTTACTTTTGCTTTTTTAAAATTGAAATTGATTCTGCCATTGCCAAGTAATCAGCAGTGCAGCATCAGCCTTTTGGCTTCTTTTAATTGAGTTTCTGACATCACTATAGAGAAAGAGTTCTCAACTCTGCTGGGTGCGTGGACACTGCAAATAATTATTTAACATGGCTGTACCACAAAAAGGAATTTACTGTTGTACTTTAACATTAATCCAGACGCTGTGAAATTCAGCAGATACAGCTTTTACTTTAATTAGTGAACTGCTATGTATTCAGGTGCCCTTTTTGTGACATATTCAGTTTACTATAATTTGAATTTTATATAATGTTTCCGTTGCTAGACTGAGCCTTGCCATTAAGGGTCCCTGGAATGGGACTGTAGCCCCTTGCTGATAATTATTTACGGTGTCTCTTCCCTCCTGAGCATTGCTTCTGGGAGACTGCAGTAAGATTGAAGAAAGAAAATGAATAATTTCTTTCTGAATGATTAGAGGAATGCATAAATAGACAGTTAAAAGACTATAATGAGGGCATTGAGAATGTTTGGTCTGCAGAATCATAAACCGAACATTTAGTTTTTTATTCAGACGTAGATGTAGTGTACCAGGACACTTTGTCTGGTGTTAGGGTTGAACAATCTTTGAAGGTTTTTTTTTCTCATAGTGAGTTGGTCTGTCATGCATTTTGTCTGATGTACAGTGGGGCCGAAAAGTATTCAGACCCCCTTAAATTTTTCACTCTGTATTGCAGCCATTTGCTAAAATCCATTTAAGTTCATTTTTTTCCTCATTAATGTACACACAGCACCCCATATTGACAGAACAACACAGAATTGTTGACATTTTTGCAGATTTATTAAAAAAGAAAAACTGAAATATTACATGGTCCTAAGTAATCAGACCCTTTGCTCAGTATTTAGTAGAAGCACCCTTTTGATCTAATACAGCCATCTTTCCCAAAAAGACTCATGGCTGTATTAGATCAAAAGGGTGCTTCTACTAAATACTGAGCAAAGGGTCTGAATACTTAGGACCATGTGATATTTCAGTTTTTCTTTTTTAATAAATCTGCAAAATTGTCAACAATTCTGTGTTTTTCTGTCAATATGGGGTGCTGTGTGTACATTAATGAGGAAAAGAAATTAACTTAGGGCGGCCAAGTGGGGTAGTGGATAGCACTTTCACCTAGCAGTAAGAAGGGTCGCTGGTTCGAATCCCAACCACGACACTACCTGCCTGGAGTTTGCATGTTCTCCCTGTGCCTGCGTGGGTTTCCTCCGGGTACTCTGGTTTCTTCCCACACTCCAAAGACATGCAGGTAGGTTAATTGGATCCTGTCTAAATTGTCTAAATTGTCCCTAGTATGTATGAATGTGAGTTTTGGGACCTTAGATTGTAAGCTCCTTGAGGGTAGGGACTGATGTGAATGTACAATGTATATGTAAAGCGCTGCATAAATTGACGGCGCTATATAAGTACCTGAAATAAACTTAAATGATTTTAGCAAATGGCTGCAATATAACAAAGAGTGAAAAATTTAATGGGGTCTAAATACTTTCCGTTCCCACTGTATGTATTTCCAGTCCAAACGTATTATTTCAATTTTGGATAGGTTGGGAATAGGTTAGAAGCTCTCTTCGTTTTTTTTTTCTTTTTCTATGTCCTATGTCCTTACTGGGGAGATTCCTCCTCACTTCCTATCAGGAAGTGATGGGAAATCTCTCCATGGGCCATATAAAAAAAAAACAGGTACAAAAAAACAAAATAGAATTGTAGTAGATTGGACAAAGATTGTAACTTCTGAAAATGTTAGTTGTTTTCTGTGCCATTCTCCCCATTTTTCCTTCAGGCATCACAAAAGACAGTAAGTGAGAGCAGATTTCCCTAAGGAGGTTAAAAACACAAAAAAACTGACAAAAGTAATAACATTTTATCCACTTTCTTAAATTTAAAAAAAAAAATTAAAAAATTTGGCCTAAAGTTAGGCGTTTATACATGTTAGCAGTGTACTGGAGTGTTAGCCTGCCTGCCAATGGATTCTTTTTTTTCAGGTGTAGATTTAGTGCACCAGGCCAACCATTTGTTTAGAACCATTTTCTTGGTAGGAAAGCTGGGTTCTAGAACACTGGTTCCCAACCTCAGTCCTCAAGTACCCCCAACAGATCATGTTTTCAGCATTTCCTTCATCCTGCACAGGTGCTTTAAATGAATGTCAATGACTTGGTATTTATGAATTTTGTCCAAAGGAAATTCTCATAACATGACCTTTTGAGGGTTCTTAAGGACTGATGTTGGGAACCACTGCTCTAGAAGATCCAGCTACTGAGCAGGGGACTGGGCCAACCAAGAATGAGAGAAAAGGAGAAGTCATGTGACAAGAAAGCAGTCCACAATTTTTTATTTTTTTTTAACATTCTGGTTGGATTGAATTAAAGTGAATCTGCAACGTGCTGCCAAATATGTGAGGGCACTTTGTTTGTAGCTGCAAGTGCCTTTGTTTATCTTGAAATCGGTTTTTGTGCACCTTGGATCCCTGGCTTAGACAGTATACATAGCATTGACTTCTATAAAAGGTGGCACCAGCCCTTGATTCCTCACATAGCTAATTTCCTTTCATGTAATTTAATGGGCAAGTGCGAGAACCTTCAAGGCCAGTGAAGTCTCTGGCATTGAACTGTTTGATTAAAGAGCCAAGATTTGGCACCAGGGAGCAGTGGGGCTCGCTATTGACATGGGCCAAAGTTAAGGCTCTATATTCACCCTTAGTATGTGGTTAGGGGTCCTTCCAGAAAAGCTGGAATCTGAACATAAACCTAGGTAATTAGTGCCTGTGTTTTTTTGTTTCACAAGTTCACTTTAATGTAAAGCGAGTTAACTTGCCCTGTTGCAGTTTTTTCTAGATGTTTTTTAAAAGTCATAGATTTATTTTACTTGTTGCCTGAAATAGTGTTGAAACCTTTGGGTCTTTATGACCATTATTAATTAGTCCTTTGGATACAGGCCACTTTTCTTAAAGTGTTACTAAACCCACAACAGTAAAATCAGTCTGTATATTCAGTAAAGCATGCTTGTTATACTCACTGTGGGACCTAAGAGGTTAATCCTCTGCATTGTGTAAAAAGGCTGTTTGATCCTGTCTTCTCTGATTCTCCCCTCCTTTCACTGACCCCTGATAATTTCCTGGTAATATGGGTCTATGGAGTCAGGCTGCACATGCTCAGTTTGGTGTGTATTGTTAGAGAGGTTTTTTTTTTTTTTTTCTTGGGAGAGTGCATGCGATCAGCACAGGGCCAATCAGCACCGTCCAGACAGAGGGTCAGGGGTCTTGCAGTCTAAAAGGACAGCCGGAGAAGTCCTCCTACAATCTTTACCCAGTGCTCGGCTGGACACTGATAGAAGTCACAAGACTGCTCTAACTGCTGATGAGAAAAGGTAGTTATCAGTTTATATTTACTAAAATTATTGCATTTCCATGTTCTGTGTACTGTGGGAGACCAGATATAGTGAATGCAGGCTCCTGGGTTTAGTAAGACTTTATTAATAGGGACATCACATTGCTGCATTGTTTTTATATCATGTGATGGTAACCGTTATCAGACTTGTGCACGTGCATTTGATCATGCCGATTGATGCTTTATTTGCTTTATCAGATGAGACACACCAATCATCCCCTTGTTCTGTAGATATGACATTCAATAATACAACCCTTTGAGTCCTGATAATAATTTACCTTCTCTTTCACATTATTATCACAAGGCTGCATTACATTTTGTTTGCAGGAGAGTTGCTGCAATAACTGTTAGAATTAATAAAATTTAAAACTGACTGAAATTATAGCAAAAAGCTTGAGTTGTATAGCACCATGTTCTGACTTAAATTATTTATGTGTAGAATTTTGCATGGCTTATCTTCAGTACAAATAGAGAAATCTACAAGGTGGAAGATTAATATACCATATTATAAAATCTAATCTGTGGGTGAAAATTATTTAAAATGGAATTAAATTAAACTAAAACTCCTTTTTGGTCTCCATGGATAATATCCACCTTGTACTTGTACTTTGACATTTCACCGAAAAAACAGAAATGAGAGGAAATCTACTCAAAATAGCCATCTTTCTTAGGCAGCCCATAGATTAATTATTTTTTTTTCCCACTCAAGGTCAGGTGGCCTGTTGCAGAACTACTGCAGATGCTCACTTTGAACATTTTATTATATATATTATTATTTATAATTATATACATACAGTATATAGCCTATAAAACATGACCGTCTGTCATACATATTTTTGGTGGATTACAGGTAAACAAATTATATTTATATTATAAGTCTGTCCAATTATAGCTCAGTTGGGAAAAATATGTGTTTTGGGGGATTAGAGGGTAACACATAAATGGTAAAAATGTTGACAAGCCAGTATTTCAGTGAGTTTACATTACAATTATGAATATAATCCGTATGTCTTTTTTTCAAGGAAAAAATCAACATCATCTACATTTAGACTCCGAGCTCAATGCCCCCATAGGACAGGCCTGTAGCATACTGAACTTTGGAGAAATAAATTATGCATCATAGATGAAAAGGCTCCTTTCACTTTTTCGTGATTCCCTGTCTTAATTGGAATCTTTACTGATTAAAACTCAGTTGGCATGTTAAGGGAATTATCAGTTGGTTTAATGTTGCATTTAATGAAATAACTGTTAGGATGGTGTAACCTTCATTTAATTGTTCTTAGAATATTGATTTTTTTTTCTTTTATTTTGCTAATGTGACAGTTCTACAGTTCTTTCTTTAGTTTAAAAACATACATTCTTCTTATTATTACCGGTATTTGTCTTAATTTTTTCTTGTTAATGTTGTTTTTATATGTTTAGTTTTTCAGGCAATTAAATATTCGAGTGGCATTGGTTGGCGTTGAGATTTGGAATGATGCAGATAAGTGCTCGATAACCCAAGATCCTTTTACCAGCCTGCACGAGTTCCTGGACTGGAGGAAGCTAACATTACTACCTCTGAAGGCTCATGACAACGCACAGCTAGTAAGGTCTGCTCTTCCAAAAATATTTGCTTGCAAAAGTGGAAAATTTAAGTAGTCAAAAGCATCTTATCTGTGGCTAATCTTTAGTTATATCTTGAAATGGGGCCAGGCAGCCAGTTTCAGGACTGCTTCAGATAATTTTTTAATGAGTTATTACGTGATTTTCTATGTCACTGTAAATAACACTCTTATGCCCCGTACACACGATCAGACTTTCCGACAACAAAACCTTGGATTTTTGTTCGAAGGATGTTGGCTCCAACTTGTCTTGCATACACACGGTCACACAAATGTTGGCCAACAATTACAAACATGGGAACGCGGTGACTTACAAGACGTAAGATGAGTCGAGAAAAAGGAAGTTCAATAGCCAGTGTGGTTCCTTCTGCTTGATTCTGAGCATGCGTGAACTTTTGTGCTTGTGTACACACGATCGGAAATTCCGACAACAAATTTTGTTGGTGGAAAATTTGAGAACCTGCTAACCAACATTTGTTAGCAGAAAGTCCAACAACAAATGTTCGATGGAGCATTCACAGAGTCGGATTTTCAGCCAACAAGTTCACATCCAACATTTGTTGTCGGAAAATCCGATTGTGTGGGCATAAGAGTGCCATTACACTGCCATGGAAGTTAAGAAAACACTTTTCAGCATATTGGAGACAGGCATCTCTGAGACTGTTCTCCATAAATAAGGCAATGATCCTTGCCAGTTATGTGCACTGTATCCCAAAATTGGGAACAGAGATTCTGCAGGGGATAGGATGATAATGGCATATTATAGGCTCTGACCTTATTCTGTATGGCAGCCCTTCTGAACCTTTTCAACACAGAGGAACCCTTGAAATAACTTTCCAATCTCAGGGAACTCCTGCTAAAAATGTCTATACCTACAACTCATAATACATTAGTTTAATGGTTAGTGGGAAGAATGCTGCTTACACTTGTGGTCGTAAGAATTCCCCCTTTTACAGATAGCTACAAAGGTCAGTGGTGTCAGTGGAAACTGATCTGAGGGGCAGAAAGTTCCCAAGGAACCTCTAGCAGCCTCTAGAGAAACCCTGGTTGAGAAACCCTGCTATATGGTGTCTCACAGGTTATGTTCTGCCTTATGTCGATGGCAGTTTCCGTCCTTTGTTTCATAAACAGCAAGATTTATTTACACCCCTTAGATATGCCTCTGCCTTAAAAAAAAATTACATTTCATTATGTGTCAAAGTGCCTGTTACTTCTATAAAGAAAAGAAAGATAATATGGTGGCTGGCTTCCTCTTTGGAAAATGCTGTTCACTTTGTGACCTCAATAGTTTTTGGGGCACTAACCACTTCCTGACCTCTGCACATTAATATACGCCGGCACAATGGCAGCGGTGGGCAAATGGGTGTACCTGCAGTCCCCTTTAGGAGCCGGGGATAGCAGGCACGTGCACCTGCCACGTACAGCGTGACTGTGCCCACGTGACCGGCGGACTCGATGTGTCACGGATCCTCAGAACGGGGAAGTGCCTATGTAAACAAGGCATTTCCCCGTTCTGCCTTGTGACATGACAGAGATCACTGCTCCCTGTCATCGGGAGCAGTGACCGTTGACATGTGACTTGAAGCTTATCCCCCCCACAGTTAGAATCACTCCCTAGGACACACTTAACCTCTTCATCGCCCCCTAGTGGTTAACCCCTTCACTGCCAGTGTCATTTACACAATGCATTTTTATAGAACTGATCAATGTATAAATGACAATGGTCTCAAAATAGTGTCAAAAGTGTCCGATGTGTCCGCCATAATGTCGCAGTCCTCATAAAAATTGCAGATCGCCGCCATTACTAATAAAAAAAAAAATAAAAACTATCACCTATTTTGTAGACGCTTTAACTTTTGCGCAAACCAATCAATATACGCTTATTGTGATTTTTTTTTTTTTTTTTTACAAAAAATATGTACAAAAATACATATCGGCCTAAACCAAGGAAAAAAATTGTTTTATGTATTTTTGGGGGATATTTATTATAGCAAAAAGTAAAAAAGAATGAGTTTTTGTTTTCAAAATTGTCGCTCTTTTTTTTTTTTTTATAGCGCAAAAAATAAAAACCGCAGAGGTGATCAAACACCACCAAAAGAAAGCTCTATTTGTGGGAAAAAAAGGACGTCAATTTTGTTTGGGCGCAACGTCGCACGACCGCGCAATTGTCAGTTAAAGCAACTCAGTGCCGAATCGCAAAAAAGTGCTCCGGTCAGGAAGGGGGTAAAATCTTCTGGGGGCTGAAGCGGTTAACTTAGAACAATTATCCAAATGAGAAATGCTGATCTCATTCTGACCTTCTCATCTGCATTTGGTGCTGGGTGGATCATTCAAAAAGTATTATAGGCCACGGTCAGACAAATCGTATTCTTATGCCCCGTACACACGGTCGGATTTTCCGATGGAAAATGTGTGATAGGACCTTGTTGTCGGAAATTCGGACCGTGTGTGGGCTCCATCACACATTTTCCATAGGAATTTCCGACACACAAAGTTTGAGAGCAGGCTAAAAAAATTTCCGGCAACAAAATCCGTTGTCGGAAATTCCGATCGTGTGTACACAAATCCGACGGACAAAGTGCCACGCATGCTCAGAATAAATAAAGATATGAAAGCTATTGGCCACTGCCCCGTTTATAGTCCCAACGTACGTGTTTTACGTCACCGCGTTTAGAACGATCGGATTTTCCGACAACTTTGTGTGACCGTGTGTATGCAAGACAAGTTTGAGCCAACATCCGTCAGAAAAAATCCTAGGATTTTGTTGTCGGAATGTCCGAACAAAGTCCGACCGTGTGTACGGGGCATAAGAAGGATGTCCGCAATAGCATTGCTCATGTTTCTTTCCATGCAGGTCTCCTTTAAAGAATGAGGGGGGCAGGAGGGAAATGCTAGTTTAATGATTTTTATAGCGCAGGAATAAAGTTTGAAAACCCATCTGCAGTTTAAAAAAAAAAAAATGCATACACTTTACCCACCACTCTATTATGCAGACAGTGCGAAGCAGTTAACAATAAGTTAAGATGGCTGCTTGGCAGCTCCCTCCTCTTTGCTGTGTCCGTGCCTCTGCTTCATTGCCCCTATAACGTCTGTGACAGATATTCAGATGAATACAGTGACAGCACCATGCTAATGGGAGCTTGTAGAAATGAGATGTCTTTCCATTCTGGCAGCTTTAATGTGAGTAATGAAACGTTTTCTCTGCAGCATAGCCAGAACAACAGAGAAGCGTTCCTCGTATGTGATAATGGAAACATGAACCATGACTTTCATATTGAATAATGCATACTAACCTCTTACGTTTTTCCTTCTTTTAATTACAGCGGGGTTCACTTCCAGGGAACAACAATTGGCATGGCGCCCATCATGAGCATGTGCACAGCAGACAAATCTGGTGGCGTGGTTATGGTGAGTGTTAAAAAGAATCCTACTGTTATCATTTTGAGCTTCTAATTGAAGTAAACCATAGTAATGCTAATGTTAACAACCTAACACTTGGATGCAGTAGCGCGCCCCCCCGTTGCATGTCACTTCAGCTTTGTTGTAGAATATCTAAGGACCCAACAAACTGTATCTAAGGACCCAGCAAATCTGGTGGGCTCTATTACCCAAGTAGCAACATCCGATAGGCAGTTGGTGTTTTGACCTGTTCTCTCCTCCACCTAGCTTTTGGTCCATCAGTATAATGAGGGGTCTTATTAACACATAGACAGGTGTAAAAAGAGTGGTGTCCCTAATAGGGATGCCTTACAGAGAAAGTTGAACCTATACACAGGTGTCAATTCAAGTTGGTGGTTTACTACCATTAACAACATTTCAGGTTTACTTTGTATGGGTTTTGGATACACTTTAACCAAAGATTTTAATAAAAAAAAAAAATAAAACATTGTACCAGGTATTCTAGTACCAGGTTGTACCCACCTTTGCCTTCAGAACTGCCTTAATTCTTTTTGACATAGATTCAACAAGGTGTTGGAAAAATTCCTCAGAGATTTTGGTCCATTTTGACATAGTAGCATCATGCAGTTGCTGCAGACTTGTCGGCTGCACATCCATTATGCAAATCTTCCATTCCACCACATCCCAAAAGTGTTCTATTTGATTGAGATCTGAAGACTGTGGAGCCCATTGGAGTACAGTGACCTCACTGTCATGTTTAAGAAACCAGTTTGAGATGATTGGAGTTTTGTGACATGGTGCATTATCATGCTGGTAGTAGCCATCAGAAGATGGGGACACTGTAGTCATAAAGGGATGGACATGGTCAGCAACAATACTCAGGTTGGCCGTGACGTATAAACGATGCTTAATTGGTACTAAGGGGCCCAAAGTGTTTAAAGAAAATATCCCCCACACCACCACCTCCAGCCTGAACCGTTGATGCAAGGCAGGATGGATCCATGCTTTCATATTGTTTACGCCAAATTCTGACCCTACCATTTGAATCTTTTTGGTGAGCCTGTGTGAATTGTAGCCTTAGTTTCCCGTTCTTAGCTGACAGGAGTGCCACCTGGTGTGGTCTTCTGCTGCTGTAGCCCACCTGCTTCATGGTTCGAGGTGTTGTGCATTCAGAGATGGTATTCCGCATACCTTGGTTGTAATGAGGGGTTATTTGAGTTGCTGTTGCCTTTCTATAATCTCGAACCAGTCTGCCCATTCTCTGACATCAACAAGGCATGTTCGTCCTCACACAACTGCCGCTTACTGAATATTTTCTCTTTTTTGGACCTTTTTCAGACCATTCTATGTAAACCCTAGAGATGGTTATGCATGAAAATCCGGGTAGATCAGCAGTTTTTGAAATATTCAGACCAGCCCTTCTGGCACCAACAACCATGCCACATTCAAAGTCAATTAAATCCCCTTTCTTCCCCATTCTGATGCTTGGTTTAAACTTCAGTTAGTCATCTTCACCACATCTAGATGCCTAAATGCATGGAGTTGCTGCCATGTGATTGGCTGATTAGCAATTTGTGTTACCAAGCAATTGTACCTTATAAAGTGGCCAGTGAGTGTGTGTGTGTGTGTGTGTGTATATATATATATATATATATATACACTATATTACCAAACGTATTGGAACGCCTGCCTTTACATGCACATGAACGTTAATGGCATCCAAGTCTTAGTCCATAGGGTTCAATATTGAGTTGGCCCATCCTTTGCAGATATGACAGCTTCAACTCTTCTGGGAAGGCTGTCCACAAGGTTTAGGAGTGTGTCTATGGGAATGTTTGATCATTCTTCCAGAAGCGCATTTGTGAGGTCAGGCACTGATGTGAACAAGAAGGCCTAGTTCGCAGTCTCTGTTCTAATTCATCCCAAAGGTGTACTATCAGGTTGAGGTTGTCAAGACCAGTCCAATTTCTCCACCCTCAAACTCGCTCATCCATGTTTTATTGGACCTTCTTTGTGCACTGGTCCAAATTATTTGGTGGAGGGGGGGATTATGGTGTGGGGGTTGTTTTTCAGGGGTTGGGCTTGTCCTCTTAGTTTCAGTGAAGGGAACTCATCAGCATAACAAAACATTTTGGACAATTTCATGCTCTCAACTTTTGTGGGACCAGTTTGGGGATGGCCCCTTCCTGTTACAACATGACTGCACACCAGTGCACAAACAAGGTCCATAAAGACATGGATGAGTGAGGTTGGGGTGGAGGAAGTTAACTGGCCTGCACAGAGTCCTGACCTCAACCTGATCGCCTGTGAGATGAATTAGAGTGGAGATTTCGAGCCACGCATTCTCGTCCACATCAGTGCCTGACCTCACAAATGCGCTTCTGGAAGAATGGTCAAACATTCCCATAGACACATTCTTAAACCTTGTGGACAGCCTTCCCAGAAGAGTTGAAGCTGTTATAGCTGCAAAGGGTGGGCCAACTCAAATTTGAACCCTACGGACTAAGACTGGGATGACATTAAAGTTCATGTGCATGTAAAGGCAGGTTTCCCGATACTTTTGGTACTTTTGGTGTGTGTATATATATCTATCATTTTTATTTTAGTCGGGTACATACAAAATAATGCATATTAAAATTTTGCCATTTTCCATAGGAACTAGAGGGTGGAGCTCTAGTCTCCTTTTCCCAATTAGTTGCAGGTGCATCGCTGATAGAAGGCCACTGACTTACCTAACTCAATGAGTCATTACAACAGTGACTTATTGTTTATGAGGCTGGGTTCACACTATTGCCGCATGCGGTTCACAGCAGGGGTCCGGTGCGTCCCAGTTCACCATTTTAGGTCCGATTTCAGCTCAAATCTTTGGCCTGAATTCGGACCTGCAACAGACCAAAAGATGCACAGGACCCCTGTGCAAATTCGCACCGGAGCCACAGCACCTTAGTCATGGTGCTTTAGGAATCCTTTGCCATGTATTAAATGTTTATTTGTAAAACAAATTTTGCATACATAGTTAAAAAAAAAAAAAAAACAGATATAAAGTATCAGTGGAAAAGGATATGAGCTTGTTGATTCAGATTCATCAAGACATCACTAGGCAATTAGTGTTTTTTTTTTCTTTCCTGGTCGGGAGAAATAGTCTACTTAAGATGAATGGGCTCCCTTGATTCTTCTATCTCCTTCAGACCCTGTCAGTTGGGATTCCAATGACCTTTCTCAAATAGGTTAATAGTGAATTTGGGAAGTTCCTCTAGGCCAATAAATCTCAGACTAAATCAGTCCCTCTTGACACAGTCTAAAGCCAGAGGTAGAATAGGCCTCCCAGATTTAGATAAATATCATAAGGCAACCCATATGAAAGAGATTCTAGTTTGGTGTAAAGTCAACTCTGGAAAATGCTGGGTTCAGTTGGAACAGGCGTTTTCAGATATTGCACTTGGGGGTCTTCCCTGACTACTGCAGGAGCTTCCTAGATCACTTTATAATCATCCAGTAATCAGTACAACTCCTAAATTATTTAAAAAAGAGAGATGATTAATCCTGGATGAACAGACACCTTTATGTATGCCAGAGGCATACCAAGAACCTTCAGGGCCCCAGTGCAAAAAAATAAAGGGCCCCCAGACCCCCAGTCGCCCCCCCCCCCCCATGGTGGTGGAATGCCAGAGCCCAGTCTAAAGTGCGGCTATTGCGACCCTATTAGGCCCGCCACTGGTGCCAGTGTTTTATTTTTGTTTTGCCCTGCATGTAGTTTAGGGGCCAGGCTCATGGATTAGGGGGGCGGCACCCCTGCACCCCTAATGGACTGGCCACCACTGCAGTGCTGTATACTGTATGTAGCTGATGCTAACAGTGACCGCAGATATTGGTAAAGAAAATGTGTTCATTTAGGCCAGCTTGACCAGAAGAAACTATTTTAAAGTGATAGCAAAGCTGGGCTTTAATCTTTGTGTTCAGATAAGAGTCCAGTTAGGTTTACAATGTGTTTTCTTTTTCTGTATCTGGTGAAAACTGAATCATGAAAGGGGACTTTGCTAACCAGGCCGCCTGGGAACTTCATAGACTAATCATAAATATAGTGGGAACATCTTTTAATTGCTTAATGAAAAGGTGGCCAGATTAATACACACAGCTGTTTCATAGAAAGCCCGCAGGCATGCTTGTTCCCATAATGACTCTGCTAATTGTTTTCTTAGTGCTTGACTTTCAATGCTGACTTCTGCAAAAGCCTCTCAGAAATGTTTCATTAAACGGAGAATGCTTGGTTCACCCTTAATACAACACTGGTCTTCAAAGCCTGCATTATGCCCCTTAGCCAAATAGGAAGCTGATAGGTTCCATTGGTTAGAAGATTGATGGTTCAGTCCCTCATATACATGGATTGCTGTCCATACCAAACAAGTGTTGGAATCCATTTAAAACGTAAATTGAAACTTTACAGCTTCATTATGATTGGTTACCAAACTTTCTCTTTCCAAATCCTATGTCAAGCTGTCCCACTTAAAAACTACATGCTTGAGTCATTCTAGATGGCTGCAGTTTTGTTTCTAATTCCTGACCTCTTTAATATTAACTCCGTCATGCCTAATGCCCCGTACACACGAGTGGAGTTTCCGTCGGAAAAATCTTGGATGGTTTTTCTGACGGAATTTTGCTCAAGCTTGCCTTGCATACACACGGTCACACAAAAGTAAAAGTTCTCTGAATTTTCGACCGTCAAGAACGCGGTGACGTACAACACTACGACGAGCCGAGAAAATTAAGTTCAATGCTTCCGTGCATGCATAGGAATTTTGCGCTTACGAATTGGTACAGACGATCAGAATTTCCGATCTCAACTTTCTCCGACCGAAAATTATAGAGAAACTGCTCTCAATCTTTTGCTAGTGGGAATTCCACCAGCAAAAGTCCGATGGAGCATACACACGGTCGGAATTTCTGACCAAAAGCTCACATCGGACTTTTGCTGGCGGAATTTCCGATCGTGTGTACGGAGCATAAGCCTTTTTGTGGCACTTGCTGCTTACAAGTTAAAATCAGTATTTTTTGCTGGAAAATTACTTCGAACCCCAAAACATTATATATATATTTTTAGCAGAGACCCTAGAAAATAAAATAGAGATTGTTGCAATTTTTTATGTCACACTATTTGTGTAGCAGCCTTTCAAATGTACTTTTTTTGGAAGAAAAACACTTTCATGAATAAAAAAAAACCCCAAAAAAACAGTAAAGTTAGCCAAAACTTTTCTTATAATGTGAAAGACGATGTTACGTCGAGTAAATGGATACCTAACATGTCACGCTTTAAAATTGGGCACACTTGTGGAATGGTGGCAAACTACGGTACTTAAAAATCTCCATAGGTGACGTATTTAAAATTTTCAACAGGTTACCTGTTTAGAGTTGCAGAGGAGGTCTTGCACTAGAATTATTGCTCTCACTCTACCGATCGCGGCGATACCTCACATATGTGGTTTGAACACTGTTTACATTTATGGGCGAGACTTCCGTATGCGTTCGCTTCTGCCCTTTTTTTTTCTTATTTATTCAGTTTTTAATTTTTTTTATTATCAAAACTACGGATTTATACAGGATTTATATAGTGCCAACAGCAGGGCCGTCTTTAAGACACGGCAAAAGGGGCAGCTGCCCTGGGTCCTGTCATTGTTGTGGGGCCCAAAGCAGCTGCCTCATACTTGCCAACTATCCCAGTTTAAATTCCATTTTCCCTTGAAGTTTTAGTCCTGTGCTGTGTCCCGATATCTCAGTGTGAAGTGCTGGTACTAATGCTGCTCAGCTCTGCCCTATTGTGTACAGAGGACTCACCTGCAGACCCTGTGTTTACATGTAAATAACCAGCATTACTAAGTAAATAGCTTCGGCTGGCGGCATTGATATGAAAATAAAGGCGGCATTCATATGTATATCATGCCCCCCTGTAGTGAGGAGATGATGTGCTGTAACCTCTAGCAACCAATCAGTGAGCCGTAATGTGTGCTGTAACCTCTATCAACCAGTCAGTAAGCAGTAATGATATGCTGTAACTACTGGCAACCAATCGCAATTACTGCCTGATCTGATACAGTAAACTGATTTTAAGTCTAGCTGCTATTTATTGTATGTCTCAGAGCAGGTGGAGAGTGAAATTGCATGGGGGGGGGGGGCCTTAAGAAAATTTTTGCCCAGGGTCCAATCAATATTAAAGATGGCCCTGGCCAACAGTTTACGCAGCGCTTTAAAAACTTGAGGGTAGACAGTACAAATAGAATAAACTGTATTACAGTAGGAATCAGAATACCCTGCATGTTAGAACTTACAATTTAAGAGGGAGGCTCAAGAGATACAAGTGGTAATAACTGTGGGGGATGTGCTGATGAAGAAAATAAATATACAGTTGTTAGGTGGGGGCCAGATAGGCTTCTCTGAAGAGATGGGTTTTCAGGGATTGTCTGAGTAGGAGACAGTCTGACAGATTGGGGTAGAGCATTCCAGAGGATGGGATAGGCTCAGGAGAAGTCCTGGAGACAAGCATGGGATGAGGTGACAAGGGAGCTAGAAAGCAGGAGGTCTTGGGCGGAGCGAAGAGGACGATTTGGTTGGTATTGTGAGACCAGGTTAGCGATGTAGCTGGGGGCCAGGGTGTGGATGGCTTTGTAAGTTACTGTTAATATCTTGAATTGAAGTCGTTGGTTGAGTAGCAGCCATCGGAGGGATTGTCAGAGAGGAGTAGCAGACGCCGACCTTGGCATGGGGGACGGGATGTTAGTTGAGCCGTTGATTTTGACAGAGAAATCAGGGGAAGTGGCACATGGGGGAGGAAATATCATGAGCTCGGTTTTGGATAGGTTGAGTTTTAGGAAGTGATGTGACATCCAGACTGATATGTCTGTTAGTAAGTTGGTGATGCATGAGGAGACAGAATTTTTACACTGTCTCTTTAATTTTTGAACACTTTTATTGCTGTCACAAGGAATGTAAACATCCCCTGTGACAGGTACTCTTTATGGAGGGATCTGGGGTCTATAAGACCCCAAATACCTCCTTTGCACTTTAAAGCATTCAAAACGCCAAGTTTGGCTGTTTTGAATACTGTAATTTTTTTTTAAAATATGGTGCCTTTTAGTCTTCAGTAAACCGGAAGTGATGTCATGATATCGCTTCCGGGTTAGTAGGACTGGGTAGTAGACCAATGGTGACTGCCAGAAGGAGTCTAAAAAATACAATATCGTTATGTCATATTATACATTCACCCAAGAGTAACAAATGAACAAAGGTGAGTTACTATCAAGGAATACAAACCTACAATTTTGGGCACTTGGAATGTAGATATATACCCCGATCTAACTATCACTGTTGAATATCACTTTCTAATCAATCATCTTCTTATTGTTTTTATAATACTTATATTCGCAAGTGCTGCTCATGTTACATGTACATATATGAACTCATTGGAATGTATTTACCAATCAATTCAGACCACTATGTGCGGCACAGTGGTGTAGTGGGTAACACTCTTGCCTACCAGAAAAAAGGGTTGTTGGTTCAAATCCCAACCACTGCACTAGCTGCCTGGAGTTTGCATGTTCTCCCTGTGCCTGTGTGGGTTTCCTCCGGGTACTCTGGTTTCCACCCACACTCAAAAGACGTGCTGGTAGGTTAATTGGCTTCTGTCCAAAATTGGCCCTAGTATATGAATGTGAGTTGGGGACCTTGGATTGTGGGCTCCTTGAGGGTAGGGACCAGTGTATGTGTGGAGCGCTGCGTACATTGACGGCACTACATGGGTAACTTAAATAAATAGGGATAATTGTAGACATGCACCCACACTCACTCAGGTTGAACTGGATGGACTGGTGTCTTTATTCAACCTTACTAACTATGTGGCGCTTGGCTACTATACATTGATGTACCCTAGATGCCTGTATTGCATGCGCACATATTTATGTGTGTGTGAATATATATGAAATGATATTTATTACAATGTTTTTTTCTTCTATGTGGTTTCTGTTATTGACATGTTTTATACAATTTTTTATGATTAATAAACATGTACTTCCATGTAACCTACCTTCACAAGGTCTATAGCCTCAAAGTCCCAAATTCCCCATTGTATTCATATGTCTACCAGGGCATTTCTGGTCCAACCCTAGGTGGAGGGTGTGGGTGGCTGCTAGGCGGAGGTTTCTATGCCCTAATCAATGGTCTCCGGCCCACCCACTGTGGGGAAACCACAGTTTGCCAGTTTCGTACCCTGCCAGATCCCAAAGTGTGGGCCAGATATGGTATTGCCACTTTGGGTGATGTTATGCCTCAGGGTACTCTATTATAAATTTTCTGACCTTGTTCTCAAATTTAAGTTACCTCAGTGGATGCGGTTTAGATGCCTGCAGTTGTGCCATGCCGCTGGGGCACAATTTCCCCAGGTGCCTCTCCTCCAGGCAGATCCTATTGAAGAACTGCTATCTCCCAGTGGACTAGACAAACCTCTCTCGACTTTATACGCTGCACTTCTGGGCACTGACTCCCATAAGATGGACAAGTTATAGGAGGTGTGGCATGGAGACATACCATCACTAGACAAGAAAGATTGGGAGGACTGTCTGAATCAGGGCCCTATATTAGTCATCTCTTACAGAGATAAGCTCATTCAGGTAAAATTCCTCCATAGGATCTACTACACACCTCAGATTACACAGCATATTCCCGGTTCGGGACCCCAACTGCCCTAGATGTAAAACAGATTGGGACTTTTACCCATATGTTCTGGGACTGCCCGTTTATATCTTCCTATTGGTCAGCAGTGTTCGGTGAAATTAATCTTAGGTTACAGCTGTCCCTTCCGATGGTGCCGGCATTGGCACTGCTTGGGGTTTACGATGTCTCCCCACCAAAAACGATTGATCTCCGACCTCTTATTCTACGCCAAAAAGGAGATCCTCCTAAAATGGATCTCACCATCTCCCCCATCCCTCTCCTCCTGGGAAGCACTGATTGATGCCGCCCTGCCCATGTACAGGATTATATATATAAATAGAGGGTGTCAGTGGAAATATGACAAGGTATGGGCCCCATGGCTCTCTACCTAAACCCCATACAGAATGTTTGCAATGTTATTGTGTCTGCAAATTTCCTTTCCATGCCTATATCCTATGTTTACTTTTAGTTACAGTACATTATGACCATTATGACAACAATAAAGCACTTAGTCTTAAAGTGGTTAAAGAGCATGCATTTTAATATTGCAGCTTATCAGTCCTTTTATTTTTTTCAGGCTTTATTTGCTTTATTTCCACCTATTGATCCTGGCAGTAACACAATTTCCATCCTAGGGTGACAATGCTCATTCATTGTACTGTATATAAGGAGAAGCAGCGTCATCACCCTAGACTGCTTATTTCTGATTTGGCCTACAAAATTCCCTGCCATCTCTTCAAGTTCATCAGGAGATGTTCCTGATGTTCAGAGGAGAACTGTAAAGGGTTGATAACACTATTTGAGACTTCAGTGCAGCACAGGCAAAGAAATACCTGTATATCCTTTTGATTGGCTGCATGGCCAACTCAGAACAAATTTGCAGATGCAAGTTCTATTGTGTCATGGCAGCAGAGCTACCGTATTTTTCTGGTAAAAAAGGAGGTTTAATTTGTAAAAAAAAAAATAAAAGTCAGCAGCTACAAATCCTGTAGCTGCTGACTTTTAATAAAAGCACTCTCACCTGTCCAGGGATCCAGCACTGTCCTCACCTGGGCTAGTTTTTCACTAGCATTTGAGTTTCTGGTGCCGGCATCCAAACTGTGGGCAGCCGGCTATGCTTCTTTCAGCTGCCGAGATGGCTGCACATGCGTAAGCCATGCTGAGCATTGTAAATGGTCTTGCAGTATTCTGGGACCTGTGATGCGTCCCAGAAGACTGCGGGGAGGGAGGGGGAGAGGAGAACCTGGCAAATCTAACTGGGAAAAAAAATGACCTGCCAAATGTGGCAGGGGATGAGGACTTAAAGCAGAACTTCCCCTTTTGGGTGGAGTTCCACTTTAAGATTTGTCCATCAACGGCAGTCTGATGTGGACAAGTGGCCACGCTCTGGTGATAATTTTGTTTTAATTTTGTGAGCATGTACCTAGCTGTTTGTGGCATTTGGACCCCATAAAAGAGTTTTCTTTTCACATGGCTGCTGTTTTTTTTTTTTTATAAATTAATTGATTAAATTGATAGCAAGCAATTGAGCTGCAAGTTTGAAAATGACTTGCTAAGCTATTGCTAGACAAGTTTGTTCCACAATTGCAGCAAGTCCGCATTGCCTGACTCCAAATTAACTTTTTTTGCAAACATTCTGCAAGTCTGGTTCAGTTATATTGTGCAATAGTCATCCCACCACAGGGGGCACTGTGAATTGTTGAACTTTTGTTGCAGACTCACTACTGCAACTTTGCTCTTGCTAGAGACTTGCCGCCAAAATTTGCTAGAAATTTGAAAAGTATCAACTAGAACTTGTGCTTCAAGTGATCTGCAAGTGTACAACTTGCCACAGAAAATGTGCAGCAAGTTAACAGACGTACAATTCAACACTGCCACAAATTATCCTTGCTACCTGGCATCTGGGTGGGTATATATATATATATATATATATATATATATATATATATATATATATATATATATATATATATATATATATATATATATATATATATATTATATATATATATATATATATATATATATATATATATATATATATATATATATATATATATATATATATATACTGTGTGTGTATGTTTATGCCCCATGTTTCATGCATTCCATTGGTGAGTGCCTTAAACTAAGGTAGCTGGCTGTGCCACACTCCCAACCTATTTAAACAGTTCTGCAGTTTTCCTGATTGCTCCTGCAGGAAGGGTGTATTGTGAGCTTGCATGATGCCACTGAAGTTCCCAAGAAGTATAAGAGCCCTTTCACACTGGGGCGGTTTGCAGGCGTTATTGCGCTAAAAATAGCGCCTGCAAACCGACCCAAAACAGCCGCTGCTGTTTGTTCAGTGTGAATGCCCGAGGGCTTTCACACTGAAGCAGTGCGCTGGCAGGAGAAGAAAAAAACTCCTGCAAGCCGCATCTTTGGAGCGGTGAAGGAGGGGTGTATTCACCGCTCCTAAACCGCTGCTGCCCATTGAAATCAATGGGACAGCTCAGCTATACCGCGGCAATACCGCGGCTATAGCCACGCTATACGAGCGGCTTTAACCCTTTTTTGGCCGCCAGTGGGGGTTAAAACCGCCCCGCCAGCGGCCGAATACCGCTGCAATAACGACGGTAAAACAGCGCTAAAAATAGCGCTGTTTTACCGCCGACGCCCCCACCGCCCCAGTGTGAAAGCAGCCTAAGAAGCTATGGTGTTAATTGCCATAACAGGCAAAACTGAACTATTTCTTTTGGGCAGATGACCTGTTTGGAGCTGCAAGTTCAAACACACTTTTGGGTTTTGGGGTAAGCCATCCTGTTATATATTTGTTAAGAAACCTTTTCTCTTTAAAAGGTTACATAGAAAAGAAATAAACCCACATTATAAAACATGCTTTGTGCCACTATAATGTGTTATTTCTTGTGTAAAATGTGATACATGCTGAATAGAGGAAACGGACCTCGGTTGCTAGTGCCATAAATTAAACCATGCATCAATCAATAGAAGCCCAGACAGCACCACAATTTGTTTAACCCTTCCAAGGACTGCATATGCCAGAAGTCACTGGGCTCCCAACGAAAGAAAGATTGCTGTACAATTGTATTCGGTGCTGGTAATCACCTTCAGATTATTGGGGCAGGAAGGTGCAAATGTGTCATCAGTCTTGTCTGTGTGTGTTAAATGAAGCAGCTATTTTCAGGAAAAAGTCATCAGAATCAAGTCATTCACTTAAAAGGCAGCGATTGCTATGTGTTGATTAGAGCAGTTGCTGTAGACTGGTTGGCTGAAAAGTCTGGAGAATGGGTGAACCTAGCTATAGAAATTGTACATTGAGCAGCAGCTGTGTCTTAACATTACTATGTCAGGAGCAGGTTTTGTTTTTATTTGTAATTTTTTTCAGAATCTGTAATATGTTTTAATAGTTTGTATAATTCCCACTGTTAATTTTGTACATTGCATTGAGTATTTCTGTCAAATTGCAGTAGTCCTCTGGGGTATTTTGGCTTTACGGTGTATTTTAAACATAACCTAACATGTAAGATGTATTCGTTTACAAAAATAATTTTGAAAAATACATAGAAAACAGACTTGAAGACTGCGTTCATTGAGTTGTGATGGTATATACTCTCTGAAGGGTCTAAGGTTGTAAGGAATGGACCCCAAGGAGCAGTTTTGGGCCATTAATCTAAAATTTAGTTCTGAATAAAAAAAAAAAAAAAATCAGTCATGCCACCACTCCAAAGGGTGCCCCGTGTGCTTGTATGCTTCCCCTAATGCCTCCACACCACCACTTCAGGACACAAAATACCCATGCCTTCAGGGTATGGAAGTACACATATTCTTTCCCTCTCCCTTCCACAATTCAGCTCTGGAAAACACTGTCATATGGGGGTGGTGGGAAACTTGCTTAGCCCTATACATTCAGAAAGTCCAAATTTGAACTTCAGGTGCCTGAATCTGGCAAAGAGGGTTAGTGAACATGGCATGAGCAGATATGTTATGCTAATTGCTACCAAGCTGTGGTATGACTGTTTTTTGTTCAAATGCAATGCTACTTTATCTTGTTTGCAAATTATACAGAGTTTGCAATTAAAAGTAAACTTTTTTTGTCTGTAGAGGACACAAACCCACGTTCTGGAATACAGTCCTTGCAAAATATCTCCAACTTACTAGTTGACCTACATTTAGACTAGGTGCAAGTGGGAAAAATGTGCACAATTGTGTGCATTCCAGACCCACAGAGAAACACACATTAGTTCTCAATGGCACCCCCACGCATGGGCAGTCGCAGTGCGATTTCGCACGTGCTAAACTGCATAGTGCCGCAGCACCTTGTGGATTCAGTGCAGAATGATTTCAAAAAAGGTTTGGGAACTTCTTTTCCTTCATTTCATTTCACTCCACTGAAATGCATGTGCTGCCCTAACAGCGACGTAAGCACGCTCACACAAGTCTGAATTGAACTTAACTGGTTGATTGGGTAGCTACCATGGGCGTCCACAGAACATTTTTCAGGGGGGCATCATTTTAGGGTCACCCATGCACCAGCTGTTTTCGACAATGTCATTATCACATTATCATGGTCAGAGACTGCAGACGTAGTACAGTCCCTAGGATAGGTAATGGATAATGGCCAACAGGCCCTCTTGCCAGACCCAGAGAAACTACAGCAGCACGATCGCTCACTCTGGGTTCCCTGGGGGCGACTCTGGTCAGTAGTGCAGCATGTCTGTACCCTGGCAGTGGCTCAGTCTTTCTCTCTCTGGTGGTGCTGGACATTATGGCTCTCTCTGGTGGGGCTGGGCAGCGTGGCTCTCTCTCTGGTGGCACTGGGCAGCGCGGCTCTCTCTCTGGCTTCCACCCAGCACACTCCTCGTTCTTTATCCTGTAGCACTCTCTCCCTCAGCTTTTTTCCAGGCTGCAGTCTCTCCTTGTCAAAAGAAGTTTATTGAGTATACAATATTATAAAGATACATAAAGTAAGTTTACAAGGATCTATAAAGTAAGCTCATTGTTTTACAGTAGGGTTTATATAGGTAAATATCATGAAATTTCAAATATTAAACATTGGGTTCACGTAAACCTAAATTAAAGATATATATCATTTCCTTAGTTACTTTTGTAGGTATTTAAATGATTTATACTATACATATTGTTTACAAGTAGAGTGTATATAGGTCAAATAAATTCTGATAATGAGCTTTAATCGTAAGGTGGAGAAAAGGAAAGAGAAAGAAGAAAAAGGGTTGAAAGGTAGAGGTATGGTCCACAAGGTTGTCCCGCTCGTCAGTTTATTATTCTTTTTAGTTCTCTTTGAAGCCTTAGAATGGGTGTCTCTGTAAGTCATTTAATCTGTTACCATGGCAACAGGACAGAGTCATTGAAGTTTGACAGGAACTGTTGTTTTATCCAAGGGTGCCAAAGTTTTTAAAATTTTGGAATTTGATTTTGATCGATGGCTACCATCTTAGCATGGGACATTGTATTATTCATTCTGTGAATTGTTTCTGCTAGTACCAATGTAGGAGATTTCCATGCCTTGGCCACTGTTTGTTTTGCAGCCGTTATTAGTTGGATCATAAGTTTGAATTGAGAGAGTGTTAACCATTCCAGTTTTAGATTAAGTAAGGTTAAATATGGATCTGGTTGTATTATTTTTTTAAATATTTTAGATGCAATCACGAAGACTTCCTTCCAGAAGGTTTGGATTACTGGGCACGTCCACCATATGTGTAAATATGTGCCTATTTCTGGGCATCCTCGAAAACAAAGAGCTGAGGTATTAGGTGAATATTTTGCCACTCTAGCGGGTACAAGGTACCAGCGAGTTAGGACTTTATAATTTGTCTCCAGTGCTAAGATGTTGGGTGAAGATGACTTAGATGTGAGCCATATGTTAGACCAGTCCGTGTCTTCTAAAGTTCGTCCCAGGTCCTCCTCCCACCTCTGAACGTAAGAGGGTCTATTAAGATTTCCTACTCCATATAATTGATTATAAAGTGATGAAATTGTACCTTTAGCAAATGGATCTTTTGTACAGATTGATTCAAAAATGGATAATTGGGATAATGGTGTTTCCCCCTTTAGGAATGGTGTATAGAAATTTTTGATTTGGAGATATCTAAATATCTCAGTTTGGTAGATCATATTTTTCTCTAAGCGATGGGAATGAAAGGAATGATTTAGATGCTATGAAGTCATTTAGTGTCTGAATACCCGATGTTGTCCAAGCTTTAAAAGAATTTGGGTAGATCCATGCCGGATAAAAGGCCGGATTTCTGATAAAAGAAAGGAGAGGATTGTGTGGAGATTGTAACTGATATTTGGTTTTTAGTTTATCCCAGAGAGATAAGAAGTGTTTAGTTATGGGATTATGAATTTTAAAGCGGTCTTTAGGATCAAGCCATAATAAATTTGATATTAATAGAGGGTCATTTTCTGAAGCCTCTATAAATACCCATAATGGGATTTCTTGTTTTGCATGGTATTTGGACAGACTGGCCAAATGTGCTGCTCTGTAGTAGTTAGTAAAATTAGGGTATCCCAGGCCTCCTTTATTTTTGGGAAGATGTAGTGTGTGTATAGGTATACGTGGTTTAGAAGAGCCCCATATAAACGAAGTTGCTCTTTTTTGTACTATTCTCAAAAAATAGGAAGGAATTGGAATAGGGAGGACTCTGAATAGATAAAGCAATTTGGGTAGGATAGTCATTTTGATTGCATTAATCTTCCCTATCCAGGATAAAGGAAGTTGCGACCATTGTTTTATTAGATTTGTGATCTGTCTTAATACAGGAGGATAATTGGTTGAGAATAAGTCAGAATGAGATGCTGTTAAATAAATTCCAAGATATGGGATTGATTTTTCTGCCCATGTGAATGGGAGTGCAGCCCTAGCCGGGATCAATTCCATGTTTGTGAGCGAAATATTAAGCACTAGGCATTTCTTAGGATTAATCATAAGGCCGGATAGGGCTGCAAATCCATCAAGAGCTGGTATTAAGTTAGGACCAGAGACCTGTGGTGATGATAGAAAAAGTAATATATCGTCTGCAAATATACATAATTTGTGTGTAATACCTCCTACTTCAATGCCAGTTATAGTTTGGTTTGTTCTGATGTATTGGGCCATGGGTTCGAGTATAAGGGCAAATAATAAGGGAGATAATGGGCAACCCTGTCGGGTACCTCTTTCGATATTAAAGGCTTCAGATTTGTATCCAGCATATTTTATATAGGCTTTGGGTTTATTATATAATGCTTTGATCCATGTTAAAAAGTGGGGTCCAAAACCCCATTTTTGTAATGAATATTGCATATATTGCCAGGATACTGTGTCAAATGCCCTCTTAATATCGAGAGATAGAAAACATAAAGGGATTTTCCGTTTTTTAGCAATATGTGCCAATAACACTGCCCTGCGTATATTATCGCCTGCCTGTCTATTTGGCATGAAGCCTACTTGATCTCTATGTATTAATTTTCCTATAATGCTATTGAGGCGTTTTGCTATTATTTTTGCTAATAATTTAATATCGAGGTTTAACAGAGAAATAGGCCGATAATTCACACAGGAAGTATCATCAGAAAGGGGTTTTGGGATCATACAAACAATTGCCATTAGTGTTTCTTGCCGAAAAGAATGTCCATCTAGAAGTTTGTTAAAAGTTTCAGTGAGAATGGGAGAGAGTATTTCTGAGAATGTTTTATAGTATAAAGCCGAGTAGCCGTCTGGGCCTGGTCTTTTGTTAAGTTTTAGGTCTTTTATGGCGTTAGCAACTTCATCTATAGTTATAGGCTCATCCAAACTGCTTTTTTGATTCTGAGATAACTCAGGTAAGGTTATTTTTGAGAAGAAGGATTCAGCCTCTGTAGGATTAAATTCATTGTTTTTCTTGTATAAAGTTGCGAGATGTGAGTGAAATTTATGGACTATTTTAACTGGATTACAAGTGTAAACATTATTTGATAATTTCAAACGTATTGGTTTGAAAGATTTGTTAGTTGAATTTAATGCCCGAGCCAAATATGTACCTGGTTTGTTTGTATTCATGTAGAAATTGTGTTTGGAGCAATTGAGGGATTTATCAACTGACTCAGTGAGAAATAGATCGTATTCCAATCTAGATTTTTCCAGATGAGATTTTGTACTCTGAGATGGATTATCTTGAAATGATATGTAGGCTGCATTAAAATTGAGTTCTAGTTTTTTGCTAGATTTTTGCGTTCCCGTTTAAATAGTGCCATTTGTCTTTGTATTGTACCACGCAAGACAGGCTTATGAGCTTCCCACAGTGTTATTGGGGAGATGTCTGTTGTATTATTAATTGATATGTATTCCTTTAAAGCTTGTTCAATGGCCATCTGATGTAGTGGGTGTTTGAGCATTATGTCCGGTAAGTACCACGTTGGGTCATGCGCTTTTGGTATGGCTGAGGCTATAGTAGTGTATACTGCATTATGGTCAGACCACGGAATCGGAATTATATCTGATGCAATAATTTCTGGTATCATTCCTATTGTTAGAAAAATATGATCTATTCTGGTGAAGGTTTGATGAGGGTGCGAGAAATAAGTGAATTTCTTTTTCATTGGGTTACTTTCTCTCCACGAATCTACCAGATTGTATTTGGAAAGAAGTTGAGAAAAAGGTAATCTAGAGGTTATTTTGGATGGTGTAAAAGGTGATTTATCTAGAAATGGGAGGAGGACCTGGTTCGAATCCCCACACATTATCACTGTTCCTATTTTGTGTGTATTAATCACTTGTAATATATGTGAGAGGAATGGTGTAGGTTGTTTGTTAGGAGCGTAGTAGGAAATCACCGTAATTGCTGTATCCATTATATAGCAGTCTCTCAATCTCTCTCGATCGAGCTGTAGCCTCCTCCCTGTGGAAAATGGGGCCGCCAATCTTTGGAACTACATGTCCCATGATTCTCCCCTCTCCTAGTCTCCTTTGATTGGCCCTCAGTTATGGCCTGACAGGAGAAAAGGGGGGTGAGCGGGGAAGCCTCTGACAGCCCGCAGCTCACCTATCTCCTGTCACAGCACCGCCGAGTTCTCTGCTGAACTGAGCAGGGAAAAGAGCCTGAAGTCACACTACACTGATGGGGGCTTGACAGCACCTTGATGGTGTCACCCCACTGGCGGGTGGAAGCCGGGTGCGGGCTGCCCGCACCCCAATAGTGACGCATCTGTGCTGAATTTAAGATCTGATTCCAGGGGGGGGCACTTGACCCCCCTTGCCCTACATGCGGACGCCCATGGTAGCTACATGGCTCTAAGATGGGCTTTAATAACAATGTGCAGTGCCAATTTTTTTCAACTTTTAAAGCCAGATTTCATTTGTTTAGAAGTATGGACTTTAAAAAAAAGGGACATACTTTTGTCCCTTTTTAAAAAGCATTAGTGTGACCTAAAGATAAATATGCAGTTCTTTGTTGCATATCGGTTTACAAAAACTGTGTTCTGATAAAATCTTGGAGAGTTCCCATTCAATATATCCAACTGGGTTCCAAATATCAAATCTAAAGAATTATTTTATAAATGTAAAAGCCTATTAGTTTAGATGAACAACATAACTGTCTTCCTTTACTCTATCTTTACAAACCCTGTGTGCTCAGTTTCTTCTAGGCTCAGCAAACTGGAAATAAAATTTTAACTTCACCTGCCCACAAAGTGCAAAGACTAAGGCTCCTTTCACACTGCCGTTCCAATTAGGTCTACCTGTCAGTTTTTCAGGCGGACCTGATCAGAAGGTCCATTCACCCCTTTGGAACAGCACGTGTAAACAGACTAGTGTCCGTTACTCCCACTTACTTCAGATCAGACCCCTTAAAAACAAACAGAAGGGGAGAAGTTCTCCTCTGTTTAGGCAAATTCAAAGTAGTCAGGTGTAAATGGACAGCAGAGTTTGTTTACACCTGGCCACCTATAGAGCACAGTGAGCTCTGCATAAACTGAGCAGACACTGATGTGTTATCTGCCCACAGCGGACAAATCCCCTGTTGACCCGGATGGAGTCCGCCCCACGTGAAAGGGACCAAACAGTTTTGGTAAAGTGCAGGTAGCTTTGTTGACTTTGAGTACCCGTACCTGTACTCAACTTCGTCAGTTTTTTTGCCTGAGGAGGACACTATAACTAGGCTGTATATACAGTGCTGTGAAAAGGTATTTGCCCCCTTTCTGATTTTTTTTTTTTTGCATATTTGTCACACTTAAATGATTCAGATCATCAAACAAATGTTAATATTACACAAATATAACCAGAGTAAATACAAAATGCAGTTTTAAAATGATTTCATTTATTAAGGGAAAAAAGCTGTCCAAACCTGCCGGCCCTATGTGAAAAAGTAATTGCCCCCTAAACCTAACAACTGGTTGTGCCACCCTTTGCGGCAACAACTGCAATCAAGCATTTGCTATAATTGGTAATGAGTCTTTCACATCACTGTGGAGAAATTTTGACCGAATTGTTTTCATTCAGCCACATTGGAGGGTTTTCCAGCATGAACGGCCTGTTTAAGGTCATGCCACAGCATCTCAATCGGATTTAAGTCCAGGCTTTGACTAAGCCACTCCAAAACCTTCATTTTGTTTTTTTTTCGAGCCATTCAGAGGTGGACTTGCTGGTGTGTTTTCGGATCACTGTCCTGCTGCATGACCCAAGTGTGCTTAAGCTTGAGGTCTGGAACTGATGGCCGTACATTCTCCTTCAGGATTTTTTAGGCTGTCAGGGCCTTTGAGGGAGCTCGCCAGTCTGGAACCCTCCAGGAAATTGTGGAGGCTCTGAACAGGAGGAGCAAGAGAAGACAGCAGGAGCTAGTATTGCCGGGCTTCAGGAGGGAACCACCGGTTGCAGTCAGAAGGGTTGGTGAGTGATGTGCAGTCAGGAGGACTGGAGAGGTATGCCAGAGAGGACTGAGAAGAAACAGTCAGAGCTGGGTGTGGAGCCAGTGGGGAATATTGTGAAGTCATGGGCAGTGAAGTCGGGCAGCTGCAGCCAGGAGGGCTGGCAGGGCATGAAGAGGACTGACTGGGAGCAGTAGTGCAGTAGTCCACCTATAGGACAGCTAGCACAAAAGACTTTCTACTTTCTGTAACACCATAGGGGCCCCCGGTCCCTGCTTGCAAAGGGCAAGTTACTTAGGCCTGGCTGAGCCAGTGTCAGGTCTAACCATATGCTAGCTGCTTCTGGGAGATCAAGAGTTATGCAGGAGGGAGAGAGCGCAATAGTCTGCAAGCAAGAGTTGTGCAGGAGGAGATTGGAGAAGTGTTATGTACATAGTTGTCCTGATTGATTGATAAACAATCTTCTAATTCAGGGGAATTGATTGATATACAATTCACCTAATTGATTAATATTCAATCCACCTAATTGATATACAATCTACCAACTGACTGATAAACAATTCGCTGGGCATCTCATAATCCACTTATCCCATCCAAGTTAAATTCCCTAAAAAAAAAAAAAGACAAGCACATGGACTTTTCTGCCTGAGAGTAATTGAGGAGTGAATGCTGTGCCAAGCAGGGTGACAGGTGGGCCACATCACCTAGCAGCCCCTACGGGGGTAACGCTACATATGTTTTAGAGTATGCTTTTGCCATTTTTAATAATAATTTCTAAGGTGTCTTAGGTAATGCACTAGGCGTTTATGCCCTTCTTTTTTAATGTTTTTTTTTTATAAGTCTTGCACAATTTATTTATACACTTGGTAGACATGACAGGTTCACTTTTTAACTTTTTTAGATCACTGCTTAACTATAGTCTGATTATTTTTTCCAGAATGTATTGCTACTGTTTCTTGAATACCTAATTTAGAGGAAATAGTGCCTGAATGTATTAATTTTTTTTTTGTTGACTTGGGAAAGTATTTTAAAGTACAGCTAACAGCTCCTTTTTGACAGTTTAAAAATACCAAATCCAGTCACTATGTAATGCTGATTAAACAAAACTTCTTTACTTTTTCTAACTGAGCCAAATCCTGCCTAATTTCTTCTTCTACATTGTCTCATGTGCTCTCCCTCCCAGACACTGCAGTGCACAGTAAGAGAGTGTTAACAACAGAGACAGTGCTGCCAGTCCATAATGCAATGGTCAGGTCTAGGCGTGGTTAGGTGTTGGTTAACAAGCTACAGACTTGTAAATCAGCAGTGACAATGCAACATTTTTTCCCCCCACTGTAGCGCAAGCATGCACAGCCTATGCGGGAGAGTGGCAACACTACTCTGATTTCAAGAGCGATGCATAATTGTTGCCACATCATAATAGGAAGCTGCATTAGGTGGGCCTCAATCTCAGGATCAACAGGTATATGGGGGACTAAAAGAAAGCTGCAAGTGCAGATGATCATGCGCATACAATTAAGTTCTGCAGCACATTGTTTTTCTATGGTAGGCCAAAGTTTTACTTTAAATCACCAGGATACATAGCTAGCCAAACCTGTTCTGACATTTAACCTATTTTGTACTTGCTAACATATCCCTTTCTTTTGAAGGATCATTCAGAAAACCCACTGGGAGCAGCAGTCACACTTGCTCATGAGATCGGGCACAACTTTGGGATGAACCATGACACTCTGGAAAGAGGGTGCAACTGCAAAGGATTTGACAAGGGGGGCTGCATCATGACTCCTTCTACTGCGTAAGTCTTTATTCTATTACGATATACAACTTTCTGTTAAGTGCCTTTGACATTTAATGTATTTATTCCATTCTGAAATCACATTTTTCTGTTTATAGAAAATGAATTATGGCACACCGAATTACAATTTTTTTTCTCTACAGTGAAAAAACTTTTTTTTTTTAAGACTTTCTGCTGGTTATTTGTCTGTTTGTCTCCCTTTTTGGGAGATATACCCATATTTGCCCTGGTGACCATTGTCCCAAGAAGGAAAGCAAATTGAAATACAACATTTTAGAGTTTTCATGAGATAAAGCAGTGAGGGGACATTTTTACAGCACTTATGTTCTGGTGATGACTTTCTAAGATGGAAATTGCCACTAGTTTAAGGAGATTTCCTGCTTCAAGACGGGAAGTCTAGAAAATCTCCCCAGCAGAACAGAAAGCAAAAAAAAAAAAACCTTTTATAGGGGATTTAACCCTTCCTTATGGGCCCTTTCACACTGGGGCGGTTTGCAGGCGCTATTGTGCTAATAGCGCCTGCAAACCGACCCGAAAGTGCCGCTGTTTTGTCTCCAGTGTGAAAGCCCGAGGGCTTTCACACTGGAGTGGTGCGCTAGCAGGACGGGAAAAAAAGTCCTGCCAGCAGCATCTTTGGAGCGGTGAAGGAGTGGAGTGTATACCGCTCCTGCCCATTGAAATCAATGGGACAGCACGGCTATACCGCCAGCAAAGCGCCTCTTGAGGTGGTTTTTAACTCTTTCTCGGCCGCTAGCGGGGGTAAAACCGCCCTGAACGGTAAAGCGACGGTAAAGCTCCGCTAACAATAGCGGCCCTTTACCGCCGATGCCGCCCCCGCCCCAGTGTGAAAGGGCCCTATGTAGCAATAACCCCACAGGAGCCACTGTAGTTTTTAACTGGTTCTTTCCCAAATTAATGCAGAGGCAGCCAAGCACACTGCAACAAGTCCATACACTCCGGCTCAGTAAACAGTCTAGGGCAGTGGTCTCAAACTGGTGGCCCTCCAGCTGTTACGGAACTACAAGTCCCATCATGCCTCTGCCTGTGAGAGTCATGCTTGTACCTGTCAGCCTTGCTATGCCTCATGGGACTTGTAGTTTCGGAACAGCTGGAGGGCCACCAGTTTGAGACCCCTGGTATAGGGGATCTTTTTAGTAGTTATTGCTGAATACATTTGGAGAGGGTGTGGGACAGTATGGGACACTCCAAAAACATTACTTAAGCACAAGAGGACAAACTACACTGTGCTAAGCTTCTCTGAACAGTCTTTGTACCAGATGCAAAGTAAAATAGCCTAGACTGAAACCTTGTAAAGGCTGTCTTAGCCAGAATCACCACTGGTACTCTCATCCAAGTCTCACTCAGTCTCTGTGGCCTGGAGCTCAGGTCTGTAATCACAATGTCACAAAATAGGCAGATGCTTCCTTTCATTATCCACCAGACACTCTTCAGTGAGGGAGAGATTAATGTTCACTATGCCACAGAAGAGCTATTCACCCTTTAGCTTCCACTGGGCACTCTTCAATGATTTTTCCAGATCAGATCCTTCGCTCCAGGAAAACTTAGAAATAGGCCCCCCAGCTTTGTTACAGTGGCACCTTGATGAATATCAGCTTGAATAAGTAGGACTGCTGCAGCCACCCCCACACAAGTGGGTGGAATCCCCTCAGTAGGAAGACCCTGTTGTTCTAAAGCCCAGACTATTGATTTGCCTCTCCAGCCACCTGCTGAGCATACCTCCCCAGGGATTGGCTGAAGCTTAATACATTTCCAGGCTGCTCATTTGGCTTTCCAGCCCACTATGTTCTAGAAATCTCTAGAATGCAAGGGGAAATAATCAAACCTGCAACCTGTAAGACCCAGAACAGCCCAAAGCAATCAACAGTTGCTTCAATTATTACAGAGAAGCCAAAAATAACTAAATTTACCTAGCAACCTATCTAGTAGGGTGCTACACTACACTACACTACACTAAAACTGGCGAAACACTTAAATATTTAATGCATTCTTTGATTCATCCATCAACAAAGCTTTCTTTGACTCTTCAGCAGTCAGATTGGTCCATGATCAGGAAGTTTTTGTATTTTTTTTTTCCGCATAAGTAATTTGGAGACTGCTAATTGCCCATGAAAACTGCAGTTTGATGACTGTCTATTGCTATTTGGGATAGGTTCATCTTTGTTCAGCTGTTTTTCAGGATGCAGTTTTTATCCTGATTCTAAATTCAGATGCTGGACTTCAAATGCAATGGTCACATGAGGCCTGCCTGGTTAGTTTTGCATAAAGATAACTTTCCGTTTGAACCACAATGTGCTTTGTACTGTTACCTTTGGACATTTTTAGTTTAGCTGCAGTTGAAATCGTTTTTTTTTTTTTTTTTTTTTTTAGCAGTCAATACCACAGTTTAGCCTCCTGCTGTTTCAATAAGCTCCACTGACATTGCTACAAACAGATGGAATATCTTTTTCGTTATTTTCAATGTTTTTTTTTAGTGCAGCAACATTTAGAGGACCATATATGCCCATGTGAGTGAGGTTCTCCTTACACAAAGATGTAGTGATGCAGAAAGACACTTGTTTATCTACCATAAACAGTAGGAAAGTAATATGCCATCATGTGAAAGATTGTAGTTAAGATGGACGTGAGGAAGGATGACTTGGTGAATGTATTCTTTATAATCTGATAAATCCACTGCACTGAAGTGTGACATTAAAATATATTTCTCTTATCACACTTTTATAGCCAATAGACCAGATAACTGGATCTGGTTGCTGTGATACAGGCTGTGCTCTTCACAAGGCATCACAGTTGACAATTCTGTACAGTATATCAAGTTATATTTTATTACATTACATCTTTTTATAAAACTTAAGCTGGACATTATCTTAGCTCCCTTGTCATTTTCCTGGACAGGATATTGAGGCATAGTAATGAAAGAATGACATATCGGCAAATAGTGGAGATGTAGTGTGGTGGTCTGACTACAACATCCCTGCTATTAGCAAACCATGTTCTCTTTTATAGCAGCGAATCTCAGCTCAATAATAATTGATTTATCACTGAGCCAATGAAAATTGGCATTTCTAAACCCAAGGTCATGGTTCTGTCCCATAAAGGAGAAAAGTGCTCCCCTCCAGTTGTATTGGTACACTACCCGCTGCTAAGGATTTTTCTACCTCCTTTCCATGAGTAATGGAGAGAGGGGGTGTAAAGACTGGTAAACAGACTGGGTCACTGCCATTTTTTGCAGACACTGCACCGGATCATGGTGGGAATACATGAGCTGAGTTTCACATAGAGCATTTATTTTACTGTGCAGCCTCTTTATCCCATACCTATGTAGCCAAGTCCTGAGCCTCTCCAGGCCTAATGGTGACCTCCAGAGTCAGGGACAGCTGACATCCTTCTATGTAGAGTGGGTTACGAGGCATGGGGGATGCAGTGCAAGATAGATTAATGGGCGCCAGACACTTCTTGAATGCAAAGAGATTTATTGTCTCTTAAACAGAACTGTGGGAGATAGGGTTTAGGGCCAGGACACCCTTTAGTAGATGCAATGTTAATTGGCAGACTCCAAGACTTCTATAGGTAGACAGCCATGCAGGGAAAGGTACCCAGTCAGGCGCCTCATCTGCATGTGTAAACACCCTGTCTCCTATGGCAACAATCTTGAACAGTTTCTAACAAAGGTTGCAATTAACTCTTTCACTTCTTCTACAAACTCCTCTTTCAATCTTCAGTCAACAGATCCACTGCCACTGGATCTCCTGAGCTCTTCCAATCTTCTCACTGAGTATCTTCCTCAAGCGTCACCCCACTGGCCTGCTCGGTTCCTGGCTTGGCACACAAGGCTGTTGTCTGCAAGCGTCGCCTCCACTGGCTGGGTCCCAGGCTTGACACCTGCTAAAGTTTCCCAATTCTTCACCGTCCCCGGTTGGTGAGAATACTGCTCTGGTACTTGCTTTAGGAACTCACGATGGTCCCTGGTAAGAAGGTGAATGGTCCCTTAGTGGTGACAGCTTCACCTCTAACTCCGACCACGACAGGTTCTCCGGCCGGCAGAACTGTCAATTCTGGTTGGACTACAAGCTGCAGTCCCAACCCTATGCTGCTCTCTCGCTTTTGGATATGCCCTCAGACAGCCCAGCAGCCAAATGTCCCCGGGATAGTCCTCAGGCTCTGGCCTAGCAGCCCGGGGCAGCACAACACACGTCCACCCATGTCTGTCCATTTATCTTCATTTCTGAGGCTGCAAAGAAAAGGACTGTGGAATCTGTGTCCTCAGTCCCTTTCTCTCTCTCAATGGGGAGATGTCAGGGGTCTATTTAGACCCCTGATATTTCACCAAAGACCACCGAGACAAGGCTGATTTAAAAAAAATACATATATATTGCAAAAAGTATCAAAAAACAAACTTGTAAAAAAATGATAAAAAATTGAATTGTAATAATATAAGATAAACTGACACCCCCCCTCCCCGCCCTGCCTACATTGTCCACTGCCCTAAACCCCCCCAAAACAAAACACAAATTAAAAACAAATTAAATTGTTAAAAAATAAAAAACTGACACCATCCACTGCTCTACTGACACCATCCACTGCCTCATACCCCCCACCACCTCCCCCAGAAGCACTGTGAAAAAAAAATATTAAAAGAAATATCTAAAAAAAATAAATAAAAATAAATGACAAAATTGTAAAATATAATAGATAATAAGAAATTAAAAAAAAAAAACACTGACACCATCCACTGCATTACTCACAAATCCCCCCCCCCCATATCATTGTCCAAATTCCCCCCATATCATTGTGAAAAAAATAATACAAAAATAAATTGTAAAAAATTATTTAAAAAATAAAATTGTAAAAAATAACAATAAAAAAATTCTGACACTGTCCTTTGCTTTACTGACACCGTCCACTGGCCGCCAAAAAGCATTTTGAAAAAATGAAAAAAAAAAAAAAAACATACTAAAAAATTGAATTGTAAAAAAATAATAAAAAATAAATAAAATAAAGAACTACTGACAACATCCACTGCCCTACTGACACAATCCTGAACATAATACTCACTACTGTGCACTCCTTGCCTGCACATACTACCCACCTCCATACACGCCACACTCCTCAACTGCACATAATACCCACCACCATACACTCCTCTCCCTGCACATACTACCCACTGCTGTACACTCCGTACTCCTCTCCTGCACATACTACCCATTTCCATACACTCCATACCCCTCTCCCTACACATACTACCCACCTCCATACACGCCGGACTCCTCTCCTGCACATAATAACCACAATTATACACTCTGCACTCCTCTCCTGCACGTGCTACCCACCACCAAACACACGCCACTCCTCTCCTGCACATTATACCCATCACCAAACACACCCCACTCCTCTCCTGCACATACTACCCATCTCCATACACTCTATACCCCTCTCCCTGCACATACTACCCACCTCCATACCCCTGCACTCCTCTCCTGCACATAATACCCACCCTCCTAGACTCCGCAGTCCTCTCCTGCACATACTACCCACCACCAAACACGCCCCACTCCTCTCCTGCACATGCTACCCACCACCAAACACACCCCACTCCTCTCCTGCACATACTACCCACCACCATAGATCCCAACTGTCCCTGATTTGAAGGGACTGTCCCTGATTTGGAGCAATGTCCCTCTGTCCCTCATTCCACCTCATTTGTCCCTCATTTTGGTCTGATCTATATAGTTGTATATAAAATGCACTTTTTATCTTTCAAAAAGTGTTTCCCAGTACTAAACCTTTCATCCAATTTCTAAATTGCTGTATTTGTACATTACAAAAACCAATATAAAGGAATAGTAGTGGTAAAAAAAAAGTCCTTGTGGATTTAATTAACCTTTTTTTTGGTTAATTCTCCTTTAAAGGGGTGTGGCAGGGGGCATGCCCTATGCCTACATACATTTGTTAGTAGGTGTCCCTCATTCCCATGTCAAAATGTATGCCCACCACCAAACAAGCCCCACTCCTCTCCTGCAAATACTACCCACCGCCATACACTCCGCACTGTACATTCCCTATTTAACATTACTGCATTCTGCACTATGTAAGTCATCTCAGACTCTATTAAACCACACCCCATTTAGCCACGCCCAACATTTTAGAGCAATTTAAGCAAAGCCCATTTTATGCTGCGGCGCACTATGCATTTTTTTTTCTGTGCCTAGGGCCCACTTTTTAGCTTGCACACAGGCCCACTCATTTTATGATGCGCCCCTTCATCAGTTGGATATCCTGGATTCTAGCAAGCCAGTGTGATCTAGTAGGGGGATCTAAGCTCTTCCACAATGTGGGGATACAGGCCTTAGCAGCTGTATGTAAATGTTTCAACAAGCAGTTTTTTTACTTTTTGTTAGACATAAGGGTGTCATGCAACAACTAAGCCAAGGCATTTTTCCCTGGAGTCACCTGTAAGAACTTTTATTGTTTGTGCAAAGAGTACAATTCATTCTTTTTATGCTTGGGAAAAATGTATGTTAAGGTCTGTTTGGAAGGCGCAATATAGTTTTATTATCAGACATTTATGGATTTTTATGCTCCGATTATCAAAGGGCCATCTGGTCTGCTGGAGGTCATCTTGGAACACCAGACGAATCAGTTTACACAGCAAGGTGTTTGTAACAAGGGGTCGCAAATGGAAATTCATCTCCTCAAGGACGTTCTCGCATAGGCCTCCTGATGTGATGTATAGGGGTTAGAAGAGCATTATCTCAGACCTCCTGGTGATGTGAAAATTAAAATAAGTGATTCCCTGACTTGCAACAACATCGAAGGGGGCCAGATGTGTGATGCTGACCTGGGTCAAGGAGCTTGACGGCAATATAGCAGTGCCACCTGGTGGAGGACAGCACCATACTTTCACTGAACTTTCTGGTTATAGGGACAGCCCCTTATTCATGGATTGTCTCCAATTGGACAGAGGACTACACAGGGTGGCCAGAGGGTGGTTGTGTGGGTTGTGTTTGTGAGCGCATATATAACAGATATATAACACTGAGGACGGAGTAACGTAACGTATCATCTTTTATTTTCTATATGCTCTGTAATATTTTTAGATGTCTATGTTATTCTATGTGTTCTACTTTCTTTGTAAATAAATAAGACATTTGCTTCTTTAAACATCGTGTTTATTTTTATAGCTAATATTGTTATTATATCATCACTAATAATATTATCCACACTTTGATAGACTAGCTAACTATAGGAACAGACTAGATTCATACGTAGAATTTAAGTAAGGGGAATCCAAAAAAACCACCCTCTATTTATTTCAAGGCCCCCCACTCATTGTTGCAAAAAGGAGTTCCTGTGGGGTCCCAAGCACCAATAAGGAGGCGTACAGGTGCAACAGCGAAGGACGTATGGGTTCCCATATGAGACATGTCTATTAAAATGATGATGCTTCTCTTACATTGTGATATCCCTTTGGTAAGGAGCAGAGGGAACCACTCACACACATCAAAGTTTAGTGTATGCGAGAAGTGATCTCATGGTGTGTCATAAGCCAGTGATTTAGAGAAAGATTTAGTAATCGGAATGTGTCCTGTTGTGCGAGCACCCGAAATTACTGGTCACTGATATCTGGTTGAAAATCAGTTGTCCCCAGAATAGGGTTTAAACTACTGGGATGCGGTGAAAGGGTGGTAGTTGGAAAGACGTATCTGGTAGTACTAATTATGGCCCCAGTAAGGGGATGTGATTGTACCTCCGCTGGCATGGCATTATTTGGAAGCCATGGGAGGCTTGCTTAGGGGAGGTCAATAGTTGCCTGTTCCAAGTGTACCCATGGTTTTTTGTCTTGGGTGGTACACCAGTCTATCACTCAGGCTAAATGGGCAGCCACTTGATATTCTAACAGGTCAGGAAAGCCAATTCCTCCCTTTGCTTTAGCCCGGGCTAGGATTGAGCTACGCACCCTCGCGGGTGTCCTGCAAAAAGCCATGGGGGAGCCTATATGGTAGGGCTTGTAATAGGTATAGAAGCTGTGGCATCATGTTCATTTTAATAATGTTAGTGCTTCCGAACCATGTGAAAATTTCTCTATCCCAGCATTGTAGGTCAAATTTAACTACTTACCGACCAGCCATCGTCGTTATACGGCGGCAGGTTGGCTACCCTGCGTGAATCGGCGTAGCTGTACGGCGGCCGCTTTAGGAGATATAGGGGGCGCGTGCGACATAGGAGCCGATGCACGTGGCCGGCCACCCGCGATTGGTTCTCAGACAGCCAGAACGGGGATCTGTCAATGTAAACAGACAGATCCCTGTTCTGACGGGAGGAGAGAGTGATCCTAGTAATCAGGAACAGCAATCTCTTTCTATCTACTCCGTCAGTACACCCCCCCCACAGTTAGAAACGCCTCTCTAGGAAATACTTAACCCCTTGATCGCCCCCTAGTGTTAACCCCTTCCCTGCCAGTAACAATTATACAGTAATCAGTGGCTATTTTTAGCTCTTTATCTATATATATATATTTTATATTACCACTGGTCCCAAATAAATGTCAAAAGTGTCTAATTTGTCCACCACAATGTCGCAGTCCTTCTAAAAATCGCTGATCACTGCCATTACTAGTAAAAAATAAATAAATAAATAAAAATGCCATAAATATATCCCCTATTTTGTAGATGCTATAACTTTTGCGCAAACCAATCACTATACGCTTATTGTGTTTTTTTACCAAAAATATGTAGAAGAATACATATTGGCCTAAACTGAAATTTAGTTTTTTGTTTGTTTTTCTTTTTGGGATATTTATCATAGCAAAAAGTAAAAAATATTGTTTTTTTTCAAAATTTTCGCTCTTTTTTTTGTTCATAGCGCAAAAAATAAAAACCGCAGAGGTGATCCAATACCACCAAAAAAAGGTCTATTTGTGGGGAAAAAATGGACACCAATTTATCAGTTAAAATGACTCCGTGGCGTATTGCAAAAAATGGCCTGGTCATTAAGGGGGCAAATTTTCCGGTCCTTAAGTGGTTAAACGCATGAGCAAGCAGGAGGAAGTTACATTCAAAAACGTTTTCCAAGTTCCGGGGCACGTTCGTTTCAAGATAGCGAATATGAGAGTCTGTCCACTTGAAGTTAAGCTGGGTCTCTATCTGCAGTCGAGATGCTTGGTCAATTCCTATACCCATAGCCTCTGATTTCGAATAAAATTATTTAAAAATTCGAGAGCGATCCATACTTACAATTTTTTGCATAAGCAATGAGATTAAAGGCGAGGTAACAAAAAAAGATTGTCATCCTCCTATGCGGCTAGTTTATGCAGTTTATGTTCCATCCCCCTTGTTTGCCTCCTTTTCTAAGTTTAATCACATACAGCTACCTTTTCACTATTGTAATAAATAATTGACTGAAAGTGACCTTAATCATTCAGATCATCTCAAGCAACAAAGTGTGATTTTCAAGGTACAGCTATGACAATTTGTTGCAGTTATTGGACGTTACTAATATTTGAAAACACAAATGGTACATAGTTGAATTTCCTTTTAATGGTCTGTCCATATGACCTTAAAACCGCCTTAGAATCTCTGTTCAAAATGCACATAATCCCATAATGCTTAGCTCTGGGCCTATACAATAGTGTCTCTCCACCTTCTACCTATAGGTGTCAACTCTGTACAGGTCTGTCCCCTACAGCCAATAAACTCCAAAAAGATACGGCTGATATCCTCCGGAAGGAGCTCATGTAGATGATGCAACTTCTTCTTCTATAGAATTCAGTGGGGGATATTGGCATGCGCATTGTTATTTGTAGATTTTTTGACTTATCGAGACATAAGGTGCTCTTTTCCTACCTGTTCTTAGCCCTACTCCAGCCAAATCTTTGATTTCTAGTTGTGGATGAAAGAGGGAAAGGGTTGCAACATCTTTAAGTGGCCACAATGATGATATTTTTCAGTCCAATTTTTAAAACAGTTTGTGTCTTTTAAAGGGAAATTTCTAATTTCTTCCTGTTCTGTTTTTTTTTTTTTTTTTTTTTTTAGAATTCCTTTATTTTTCAGTTTCATACAAAAAAAAAATAAGGCAGTTTACAAATATAAGAAATTCAATGTAGCAGCACTATAAAAATAAAAACAAATAAAATAACACAAAAAAAAAATACTAATCCAAACAGTGAATATATGTCAACTACAATACACAGCAACATGTGTAAAAATATGAAAACTGATAAACAATTCATAAAAAACACATCAGTGTAGATTCTTGTGATATACACCTCTCAAGGACAGTGCACCTCCACCACATAGAACCGGGAAGACTTGAGCATCAAACCACCAGGGGGATGGGTCAGGCGTTACCCAGAACAGCAAGAAGACTCTCCATAGTGTAAAATGTACCAAAAGTTTATTAAAACTATTAAAATTGCATCTTACAGAAGTGTAGTTAGAACGATCAAAAGAAACAGCCGGCCGGCTTGCGAACACCCGTCCACTGAGTACAACGCGATGACGTCAGCATGACCTCCCTACGCAGGTTTCGCCACAAACTGACGTCTCGGGGAGGTTGACAAATTATAAATATAGGCAGGTAAATTGACGTTATCAAAACAGAATACAATGTCCATCAAGCAGCCATAACTAGACTGCCATTGACAATAGAAAACAAGCACAGAACGGCATAAACACTGTATCATTTGTAGCCAGAAAGATGTCCAGGGCAACGTTGAAGGGTACAATGAAGAAAGTTACTGTGAACACATTAAGGCAGACACTAAAGTGAACTGTGCATTCTTTAAAGTTTCTGACATGGAAAGTCCACAGCGAAAGCATTGCCTTCCTGTTACGTTTGACACCCAAAGCCTGCAAACGGGAAAAAATCTCCCCAGTGGGGACAGACTGCAATAAGATGGTCACCAGCAAACATTTACTAAGGTTCTAACTCTTCCGCACTCAATCTACATCTAAAAGAAAAAGTTTTGACTGGAGTTTTGATTTAAGGAATTGATGGGCTACATCAGCCTTCACTGTCAGAACAGGTTACACAGGTCCACTTTATTCTTTGAAGCTGCTTAGTCCTGACATGTAAAATATTAGCCATACCATTTTCTGTCTGCGGATAGCTGAGAGGTTTAGAGCTCAGCAGGGGTTCTGAGAGTAATAATCCGGCAAGGATCTGCAAAGCCAGTTTAAGATAACATTTCTTGCAGCTCTCTCTTCTAAAAAGCGAGTGTTGTAGAGTGGGGGTAGGATAGATATATATTCCGGTAAAATCAATAATATTATGGTTAAAAGCACAGCAATACCACACCTGTCAGACAAGCTGTAATTTTGAAGCATACCCATCTATTTGCCGTTTGATGGAAACCCGATAACACATTTCCCTATAAATCATTTCTGCCATCCCGAATAGGTGGTGACATTGGGAGCAGTGAGCTGTGTGTGAGTGGAATGATCATCACATTGTTCTGTAATGCAGATCATATGGGAACATTAGCAGATTTAGATTGGGGGGAGGGGGATATTATGCACTTCATCAGCAATACAACAGCCATTTAAGTGCTATCTGCAAGGATTGCAAACCTCTAAAAACATGATATGATCACTTCTACAGTACAATTCACTTTGCGTAAGGACATGGTCAGCCCAAGTTTATTATTGCTTTGTGGATTACAGTACACATTTGTGGATGATGAAGGTAGCCTAAAATGGGTTTCTACATTACCTATTGATTTTTACAATCTAAATAACTAAGGTATATCTAAAGTTTTAAATACACTTTGTAAGGTTTGAAGCCACTGTCAGGTTATTATCGCTGCTTATTAGACATGTGCACTGCCAAAAAATGTGTTTGTTTTAGCTTTTTTTTTTTTTCATTTTTCGGGTCATTCGTTATGATCGCAATTAGTAAATTGGTACATTCCTAAATTCGTAAATTTGGAAATTCGTAAATTCATACATTCGTAAATTAGAAAATTCGTACTTTCGTAAATTTGTAAATTCGTACATTCGAACATTCGTAAATAAGGACATTTGGAAATTCAAAATTCGAAAATCCGAAAACCCGAAAATTAGATAATCTGAAATAGTAACTAACTATTAAATTATAGGTATTGTAAATTCCTTTCAAATTTGGCTGTTAGTGAAGGTAACGAATTTATCCGAAGTTAAGAATTATCCGAAATAACGAATGCCGCATCTAAACAAATGGAACAGAACAAATTAATAATAAATAATAATAAAAAGTTTTTATTATTATTGTTTATTATTATTCATTACATTCGTTTGGATATGGCATTCGTTATTTTGGATAATTCGTAACTTCGGATAAATTTATATTTGTTACATTCACTAACAGCCAAATTTGAACGGAAATTACAATACCTATAATTTAATAGTTAGTAATAGTTAAGTTATTATTAGTTAATTATTATTTCAAATTTCCGAATTTCCAAATTTACTAATTTACGAATGTACGAATTTACGAATGTGTACGAATTTACAAATTTTCGAATTTACGAATATTTGGAAAAATTCGTTAAACGGGTTTTCCTTAATTGGGAACAAAACGAATTGCACATGTCTACTGCTTATGCTGCCCACTCTGTGACTGTTATAAAACACATAAAGTAATGGGAAATCTCCCGGCTGGACACATACAGCAGAAAACGTAATGGTCTTTAACCCTTTTTGGCTTGGTCCAAAACTTTAAGATTGAATACACACTTTTGTACTTCCCTAGCAGCATGTTTATAATGTGCTTTAAAAAATGTGGCTCTGCAAAAATAGTGATATATTTTATTTTTGGCTAATGTATATTAGCATTTTGCATATATATGAGTTGGTCCCATTAAAACAATGACAAACCTCTCCATGGTCTAAACCGTGGGCTACTACTTACACATAGGTGTGGTGTGAATCAGCCCCTTGAGGCTGGGTTCACACTAGTGCGAATGAGATGTAGGTTTCCCCGCATCCAATTCGCATGACAGGAGATTGTGACCGACTGAAGAAGAAAAACAACACTGGCGCCACTCTAAGTGCAGTATTAAAAACAGATTTAATGTATCTTTAAAATCAAGTACTCACAAGGGTACAAGTAAAGCAGGCGTACAAAGGGTGAGATAATCATGCCAGGTGTCCCAGATGAGGTGTAGAGTCACATCGTGCGGTGGCGTTCTATTCTTCTGACAGGATGCGCTGCTGGATACTTGCTATGTCCTGTCGCTGGAACGCGCTGTGTACAATCCGGGGAGCAGGGTCACTTCCGGGTCTGTGCTGGGATAGGCGACGCGTTTGCGGAGCTACGCTCCTTCCTCAGGCCTACTACATAATTTTATTGTTTATTATTCGATTTATTTTAGTTTGAAACCACCCTTCAGTCATTCATTCTCTTTGTATTAGAGCAATATATGTATTTTTTAGGGGGCTCCAGCTGTTTTATATTGGTTGAATGTTAGCGCTCACATGTATATGTTGTAGATTGTGACCGACTCTCTATTGAGCCGGTTCACACATCTCCGGAGCGGCTTGCAGAGGAGTCCTGTGCGTCTTTGGCTCCCTTTTCAGGGTCGAATTCAAGCAAAAATTCAGCCCTGATTCATCCCTCAAATGGAGACTAGGGACGCACCTGACCCCTGCTGGGAGCCGCATCCGTCTGCAGTGTGAACCCAGCCTAAATGTTTGGGGTTTATACATGCTAATATAAAGCTGGCGCTTGTTGCCGAATACAGATGGCTGGGAGTGGGTGGGGCTAGCTTTCTGGATAAAAGTGACATTTACAATTAATAGAGCTCCTGTGCTGCTCTAGAACAACCTTTTTCAACCAGGGTTTCTTCAGGGGTGCCTTCGCAAGTTGCCTAAAATTTTCGTACAAGCCTGCCTTTTGGTTACACAAAGCCACAGGTTTTCATTGTACAACATAACCATCTTCTAGCCGCTGGCATTCTAACAACCAATGACGTCATTGGTTGATAAGGAGGACTTCCGGCTCCTTCCCAGCATCCTGGTTTTGCCCCTCCCATATCCCTCTAAGTCAGCACTGGGGTCACATTAGCAGAGTGAGGAGATAAACATTACAATACTACTCAGTACCAGTGTGCATTTGCTTTGGAAGAATAAATCACTTCTAACATTGGATGTCCTACATGTGTGGAGGTTGCCGCATTATGTTGCCGCATTATGTAAAACTATTAGTCTAGTTTGTTACATTTTAGATGGGGCCTCGAGTGTGTGCATATGTTTTTAAAGTCGGGGTCGGCAACCCGTTGATCGCGGGCTACCTGTTGACCGCGGGTAGATGACAGGTAGACCGAGTCTGCACCGCCGACCTCCGCCTTCTTTCTCTGCCCTCAGACCCCCTTGCCACGCCTTCGGTCCTCCTCTCTCCATCACCCCTGCTTCCTCCGCCGCTGTCATCCGTGAACAGCAGGGAGCGAGAATCAGCACAGCTCAGGGCAGAGGGAGGAGCTGGCCAAGTTAACTTTTCAACTTAACACACAGGTGATTGGTTGCTAGGTCCTAAGCAACCAATCACCAGCTTGTTAATGTGAAAAGTCATTCTGCCAGCTCTCGCCCCTTGTCCAGAACTGTGCTGCATCTCGGACTCATGTGTGCACAGGTAGGATGCTATGGGAGTGAAGGTTGGGAAGAGGACACTACATTGTGTGTGTGTGTGGGGGGGTGATGTGAAGGGCATGGCAGTGTCCCCTACCACCCTTCACATCACCCTTCCCCCCCCCCAATCCCTGCATTTTGAGTGAATCGCACTCCTTTGCCCGGCAATCTGAGCGCAACGCACTCCTTTGCCCGGCAATCTGAGCGCAACGCACTCCTTTGCCCGGCAATCTGAGCGCAACGCACTCCTTTGCCCGGCAATCTGAGCGCAACGCACTCCTTTGCCCGGCAATCTGAGCGCAACGCACTCCTTTGCCCGGCAATCTGAGCGCAACGCACTCCTTTGCCCGGCAATCTGAGCGCAACGCACTCCTTTGCCCGGCAATCTGAGCGCAACGCACTCCTGATCCCTGCATTCTGAGCGCAACGCACTCCTGATCCCTGCATTCTGAGCGCAACGCACTCCTGATCCCTGCATTCTGAGCGCAACGCACTCCTGATCCCTGCATTCTGAGCGCAACGCACTCCTGATCCCTGCATTCTGAGCGCAACGCACTCCTGATCCCTGCATTCTGAGCGTAACGCACTCCTGATCCCTGCATTCTGAGCGTAACGCACTCCCAAACCCTGCACTCTCTTGTCATTTTTTTTGTGTCCACTGCGTCTGCGATCTACATTTGGGGCTAACAATGTATCATCACCCACAGTAGATCACAAAGGCAGTGCGTTTCGTTCTGGAAATTTTATTAGGATGTGTTTAATATGTATTGTCAGTGTCTTCCAATGTTAGTTCTCCCACAGCCCGAGTGGACTGGGGCAGACTGACATCAGTTGAGACCCGTTTTGGTAGTGGAAAGCTTCCTGAGGTTCCGCCAGCGAAGGGCCCCTGTGCAATGCACAGACGTTCGTCTGGGGGGATGTGTTCACTCTGCAAAGACATTATCAGTTATGGGGGGATGTACGCTCGTGTCGCTCTGTGTGTCTGATCAACATTTGGAGAGACTATGGCGTGTCTCTGCAGATAATCTCCCATCCTCAAGAATGGTAGTATAATCCGGGTATGCGTTGTTCTCTAAATAACGCAGAATAAGGATTCACGCCAATGATAAAAACGGGAGTGTTTGGGTGCGTTATGGTCGGATAGCTTCCATGATTTCAAGGCCAGCCATGTGGTTTCTTTTGTCTAGCTGAAGATGATGGCTTACAGAGACAAGGGGCAGGAAATCCTACACCTTGCCCCTACCCAGACACGCCTATAAGACTCCCCTAGTACAGGGTCGGACTAAGATGCATTATACCAAAAGGCTGAAAGTGACATGGATTACGTGCAGCGTATAGTGGAATTTCTACGACAGTTTTGAACATAGTGGAGGAAACACACATGGAACATGCCTTTCTGGCATTGTGTTCTGATGTGAACTGGCCCGAACAACAGGACACTGTGCCCGGTGATCTTTGACTTCATCAGTGTTGTTCAGGTAGATCTCCATCTCTTTAAGGTTGCCTACTCTTGTTCTAGGGAGTGCTTGCTAACTGGGTGGGGGTGCTTTGACTGGGGGGAAGGTAAGGATCCTTGTTCCTGCTTAGCAGAAACACAGGATAAGTACATTTCCCTCTCACAGAACGGCGGTCTGACTTGTTTACATAGGCAGACTGCCATTCTGCCTGTCTCCCCAACGATTGTCAGGTCCCAGCGGATATAGCATCCACCGGACCCGCTGATTGGCTCCTGCTGTGTCCAATTACAGCGGGAACAGGTCGCCAGAGGCGTGCCCCAGACCCAGACGTGTCAGATCATGTACTAGCTACGTAATCTGGCACAGAGCGGCTGCCCTGCCGCAGTATATGTGCGTTGGGCGGTTCACAAGCAATTAAATAACAAACATGTTATACTTACCTGCTCTGTGTAGTGGTTTTGCACAGAGCAGCCCGGGTCCTCCTCTTCTGGGGTCCCTCGTCAACACTACTGGACCCTCTCTCCTGACAAGTGCCCCCACAGTAAGCAGCTTGCTGTGGGGACACCCAAGCAGGGGCGTTCCTGTGTCGCAGCTCTGTGCGATTATTCACACACGGAGCTGCGGCTGGGCCCCACTTCCTCCGTCTCCTGATTGGCTTCCAAAAGCCAATCAGGAGTGCGAGTTGCCGGAGAGGCAAGGCTCTTATGGTCATCGCTGGATTGGGAGGGGGGTCAGATAAGTATTAAGGGGGGCTGGGGGGCAGCTGCACACAGAATTGTTTTTACCTTCATGCATAGAAATAATCATACAACATGTACTCATGCACAGATCACCTTCATTTAAGTGGAATGTACAACAATACCAGAATCAATGATTAGATAAAAATATTAATTGGTGATGTGCTTCGAAACATACAGTATACGTGCAATGAGAGGCATGTGTATCAAGGATGTCTGTCCCTGTATTATAACCGCATTCAGAGCAACAAATGAGAGCTTCCTGAAGTCAAATATCCAAACTATATAACGTTATATTCCAAAAGGCAGAAATGTTCCGTCTCAAGTAAGATCCAAACTTCTAGCACAGATTTACACTCTCTGGTTAAGAACTTAAGTCCAATGACATGAACATGACTGAATTCAAACAAGAAGTACAGTGGCAAGAAAAAGTATGTGAACATTTGGAATTAACTAATCTTTTGGCTTTCTGCAGTAATTTACCATAAAATGTAATCTGATTCTCTATAGACTAATTACTTAAAAAGATAATTGGATCAGTAGTTTTCACACCTAAAAGTCCAGTTAATAAAATAAGTTTGGAGGTGTTGTTTAGAGCTACTTTGATAAATGACAAACATTTATTTTAAGATTGCTGTTTACAGGAAGCATCAGCTGATGTGAACCATGCCTCCCAAAGCGGAACTCTCTGACGCTGTACAATCGGGATCATGTGATGAGGATTAGATCATATTTTATGGCAAATTATTGCAGAAAACCAGTTAATTCCAAAGGGGTGCACATACTTTTCCCCGCCACTGTATATAGGTAGCACATCAGCTCATAACACTAGGCCACGCCAACTGTTATCCTTAAAAATAGCACAGGTAATTCCACAGTGTCAATTACAGAAACATCCATGAAAGGCAAACGTTTCAGAGACCCACTTGCTAACCGTAAGAAGAAAGTGTATGTGGTATGGTTGGTTGACAGCAATGCTAATCCCCTCCTAATTTTACTGTTAGAGATATATATGTCAGGGTGTATTTGTGTTTAACTTGCAATAAAGGTGAATTTGTAATAAAGGACTATTTCGGCAAAGAAAGTACCTTTTCCTTTCTTTTTTTTGCAAGAGTTCAATACTTTGTCATGTTTTTGTTGCTAAAAGAAAAGAAGAAGCAGCGCTAAAGTCCCAATCAAATGCAGAAAAAACTTCATAAAAACGGCATGCTATTGATCAATATTAGGAAAATGAATCCTCTTCTCAATGGCACCACAGTGACTTATAACCAAACAAGTGCCCCGCCACCTTAAGAAAAAACTGCTTACCGGAAGGCAAGCAAAAAAAGCAGATGGCTATAGCCCAGCCAAGGCCTTTAGCTTGCACGGATGATCAATGACCGAATAGCCCTGCAGCACAGGATGGATGGCTGCAGATCTCCCCCTGTCACCGCCTATAGAATCCGTGGCCATAAGCCCAGCAATTTGACCCAGAAAGAAAGACTGACCATAGCGTAATACAGTCTATTGACTTTAATATATAAAAAAAAGTATTGCACTTGCATAGGTACAGTAAAAGTTTGCATGTTTAAAACCAAAGCCGGCCGGCAAAACAATCAGAAGCCTGTTCTCCTAGTACACAGTGTGGTAACGTCAGCACGTACCCTCCTCCAGACGCGTTTCGTCATACATGATGTCAATGGGGCACGGGCAGCGTAATGACTCACCACCTTATATAGAAAGCCAAGCCTCATTCTGAGTCACAAGTGTTTGGCTAGAAACGTCATATTGAATATGGGCAAATCTTCCCTACCACTAGGGACAAAAAGAAAAATAGAAAAATGGCACATTAAATGACTTGGCAGTAATTATTGGGCCAAGTAAAGTATATTAAAAGCCATAGGTTAACCCCTACAGCCACCGCCTCAGACTAGACATAGACAACGACCATGAACATACAACGCTTCATAAGCGCTAACTCACACAGCGCTATTCGTAGTTGATCCCAATACACATTCAATAATAGAGACCCAATAACATAAATTCCTGAGTAGGTGCATCATCCCTTCCCCAAATGGACTATATTGCACAATTTAAAATAATCAGTGAATTAATTAATATAAGCATAATAAATATTAACCCCTGGAAATCACAAAATTAAACTAAGTGACATGAACAATTGAAGTAATAATGATCATAGTCTACAAAAATAGGATGGATCATAAATTAATTAAATAATAAAGTGATGCAAATTGGACAAATAATGTTAAGATTAATTGGATATGTTAGTGAGATAATCAAAAAATAAATGCATTAATATGAATCAATGCAATAATAAATTATAATTAGACTAACCCAGAATAAATTAATTGTGATAAATGAATGGTGAAAAAATATAATGAAATAATATGAAAAATATGAAAAATTATATATAAAAATGTTTAATGTAAAAAAATCCACATAGGGCCTACACTTGTGTCTCAGAACAAGTTTACAGTTTGACCATTTAGGAATTCTCAATGAAAGCGTTCACATCGACATCGATATTCAACCCATAAGGGGCATAAGTCTTAAGCCTATGGATCCAGGACATCTCTAGTTTAGATATCTCCCTCACTAGTGACACACCCCTCCAATGGGGGCTAAACTTGTCAATGCCCAGAAAAATGGTCTTGGAAGGGTCCTGATTATGCACAAGCAAATAGTGCATGGACACAGAGTGGTTCTTAAATACTGGCTTAATATTAGTGATGTGTTCATTAAGACGAACTAGTAGAGGGTAGTGTTTAGTCCTCCCTATATACTGCAGGCCACAAGGACATTGCAGCATATACACCACTCCTATTGTGGAGCAGGTAATAAATGGTTTGATCGTATATTACCTCTATGTGCTGGTAGAGATGAAGGTGGTGGTTCGTCTGTGAGTGCAACCACTCAGAGAACACACCTTACATCTCTTGCATTGATAGAACCCTGTTAATTGGTTAAAAAATCAAATTCTATTTCTGGGTGGATTAAAAATATTGGGTGCTACCCTGTTCCTCAAAGAGGGAGCCCCTCTAAAGGCCTGCTTTTTTTGCTTGCCTTCCAGTAAGCAGGTCTTAAGGTGGCAGGGAATTTTTTTTGTTTGAAGTCACTGTGGTGCCATTGAGATGTGGATTCAGTTCCCTAATATTGATCAATAACATGCCGTTTTTATGACGTTTTTTCTGCATTTGATTGGGACTTTTTTAGCGCAGCTTCTTCTTTTCTTTTGTTTAATTATTGTTTGTATCTCACTTCAAGATGCTGCTTTGTTTTTATTTATTTAAATTTTTATTAGATCTATAGCGCGGTTTCTTTGCCTTAATAATGTTTTTGTTGCTGTCTGTGTTCTCGTCGATGAGATTTACCCTTACTTCTTGACCCAATGACATCAGTAAAGAAGGTAAAGTTAGAGGTCCCCAATGAGGAAAATATCAGCATTCAAATTTGCAGCAGACATTCTGACTCCTACCCACTCTGTTGAAAAAATACTCAAAATCAACCCCCCTTTTGGCTTTAAGCTGAAAATAAACCTTACATACATAGGCCAGGACTTACCATATATTAACTGTTGGGTGCTTTTTCAAGAATGTGATTATGACCATCTTTTGGTCAGAATATCCAGTCCAATATAAAAGAAAGTAGTAATCCAGTTATGGTTTATTTCATGCTAAAATTCCATGTATTTTAACATTGAACAAGCATATTTACTATTCCTTGTTGGGCTAACCAGTGAGGAATGCTCCGAAACACACAAGACGATTACTAGCTTATATCTTTGTAGCATTCCGGATAACTATAGCTAGGTCATGGAAATCCCCTATCATTTTCTTTAATAAAAAAATGAAAATATTTAAGTGAGCTTGGGAGCCCTGGCTCACATACAATTTGGGGAGGACCTAATGCTCTTACAGTGCCTTGAAACAGTATTCACACCCTTTGAAATTTCTCTAACAAACCTCTGAGGACTTCACAGAAAAGCTGTATTTATACTGAGATTAAATTACACACAGGTGGACTCTTTTTACTATTTAGGTGACTTCTGAAGACAATTGGTTCCACTGGGTTTTAGTTAGGGGTATCAGAGTAAAGGGGGCTGAATACAAATGCAAGTCAGACTTTTCAACAATGCAAACAAAGATTTCAGTGCTGCTACCGATGTAATCCACCGACAGCAGAGCTCATGGGTGCTTGATCCGCAGTTGCCACACTTCTCACATATTTATTTGTAAAAAAATTTGAAAACCATTTATCATTTTCCTTCCACTTCACAATTATGTGCCGATTTGTGTTGGTCTATCACATAAAATCCCAAAAAAATACATTTATGTTTTTAGTTGTAACATGACAAAACGTGGAAAATTTCAATGGCTGTGAATACTTTTTCAAGGCACAGTATATGTTGATTTCTACTCGCCAGCGGAGAGAACAGAACGGCTGTCTGTTTCCTTTTGTATTATTTCCTTTTTTCTGTTTTTTTTACTCTTTTCTATTCTTCTCTTTTTTCAAAGAGCAACTTTTAGCTCCTGCGCCCCTACTCACAGAGAAAAGAGTGGGGCTTTCTGGGGGAGGCGTAGGCATAGGAAACCGGAGGGGGATTGGTTTGACTAGACTGGTTCAGACTCATCATTATGCCAAGATGGACAAAAGTTACCCTTACAAAGTCAGAGCCTATGTAAGGGCATACCTGGATGGAATGGCCTCCTATGGCCCGGTATGATGGCTTGTTCAGGAGAATGTGTGGGCAATAGAAGACCAATAATCGTCAAAATAGAATTTTATTGAGTAGAATATAAGGCCATACAGAGTATAAAAGAATAGGCATACAGTCCACAAAATAAAAGGAGACACAATCAGCAAAACAGAAAATGATCTGCTATAACTGAAAAGCCAAATAAGCAAAAAAAAAAGGGGGTGGGTGTACAGTGCATAAAACCTTACATTTATTGTGCTATCAAGGAGAAGTAAAACCCTGAAAGAAACCCAACTGGAAACTTACCTTAAAGGGGTTGTAAAGGTAAACATTTTTTCACCTTAATGCATTCTCTGCATTAAGGTGAAAAAACTACTGACAATACCGCCGCCCCAGCCCCCCCGTTTTACTTACCTGACCCCTTGAAAGTAGACTGCTCGTTCCCGACATCCATTCCGCTGCTCAGCCTGGCCGCTGATTGGCTACAGTGGATGGATTGGAAGCAGCACAGCCATTGGCTCGCGCTGCTGTCAATCACATCCAATGACGCGGCGCGCTGGGGGGTGGGGCCGAGTGACACAGCGAGCGGCTATAGCCGCCGGCTGTATCACGGGAGAGCGCCCGCAACAACTAACCACCATGCGAGGGAGCTCGCATTGAGGTGGATAGTTCTTGCGGGGAGGAGCTGAAACAGCCGCCGAGGGACCCCAGAAAAGCAGGTTCGGGGCCACTCTGTGCAGAACGAGCTGCGCAGTGAAGGTAAGAATAACATGTTTGTTATTTTTAAAAAATAAAAAAAAATACCTTTACAACCCCTTTAACTATCCAGTAATAATGAGGTTCTGATTCATACATTTCTTAGGTAAATAGTACTTAATGCAGAGCATATTTTCTAGTATGGAAGGGTCTCATATGGCCATATATCAAAATCCAAGGTAATCATTTGTCTTACCCAATAATCCCAAATAGCAGACCAATAAGGTTCCAACTTCTATGGCTACTCAGGTTTAATATATTATTTTTTATTTTTTATTTTACCTGAAAACTGGTTTCCATGCTCAAATCACATGTTCTAAAATATTTGATTATTACTCATTCTTGTGTACTTCTCAACAGTATTTGCTTGGGCTCTCTTGTTTTGTACTTTACCTTTAAAATCTATAAAACATTGGACAAGCAAACATACCTGAATATGTCTTGAAAATAGCCTTCTGTAATTCTCTGTTTAGCAGCACTCAGTCTGGTAGAGGGAGGGTCAACACTCTGAACCAATAAGGGCTCAATTCATATCTGGAACATGCTTACAGGGGAGCAGAGCATAGAGATGACCTTTTCAGTGTGCTACTACTCTTTCATTGACCAATCATAGGCCGAAATAGTCTTCAGATTCATTCAGAAATTGTACAGACAGGTCTGACAGACGTATGTGAGACACAAGACTGACTTGAAAGAATTACAAATCTTATGAAACATAGGTAACCAAACATGGACCTCTTAGCTGCTGTGGAACTACAAGTCTCATCATGCCTCTGAGTAATGCTTGTGTGACTGTCAGAGTCTTTCAATGCCTCGCAATGAGACTTGTAGTTCCACAACAGGCTGGAGGGCAGAAGTTTGCCATCCCTGTTTTAAGAGGTGAAACGTTTAACAGATGTGCATTTCAACTATGTGTTTAGCTGTTTGCCTGTATTTTTGACATCCTCTGTAGCTGGAAAAAATACTGCTAGGGAGACACCCATAACTGGTCAAGAAACTTTCCCTAGAAAACTCTGCCAAAGGCACTTCTTAAGGGTTGTGGTACCCAACAGACAACTGGACGATTGCCCACTCCTGCCCTTTCTGATAGAATTAGCTGATGATTATCTTGTGTTTTGGTACATTCAGAGCCAGTTTGGCACCCCAGTGCTTCCTCCAAACCCAAACTGCTTTCATTGACCTGCTTTCATGTTGTTCCACTTCTCACCCTCTATGAATTAACATATGCTTGTTATAGATATATATATATAATTTTTTTCTGTAACAGCGATGTAAGAAATGTTAAAAAATATTTTTCTGCCGTTTCAGTGCTTTTCCACTATACCTTTCCCCAGACCCATACTGTTATCTCCTGTCAGTCTCGTGTTTTAGTTTCTAGGCGGAGGTAGACTGCGTGTGAACACAGCTGGGTGGCTTTCTAAATGAGAACCCTGCTGCTGGAGAGAAGACCACCATAATTTATAGAGGAAATGGAGGCTCACATCTCTTCCAGCATTTAATTCTCCTGAATATCACTGATCGGAAAGATACAGGCAGCAGGACTGCACCTTTCTGCTCATATCACACATGAAAACCATATTTTTCTAAAGAAAAAAAAAAATACAAAGTAACACTGTGGTAAGTGAAGTGTCCTACCCAGCATTCCCTTATCATAAAAGGATCGAAATGACACCATTTTTTTTTTTTTTTTTTTAAAGAACCAGTGTATCCGAAATTCAAGTTAAAGTGTTACTAAACCTAAAAGGTTTTTTGCCTTAATGCAATGAGGTAAAAAAACGTTATCAATTTCCCTGTGCCCCCCTTGCCCTGTGTGAAGAGTAAAGCCTCGTACACACGATTGAATTTTCCGCAGACAAAACCTCAGACTTTTGACCGAAGGCGTGTGTCTGGATTTTGTCTGGCATACAAACGGCAAGGAATTGTCGGCCAACAAACATGAACGTAGTGATGTATTACGTGGTTTTTTAGCTCTTTAGTGCCACCTTTTGGGCTCCTTCTGCTAATTTCGTGTTAGTAAATGTTTGGTGAGTGTTGATTCGAGCTTTTCATTTCGCGCTTTTCATTTAGCACTTTTCAGTTCGCACTTTTCATTTCGTGCTTTTCAGTTCCCTTCTGAATGGCCGTTCGTCAAACAGACATGTTGCGGAATCGGAGGAGATAACGTATTAATTATTATTATTATTTACCTTGAAGTTATTGCTTTGACCCAAGTCCAGTCTAGGAACAGGAGGATTTCTTGGACCAAAAATTGATTGCTTTATTAATCGTGACCAATTATGTCATATGCATTTGCTGCGGGAGCTCCAGGAGAATAATCCACATCGGAATTATCTCCGGATGACAGACCCCTGCTTTCACCAACTCTTGGCATTGTTGACCCCCTAAGCAGGACACATGCATGAGGCTTTTATTTTATTTTTTGGTTGAATAATAATGATTTGATTTGATATATTTTGTATATTTTTGGATGCATAGAATGCACTTTTTGGTTAAGTTCTATTGGCAGATAGCATGTCTAATTTTATTTGTTTTCTTTTTTTAATGCACAATAAAAAAAATTGTGGAGAATAATACTTGGCTATGTGTTCTACTTCAAATGACAGTTTGGGAGTAGGCAGTTACATTAAAAAAATACAATGGAAAATTGACAAGGGACACCAACATACGTGATAATAGTGTTGTGGTTACTTGCCCAAAAAAAAACAAAAAAAAAAAACGTATACCTTATATACTCGAGTATAAGTCGAGGCCCCTAATTTACCACAAAAAACTGGGAAAAACGTATTGACCCGAGTATAAGACGAGGGTGAGAAATGCATTAGCTACTGTAAGTGGAAAGAGGGTCAACAATGCCCATCTGCAGCTGCATACCTCCCTGTGTCCTGTGCATGTGCCCTGTGTCCCTGTGTCCTGTACATGTGTCCTGTACATGTATACGTGTCATGTGTCCTGTGTTCTGTACATGTGTCCTGTACATGTGTATGTGTCCTGTGTCCCTGTGTCCTGTGCATGTGTCCTGTGTCCCTGTGTCCTATGTCCTGTACATGTGTATGTGTCCTGTGTCCCTGTGTCCTGTACATGTGCATGTGTCCTGTGTCCCTGTGTCCTGTACATGTGCATGTGTCCTGTGTCCCTGTGCAGCCTACCTGTGTCCTGTGCAACCTCCCTGTGGCGATCTCCATCTTCCCTGTGGCAATCTCCATCTTCCCTGTGGCAATCTCCATCTTCCCTGTGGCGATCTCCATCTTCCCTGTGGCGATCTCCATCTTCCCTGTGGCGATCTCCATCTTCCCTGTGGTGATCTCCATCTTCCCTGTGGCGATCTCCATCTTCCCTGTGGCGATCTCCATCTTCCCTGTGGCGATCTCCATCTTCCCTGTGGCGATCTCCATCTTCCCTGTGGCGATCTCCATCCTCCCTGTGGCGATCTCCATCCTCCAATCAGCGTGTGATAATACAGTTCGGCGGCCATTCCACTGTGCAAAAGCCGCGCCTCCTCCTCGTCTGTGATAGGCAGAACACTCAGCAGTCAGCCTACCACGGACATTCTCTCACGGACGAGGTTGAGAGAATGTCCGTGATAGGCTGTACACTGACTGCTGGGAAATGGAGTGTTCAGCCTATCACAGACGAGGAGGAGGTGCGGCTTTTGAAAGCTGGAATAGCCTCCGAACTGCATTATCACACGCCGGCCGCTGTCTACCTGCATGACACGCTGATCATGTAGGCAGACGGCAGTGACTCGAGTATAAGTCGAAGGGGGCACTTTCAGCCCAAAAAAAAGGGCTGAAAATCTCGACTTATCCTCGAGTATATACGGTAATATTATTCTTGTTATCACTAGAAAAAAAAAGCCTTTGAAAATTTGTTTGCAATAGTTCCATCAGTATCACCAGCAAAGCAGCTTCATTATTATCCCATTAAAGAAGAAGAGAATTGTGCATGTCGAAATTTCATAATTTGCCACGTCACGAATGTTAATTCTCCATTACGAACGCTAGTTTACAAGATCGACCGCTTCTGGCTCATCCTTGCTTCCGAGCATGCGTGTTTGTACTTTGTCCGATGGACTTGTGTACACACGCTTGGAAAATCCAACAACAGACATTTGTCCGCGGAAAATTTTAAAGCCTGCCATCCAACATCCGTACGCGGAAAATCCGACAACAATTGTCCGATGGAGCGTACAAACGGTCGGATTTTCCACCAACAGCCTGTCATCACACAATTCGGAAAATCAGATCGTGTGTACGGGAGGCTTAAGAGAGAGGAGAAGAGATCAGCGCTGTGCACGGCTGCATCTAATCTCCCCTTCCTCATCACACAGCATTCGAGAAGCAGCAGGAGCCATTGGTTCTTGCTGTTGTCAATCAAATGCAGTGAAGAGGAAGTGGTGGGGTGGGCCTAAGTCCCGCTGTTTAAGTCTATGGAGCGTGGCTCCATAGACACACAGGTTGGGAGCGCAAAGACTACGTTTCTCCCCATAGCAAGCAGCTGGCTATGGTTGTCCTAAAAAGAAGAGGAGGAGCCAAGATCGCCGCCGGGGACCCCAGAAGAGGAGGATCGGGGCCACTCTGTGCAATACCACTGCACAGAACAGGTAAGCATAACATGTTTGTTATTTTAATTTAAAAAAAAATAAAAATCTGACTTTAGTAACACTTTAATGGTTTGTTAAGGGTTTTGACACACTGACAAACCTAAATTTAAAAGTACCCATATCTGTGTAAATTAAGATTTTTGGCGTTGTATTTTATTTCATGTAAAAAAAGAAGAATGGCTGGGTCTACCACATTTTTGTACAGTTTGTATTGGCAGAACTTTCTAGATCTCTAAATATAATCTCAAGAATTCTGCGTGTTCTGACTCTTACAAGTCTGCTAAAATACAGCAGTATATAGTTGATCTCCTAAGCTAGACACCAAGAACTGGTACTGATGCCTTAGGCACCCAATAATTTATGGTCTCCTTAAGGGGACCTACTACATTAAGTAATATTAAACTCAAAAGCAAACATTTATTAAATTGCAGCTTAATTATGCATGGATGTGGTGTCTGCATTGGTTTTCTTTTTTAGGCTTTCTTTTTCGTCTTCTACTGGTGATCTGATCATAAAATCTGTTTTTCAAAAGGATTAGCTCTCTTGCAGATTTAGCAGTTACAGGGGTGCTTTATCCCCTAATAGTCACAGAAAACATAAAGAAAAGAGGGCACACAGTATGTATTGATATAAAAACAGAGTTAAAAACTACTCGCAAACATGTGGAGAAATATTGCTTGTAAAGGCCACCTTGTCGTGGCAATCAGTCCTGAAACCGACAGTCTCCAGATGACAAAGGAGAAGGCGTCAGGGCCTCTGCTGACTGGCATGTTTCGAAGGAATACCTTCTTCCTCAGACCCTAGCAGTAGTGACTCCTTCAGCTCAATATATACATATGTATTAGACACATCACATAGGAGCCTGGGCCACCCACGTGCCGTGGGAGTGGTCCAACTAAGGGGTGGGGGGGGGGGGAATGGCCCAAAGTGACAAATGGGAAGTGGAAATAGAACCTGTACTACATTGCATTGTACCAATCGCTTATCAATATATGTACCAAATGAATAGATTAAAGATTGTACATGTGCTTCCTCCCCTCCCTCGCCATAACTTTGTATTGGCATAGCTGATTACCAGCCACACCCTGGAACTATAAAGATGTACATTTGTGGTAGACTTTGAACTTTAAAGTGGTTGTAAAAGTTATTTTTATTTTTTTATTAAAATAATAAACATGGGTTTACTTACCTGCTCTGTGCAATGGTATTGCACAGAGCAGTCCGGAACCTCCTCTTCCGGGGTCCCCTCCCATCACTCTTGATGACTCCTCTTCTCTGTGTGCCAGCATTGGAAGCGGCTTCCTAAGGTGGCACACCTGTGGGCTTGATCCTGAGTTGGGCTGTGTGCGTACATACACAGCACGGCTCTGACCAACCCTCTGATCCCTCCTCACAAGATTTGATTTACAGCAGCAGCCAATGGCTACCGCTGCTGTCTCTGAGCCTGTAAGGAGAGAAAGACCAGCACCGCTGCAAACAGGCACAACACTAGGTAATTATAAAGGGAGGTGAGGGGAGCAATACAATTAGTGGGACTTTTTTTTTTTTTTTACTTTAATGCAGGAAATGCAAAGGTAAAAAGTGTCTTGCCTTTAGAACAACTTTAAAGTGGTGTTCCGGCCAAAATCATACTTTTTAAATAAAAATACCCTTATAATACACAAGCTTAATGTATTCTAGTAAAGTTATGACGCGTACAGACGAGCGGACTTTACGGCAGACTTTGCCCGGCGGACGGGATTTCGTCAGATAATTCGATCGTGTGTGGGCTCCAGCGGACTTTGTTTTCTCAAAAGTTGGATGGACTTAGATTTGAAACATGTTTCAAATCTATCCGACGGACTCGGTCCGGTCGAAAAGTCCGCTCGTCTGTATGCTAGTTCGACGGACAAAATGCCACACTAGGGCAGCTATTGGCTACTGGCTATGAACTTCGTTATTTTAGTCCGGTCGTATGTCATCACGTACGAATTTGACGGATTTTGGTTGATTGTGTGTAGGCAAGTCCGTTCATTCAGAAAGTCCGTCGTAAAGTCCGTCAAAGTCCGCCGGGCAAAGTCTGCCGTAAAGTCCGCTCGTGTGTGCGCGGCATTAGTCTGTAAACTAAGGTCTGTTTTGTTAGTTTATAGCAGTAGTTTGTTATTTTATAAACTTACAGCAGGCCGTGGCCATCTTAAGTCTGGGCATCTGAAGCCAGACTGTATTTCTTCCTGGATCTCATTCTCGCACATGCTCAGTGCAGCACAAGCAGTGTAATAGGTTTCAGGTTTCCATAGCAACGGCAGTGTCAGAGGATGTTGCCGCCCCTTCCCAGAAGGCATTGCAAACAGGAAATGATGCGATGGGCCGCGGCCAGGGAGAAGGAAGTGAAAAATGAATACAGCAGATATACAGTAGGTGTTGAGAAAAAAAATTTAAAAATATCCAATTCGTTTACAGTGCACAGCTTAGTGAGGAATGCTGAAGAGCTGTAAAGGTGGGTGGAACTCCACTTTAAGTGCCTGCCTCCTTGCACTAATAGCCAAGGTACTAAATAGAATAAATTGTTTCCTTTTTACCTCCCAACTGTGTATCTGTAATGAAAACCTAAAATCAGAAATTCATGTCCACATAGAATTCAATTAATACTAGCCTACTCCCACTCATTTGAATGATCTTGAAGTCTAAATACTTTTTGAAGAACCCCACAAATGTACTTCCTTGAATTCTGTGATATGTATTCACTATGCCCTTTTGACAAGCATTGCTATGTCATGCATTTCACAGAACTTGCCTTCTGAACTGCAGGAGGCACAGTCCATACAGGGATTACTCCACATATCTGCTTACAGGCAGCAAGGTACCATGGGATGTGTAATCTTTAGAAATAGAACGTACCCTGAAGATCTGAGCAGAGGAGAGGCTACAAAGCATGCTGGGAACCCAGGAAGATGTGTAAAGAGAAGGGCAGCATAAAGGTAGCATCTGAAATATGAAATTCGTTTTTTTTTATGTGAGCTTATATTGGATTGTCAAAAAGAATTTATATTTCTATTACTTTTACAATTCTGATGTTCTGATCAGATCAGAGATCCTTGTTATGAATAAGCACTCAGTTGTATGAAACGCGTCAACACCATTGTGTTTCCTAGTGCTGTCAGTCTGACACTGGTGAAAATAAACTTGGCAATTGGACCATGTCCTGCGGTGGTGTGCAGCCGCTTGTTTCTTCCCCCAAATAGTTACCTGAATCCAATCTTGGTCCAGCGCTGTGCACGAAGGCAGCAGAGCTTCTCTCTCTCCCTCTTCGCTGGACTAAGTGAGAGCAGCAGAAGCCATTGTTGCTAGCCATTGCTAATGCTGTTGTCAATCAAATCCAGTAACAAGGGGGCGGGCCGACCTGCACTGTGTGTGTTCATATACGCACGCAGTGCAGCTCAGGAGTAAGCCTGCACAAGTACAACCCCCTGCTGGGGGGGTCCTTGAAAACAGGAGGGGCCAGAGCACCAGTGGGGGACCCCAGATGAGAAGGATCAGGGCTGCTCTATTGCACAGATCTGGGAAGTATAACGTGTTTGTTTTAGAAAAAAAAACCTTTTAAAATCACTTTAAAAAAACAAAAATAGGATGACTGCTAAAACCAGTGGTTTTCAACTCCTGTCCTCAGGACCTACTAACAGGCCACATTTTAAGTATTACCTTGGGGAGATGCAGACTAGAATACTGCAGTCACTGAGCAGCAAATCCTATCACCTGTGATGTATTTCAGTTATCTTGAAAACCTGTCCTGTTAGTGGGTCCTGAGGACAGGAGTTGAGAACCACTGGCTTAAACCAAGGTGGGCCCAGATATCAATTGTTCTGGGTATCTGGTTTAGGAGATAGAAATGCAAGAGGTGTGGTGCACTCCAAATGGTGTACAGCGGATGGCCCTCCAGACGGAATACTCAGAAGAAAAAATGTCACCAGCATGTCTCATCGTTCCATCTGGAGCCATTTTTAGTCACAAATACAAAAAAAATACTAGCTCCTTCAATAGGCAGACGTTGAAAGAACTGGTGTAGGTTGCAAAATGTTGCCACGTGTATGTATCTGTGACTGATAAATGGCTCTAGAAGGAGCAGGCAATGTGCTGGTGACATTTATCTTAGATGATCAGCATGTTAGCCAGTGGGTTGAGAGATGCTGGAGGTCATTCAACCAATAAGACTTGAAGCATCTTGTGGTGGAGAGGGGGTACTGCAGAGAACAGCCCCAGATTGAATGTGACGATTGCAGGTAGAGCTGCTTTTTTTTTTTTTTTTTTTTAATTTTACTCCTCCTCTGGGCTTACTTTTATAAAAATATTGGAGTTGGGCTTTAAACACACTAGATCACCATGGTTGCCACAGTTTGTCCCAGAATAGCCCATTTGACAGCATCTGCTCATCTTTTGTTTTAGATGAAGATATCTCATCAGTCTTTCTTGGTGCGCTTGCTGCTGTTCCCTGCCCACATGTCTACAATTTAGTCATTACTGTAGAACATGATAGAGTGTAACTGGAGTCTGCTTTATGGCCTTGGTTGTGGAAATAAAACATTTTCACGTTTTCCTCCAGCAAGCTTGTTCTTATCTTGAAAATGTAACCCTTGTTACAGCAATTCCTTCTCTTTCCTCAGGAACATTTTTCCCACGTGTGCCTTATGTTTAAAGTTACTTCCTTTTTTTTTTCTTGGTATAAGCGCCGTTTTTTTTTTAAAGATAGACTTTTGGGAATTAACCTTCTCTCTTTATCTGTGCACACAGAGCCAATGTATCAAAACAGTTCTCCTCCTTGCTTTTTATATATATTTCTCCTCAACAAACATAGCAATTTACTCCATTGTACATCAAGGTAAGCACAGCTAGAGGGAGAGCGGAAAGGTGCAGCTAGTTTATAATCTCTGCTAGGAATTCATATCAGATCAGAATGTCTGGCTTTTAAGCTAGAGCTATGAAATGTACCCAAATCAATCTTTTCTTAGCTATGCAGTACTATCATTTCTAATCAAAAGTTCATTTTAGAATTGATTATCACAGGGCTGGACAGACCCTCATTTCTCAGGCAGCTGAAAAAAGTCCCTTTGCTACCAGGTCATCCTGCCCATTGATGTTGCTAGACCTAGACACCTGGGTTCTGGGCCAGCTGCACCATCATCATTTGTGATATTAGGTTCAAGGTTTAAACCAGAACTAAACCCATTGAATTAAGGGTTGCCCAAAACAGACTCATTCAAGGCTTGCTGTGAATAATAACTGTCACAGCTGCTTGTGCTCTCAAGCCAATTGCCATTGTCATAACTGAAAATATAACTACAGAATACAGAATTATAGTATTGGTCTTTATGGGTGGCAAAGAAAAACAGAAAATGTTTTTTTATTTTTTATTTTTTATATATTAAAAACATATTATTATATTGCACAATTATTTTTCTTAAAAGAACATGAGGCATTCTCATGTAGATACGAAAAAAAAATGTTATACGTTAATTGTGGTTGAACATCACATATAGGTGACTATTAGGTGAACAAATACCTCAAAGTGCTACCCCATGAACCAGTTTACATATATTTCAACTTATTTTTACACAAATATTGGCACTATGTACCATATCTGGTGGGAATGCCCTAAGCTACGAGGCTTCTGGAACCGTGTTTTGCCTTAAAGCGGAGGTCTAGCCTGGGGGAAAAAAATTTACAGTCAGCAGCTACAAATACTGTAGCTGCTGACTTTTATTATTATTTATTTTTATTTTTTTATTTTATTATTAGGACACTTGCCTGTCCAGGGAGCCCGCAATGTCGGCACCCCCAGCCGATCTTCGGATCGACTCCCGGGTGCTGCTACCGCCAGTCCTGGTAAAGGAACCCGGCAGTGAGGCCTTTTGGCTTTACAGCTGGTTCCCTACTGCACATGCGCAAAGTGCACTGTGCATTCTAATTGGCCTGGCGGCGGGGAAAGGAGGAGGGGGGCGAACTTTTGGGAGATTGGGCCGCAGCCCTGTCTCTGGAAGTGGGGAAGGGGACCTGTCAAAAAAAGGTCCCCGTTCCCCCTCCCCCTGAAAGGTGCCAACTGTGGCACCGGAGAGGGGAGGAAGCATATAAACAGAAGTTCCACTTTTGGGTGGAACTCAGTTTTAATTGGGAGGGTTTGGGGTGTCCTGGTACCCCAGACTCCCAGAATTGCTTTACTAAACTAAGCCATAGACAAAATTTCCCTCTCAATACAAAGATTGATCTTCTTTATGCTATAGGCCGCTAAACATACCATAGCTCGCTCATGGAAACAACCTTTAGTTTCAATATCTATGTTTAGGCGCAAGGTGTCTATTAATTTTACTTATTAATTAATGATACTTATAAATGTTTTGAAGGAGTTTGAAACCCATGGTCAGCTATGTTCATATTGATATTTAGGGTTGGGTAATGTTCTAAGGACTCTCCTCCCATTTTTAATGTGTTTTGTGAACCCTTCTCCAAGCTCCCTCTACTCTTTCTTCTGTTTCTTTCTGCCTTGTTCTCACTTTTCTCTCTTCTTTCCTTTGTTGCACATTTCATTTTTTTTTTGTTCCAGATACACCCTCCTTAAGGTGTACTCTGTGAGAATATAGAGTACTGTTTGGCTTCTATGTTGTATTTTTTCCTATTTCAAGTCAAGAGTGGATGTTGCTTTCTCAGGGTTAGATTCATTTGAATAGGATGCGGTAAACCCATTTTAAAGGTTTATATGCAAGTTATTGCCATAAAAAGTGTTTGGGGACCCGGATACTGCTGACATGTATCAATGCAAAAAAAAAAAAAGTTTTTAAAACAGACTTTTTTTCAGGAGCAGTGATTTAGAGAGCTTAAAGTGAAACAATAAAAATGAAATATCCCTTTCAATATCGTGCCTGGGGGGTCCCCCTAAGCCTCGTACACATGATGAGATTATCGGACGAATGATCATTCGTTTTTTGGGGGGTTTTTTTTGCATGCAAATCTCAGATCAAATCTGATGAGTTTGCGAAAATTCCCTTATGACAGAAAAAAAATTCGGAAGTGATGTGATGTGTTGTAATGTATTTGTATTGCATTTTCGAATGATAGCTGTACTGATTAAACGAAAATCGTACGATCTGGCACCGTACAAAAAAAAATTTGTGCATGTTCGATAGAATAATATCGGATGAACTGTCATGAACGGTATTTTCCGTACGTTTTTCTCATCGTGTGAATGGGGCATTAGTCTGCCTGTAAAGTAGTGCATTTTTCCCATGTTTAGAAAAGTGCCGCAACACTAAAGCACTAAAGGAAAAAATGGCATTTATAATTGCTCAGGGCTGTAGTGTATTGCCAGATCCCCGCAGTATACATAACGATTTGTTTTTTTAAACAGCCTAGCCCCCCGCAGTCCATACCAGGCCCTTCGAGTCTGGTATAGATATTAATGTGAACTCCATGCCAACATTTTTTTTAAAAATGGCACGTGGGTCCACCCCCCCCCCCAAATCCATACCAGACCCAGGGGAGGGGAAAAAAAGCCAATTTACCTGGCTTCTGTTTACATCATGTAATCAGCTGTCATTGGCTGAGAGCTGACCACGTGGTAAGAGGCCGGGACCCTTACTCCGATCTGTGAATATCGTGGATGTCGGCTTTAGTGCGGGCAGCAATTAATTTACAGCAATTTTTCACGGCTGCCTAAAACATTTGCACAGTAGTGTGTATATATATTGTATTTTGCAGTTTTAGTAGGTTATGGTACTAATAAGTTGGGACAAGGGTTTTCCCCAGAACTTCCTACACAACGATCAGTGTTGTATTCCTGCAGTTGTGGGAATGCCAGGCTGTATACTATAAACCCTGGGCTCCTTTTGCACCCCTGGAGCTGTTTTCCACTTATTGACAAGGCTTTTAAAGTGTCAGTTCGCTGTCAGCGCTTGCTCTCCACCGCAGAGAAGTCTTATTGTGGAAGCTTGAAATTGATAATGCTAAAATGTTCCTGACAAGCGCTCATGGTTGAGGCACGGCAGTAATGCACAATCTACAGGGAAGAGTCTGGAGGTGGGCTCGCAAAGAACATCTTCACTAAATGTACATTTAATTGGTAGAATTCTCCAATTCCATCGGGCGGCCGTGTAACAAAACAGTTTACCAGTGTTTACAAAATGACATTTGACTATTACGTTTTTAAATCTGAGCCAGAGCCCGAAGTTTAAAAACAGATAAACAGCTGGGGCCAAGAAGGAAAAGCAAACCAGTAATAATGCTAAATATTATGCCAAAAACATTTCAGCTGTGCTCAAGTCAGTTCACTCAGGTTACCTTTTATGTGGATTTTTATCAGTTCCTGAACCACCTGGAGAAACTCGCACAACTGGACATGGACATTACACTTTTTATGTTGTTTTCATGTTTTCAGCCAGCTTCAATCTGTTGTGAGTAGGGGGTTTCATCCTCTTGTTACATGATTGTCCTATGTAGACACTAACGCTACAGAAGCCAGCACTGAAATCAGGGAGCACACTGGCTTTATTCACCACAAGATATTGACTCTTTCAGAAGAAAAAAGACCCCAGTGTTGTCATATACACTCACTGGCCTTGCTAGTACCGGGTTGGACCCCCTTTTGCCTTCAGAACTGCCTTTATTCTTGGTGACATAGATTCAACCAGGTGTTGGAAACGTTCCTCAGAGATTTTGGTCCATATTGACATGATGGCATCACGTAGTTGCTGCAGATTTTTCGGCTGCACATCTATGATTCAAATCTCCCTTTCCAGCACATCCCAAAGGTGCTCTATTGCAGTGGTCAACCCTGTCCTCAGGGCCCACTAACAGACCAGCAGGGGCGTAACTACCACCATAGCGACCCATGCGGGCGCTATGGGGCCCGCAGCCGAGTGGGGCCCAGTGAGGATGAGAGCACCGCCGGCACAGTCTCCCAGCCAGGGGAAGAGAGAGGAGAGGAAGAGGCGAGCTGTCCGTATCAGCAGAGAGCTGAATTGCCCGATGTAAGAGCTTTCATTAGAACTTCCAGAGTTCCCGGGGCTCATGTCACATAGCTCCACCTCTTGGCCCGTCGCCTTTGATAGACAGAACGCCGATCCAATGCGGAACATGTGACGTCATCAAAGGCGTCGGGCCAAGAGGTGGGGCTATGTGACGATGAGCCCCGGGAAGACGGGAAATTCAAATGAAAGCTATTACAGCGGGCAATCCCGCTCTCTGCTGATCCGGGTGGCTTGCCTCTTCCTCTGCATAGGTGAGGCTGTATGGGGCACAGGCAGACCAGGCTGTATGAGGCACAGATCATGCTTTATGGGGCACAGGCAGACCAGGCTGTATGGGGCACAGGTCACGCTGCACTGGGCACAGGTCACGTTGCATGGGGCACAGGTCACGTTTCATGGGGCACAGGTCACGTTTCATGGGGCACAGGTCACGTTGCATGGGGCACAGGTCACGTTGCATGGGGCACAGGTCACGTTGCACGGGGCACAGGTCACGTTGCACGGGGCACAGGTCACGCTGCACGGGGCACAGGTCGTGCTGCACGGGGCACAGGTCATGCTGCATTGGGCACAGGTCACGTTGTATGGGGCACAGGTCACGCTGTATGGGGCACAGGTCACGCTGTATGGGGCACAGGTCACGCTGTATGGGGCACAGGTCACGCTGTATGGGGCACAGGTCACGCTGTATGGGGCACATGTCACGCTGTATGGGGCACAGGTCACGCTGCATGGGGCACAGGTCACGCTGCATGGGGCACAGGTCACGCTGCATGGGGCACAGGTCACGCTGCATGGGGCACAGGTCACGCTGCATGGGGCACAGGTCACGCTACATTGGGCACAGGTCACGCTGTATGGGGCACAGGTCATGCTGCATTGACACTAGGGCAGCTGTGGGGGTGGGTTGTTTGCAGGGGGGCCCCATTCAACATTTTGCTATGGGGCCCTGCTATTTCTGCAGACCAGGTTTTATGTATTACCTTGGAGAGATGCAGACTAGAATACTGCAATCACTGAGCAGCAAATGATATCACTTGTGATGTATTTGTTATCTTGCAAACCTGACCTGTTAGTGGTCCCTGAGGACAGGGTTGATGACCACTGATCTATTGGACTGAGATCTGGTGACTCTGGAGGCCATTGGAGTATAGTGACCTCATTGTCATGTTCACGAAACCAGTTTGAAATGATTTGAGCTTTGTGACATAGTACATGATCCTGCTAGAAGGAGCCATCAGAAGATGGGTACACTGTAGTCATAAAGGGATGAACATAGTCAGCAACAATACTCAGGTAGGCGGTGGTGTTTAAATGATGATCAGTTGGTAATAAGGGGCAAAAAGTGTGCCAAGAAAATATCACCCCCCACACCATTACACCACAAGCCTGAACCGTTAATACAAGGCAGGATGGATCCATACATTCATGTTGTTTACACCAAAGTCTGACCCGACCATCTGAATGTTGCAGCTGAAATCAAGACTCATCAGACCAGGCAACGTTTTTCCAATCTCCTATTATCCAATTTTGGTGAGCCTCTGGGAATTGTAGCCTCAGTTTCCTGTTCTTAGCTGTGGAATTGATAACTGTAAGCGCAAAAGACCGTGCAACTCTAAGCATTAAAAGGATAGTCATATACAGTTCATAAGTCAATTGGAGTCAATGATTGGTTTCTAATGGCGGCAGCTGTCATCAGAGAAAGCCAACTCTGTGATACAGGATAAAAAAGGAGAAACACAGGAAGCGCCACCTAAGTGCAGTATTAAAAGCATGATTTAATGGCAATTATGTACCTTTCCATTAGGTCATGCTTTTAATTACTGCATATATATATATATACATATATACAATAAGCAAACAATACCATTGAGGTTGAAGGTCCGCTATGAAGAACAGAGCTGCCCCTAAAAGCCAGGGTAAAATTAGAAACACAAGCCTAGGTAGTTAAAAGATTTATACACTGTTCAGCTAGTGCATCAACTGTTAGAACTAAACTAAGATCGGCCATACATGGAGCAAATTTCTTTCCTCCAACCACGGGTAGGAGGAAATAAATTTGCTTGATTCCCCCATGAACAGTGTTAATGTGGGATTCCTTCCTTACCATGCCATTGTCTTCTGCTGGCAGAGGGACGCAGGAAGCCATCCCTGCCGGGAGAAGATGGTGATTAATGCTAGTGGCTATAGCAGACGCCAGGCTGGTTGTATCCAAGTTGATCCAGTTGGTACCTGCTGAACTGGCTGAGATTCTAACCATGTATGGCCTGCCTAATCTTTACTTAAGAAAACAGAAAAAAACGCGCTTAAACTTTTACATGTGGATACCACTGTGGTATAAGAAAAAATATTTAAACAGTCCTTTAAAGTGCATAAAAAGTCCAAAAGAAGGTGAATTCAAATCTTCAATGATAAATCAAAGTTGATAGATACCCGGACGGATCAAATAAAACAGCAAATAGTAAGTAGAATGCTTACCAGATGGCAAGCCAAATCAAACAAGTGGCTTAAACCCAGCCTGGGCCTTTAAGGAACCAGTCCCGGGCATTTGAGCAAAACTTCCACTCGTGAAGGATAAACGTGGATTCATACGAATTCATCCCAAAAAAAATTGAATAAAAAACATAGCGTAATATTGTCAACAGATACAGAAAAAAAAGTGAGAAAGAGCCCTTACACAGTGATAAATCATATAAGATCATAAAAAACACCCAGTGCCAATAGACACACACAGGGTATCTATCAACTTTGATTTATCATTGAAGATTTGAATTCACTTTCTTTTGGACTTTTTATGCACTTTAAAGGACTGTTTAAATATTTTTTCTTATACCACAGTGGTATCCACATGTAAAAGTTTAAGCGCGTTTTTTTTCTGTTTTCTATATTATTATTTGGTGTACCCCACTTATAACCGCAGCATATCCACTTATTTTCAGCGCAGTTTTTCTTTTTATTAATCCTCACTTAAACCTATGACAAACCCTAGACCGCCTTGGGCCCCAGTCACTTCTTATAGCTCTTTTCAGTCAAGGAAAGTTGTGATTTAGTAATTATTTTCGTATTGTAATATTCTGGAAATACCACTAGAGTCTATGTCCTTTTTCTTCAATCTCTCTTCTGTAAATGTTTAAAAATGTAAAGGTGCATGAAAAAAAAAAATCAAAACGTGGAGGTACACTCAGTTCCCCAAGTGAGTTTAATCCCAAACTTTCAGTTTAAATGGTATATTCCTTTAAATGTAAACTTAGTTCAGATGTACGCACCAGATACAAAATGCTTAATGTAATAAGACAGAGTATAAAGATTTTACTATCTCTGCTCTGCCTTGGAAAGGATTTAGAAAATTTGACCCGCTGTATGCAAATCACTAATCTTGATTTTTATTTGAAACTTTTTCCTATTCTCATTCTGTGCATTTTCTGCTACACCTCCTTGATTAATCATCTAAGGATTCTGATTTGCTGAAACTTTACTAATGAGCATAGAACTTGCAATATTGTGTGCTTTAATTAAAGAGAGCATAAAATAAGGGGAAAAAACTAAAGTGCTGTAGGTATAATGTGCAGGCTTTCAGCTGCTTGTACAGGACAGGAGTATAGAGGGCCACCTTCTGTCGCAGATAAATCTCAGCCAGTTCTGACAGATAAATCCCTGAAGCTTTCCAAACTGGCTGATAAGCCCTGACCCTCAGGTTCTTTTTGGCCCATCACTGTGATAGAAGGCTTCACTGGCCAGGAGGAACGTGGAGGATGCAGGAAGCGGCGGGTAAACCTTACCACCATCCAGAACTGCTGAAGCTTCCCGAGCCAATTGGAGGGTTTTGCAGGCTGCTTTGGGAATGTACAGACACTTTTTATTGTTAATATCCTGTTTTTTTTTTTCAACAATATAAGTCTAGCTTAGTGTTTCCTAAAGTTGTCCTCAACTAACAGTTCATGTTTTTTGGCTATCCACAGTGGCGGGTAAATCACATCCATTTTGGTCATGAATTTAGGCCAAAGCAGGCAGTGGGTAAGACATCTGCTGTGTGTTTAAAAAAAAATGTTTTTCCCCTTGCCCTCCTGATTCAAAGTGAACCCATGTTTTGCCCATACAGTTGAAAGCTGTATAGCTTAAAACTTTCGTAACAGTCCTGCAGGGATTACTAAAAAGTTAAAGGAGGACTTAAGTACTTTCCTTTTCTGAAGAAAATATAGCCACAGGTTCCCTTTAGTGCTGACCACATGCTGAAATTCCCTAGAAACTTTGTCCTGTAATCTCTGAAGGAGAGAGTCAATGATGTTTAAATTGTCTGATTTTCCCTTTCAACAGATATCAGGTGACCAAGAGCCTGGGGCTCAGCAAAGAGAAGGATTCTTGGAAATTTGTATTTTTCTGCCTCTTATGATGTTCTTTATCTATCCCAGCCATGCTCTTTAATATAGGTTTATGATAAAGCCCAACCACTGGCAATTACAAATTACCCTTGTCAGTGATTCTAGGGCATATGGAATAAGGTGGAATTCCTTTCCTGGCAGCCTTCCGTCATCTGTACGAACGGGACTGTACGCCCCCCCAAAGCTACTTCTATAGAATGCTCCAGTCCACAACCGCACATTGACATTATCAATTACAATGCAGGGAAATAGCCCTGCAATGTACATGACGATGGTGAAGGACTTCCCAAAATCTGGAGCACAGGAGAACTCTGAAGTTAAGAGTAAGGCAGATATTTGGCCTTATCCATCTTCTTTTACAGCTTAAAGTGATTGTAAAGACAAGAATGTTTTTTTATCCTTTTTTTTTTTTTTGAATAATCTTTATTTTAAGCATTGTAATTGAACAAATCAAGGGGAAAGAACTCAAAAAAAATTAAATAAACAATAACAAAATAGGTATACAGAATATAGGAATTCTAGGAGTCATCACTCACAACATAGGTAACGGTTATTAAAGAGAAACTGAGAAGCTACCATATCGCTATAAAACACAAGGGAACTCTCCTATGTCACAGACTTTCGGTCCCAGTGGACATATCTCCTCACCTGACCGGCAGAGGAGCAGAGAGCCCCACTCTCGGGAGGGGAAACTAAAATGTGTTTTAAAGCCCACAGCAGATCAATCTCCATTAATTTGAGCCATCATGTGACTAAACTCCTATTCACACTCCAAGAACACAGTCGTAGTGCTCACACCTGGTTCACAGCTACTTGGATGCGGTACCTGCTAAGTCGACATTAGATGGGTCACGGTCAGCCAAGGCCAGTTATTTGAATGTGTGGTCTACCAGTGCCAATAAAGCTATATCTAAGCTGGAAGAGACAGAGACTGATCCTGATATATGTTCTTTCCAATTCGCCCAGATAGAATGAAACCTCTTTCGCTTGTCTCTGCAGGTGACAGGCCACGCCTCCGCCTTCATAATCTCCCTCACCTTCCCCAGCCACTCTGTTTCATTCGGGCATGTGAGCTTTTCCAGTTGACCGGTATGAAGCGCTTAGCAGCACTGAGAAGGTGAGGGAGAGCACTGCGTTTATAGTAAACTGGCGGTGCCTCTAGAAGTCAAAGGGAAAGCTCCCATATCTTTCCCCGAGGGCACCGAGTGGGATTAAAGAAGGTTTTTTATCTTAATGCATTCTATGCATTAGGATTAAAAACCTGTGTGCAGCAGCCCCCCCCTCAGCCCCTGTAATACTTACCTGGTCCCAACTCTATCCAGTAAAGTTGCAGGAGAGACTTGGCTGAATGGATACATGGAGCTGTGACTCGACTCGGGTGCCCCTATAGCAAGCTGCTTGCTGTTGGGGCACTCGACAGGGGGGAGGGACCAGGATAGCCGAAGAGGGACCCAAGAAGAGGAGTATTGGGGCTGCTCTATGCAAAATTACTACACAGAGCAGATAAGTATAACGTGTTTGTTATTTTCAGGCAAAAAAAAAAGACTTTATCATCACTATAAGCACAGCTGACCCTTGCAATGCAGGAGGGGTGCTCACTGCAAGGGTAGTTTGTAATCCATTTTAGTAAAGGTCTGCTTTAAGTCACATATTGTAGGTGAAAGTTGGCCTGTTTCATTGCTTATATACACTCACCGGCCACTTTATTAGGTACACCTGTTCAATTGCTTGGCAACACAAATTTCTAATCAGACAATCACATGGCAGTAAATCAATGCATTTAGGCATCTAGACATGGTAAAGATGACTTGCTGAAGTTCAAACCGAAAATGGGGAAGAAAGGGGATTTAAGTGACTTTGAACATGGCATAGTTGGTGCCAGACAGCTGGTCTGAGTTTTTCAAAAACTGCTGATCTACTGGGTTTTTGATGCAGAACCATCTCTAGGGTTTACAGAGAACGGTCCAAAAAAGAGAAAATATCCAGTAAGCAGCAGTGGGCAGACTGGTTTGAGATGATAGAAAGGCAACGGTAACTCAAATAACCACTCGTTACAATCAAGGTATGTGGAATACTATCTCTGAAAGCACAGCACATTGAACCTTGAAGACAACACTGGGTGCCACTCCTGTCAGCTAAGAACAGGAAACTGAGGCTACAATTCGCACAGGCTCACCAAAATTGGACAATAGAAGACTGGAAAAACATTGCCTGGTCTGATGAGTCTCGATTTTCAGCTGTGACATTAAAATGGTAGGGTTAAAATTTGGCGTAAACAACATGAATGTATGGATCCATCCTGCCTTGTATCAACGGCTCAGGCTGGTGGTGTAATGGTTTGGGGGAGATTTTCTTGGCACCCTTTGGCCCCTTAGTACCAACTGAGCATTGTTTAAATGCCACAGCCTACCTGAGTATTGTTGCTGACCATGTCCATCCGTTTATGACTACAGTGTACCTATCTTCTGATGGCTCCTTCCAGCAGGATAATGCACCATGTTACAACGCTCAAATCATCTCACCAATGGTTACTTGAACAGGACAATGAGGTCACTGTACTCCAATGGGCTCCACAGTCACCAGATCTCAATCAAATAGAGCACCTTTGGGATGTGGTTGAACTGGAGATTCACTTCATGGATGTGCAGCCGACAAATCTGCAGCAACTCTGTGATGAGATCATGTCAATATGGACCAAAATCTCTGAAGAATGTTTCTAACACCTTGTTGAATCTATGCCATGAAGAATTAAGGCAGTTCTGAAAGCAAAAAGGGGGTCCAACCTGGTACTAACAAGGTGTACCTAATAAAGTGGTGGATGAGTGTATGTCTCACTACATATCAGACACAGGGACACAGTGCTGGATTTGGGAACCATTCATGAGCTGAAATAGTATAGATGTGTTTTTTTTTACCATGGGATTCTTCTTTCGTATTTGCAGCCACTTGAGCTTAACATTCATTATTCTCATCCCCATAAGGAACAAAAATGATATACTTGTATCCCTTCTGCCTTTTACAGGCATGTGAGTATGATGGCATTCGCATATAATTTTCATATAGTCAGCACCAAGGGAGAGGAAAAACAATAAGTTATCTTTTTCCTACCTAATCACAATATAAATATTTAATACGACTGGGAATCGGCCAGCATGGCAAAACTGTTTATATCTCAGCCATAAAACTGTGGAATAAGCACTCTACAGCTTTTTTACATTGTACAGTGGGAAACGCTGTATTGGGAAATGTTTTTAGAGCATTAAAGTTTTGGTTTACATTGTGCTGATTAATATGACAACATTAAAGAAAAACTCCATCCATGACCCAAATCTCTAATTTTAATGTTTATTTGTGTGTTCTTGGTATTGTATAATTACATAGTAATTCTATCCAGCCTATTCATAGTCTTATGCACAGTGGGTGGAAAAAAAGGCTTCTTGACTTTGTATGTGGCAGTCAGATTAATGTCCTGGTTTCATCTTTGCACTTATGAATCCTAATTCAGGCTGGCGGTGCCAGTAAAAGCTCTTTCTCCAGCCGTCTTCCAGGACAGCCCTTGAGAGATGGAGTCCCTCCCATCGCCACAGGAAACACATTGCCACAGTTCAAAAGGCGGTCCCTCAGGTCCCTGGTTAGTCATTTGTGTTTCCTCCATCGGAGGAACATGTTGCTGAGGAACCAGGAGAGGCACTTTATCTCTCAGGGGCTGCCTGAAGGGGGTGGAGACCGCACAGGGGGACTGGGTCCTATCCGTTGGCTCCAGTGAAGTCTCACCTTTTTTCTTTTTGGGCTTGAGTACCATCCAGCATTACAGGAGCAGACCCACTACCCCCCTCCTTCCAGTGCTGAGGTGTGCCAGTGGCAGGGTGATGCAGTTCCCCCCTAGGAGCTGTGCAGCTGTGGTGGATTCGTCCATCTCAGCTCCTTGCTGCGATCGCGGTGGGGGCCAGAGACGCCGTTTGAGTCATTTCCGGCTGAACCGCGTCATCTGTGCGCTGAGACTTCCGGTTCCGGGTCCCCAGGGCACAAGGAGGAAGGGAAAAGCCCAGGCTGGGCCTACTAATCCCGACCAGCGTCCAGCAATATCGGACTAGCAGTGGGATCCGGAGCAGGAAGGGGGGGACCATGAAGGCGAATCCCCAGGACACTCCGGCGGATGCAGGCACCGGCCACCAGGTAGGCTGCTGGACAAGCCCTGTACTGTGGTTTTACTTGTTGGTAGTTGTAGGGCTGGGACTACTTTGCTCCATGGTGGTGGATAACTCACTGCCCCGGGAATATGCAGTATGGTGGTTGCAGCACGGGTGTTTAAAGAGGGTAAAAGGTTGATACTAAGTTCATCCATATTTATTTTCAGGCTAAGGAGTCTCCAAGGGAGGACAAGTCAGGCCGCAAGAAGTGTCCTAACTGTGGGAACAAATTATCCTCAGGCTCTAACAAAGCTTTATGCAGACAGTGTATTGCAGGCTTACTAAAATCAGAGGCAGACTCTCCTTTGGCCAAGTTCCTTGGCACCTTTAAGGATGAGATGGTGTCAACCTTTAAATCTCTCAGAGAGTTGATCACAGATCGTAAACACGTCTGCTTCCACCAGTAGTGCAGCTGCGATTCCCTCTTTGCCAGGCCCTACAACATCCAGCTCTGGGGAACCCCGTAGAGTCAGGGAGCATAGCCCGCGTTAGTTAGGCCTGAATCCTCAGACCAGGATGAGGATCAAGCTGTAGCTAACAAAGCCACAAAATACTAGCTGTCCCTTGAGGAAGTGGATGAGCTGTTGAGCGCTATTTATGATACGCTGGAAATTGATGAGGAAGAAGTTCAGTTGTCCAGGCATGATAAAATTTATGAGGCCCTGGGGAAAAAGAAGGCGAAAGTATTCCCTATACATAGCATAATTTCTGACCTTGTCCTTAAGGAGTGGGCCGAGCCGGATAAGAAAGCTTTCTTTCCAAATTCTCTAAAAAGAAGATTCTCCTTTGACCCAGAGGCGGTCTGGAATAAAAATCCAAAACTAGACGCCCCCTTGTCCAAAGTGTTGAAGCAGTCTGACCTTGCCTTCGAGGATATGGGACATTTAAAGGACCCAATGGACAGGAAAACAGACGTAGTCTTAAAAAGGGCCTGGGATGCATCAATGGCAGGCCTTTAGCCAGCTCTAGCCACTTCTTGTGGAGCCAGAAATCTTGAGTTCTGGCTGTCACAACTACAAGAACACCTAGAGGCAGGCACCCCTAGAGGGAAGCTCTTGAAAACTTTCCCTATGCTTTTCAAGGCGACAAGGCGGCTAAGACTGCAACACTTTCAGTTGCAGCCAGAAGGTCAGTCTGGATGAAAACTTGGGGAGGAGGCACGGCGTCCAAGTGCAGTGTGCCCTTTACCGGAGACTTAGTCTTCGGCCCTGAATTAGATACCGCCTTAGAAAGAACAGCGGATAAAAAGAAAACTTTCCCCACTAAAAAGAAAAACTTTCAAAGGAAGTATTTTCGTCCTTCAAAAGAACCCTCAAAAACAGAGAAGGAGTTCAAATCTAAAAAACATTGGACAGGGCAAAAAGGTAAAGGAAAAGGGGGTATACTTTTTAACTGCCCCAGTCAGAACCCCAAACCCCAGTGACATCAGGGTCCCTGTGGGAGGAAGACTAAAAAAAATTTCTCCCACAGTGGGAAAAGATAACCTCAAACGAGTTCTAAACATAATAAAAAGAGGTTATGCGCTGGAATTTCACAGCGACCCACCCTCAAAATTTCTAGTGACAAAACTTCCAAGACACTCAGAAAAGGCCAGGGCCTTACCATTACTAATGGGAGAGATGGTGGATCAAGACATATTGACACCAGTCCCTATTCAGGAACGGGGACGATTTTTACTCGCACGTCTTTGTGGTGAAAAAGCCGTCGGGTAAGTTCAGATTAATCATGAACCTCTGACCCTTGAACCTCTCCATCCTATACAAAAGATTTTGGATGGAGTCCAATTACTCAATAAGTAATCTTCTCCAAAAAGAGGTGTTTATGGCTACCCTGGATTTAAGGGATGCCTATCTACATATCCCAATAAGGAAGGAATGCCAGAAATTTCTTCGTATGGCGATTCAGATAGACACCAAAGTTTATCACTTTCAGTGCAGAGCACTTCCCTTCGGACTGTCGTCCTCTCTGAGAATCTTTTCCAAGGTTCTCGGAGAGGCACTAGTTCCATTGAGACACCAGTCAGTCTCGATCATTCCGTATATAGACGACTTGTTCCTCATGGCCCACTCGGAGAAACAGCTTTGTCAGGACTTAGAGTTAACACAACTCAGCCTCAGTCAATTGGGGTGGATAATCAGTTTGGAAAAATCCAAAACAACCCCAGATCAGAATATTCTGTATTTGGGCTACAAGATCCTGTCCGTAGATCAAGGAATAGGCTTGCTGGAAGAAAAGATATCAAATCTGAAGCAGAGGATGTCTTTTCTTCAAACCAGTGCCAAATGTACAGTGAGGGAGGTGATGTCAGCATTAGGGCTTATGACAGCAGCAATTCCGGGCCATACAATATCCCTGGTTCCACCAAAGAGAACTTCAGAGGTTTTTGCTGGAACAGTTAAAAGACAAAGATCTGGAAGAATACGTGTCGATCCCCACCAGAGTAAAATGTTCCCTCTGGTGGTGGAAGGACACGGGAAATTTAAATAAAGGGGTAATCAGGGTCTTGCCTATCACATCCACACTGACCACGGATGCGAGCAATTCGGGTTGGGGAGCCCATCTCAACTCTTGCTGGGCCCAGGACAGGTGGACTCCAGAGGAGAAACAATTCTCTTCCAATTGGAAGGAACTAACAGCTATCCTCAGAGCCCTACTAGCGTTTCAGGACACAATACAAGGTCACCACCTACAAGTCCGTGCAGACAATATGACGGTGGTAGCCTATATAAACAAGCAGGGAGGCACCAAAAGTACTTGCCTAAGGTGGGTAGCCAAGCACATATTTCAGTGGGCAGAATCCAATCTAGAATCCATCTCTGCAATACACCTAAAGGGGAAGCAGAACAGCACTGCAGACTTCTTGAGTCGACAACTAGTTTTGAATCAAGAGTGGTCTCTGCACCCGGAAGCTTTCGACCACATAGCAGCTCACTGGGGGAAACCAGAAGTGCACCTATTTGCAAACAAAGAGGATGCAAAAGTTCCCAGTTTCTGCTCGCTATGGCCAGCAGATCAGCCCTTGGCGGTAGACGCCTTGCAGACCCCCTGGACCTTCAACTTGGCCTATGTGTTTTCACCGCTTCACCTCATCTCCTGTCACAGGGACCTCTCTTACATCCGCAAGTAGCCATGCTGAAGCTTTCAGCATGGTTACTGAGGAAGAAATTCTGAGGAACATAGGCCTAACAGAAAGACTTGATCAGACCTTACTACAGAGCCTGAAACCGGTCACCCGGGCTATTTATAGAAACGTTTGCAGGAAATTTAACAGCTGGCTGGTTGGCCAAGGGGAGGTAAACAAGGATACAACAAATATCCTGCAGTTTCTCCAAGAAGGGATAGACTGGGGTTAACTCCTAGTACTATTAAAGTTCAGATAGCCTTAAGTGTATACCTAGAGAAACGGTTACAGGAAGATCCCCTTATCGCTAGGTTCTGTAAGGCAATTACTAGACACAAACCAGTCAGAGTTAACATAACTCCAACCTGGGACCTATCGATCGTCCTCATGGCCTTTTTGGGGACACCGTTCGAACCTATTTCAGAGGCCTCTCTAAGACTAATCACATTTAAGACAGTGCTGCTTGTGGCAATCACTTCAGCCTGTAGGGTTAGTGAAATCCTAGCTCTTTCCAATAGAGAGCCCTTCCTTCCGATTTTTGAGGATAGAATCATCCTAAAGACAGACCCTGGGTTCTTACCAAAGGTGGCATTTAAATTTCATAAGTCACAAGATATTGTCCTCCCTTTATTCTGTCAGAACGCCTCAAAGGAAAAAGAGAAGCAATTTAATTTACTGGATGTGAGGAGGTGTATCCTAGATTACCTAGAGGCAACCAAACCATTTAGAATTGCAGATTCACTTTTTGTCCATTTTTCTGGACAACGTAAGGGACAAAAAGCTTCTAAGGTCTCTATAGCTAGGTAGATCAGACTAGCTATTGCAGAAGGTAATAGAACAATAAATAGAGCCCACTCTACAAGGGCACTCTCGGCATCCTGGGCAGAAAGAGCTGCTGCCACCCCGGAGCAAATATGTAAAGCAGCCATATGGTCAAGCTTCTCCACCTTTACAAAGCATTATCGACTAGACTTAATGTCCAGTCAGGATCAGGCTTTTGGGAGGAAAATCCTCCAAACGGTGCCCCCCCCCCCCCTGATCTGGTGAGTACTTGGGGATCCTCTCAAGGGCTGTCCTGGAAGACGACTGGGAAAAACCGGAGTTAGACTTACCGGTAACTCCTTTTCCAGTAGTCTTCCAGGACAGCACGATCCCACCCTTGAATTATGTTGATAATTTAATGTTATTACCTGTTATGGTTATGTTTTTTAGTTCCATCCTTCGGTTCTTGGTGAATGACTGTGACCAGGGACCTCTTTTTGAACTGTGGCAATGTGTTTCCTGTGGCGATGGGAGGGACTCCATCTCTCAAGGGCTGTCCTGGAAGACTACTGGAAAATGAGTTGCCGGTAAGCCCCGGTTCACACAGGGGCGCCACGACTTGCAGGTCGCCTCAGCGAGGCGACCTGCAAACTACTTCTGAGGCGACTTGCAAAACGACTTCTGCATAGAAGTCTATGCAAGTCGCCCCCAAAGTAGTACAGGAACCTTTTTCTAAGTCGGAGCGACTTGCGTCGCTCCTATTAGAACGGTTCCGTAGCACAGAACGGGAGGCGACTTGTCAGGCGACTAGGTCGCCTGACAAGTCGCCCCTATGTGAACCGGCACTCAGTCTAACTCCGGTTTTCTTGTGGAACCTTGTTGGCTAGAGGCATCTGTTTCACCCATCTTTGAAATTGTCTGCTAGCGGGTGCAATGTAAATATAAGAACTTACAGCATATTATCTGTACTTAAAAGGCTAAAGGCAGCATTCTTGTAAATGCACTGAATGGCAAAGTGAGGCAAAGATTCCCATTAGCTTACTTGTGTCTTGCTTGTGTATTAAGCCAATTAGCTCTGCACACCCAGTATCAGTGAAGGCCAGAAAGAGGTATCAAATTCACTTAAAAGTTTCACCGTAGCTTTGTGCCATTTTAACATTTGAAAACTGTAGGGATTTGAATCTGACCTTGCAGTCCTTAGCGATATGAGGGTGATTCTTGACTCAAGCAAAGAATATTCAATTTATTTAGCCTCCTAGCTGGTACATGGTTGGTAAAGGGCTGATGACCCATTTCAGTGGCCCTCCCAGGCTCATAGCTTTGCAGAAAATGAAGCGGCTCTAACAAATTGGTATAGGAGACAGCCAGCTGGGCGAGATTAATGTCAGCATTTAATTTAGAGGGGTAAGTTTACAAGCAAGCTTTTCTTGTTTGACCACGTGGTACCAATAGACCCAGAGTACACATGTGTCAAACCCTCCCTTTCAGATGCATGGGCAGTAGAGAGAACAAAGCCACTTACAGTGGATATAAAAAGTCTACACATCCCTGTTAAAATGTCAGGTTTCTGTGATGTAAAAAAATAAGACAAAGATAAATCATTTTAGAACTTTTTTCCACCTTTAGGTTGGGTTCACACTTATGCGAATTGGATGCGAGTTTCGCCGCATCCAATTCGCATAGCAGGAGATTGTGACCAGCTCTCTATGGAGCCGGTTCACACATTTCCACAGCGGCTCCGGTGCGAATTGTACGGGAGCCCTTGCATCTTTTGGTCTGTTTCAGGTCCGAATTCAGTCCAAAATTCGGGCTGAAATCAGACCTGAAACGGTGAATGGAGATGCACCGGACTCCTGCTGTGAGCTGCTGCGTTCTCTACTGTGAACCCAGCCTAAATGTGACCTATAAACTGTACAACTCAGTTGAACAAGAAACTGAAATCTTTTAGGTGGAGGGAAGTAAAAATAAAAAAAATAAAATATGGGTGCATAAGTGTGCACACCCTTAAATGAATACTTTGTTGAAGCAACATTTGATGTTATTACTGCACTCAGTCTTTTTGGGTATGAGTCTATCATCATGGCACATCTTGACTTGGCAATATTTGCCCACTCTTCTTTGCAAAACCACTCCAAATCTGTCAGATTGCGAGTGCATCTCCTGTCCACAGCCTTCTTCAATTCATCCCACAGATTTTTACTTGGATTCAGGTCTGGGGCTCTGGCTGGGCCATTCCAAAACTAATCTTCTTCTGGTGAAGCCATTCCTTTGTTGATTTGGATGTATGCTTTGGGTCGTTGTCATGCTGAAAGATGAAGTTCCTCTTCATGTTCAGCTCTCTAGCAGAAGCCTGAAGGTTTTGTGCCAATATTGACTGGTATTTGGAACTGTTCTTAATTTCCTCTACCTTGACTAAGGCCCCTGTTCCAGCTCAAGAAAAAACACCCCAAAGCATGATGCTGCCACCACCATGCTTCACTGTGGGTATGGTGTTCTTTTGGTGATGTGCAGTGTTGTTTTTGCGCCAAAAATCTCTTTTGGAATTTTGGCCAAAATGTTCGACCTTGGTTTCATCAGACCCTAACACATTTTCCACATGCTTTTGGGAGACTTCAGATATGTTTTTGCAAAATTTAGCTGGGCTTGGATGTTTTTCTTTGTAAGAAAAGGCTTCCATCTTGCCACTCTACCCCATAGCCCAGACATTTAAAGAATATGGGAGATTGTTTTCACATGTACCACACAGCCAGTACTTACCCGATATTCCTGCAGCTCCTTTAATGTTGCTGTAGGCTTCTTGGAAGCCTCCCTGACCAGTTTTCTTCTCGTCTTTTCATAAATTTTGGAGGGACGTCCAGTTCTTGGTAATGTCACTGTTGTGCCATATTTTCTCCACTTGATGACTGTCTTCACTGTGTTCCATGCTGTTTCTAATGCCTTGGAAATCAGGGACGAGCAGTCAGGGAAAACAGGTGAGGCAGGGCCTCACCTGCCATGAACATTAAAAAAAAAAAAAAAAAAGCTCAGCGACCTGAGGTGACAGAGACCCCAAATTTGGGTATTAAGTAGCCTAAGTCATACCCCACCACTGGTAAAACCACTGGAACCTATGGTTCCAAAGATATGGGGCTCCTTGCGCAGCCTGTCAGAAGCTACTGTAAATACAGAGCGGCCACTTTAAATTCAAGCTGACATACTCTGTTTTCAGACTGAGAGGTTGAGCTCACAGTGCCTCTCACTTCTTGTCAGAGGCACAGAGCTCAATGAACAGCTTGGAGACACACCTCTCACTGCAGTGTCATAGAAGGGTCATGAAAAGGTACTGTTATATTCAAGCTAAATCATATATTTATATGCTATATGTTATTACATAATAATGTATTATTCATTTATTTATTTATTTATTTACTGTGAAATGACTGGTTGGAAGTTATAACTCAAAACTTCAATAATTTGTCCGTTAAGCCACCTGCTTGAGTAAAGATTTTGAAAATATAGTAAATTACCTTAAAAACAATATATAATTATTTATATATTACTTATGGTAATTAACCCCTTGCCACCCAGGCCAATTCTGACACGTCTCTCCTACATGTAAAAATCATAATTTTTTTTGCTAGAAAATTACTCAGAACCCCCAAACATTATATATATATTGTTTTAGCAGACACCCTAGGGAATACAATGGTGGTTGTTGCAATTTTATGTCACAAGGTATTCGCGCAGCAATTTTTTATTTTTTTAAACGCGTTTTTTTTGGGGGGGGGTGGAACTGTTTCATGAATAAAAAAAACACTAACATTAGCCAGATTTTTTTTTTGTATAATGTGAAAGATGTTACGCCGAGTAAATAGATACCTAACATGCCACACTTTAAATTTGCGCACACTTGTGGAATGGCACCTAACTTCAGTATTTATAAATCTCCATAGGTGATGCTTTAAAATTTTTCACAGGTTTTATGTTTAGAGTTACAGAGGAGGAATTATTGCTCTCGCTCTAACGATCGCGGCGTATGTAACCTGTGTGTATCTGGCTCTGATACTAGCCAGTGCCTCACCAGCCACTGACCTCACCGCACGTCCTTGTTGCAAATTCTTTTGTACCCTTCTCCTGACTGATACCTTTTAACAATGAGATCCCTCTGATACTTTGGAAGCTCTCTGCAGACCATGGCTTTTGCTGTGCGACTAAGAAAATGTCAGGAAAGACCTACTAGAACAGCTCAACTTTATTTGAGGTTAATCAGAGACACTTATATGATAGCAGGTGTGTACTGACTCCTACTTAACATGAGTTTGAATGTGATTGCTTAATTCTGAACACAGCTACATCCCCACTTATAAAAAGGTGTGCACACTTATGCAACCATATAGTTATATATTTTTATTTTTACTCCCCCCCCCCCCCAAAAGATTTCAGTTTGTTTTCCAATTGAGTTGTACAGTTTATAGGTCACATTATGCCCAGGTTCACACTGAGTTGCGGGGATGAAGCTGTACGAATTCAGCTGAACTCATACAATTTCACTCCTGCATGTCAGTCCTGATTTTGGCAGCTATTTCAGACATCTGTGCGGGTTTCTGCACAGATGTCAATGGAAATCGTAAAAGGTAGTACAGAAGCTACTTTTTGAAGAGTTAGGACGGTGCCTTTGCCGGCAATTGCCGCCAATTTGACATTTGTCAAATCGCATGTCAAAACGCACCAATGCGAACCAGGGCTAAAGGTGGAAAAAGTTCTGAAATGATTTATATTTGTCTAACTTTTTTACATTCATTCATTCATTTCAGGTACTTGTACAGTGCTGTCAGTTTATGCAGCACTTTACATATACATTGTACATTCACATCAGTCCCTACCCTCAGGGAGCTTTTACTCTAAGGTCCCTAAATCACATTCATACATACTTGGGACAATTTAGACAGGATCCAATTAACTACATCACAGAAACCTGGCATTTTAACAGGGGTGTGTAGACTTTTTATATCCATTGTAGGTCTATAGATAAAAGCTCCAGCTAAATCTTTTATTTTTGCCATGGATTGCAAAAAATAAAAAAATAACAGTATAACAAATGTGGGGAAATGAATGCCTTTTGCCAATACATAGACCACAACTGTATTGCCATAGTTGCAGTGTTGTGAAAAAAAAGAGTTGTGCATTTCAGTTAGGATCAGAGTAGGGTCTCCTTTGCTACTACTTTAATATACCATTGTTTTGCTGTATTGGCTACAGGGCTGAAGGCACTTGTTCTTATACTGCACTAACTAGGTTATATTGTACAAGTATTAAATTACATTGACTACCATAACACTCAATAATCTGTAATGTGTCGCATACTTGACCAGACCCCAGGCTGTCAGTGTCAATCAGGCACTAAATCGAGTTATGAGAGCTCCAGCAACAAGGAGTCGGAATGTTAAAATATACACCACTCTTTTTTTTTTCTTTTTTTTTTTCAATACTGGATGGGCTGTCACAATTCTTTGTCACGGCGATGGGGAATTCAATAAACTGAATCTGATGGAGAACAGCGTCTCCTTACAAAAGCCAACCAAGACTCTATATTACTGTGCAGTTATTTAACCCCTCTATGCTGCTAGCTGCCATTTCTAGGACTGGAGGTGTGCACATAAGTGGGATTAAACAAATTGTGGCCTTTCAGGGTTCATTCATACTGCAGTGTGTGTGTGTGTGTGTGTGTGTGTGTTAAGCACACATGCATTTGCATACATCGTTGCTTTGTGTTTTTAAGTGTGCTGCAATTTTTTCTTTTTTTTTTTTACTTTATTAAAGTGTTACTAAACCCAGGAGCCTGCATTCACTATATCTGGTCTCCCACAGTACACCGAACATGGAAATGCAATTATTTTAGTAAATTCAAACTGCTAAATACCTTTTCTCATCAGCAGTTAGCGCAGTCTTGTGACTTCTATCAGTGTCCAGCCAGGCACTGGATAAAGCTTGTAGGAGGCGTATTCTGACTGTCCTGTGAGACTGCAAGACCCTCTGCCTGAACAGCGCTGATTGGCCCTGTGCTGATGACATGCATCGTTCCAAGAAAAAAAAAAAAAACCTCTCTAGCAATACACACCAAACTGAGCATGTGCAGCCTGACTCCATAGACTCTGTGTTATTAGGAAACTATTAGGGGACAGTGGTAGGAGGGGAGGTTTAGAGAAGGCAGTCTTTTTACACAATGCGGAGGATTACCCCTTAGGTTCCACAGTGAGTATGACAAGCATGCTTTACTGCATATACAGACTGATTTTACTGTTGAGGGTTTAGTAACACTTTAAGCTTTATTTGTAAAGAAAACTTTGACTGTTTTGACTCCTGCATTTTTGCACATTGCAGTGCGCTTACATGCATTTACACACAATGTGTCAAAGGAGGACATGCTCTACTTTTTTCATGGTAGTAAGGATCAGCGCAACACACTGATGTGAACTGCTACTAGTGAAATATATTGCTTTTACAATGTATATGCTCTGACATGCAGTGATCAATGCATATCAGTACATCTGGTGTGAATGGATCCCTAATTGCTGGTAAACCAATTCTCAGACTTATAGTAACTCAGCAGATACAGTAGACTGCTGACTGACAGTCCCTATTCATACCTCTGTGTTCTGTCGGGAGTATGTGTGTGTGTCTTTAATGCGTGTAAACTGTATAGATTTCTCACTATTGGCTCAGTTAATAAACACTGCCTAATGCTGTTTTAAAAATACCGTTTGCAGCACCATATGATGCAGATGAAACCTCAAGGAAAGGTAAAAATTACATGTAAACCCAATAACTAAAATCTAACTAAAATCTCATATAAGCCTTAACCACTTCATTACCGGGCACTTTCACCCCCTTCCTTACCAGGCCAATTTTAAGCTTTCAGCACTGTCGCACTTTGAATGACAATTGCGAGGTCATGCAATGCTGTATCCAAATTAATTTTTTTAATCATTTTTTTTTTTTTTAGACCAATAGAGCTTTCTTTTGATGGTATTTAGTAACCACTGTTTTTTTTTTTCATTTGTTTAGCAAAAAAAAAAAAAAAAGACTGAAAATTTTGAAGAAAAAACATTTTTTTTCCTAGTCTCTGTTACAAAATTTTGTCTATAAGTAATTTTTTCTTCTTCACTGATATGTGCTGATGAGGCTGCACTGACGGGCACTGATAGGCTGCACTGACAGATGGCAATGATGAGGTGGCACTGATGTGCAGTACTAATGAGCACTGATGCGTGACACTGGGCAGCCTTTATGGGCACTGGTGGGCACTGATAGGCAGCACTGACAGATGACACTGATAAGCGGCGCTCATGAGGAGGTACTGACAGGCAGCACTGATGGGCACTGATTGGCATCACTGGTGGACACAGGTGGGCATTACTGGGGCGCACTGGGAGGCATCGCTGATAGGGCTCCACTGATCATCACCGCACTGATGATCAGCGCAGACCCCCCTGTCAGGAGAGCCCATTATCGGCTCTCCTCTACTCTCACCCTTTTAGCAGTAAATAGAGGAATACCAACAACCGGCACTTCCTATTTACACTGTGCTCAGCTGTGATTGGACACAGCTGATCATGTGCTAAAGAACCTACGTCATAGGCTCTTTACTGTGATTGGAGATGCAGTGTGTCTGGGCGACACACCGCGCCACCGATCGCTGCACGCCCTCGGGGCCACACACAGTGCCTTGTTCTGAAAGACGTCATATGATGTCCAGTCAAGACAATGAAGCCCCCACCCGGCCGTCCTTTCCCCACAAATAGAGCTTTCTTTTGGTGGTATTTGATCACCTCTGTGGTTTTTATTTTTTGCGCTACAAACAAAAAAGATCAAAATTTTAAATTTAAATTTTAAGTTTAAATTTTAAACATATCCAATAAAAACTGAAAAAAATCCAATTTCTTCTTCCAAATTTAGGCCAATAGGTATTCTGCTACATATTTTTGATAAAAAATCCCAATAAGTGTATTATTATTATACAGCATTTATATAGCGCCAACAGTTTACGCAGTGCTTTATAATATAAAAAGGGAGACAGTACAGTTACAATACAATAAAATACGAGAGGGTTAAGAGGGCGGTGGGGGCGCATATTGATTGGTTTGTGCAAAAGTTATAGCGTCTACAGACAATGGTAGATATACTGGAATTTTTTTAGATTTTTTTCATAATCAAAATTTTTTCTTTATTTTCTATTATAAATTCACACAATTCACATTTACACATTCTTCATAATACCTACACAAAGTTAAAATATTAAACATAGACAGTTAATCGAGAAACAAGCTAGTTACACAGTTCTCTTGTCAGCAGTTAACTGGTTGTGCTAACCCTATCCCCCCCCCCCCCCCTAAGAAAAAAAAAATAATATATAATATATATATATATATATATATATATATATATATAATATATATTCCCTTCCTTTCTTAAACGCTGTCCATCTCCACCCCCCTCCCCAACACACACTAAATACCCACCCCGTATCTTCTCCCTCCATTCTTCCCTTTGAATCATGTGTTCACCTACCAAAAAACCTCTCTGTGTCAAAAAGAATTTTTTTATATACTAGTAATGGCAGCGATCAGTGGCTTATAGCTGGACTGCGATATTGCGGCGGCCAAATCTGGCACTAACTGACACTTTTTACACTTTGTGGGAATCAGTGACACTAGTACAGTGATCAGTGCTAAAAATATGCACTGGCTGGGAAGGGGTTAAACCTCTAGGGCAATCAAAGGGTTAACAGTGTGCCTAGCCAGTGGTTTACTGTACTATGTGTGCTGCTTTTACTCAGGGAAGTGATGGATTTTTTTTCCCCTGCTTTGCAGGGACACAACATCCATCCCTTCCCCCCTGTTAGAATGCAGATCTGCCTTGTTCTTATAGGAAGATCTCCACTCTGAGCCTCTGCCTGACGACCATCGAAAGCCGGCGGACATCCAGACATCTGGGAAACGCAGCAGCAAGTAATTTTTCTCCTTCACTGATGTGCACTGATGAGGCTGCTTTGATGGGCACTGATTAGGTGGCACTGATAGGCAGCACTTATGGACACTGATGGGTGGCGCTGATGAGGAGGCACTGATAGGCCAGTTTAGCCGGCTTCTGTTGGATGAGCATGCTGGAAAATCAACAGCCAACCAGTCCCCTATCAGCGCTTGGAGCTCACAGTTTTTCTTTACGTTCAACCCAACTAATAGTGTGTACCAGGCTTTAGAAGTGTGCAGTGTGTTACTTATTACTGTACATATGAACTCTTATACAAAGGACATATGATATGGCCACTAATGAACTGTGTTGTACTGATTAACCATTTGGCTTTGTTACTGTTTTTTCCTCTTATGTATGAGTATCAGTAGGCATCTCCACATGTTTTATGTTGAAGAGTAAAGCCCCCATACACACTATTAGATTTTTTGCAGATTTTTGTATTCAGATTTACCAAAACCATGTAGTGCAAGGGCCTGCCTGATTGCATTCAAATTGAAACTCTTATGCCGCGTACACACGGTCGGACTTTCCGGCATACTTGGTCTGGCGGACCAGAGCCTGCCGAATAATCCGCCCGTGTGTGGGCGCCGGCGGACTTTTCCGGCGGACTTCTTCCCAAAAGCCCGCCGGACCTAGATTTGAAACAAGTTTTAAATCTTTCCGTCGGACTCAGTTTCGGGCGGAAAGTCCGCTCGTGTGTGTGCTGGTCCGACAGAAAGCCCGCTCGTGTGTATGCTGGTCCGACGGACCAGATACGACACAGGGGCAGGGTATTGCATCTCGCGCTCGCTGCAATAGGAAAAACAAATTTTCCTATTGCGGCGAGCGCAGGGCATACCAGGCCCTTAGGTCTGGTATGGATTATAAAGGGAACCCCCTACACCGAAAAAACGGCGTGGGGTCCCCCCTAAAATCCATACCAGACCCCGATCCGAGCATGCAGCCTGGCCGGTCAGGAAAGGGGGTGGGGACGAGCGAGCGCCCCCCCCCCCTCCTGAACTGTACCAAGCCGCATGCCCTCAACATGGGGGTGGGTGCTTTGGGGGAGGGGGGCGCCCTGCGGGCCCCCCCCACCCCAAAGCACCTTGTCCCCATGTTGATGAGGACAAGGGCCTCTTCCCGACAACCCTGGCCGTTGGTTGTCGGGGTCTGTGGGCGGGGGGCTTATCGGAATCTGGGAGCCCCCTTTAATAAGGGGGCCCCCAGATGCCGGCCCCCCACCCTATGTGAATGAGTATGGGGTACATGGCACCCCTACCCATTCACCTAGGGAAAAAGTGTAAGTAATAAAACACACTACACAGGTTTTTAAAATATTTTATTAAACAGCTCCGGGTGGGGGGGGGTCTTCTTCCGGCTTCGGGGGTCCCTCCACTTCATCTTCTCCCGGCGTCCGGTTGGTTCTTCTCCGCTCTCTTCTCCCGGTGTTCCAGTTCTTCGGCCGGCTCCACCGCTGTCTTCAGGTAGCTCTCTTGCCAGCAGAGGTCCCGACTTCTGGGCTTCTGAGCTTCTGGGCTTCTTCTCTTCTCTTCTCTTCTCTTCTCTTCTCTTCTCCAGATGTTGACACGACGCTCTCTCCGGCTGGACTGCTCTCCGAGGGCAAGTGTGGGCAAGTCCGTTCATTCTGAAAGTCCGCCGTAACTCCGGCGAAAGTCCGTCGGAAAGACGGGCGGACTTAGCCCGCCGGAAAGTCCGGGCGTGTGTGGGCAAGTCCGTCCGTTTTAAAGTCCAGCGCACCTGGCGGACAAAGTCCGTCGGAAAGTGTGCCGGACCAAGTAGGATAGAAAGTCCGACCGTGTGTACGCGGCATTAAGGTCTGCCCTCATATTATATGGTTTTGGTAAAACTAAAGACAAAAATCTGCAGAAATTCTAATAGTGTGTATGGGGTCTTAGACTTTCGTCAGCCTCTTTACTTTCCTAAACTTTGCGTGTAAACCTGGACCTGAGTTTGGGTAAGTTTTGTTATCTGCAGGGTTGAGTTATCCTGTAAAATCAATGTACTCACAACAGGAAACAATGGCCACCTCTATCTGTAGCTAGGACAATTGTTATCCTCTATGGCCAGGCCCAGCGCATGTGCATTGATTTCACAGGACCCTGCAGTGTCAGAGGATGTTAACACTTCTCGGCCCCAGTCAAACCAGGCAATAAGAAAAGATTTGTATGAGTCTGTACTGATGAATCCTCAAGGAAGAAGTGGCAGGGGGACTGATTATGGCATTTGTTATGAAAATGAACTTGGCCTTCCAACATTAACACTGGTACTTCCAATAAGTGATCTAGGTTTTCCTGCTTGAGTACAGGTTATTTTAACCACTTCCGGACTGCAGCACGCCGATATATATCTTAACTTCGAAGAGGAATATCGTTGTTATGCTGCCATAACCCCGGTATCCTCTTCTTCGGCTGGTGGTCCGGTTTCCGATAATGGTGGTCCCTGCGGCGGATTCACCGCAAGATCACTTTTATCAGCGGCGGAGGCGATCGGATCTTCTTCCTTGCTTGAGTATGGAGACGAGTGAGGGGAAGATGGCCCCCATCCTTCTCCATACCATTGCAGGGCGGAAGCAACGTCAAAATGTCACTTCCGCCCATAGCTCTTAAAGGGCCATTCTTTTTTTTTTTAAATAACATTTTTTTTTTTTTAATTGCATTTTAGTGTAAATATGAGATCTGATGTCTTTTTGACCCCAGATCTCATATTTAAGAGGTCCTGTCATGCTTTTTTTTCTATTACAAGGGATGTTTACATTCCTTGTAATAGGAATAAAAGTGACACAATTTTTTTTTAAAAAAGAACAGTGTAAAAATGAAAAATAAAAGGTAAAATAAATAATGATATTAAAAAAAAAAGTTTTAAACGCGCCCCTTCCCGCCGAGCTCGTGTGCAGAAGTGAACGCATACGTGAGCAGAGCCCGCATATGAATAAGGTGTTCAAACCACACATGTGAGGTATCGCCGCTATCGGTAGAGAGAGAGCAATAATTGTAGCCCTAGACCTCCTCTGTAACTCAAAGCATACAACCTGTAGAATTTTTTAAACATCGCCTATGGAGATTTTTAAGGGTAAAAGTTTGTCGCCATTCCACGAGCGGGCGCAATTTTGAAGTGTGACATGTTGGGTATCAATTTACTCGTTATCTTTCACAATATAAAAAGAAAATTGGGCTAACTTTACTGTTGTCTTATTTTTTAATTCAAATGTGTATTTTTTCCAAAAAAAGTGCGCTTGTAAGACTGCTGCGCAAATACAGTGTGACAGAAAGTAGTGGAACGCCCGCCATTTTATTCTCCGGGGTGTTAGAAAAAAATGTATAATGTTTGGGGGTTCTAAGTTATTTTCTAGCCAAAAAAAATTTTTTTTTAACTTGTAAACAACACATCTCAAAAAGAGGCTTGGTTAAGTGGTTAACCTTGCAACCCAGTAATTTTTCATTTTTTTTTTCTAGCACCACTTTTTAGAAGTGTCGATGGTCAGCTTTTAGCCTCTCTGACATTTAAACTCTGAAAACAATATTAGTGCATAATAATGTAATATTTTGTACAGATGCAATAACTATCAAGCTTAAGACCCAATAGTGTATAATTAAAAGTCCTATTAAAGATTCATAGTTAATAATTTAGTGATATTAAGCTTGCATTATTATGTTAACAAACAAAGCATTATCGATCGAGTAATTAAGGCTGGATAAAAAAAGGTTTCTAGAGGGAGAATATTGGGCTTATTTGAAAGATCGCTATTGCAGACAATGATTGTATTTTCAGCTCTGTAAGAAATTATTAAATGGTATATGAACTTCAATCATTTTTTATTTTTACATGCCATTATTTATGCTCCCATCAGCCATAACATTATGACCACCCACCATAACCCATCAAGGGATGGACTCCACTAGACCGCTAAAGGTAGGCTGTGGTATCTGGCACCAAGACATCACCAAGGCACCAAGACATCAGTAGCAGATCCTTTAAGTCTTGTAAATTGTTAGGTGGGGCCTCCATGGGTCGGACTTCAAGTATATCCCACAGATGCTTGATAGGATTGAGATCTGGAAAATTGGGAGGCCAGGTCAACACCTTGAACTCCATTGTGTTCCCCAAACCATTTTTGAATTCATCAGACTAAGCCACCTCCTTCCATTGCTCCATGTTCCGGTTCTGATGCTCACAAGCCCATTGTAGGCGCTTTTGGCTGTGGCCACGGGTCAGCATGGGCACCCTGCTCGGCACCATACACAATAAATTGTGATGCACTGTGTATTCTGACACCTTTCTATTGGAACCAGCATTACATTTCCAGCAATTTTAGCTGCCATAGCTCCTCTGTTGGATCAGACTAAACAGGCCTTCACTACCCACGTGCATCAATGAGCCTTGGCCGCCCATGACCCTGTTGCCAGTTTCCCTTACTTGGACCACTTTTGGTAGGTCCTGACCACTGCAGACCGGGAGCAATCCCACAAGTCTGTATATGCAGTAATGTATGCTTGTTATGCTCACTGTGGAACCTAATGCCGTGTACACACGACCGGACTTTTCGACAGCAAAGGTCCGACGGAACGAATCCGACGGACAATTCGATAGTGTGTGGGCTTCATCTGACCTTTTCTGTCGAAAAATCTGACGGACTTTAGAAATAGAACATGTTTCAAATCTTTCCGACGGACTTGACGCCTATCGAAAAATCCGTTCGTCTGTATGCTAGTCCGACGGACCGAAAACGACGCAAGGACAGCTATTGGCTACTGGCTATGAACTTCCTTATTCTAGTCCGGTCGTACGTCATCACGTTCAAATCAGTCAGACTTTGGTGTGATCTTGTGTAGGCAAGTCTGTTTCGTTGGAACTCCGTCGGAACTCCGTTGAAAAGTCCTTCGGAGTCCAGTCCGTCTAAAAGTCTGGTCGTGTGTACACGGCATTAGGGGTTAATCATCTGCATTGTGTAAAGAGGCTGTTAGATCCTTCTTCTCTGATCCTCCCCTTCTTTCACAGTCCCCAAACCATCTAGGCTAGGGGACAAGCGGCACATGCTCAGTTTGGTGTGTATTGCTAGAGAGTTTTTTTTTTTTTTTTTCTTGGGAGGGTGCATCAGCACAGGGCCAATCGGCACTGTCCAGACAGAGGGTCAGGGGTCCTGCAGCCTTATAGGACAGTCAGAGCAGAATGAACACTCCTCCTACAAGCTTTAATCAGACACTGATAGTCACAAGACTGCTATATACTGCTGATGAAAAAAGGTTTTTAGTAGTTTATATTTACTAAAACGATTGCATTTCCATGTTCTGTGTACTGTGGGAGACCAGATATAGTGAATGCAGGCTCCTGGGTTTAGTAATACTTTAAGTTCCAGTATCCTCCTGCACTACCTTCTCCAATGCAGTGTTTTGTACTCCCCTCCTATACTAAGAAATATTGCCAGCGAGCCATAGTGGGGACCATGTGTACTTCCCAAGAGTGGTGGCCAACAGCAGTCACTAAATATGTCCACAAGAAGACCACACCAATGAACAAATACCACTTTCTCCACATTGCTTTGTGGAGTGATTTTCAGCGGCACCCCCCTGTATCCCTGTTTTTTACATTCATTTGTATATCCTGCCCCTTCTTTATTACCACAGTTTCATGAACACACACACACACTTTTTGTTTAGTACTGAGTGTGTAATTTGCTGAGCTTCTCAGTGCAAGCATATAGAGAGTCCTGCCAAAAGCATTTGGTTTAACCGCTTGCCGACTGCCGCACACACATATACGTCAGCAGAATGGCACAGGCAGGCAAATGGGCGTACGGGTATGTCCCTTTAAATTTGCAGCCTTTCGGGCGCCCGCCCACCGCACGTCACGCGAGCGTCCCTGCCGGTCACGGGAACTCGATGTTCACTGGCGGCCCGCGATTGCGGTGTGGAGAGGTAGAACAGGAGATGCCTATGTAAACAAGGCATTTCCCCGTTCTGCCTTGTGTCATGACAGATCTACTGCTCACTGTCATCGGGAGCCATGATCGCTGTCAAGTCCTAGGTAGCCCCCCCCACAGTCAGAATCACTCCCTAGTACACACTTAACCCCTTGATTGCCCCCTAGTGTTTAACCCCTTCCCTGCCAGTGTCATTTATACAGTAATCAGTGCATTTTTATAGCACTGATCGCTGTATAAATGACAATGGTCCCAAAATAGTGTCAAAAGTGTCCGATGTGTCCGCCATAATGTCACAGTCACGATAAAAATCGCAGATCACTGAAAAAAAATTAATATTAAAAATGCCATAAAACTATCCCCTATTTTGTAGATGCTATAACTTTTGCGCAATCAATATACACTTATTGTGATTTATTATTTTTTTTTTTTACCAAAAATATGTAGAAGAATACATATCGGCCTAACCTGAGGAAAAAATTATTTTTTTTATATATTTTTGGGGGATATTTATTATAGCAAAAAGTAAAAAATCTTGCTTTTTATTCAAATTTGTCGTTATTTTTTTGTTTATAGCGCAAACAATAAAAACCGCAGAGGTGATCAAATACCACCAAAAGAAAGCTCTATTTGTGGGAAAAAAAGGACAGCAATTTTGTTTGGGCACAACGTCGCGCGACCGCGCAATTGTCAGTTAAAGCGATGCAGTGCCGAATCACAAAAAGTGCTCTGGTCAGGAAGGGATTAAAATCTTCTGGGGATGAAGTGGTTAAAAGACATGCTGTCTAGGGTTATCTTGTAACTTATTTTTCTAACCGAAGTCATTGAGCAAGAATGTGGGTTGTACTGCCTTTAACACAGATGGTCACTAGAGGGAGTATTTACATATCTGTGCATGAAGTATCAGAAAATCTGCCACGTCAAAGAAGTAAAATTGAACGAATTTGCTCTCAGAAAATATAATTTAAAAAATGCCTGCTGAAAAGAACACAAAGATTCTCCTTTATAGACCAAAAGGCTATTTTTTTTTTAAATAACATTGATTTAAGACACTTCATCTAGAAAGCATCAATTGATCAATAGATCCTACCCGTTCTTAGTTCAAGAGCGACTACACCGATGCGTGTGTATACCTCCTACACTCAGCCACAAACCGGCGTCTACATTTAATTGGTTATCTTTCTGAACATGACATTATTAGATAATTAGGTAAACATAGGAAAGGAAATGAAGTGATAAGATTGACCTGTTTAATTAACAGGCAGAGTTTAGTTGCGATAGAAAATTGACTGTCGGAGGGCCGCTTCATCCGTAATTTCTATAATGATCAATATTATCATTTATGTTGTCTCATTTTTGCTGGTTATCAGTTAATCATTCATTTTTAAAGTGATGAATGGCATAATAATACCACGTCGTTGCCTTATGTGTTTTACACAACTGCTTTATTATATTATGGCAAAATAACTGACAAAAACTAATTTAGTGCTCCGTGATCCCAAATAAATTAATTTGCATAGCATGCACCATTATTGAGCTGGTCATGTTGTAGTTCGCTGTTAAAATAAAACTGGCTTTACATTAGACGTGTTCTGTCCTTGACTGTAGCCTACCTGGGTATAAATGTATTCATTTATATAGCACTATATACTACACTATTTTACATAGAATATATAGAAATAAAAAGTCCTTTTTGTAGTGGAGTTTATATATTAATGTCCTGCAGGGATTGATTTAATAATCCAGTACATTATTCATTTAGCTAAGTGAATCTGTGTTCACTTTTAATACCTAATCATGTACAGCGCAATTAAAACATAGATGTGCTTTCCGAGTAAACTAACCTCACAAACTCCAAGGCCATTTAAAGGGAAACTAAGTTAAAGTCGCAACTAAACTCACATTGTTTTTTAATTAAATAATAAATAATAATATTAAATGCAAAATGTTTTTACATTTTCTCTGAGATTCAAGAGTTTTTATGCTACTCAGGCGTTAAGTGGTTGTAAACCCATTACAACCACTTTAACCTACAGGTAAGCCTAGATTAAGGCTTACCTGTAGCCTGTAGGTGCAATAAATATCTCCCAAACCTAAAAGGTTTAGGAGATATTTGCAGGAATAGTGGCACCGATGTCTACAACGCATGTGCCGTAGACATCGGGCGCAGGCGCACTGAGCGTGTCGTTTCTAACGTGATCATGCTGTAAGTGGCGGCGCCAGCGCGCATGCTCGGAAGTGACGCCACTACGGGATAGATGGCGGCGTCGGAGGAGTCGAACGAGGGCCGATGCCGGGGCTTCAATCTAAGGTAAGTAATTCATAATGAGCTAGTATGCTATGCATACCAGCTCATTATGCCTTTGCCTTGCAGGGTGTTTTTTTTTTTTTTTAAGAGGCTTTACTTCCTCTTTAATGTACATGGAACATTTTACAATCTCTCCTGAATGATTTAACTTGACAGATAGTAACCGACATTTAAAAATGTCTGTTTTGCCGCATTTACATGCCGCGTTTAGCCGCGTTTGCATTTTAGAAGCTTTTTTTTTCCAAAACTCAAAATGTCTGTAGACGAAACGCTGCTAAACGTGAGTTGCCGCGTTTACAAGCTTTTACAGGCGTTTGGGATTTTAAATGCCTCTAAACATCCGTCCTGAACGCATTTTTTCACTTTCTAAAAAAAATGCTTCTGAACTCAACTGCCTAGAAACGACTAGGAAACTGAAAAGCCAGTTTCCTCCCAAATACGCAAATCCCCTGGAGCCCCTCAACCTTCCGGGTTGAGAATCCTGCGTCATTACCCTGGTGGGTACCACACAGGCTAAATATATATATATATATATATATATAAATATGTGTGTGTGTATGTATGTATGTATGTATGTATGTGTATATATATACATACCCTGGAGAAACTGATATTTTGGCATTTATATTGAAATAATGACTAATCGTGCAAAAAAACTGTCGTTTATTCAAGAATAGTGATCACATGTAGCCATTTATTATCACATCGTTTTTTAGATCCTTTTAAAATCATAATCATAACATAAATCACCCAAATGGCCCTGATGAAAAGTTTACATACCCTTGGTATGGCCTTGGTACAGACACAGAAGGTGGTACACACAGGTTAAAATGGCTATTTAAAGTTAATTTTGTCTGTTTGTTAGCTCTCACATGGATGCACTAAGCAGGCTAGATACTAAGCCATTAGGATCAGAAAAGAACAGTCAAAAGACCTGCGTAACAAGGAATTGAAACTTTGCAAAGATGGATATAAAAAGATACGCAAAGCCTTGAATATGCCAGTCAGTACTGTTCTGTTCAATCATTGAATAAGAAGTGGAAAATTTGTGAATCTCTTGATACCAAACCAAGGTCAGGTAGATCAAGAAAGCTTTTAGCCACAACTGCCACAGGAATTGTGCAGGATACAAAGAAAACCCCACAGGTAACCTCAGGAGATATATAGGTTGCTCTGGAAAAAGATGGTGTGGTTGTTTTTAAGGAGCACAATACGATGATACTTGAACAAAAAAGAGCTGCATGGTCAAGTTGCCAGAAAGAAGCCTTTACTATACAAGTTCCACAAAAAAAGCCTGGTTACAATATGCCCAACAACACCTTGACATGCCTCATTGGGCTTTTTTGTGGCATTGTAAAGGCTTCCTTCTGGCAGCTCAACCATGCAGCTCTTACTTGTTCAAGTATCGTTGAATTGTGCTCCTTAAAAATAACAACACTCTCTTTTTGGAGAGCAGCCTGTATATCTCCTGAGGTTACCTGTGGGTTTTTCTTTGTATCCAGGGCAATTCTTCCGCCAGTTGTGGCTGCAATCTTTCTTGGTCTACCTGACCTTGGCTTGGTACCAAAAGAGCCCCAAATTTTCCACATCCTAATAAGGGATTAAACAGTACTGACTGGCATATTCAAGGCTTTGGGTATCTTTTTTTATATCCTTTTCCATCTTTGTAAAGTTCCATTACTTTGTTACGCAGGTCTTTTGACTGTTCTTTTCTACCTCATCATGGCTCAGTGTCTAGCCTGCTTAGTGCATCCATGTGAGAGCTAACAAACTCATTGACTATTTATACACAGGCACTAATTGTAATTTAAAAAGCCACAGATGTGGGAAAATAACCTTTAATTGCTATTTTAACCTGTGTGCCACCTTTTTTGTCTGTACCAAGGCCAAACATTCCAGGGTATGTAAACTTTTCATCAGGGCCATTTGGGTGATTTATGTTATTATGACTTTAAAAGGAGCCAAAAAATTATGTGATGATAAATGGCTTCATGTGATCACTATCCTTGAATAAAAGACATTGTTTTGGCATGATTAGTCATATTTTCAACATAAATGCCAACATGTCTGCCAGGGTATGCAAACTTTTGAGCACAACTGTATATATATTCTGTATACATGTGCACACACACCAATCACCCATAACATTATGTCCACTGAGAGATAAAGTGAGTAATATTAATCATCTCTTTACAATAACACCTGTAAGTGGATATGATAGATTAGGCAGCCGGTAAACAGGTTGTCCCTGAAGTTGATGTGTTGAAAGCAGAAAAAATGGGCAAGCATAAGGATTTGAGAGACTTTGACAAGGGCCAAATTGTAATGACTAGACAACTGGGTCAGAGCAACTTCAAGTTGCAGCTCTTGTGGGATGCTCCCGATCTGCAGTGGTCAGGACTGACCAAGAGTGGCCCAGGGATTTTAACAAGGCTGCAGGTGGGTAGTGAAGGCTGATCCAATAAAAGGATTACTGTACTGTACCTCAAATTGCTGAAAAAGTTAATGCTGGTTCCAATAGAAAGGTGTCAGAACACACAATGGATTGCGGTTTGTTGCATATAGGGGGTGCATAGCTGCAGACCGATCAGGGTGCCCATCCTGACCCATGTCAAAAGCCAAAAGAGCTTATAATGGCCATGTGTACATCAAAACTGGACCACAGAGAAATGGAAAAAGGCTGCTCTGAAAAATTAAAAAATGATTTGAGGAACACAAAGCGTTTGAGGTGTTGACTTCTCATCCAAATTCTCCAGATCCCAATCCAGTCCAATTTATGTGTGGGATGTGCTGGAAAAAAGTGCGATCCTTAGCGGCCTCACCACGCAACTTCCAGAACTTAAAGGATCTGCTACTGATGGCTTGGTGCCAGATCCCACATCATACCATCAGAGGTCTAGTGGAGTCCATGCCTCGATGGGTTATGGTAGATTCTAAAAGTGGCCAAGGGCCCCATTCAGCCCAAAGATGAGATTTACATGTCAGTAAGAGAAATAACACAGGCAGGAGCTTCTTATAAAAGAGTTTTCTCATGAAACGCATGTTTGATTCTACTGTCCATGACAGGTCCACTTGCAGGGCTTGTTATTTAGAAGGAAGTTTTTGTTCAACTCCTGTACTGTGTATATATAAACCACAACACATTGAGGAAACCGCTATTACTGCATGGAAAACACAATAGTAAGCATCTTGAGGTTCCTATTACTAAAATAAGTAACTACAGACATCAGATTAGCCTTTGTATTTTTTTTTCTGGCACCCTATGGGTCCGGTTTATGAACTCTAGCAAGTTGCGGAGGAGGCATTGTAGAGCAAACAATGATTTCACTTGTAACAGTATACATATGTTATTTGTTCTGCACTGTCTCTTAGCGGCAGCACACGTTTTATCATCTACACATACATCATTTCAGTTTTCCATTCTCTGGATCATGCCAATTCTAATGACTGACAGCTTAGTGCCTACAGAACTAGGTGACATCAGGGCAATTCAGCCTCCAATAGACACAAATCTGTCTTTCCTATCCCACAATCAATAGCTGGGCTTGACTGAACATTCAGAATGAGTATAACCTTTCTTACCAGAGGGAGCAGCAAGCTGAAGGTCATTTTCTGTATTGCTTGTAAAATGTAACCTAATTAAATGTTATCTAGGGGTCATCGAAGATGCTAAAGTGTCACTGTGTCTAATGGAGCTATGTCAGCATTTCTAACCATTGGCTTTATAGAAAACTAGTTACAATTGGATTTATGCAAGATTATGAATATTTCATTTTTTTTAAAGAAAAGATGCAGGGCTTAGTTATGAAAGATTCACATTTGCAGCAGTATCTTACATTTCAGCTTCAGGCTCAGGAATCTGCCGTCATCTAAAGTCAGGCAATTTTTGCCCTGTCAACAGCTTGACCTCAAATAATACCAACAGTATTATAGTGTAATGGTATCAAATACGAGTCCTGTAGTTGTTTACACTCCTGATTTTTTTTTATTGGTTCACAAACACCAATAGTTATCGTTTCTGCAGTGGCGGCTGGTGCTTAATTTTTGGGGGGGAACGAACCTGCCCTACCCCCGTGGGAGATGGACGGCGGCGATCAGTGACAACCCCCCCCCCCCTTGGAAGACAGACAGAGGCAAGCAGTGCAAACCCCCGCGGGAGACAGACTGCGGGGATCAGTGACAACCCCCCCATGGAAGACGGGCGGAAACGAGCAGTGCAAATCTCCCCCCGCGGGAGACGGACTGCGGAGATCAGTGACAACCCCCCCATGGAAGATGGGCGGAGGCGAGCAGTGCAAACCCCCCCCGTGGGAGACGGACGGCGGCGATCAGTGACAACTCCCCCCCCTTGGAAGACAGATGGAGGCAAGCAGTGCAAACCCCCGCGGGAGACGGACTGCGGGGATCAGTGACAACCCCCCCATGGGAGACGGGTGGAAACAAGCTGTGCAAACCTCCCCCCGCGGGAGACGGACTGCGGACATCAGTGACAACCCCCCCCATGGAAGACGGGCGGAGGCGAGCAGTGCAAAGCCCCCCCGCGGGAGACGGACTGTGGCGATCAGTGGCCTTAGGAGGCCGATGCTGCTCCTTGCTCCAGGGAAGAGCCGGGGCTGTTGCTTCTCCTCACGGCCGAATAGGAAGTGGGTCCTCCTGAGACCCGATTAGCCAGGAATTCAAAGACTTCCCAGTCAATCGGGTCACAGGAGCGGCTTCCTGATTGGCCGGGAGAAGAATCAGGAAGACAATAGCGAATATTAATTTGCTGTTGTCACATAACTGGGTGGGCTCAGGGTGCAGTGCTCTACGCCCCCAGCCCACCCTTTTATTAAGCACATTGGAGCCTCAGGCCCTAATCATGTGCTTCAAAAAAAAAAAAAATCCGTATTGAAATCCATGCTTCTGGTGCCCTGTATGTAGATTAGGGGCCGGGTGCATGGATTAGGGGGGCGGCGTCCCTAATGGACAGGCCACCACTGATTTTCTGCATGAAAATGTTACTTGAATTTAAGCCTGGTTTACACCTGATGCTGTGAAAATGCATATGAAGGAAAAATAAATGTATTTCAGACAGTGAGCCTAGTTTACACTATTGCTGTGCTTTCACGTGTTTTAAAAAAGGCCCGCATGCTGCATTTTTCCACATCGGAGCGCACTGCAAATGTACCATGAACTTATGCAAACAAATGTAAATACAATGAAAATATATTGCAAACATTTGTAAATGAAAAACGCCAAAACACGAAGCGAACACAGGAATTGTGGATTTTAGCAAATTACGGCTTTATTAACCTTTTCGCTGCCAGGGCCGTTTTCGCGGTTTTTTTGCACACGTTTAAAAAATCGTTTTAACCCTGAAGATGTTGTAAAACCCCCAAACATTATATATTTTCTGAAAGCAGACACCCTAGAGAATAAAATAATTAGTTCCAATTTGTTATGTCACACGATATTACCGTAAAGGTCTAGGAAATGCAAAATTTCAGTAAAAAAACACACAAAAGTGAATTTTAGGGCTATAAATTACCCAAATTTATGGTAAAATATAAAAGACGAAGTTGCGCCGAGTAAATAGATACTCAACATGCCAAACCTTAAATTTGTGCGCGCCCATGAAATGGTGACAGACTTCGGTGCCCTATATTTTCTATAGGCGACCCTTCAAGAGCCCCCTATAGGTATCATTTTAGTGTTACGGAGGAGGTCTTGTGTTAGAATTATTGCTCTCACTCGCGCGGTGATATGTAACGTGTATCGCACTCAACTTTTTCACGTATAGGCGCCCCCGACACAGGCTTTTAGATTCAGAGGTGGGGGGCCTCAAAAAAATTATTGGGGGGATTTAATGTGTTTGGGTGCAACTTAATTTTTTTGCTGAAAAAATAGAGCATTATCAGAATTCTTTCACCTGACAGGCAGAAGTTTGCAGCCACCGGATTGTGTGTGAACCCCCCCCCCCCCCCATGTAAGGTTCCCTTACATACAGACCTTGCAGCAAAAGGTTGACTATTTGTATTCCTTCTACAGCTATCATTAGTAGAAAGATAGGAAAGTATAAGGAAGGGAGACACAGCAGCGCTCATCTGAGTGTAGTATGTCATAAAAGGTACATCCTTTATTGGAGGATAAAAAATTAGCAACTCACAAAGGAAGTGCAAGTGCATACTACACTCAGATGAGCACTGCTGTGTCTCCCTTCCACAAAAACTTCACCTCTGACAGCTGGCTGCATAAACTAAGAGTAATGTCAACAAGGACTATTGAACTCTGTACTGTCGGACATTATTGTTATGGGTCCTAGCTACCCATATTAATGGTTTCTAACATTTGGCTTGAACTTTTTAGGTCACCTTTTAAACTTCTTGCTACCCATTTATTCCTCTTGCCGCTCCCCAAGCGCCACTATACACCCTCTTCATCTCCAGATAGGAAAGTATATCCTGTTTCCTTGTTTTAAACTTTTTTTTAAACAAAATTCTCACTTTCTTCCTGGTTTCCAGACCTAAGCAAATGATGTCATACATCCCAGGAGTTTTCAGGAGGGGAGGAGGGGTTTTCTCAGCTAAGCACACCTTCCTGCCTGCATGCCAGAGCTAACGGCAGATGGATTCCAGGAAGTAAATGCTACATGAATCACCTGCCCTTACTCAAGATGGCTGTGGCCAGAAATGCTAAGGGGGAGTTTTTCAAAGTTATTTCTCATCAAAATAAAGCATGGAGAGCTGGATGGGTGAGATCGCTTTGAACAATAAAAATGAATTAAATACACGTTTTGGTTTGTGATGCCCAGATGCAATATAGTTCCACTAACTACCCTCTGAAAAACCGTGAATGGCATTCAGGAGGTGCTACTGGTGCCTTCTGAATGCCTTCTTTCAGAAAAAGTGCAATGGGAGCTTTTCATCGTATATTCTGATCGTGTGTATGTCTCATCTGACTTTTTACGTCGAAATTTCTGACGGACCTAGAAAGAGAACATGTTCTAAATATTTTCGACTGAACCAATTCCTATTGGGTAACCCGCTCGTCTGTATGCTGTTCCGACATACCAAAAACGACGCATGCTCTGAAGCAAGTACGAGACGGAAGCTACTGGCTATTGAACCTACTTTTTTTTTTAGTCCCGTTGTACGTGTTGTACGTCACCGCGTCTTGGCGGTCGGACTTTGGTGTGATCCTATGTACACAAGACAGTTTCAGTGGAATTCTGTCGGAACTCTGTCGGAAAAACCTTCAAAGTTTATTCCGACGGGAAAACCGGTCGTGTGTACAGGGCATAAGGGAACAAAAAGATGTAAGATTTAAACCTTTCTGCATCTCAGGGACTTTTAGGACCCTGTGGGTCAATAACAACTTTCACAAAGTGGATTTTAAGGGGACAGTTTAGATATAAACACTGTCAGTGTAGCTGTCTGTCCATGCCTAGTATGGGCAGGCAGTTACTGAATGACAGGAAGAATCAATTAACTACCTAGAGCGCTCATCAGTGCCCTGGTTATTCACGGAGAACTACAAGCCATCAGCCACAGTTATACTTCTCTGATTCACAGAACTCTGTGAATGAATGACGTGGGTGGAGCCCCGCATGACGGCGTTTTTTTTTTTAAGTTGTGACAGCGGGTGCGTGGAGAAGACCCCTGGCCCGCTGTCACAACTGGGGCTGGGGGGGGGTTGTCGCTGCTCATTGAGTAACATTTTATACCCTGGATATGGATGTAACATGTTATGAAAGGTGAGATTAGCCTGTAAAAGGTAATACTGCAAACAGGTTGAGATCAGCTTTTCTCAGCCAGGGTTCTTCCAGAGGTTTCTGGGAGTTTCTTGTGGAGAAAGCAGTATCAGATTGATCACCTGCCTGCACCAACCACCAATTTAGGAGGACACTTTAATTAGCATTTTTTTTTTCCATTTCATTATTATTACTGAAGATAGTTGAGATGGGGTAAAAGACCCCTTTCTTCTATTTAAAACTCTCTACAACCTACTGATCATAATTGATGTACCATGAGCTGTAGGTATAATAATTTTAAATGGGGATTCTTTGGCATCTGAAAACTATTTCAAGAATTACTCCTTGGTAGAAAAAAAGGTGAGAAATGCTGCTATTCACACTGCAATTTTTATGCAATTCCAAGCAACTTTAAATTGCAAAAATTACCAAACTGAATTTAGCAGTCTACCACAATTTTCTGCCAACACCACAAAATGACCAAAATGGTGGTATGTAGTATTGATACATTCAATTGCTTTTCCCGTTACAATTGCCTAGAAATTGGCATGTGAATTTTAGAGATGATATTTTCTCTGCCCATACCTATAGGTTGCACAGTGGTTGGCTATTACCCTTATACACATGTAGATTTATGAAAAGTTGAGAGTAAAAAAAGGGGGGGTGGGACTCCCTCCTTTCTCCCCTCCCCCCATCACTTGCACCAGTTTCACCATTCAGCACTGTCATTACATCCCTCTTCACTTAGTTTCTATATACTCACACACTTATTTGGTCAATCACTAAATTTGCTGTCACATATCCACTTTAGGAATGCTCTGTGTGCCCAGCTCCGCCTGGGTTGCTCCCTATGAGGTGTGCCGCTGCTGGATGTGCCTCCTCAGCTCCCGACCCTGGTGTATTTTGGGTGGCCAGTGACCTTTGACACCATGCCTACGACTGCATACTTGTAAGTGATTTATGGGTGGGTTTTTTTCTAATCTCCCTTCCCTTCTATTGATACAAATATTTAATTCAATATTATTCCCTACCTTCAGATAAACCACGTGCTTTCTCCTGATGAGTGGCATCAAGCCGCGAAACGCGTCAACCTACCAGATGCAGTGTATCCCAGCATTTTAGCACCAATACTATATGCCATTCATTATACCTTGTGACAGGATCAGGAAGGTCATAGGCCATGCAGTCGTTACCTGTATTATATGTGTACCCCATTATGATCATTGGTGGACTCTGCAATTTTATTATGGTATTCATTTATAACCATGTTATTATCAGTTACCACTGCTGTAGAAATCGACACTGTGAATAATATGTGTTTCTATATATATGGAATAAATGTATGTAATCATGTTTTGACAGATCATTAAACTTCTTAAGTATCCACCATTGTATTCTATTCTGCTTCACTCAAAGTCCCCATTTTTTGCTCTCAACTTTTCATGTTGACAGGGATGGAGGTACATGGCCTCACCAGCTCATGGCCTCATTTAAGTCCCAATATTCTCCATTCCCCTTTTCCTAATTAATTACACATGTAGATTCAGTTTAAAGTCTATTTTAAGCTCTCTTTAAAATAAGCAGCATTAAATTCTTCAAAAACTTCAGAAAATTCTGGGCCAAATCCAATCATTTTTTTTTTCCATCCATTTTATAAATTATTCTGCATTATGAAATCAATAGTTACTGGGATCCAAAATGTGAATGTAAGTAGCCCAAGATCATACAGTTTGCTATGTTGGTCATTAACACAGTTGTGCCTTTCTGGACGATAAACCCAGAAGAAAAAGGACATTTGAGAGTCGGGAAAAAATGAAAGCCCACACATCTCATTTGATGTAGCAGCACTGTGTAAGAGGTACAATTTGTATAAACTTATTCTTTTTTTGAAGCTCTTAATTCTCTTCAGAATGTTGGGATAAGCATTTCACATACAGCATGATTCATTGCTTCTGGCAGGAGCAGGATTTGTTGCAGTGTGGGTGTTTTAGCAAATAAATAGCTAAGAACAATACACATCTTTCATTTCTACGTTTATCATGCAGAATGCATATAATAGAGGTGTGGGAAGGATAGCGTTTCTTATTCAGCTGGGATAAAAGTTGCAACAAAGTTTGTAGGGTTAGAAAACACATACATTTTAGCGGATTTTTTTTTTTTTACCTTTTAAAGCTAACTAAACCATCAGTTTAAAGGTTTCCCGAAACCATTACATTTAAGGCATGCCGTAAATGATAATTCGCAAGTTCTTTGTGCTCTCATCTGAACCATCAGACCATCACATGGATGGTGTCGTGATTGATCACATATGAAGCACCATAGCAACTGCAGATCCAACAGAGGATAAGATGGCAGCTTCCTTGGCTATAAAGGATAGAAGGGGTTAGTTCCACTTTAATATCTTTTTTAATCCCATAAAAGATGTGGCATAGATTTTTTTTCCTTAAACACAAGTAGAATATTATTTCATAGACACATGGCATACCTTTGGTTACATATTCGATAGATGATATCGGGTATTTGACTCTCTTATAATGTGTATGGTTTACAAGTGACATGTGCATGGATTTTACATAGTAGGTGAGGTCGAAAAAAGACACAAGTCCATCAAGTCCAACCTATGTGTGTGATTATATGTCAGTCACTAACAGTCAGGATCTAGCCTGTGAGGTATCGTAGAGGATGTCATATTAGAGCCTAAAGTTTCTGTTGTTCAGAAGTCTTCGACTAGTGCCCAGCCAGTCTGAAAGTCAACTAAGTTCTTTCAGGAGACAAGATGCTTACCGGCCAGTGTTAAAACCAGAGGGGTATGCTACATTTGCACCCGTAGCATTTTCCTGTTGTCCACACTATCAATATAGGCCACAATTGTGAATTGTGGAGCTGATCAGTATTAGTAAAGGCAGCATTCTCAGTAATTTGTCAAGGTACAGCAATCATAAAACTTCTTTGGAGAGTAAACCTTCAGCTTCTAGTTGGAGCACACACACACAAGCTATCCAAGTCTTGGCAAGTAGTTCCAACATATTATAATTAAAGCTATTTACCCATTTCTGTTAGATATAATAGTGCTTGATCTACATTACCCTGACTACAATCCATTCATTTACGATTTTCCTGCACAGGGATGGATAAAAAAAAAAAAAAAAATGTCTAAAAAATTGACCTTAGATGATTGTCACCAAATTTGACTTTCAGCTGAATCTGTCAACAATCTCACTTCTGTGGGGACTTTAAAGAATCTTGGTCGGCTATTCTTTGGGGCGAAGCTTAGGAAAGCTAAGCTAAGAAAGGATCATTTAGGAAAACTTGTCCTATCCTTGTTTTGCCCAAGATAAACCAAGGTTGTCTGCAGTGTGTGAGCCGCACTACCCACTTCCCTCAAGTAAAAGCTAGCAGGGGTTAAAAGCACCCCGCTAGAGGCCGAAATACGGCACTAAAACTATGGTAAAGCACTGCTAAAACGAGCGGCACTTTACCGCCAACACGGCCGCGGCTGCAGTGTGAAAGCAGCCTAATGCCCTGTACACACGATAGGATTTTCTGACAACAAATATGTTCGATAGGAGCTTGTTGTCGGAAATTCCGACCGTGTGTAGGCTCCATCGGACATTTTCCGTCGGAGTTTCTGACAAACAAAATTTGAGATCTGGATCTAAAATTTTCCGACAACAAAATCCGTTGTCGGAAATTCCGTTCGTGTGTACACAATTCCGGCGCACAAAATGCCACGCATGCTCGGAATCAAGCAGAAGAGCCGCACTGGCTATTGAACTTCCTTTTTCTCGGCTCGTCGTACGTGTTGTACGTCACCGCGTTCTTGACGTTCGGAATTTCTGACAAGATTTGTGTGACCGTGTGTATGCAAGACAAATTTGAGCCAACATCCGTCGGAAAAAAAAACATGGATTTTGTTGTCAGAAAATCCTATCGTGTGTACAGGGCATATGATTTCAGACTTCCCCCGGAACAAATATGTAACTTTTGGTGAGATACTCTCAATAGGAACACATCTAATGGGATGCAGGCCCAGCAGCTTTCCTCATTAGTGCCCTGCAGGTGCACAGCTGATTGATAATTATGAAATCACTCCCATTAGATTCACTTTCTACATGGACACAGACAAACGCACATGGATTTCTTCAGAATAACAAACCATATGAATCTGCAACAAAGTTTGTTAAAATCCTTGCAATGTACATAGATCACCCAGGGGGGGATGTTTTTTTCTCAACTAAAGTGGAGTTATGCGTATATAAGTATAACAAATACACTTTTAATTAAAACAAATGTGGCACAAGTTATTTGAACTGAAAATATGTCTGCCAAAAATTCTAGCACTGAAACCTTCCCAGCAAAAGCTGACTTCAGAAGCCTAAAAGAATGTGCTGCCTAGCAAGATGATGTCTCTAACCTGGCAGTCTCTCTGACAATATGACAGTCTCTCTTAATAGCAAAACATTGTCTCTGGTAATGTGGCAGCCCGCCTGTTTAGCATGCTGAGCTCTCTGGCAAGAAATAAGACCCCTGCAGCTTTGTAATAAGCCACACCCATTGGCAAACATTGGAAGTTTTGAACTGGAATTGGAAAAAAAAATATTTGTTTTCCATTTTAACCAGAATTAATTTAATTGTCCCATCATAGGTTGGAGAATGCATTGTGGCATCTGATTGATAGTTGGAGGTAACCTATATCATATATATATTTTTTGTATTACTATTTTCAGTAATCAGCCTCATCCATATCCGAATTACACCTAACAAGGACACAGATGCACTCATAACAGGTTGTGCAACTGTTAGGGGTCCAAGCAGCACAAGTGGATCAATATTGCCAGGCAGCTATAATTTATGACAAATCACTTTATTATTGAATGTACCTACCACCCCTCCTATTAGAATACTGGGAATTTAACAATGAATACATCTCAGTTTATTTTTGTTCTTTTAAAACAATACAAGTATCAGTATTGTAAAACAAATTAAAATGTATGTAAAAATTTAAGACAGACATGTAATGTACACCTAACTATTTGGATTACCAATGCAGTGCCTTGGCTGCACTGAAATCCCAGCCAGCATTATCAACCCTAACTGCCCCACCCCTTCCTGTCCAACTCTATAGTGCATACATTTCTATTTTTTCCCTGGCAAAACAATGCTGCTGCCTTGACTTCCAAGAGCTTGCCTGCATGCTATGTGTAGGAGAAAGGCTGTTGGGAGATGTAGTTCTGGGCGCATATGAAAAGAGGCACACCACTTTTTGCACTATTGGGGTCCTTTTGCCCTGAGTGAGGCAACTGAAGAGAAGTGGGACCACCTTATTGAGATAATACTGCAAGATTGTGGTTGCAGGATTGAATGCTTGATTTATCTCTCCTGCTTTGGGCCTTTTAAAGTCTCCCCTGTTCCTGCTCTTCTTTATTGTGTTTACCATTTATTTATCCTTAAGTGTATCCTCACAGCCCTATAAAGGTTTTGATGGCAATGAACAATGCCAACACAGCGCCTGCCTTTTACATTTTGATCACAAGACGGCGTTTATTATGTACTGTGCATGTGCATGTGTTTATTGGTTGAACTAGATGGGCTTGTGTCTTTTTTTTCTTTTTTTTTGTTTTTTAATCCTCCTTTTTTCTGGTGTATTTAGGCCCTTAACATTGAGCGAGAGCACATTGAGGGTTTCCATTGTGAGGAGGAAGGAAAAAAGGAGAGAGAAAAAAAATGAATAAATAAATAATAAAAAAAATAAAATTAAATTAAAATTAAAATTAAAAAAAAAGGGGGGGGGGAAGGGGGGGAGGGATTGTGTCTTTTTTTCAACCTGACTAACCATGTAACTATGATGTGATGATGTCATGACGCACGTGCGTGTCACCGCGGCAGGCATGGTGGCCATTTTAACCACTTAGGTTATAAATAGAGGAGATCACTGATTGTTCGCCATGTTTGCCATGTGCTTTTTTTAATTGGTTTGGTGCAGTCAGATTTTAATTTATATTACACACTCCTGAGGAAACTCTTTTATAGGAGCGAAACTTGTTGAGTAAGTATTGTTCTGCATCGTTTTTTTTTGTTTTGGGGACACACGTGTTTTTTATAGGATTGTGACTTATTACTCCACTATTTCCCCTGATTAGGGGTGGAGTCAATTTGAGAGGTTTCAGTCTTACCTCCCTGGGCTTTCTTGAAAAAAAAAAATTCTAGTTTGGAGGTGAGAAATCTGCTATACATTAACCACCTCAACAGTCTTTATACCCCACTGTTTGTCTGTTGGCATCTCTCCTTCAGTATTTATATGTTTTGGGGCTAGCCAATTAGAGGCGTAGATGTCTCAATTATTGCCGCAGTGACTGGTGAGTTCAATTTGAAATTTAAAAGCCAAGAGGTACTCTTATGTGGAGCCCAATCTTTGGTATGTGGGGGATATTGTTTTTTTACCCCAGTATAGGGCTATCACCTTTTTTTGATCTGATGATGTTGTTTTTTTCTGAACTTCTTTTTCAATGGCACCACAATTTTGGACAGAAGAGATTTCAACATTTGTTTTCTAACCTCCTAGTCTATATTGCAGACTTATGGCGTGCCAATGGTCCCCATCCTAATAGTATCAAACAACACATACAAGAATCCTACCATTTATTAAAATCCTAATAAATTTTAGGTCATTTTCCTTCCCCGTGGATTTGGTGCATGGGTATACCACCACCACCCCCTCCCTTTAGAATGTAAGCTCTACGAGCAGGGCCCTCCTGTATCTTTTGTATTGAACTGTACTGTAATTATGTTGTCCCCCCTCTACATTGTGAAGCGCTGCGTAAACCGTTGGTGCTATATAAATCTCGTATATTAATATAATATACGCAACCCTCATTTTTTGTTTTAAGTATATAGTTCTGGGGCCATGCCTACATCAGTAGAAGCTGAGCTCCTCACAGTTGCGCCTTAGGAGTTTTACAAATCTAGTGATGCTTCAGGCGATAATAATTTATTTCTCCCTACAAGTACAAGATAAATAAATAATGCTGGGACATAACCTAGAGAGGAAAAGGGAGGTTTGAAGGTAAATGTGGGTAATGCGGGTAAAACACACTTTTAAGATGAGTGAGATTTCTTTATTACTATTGCTGGCAGCCCCATCATATGTATTCGTCCTGTCTTGCACCATGTTTTCACTGTGTGGATGAGATAAGTTCTTGTATCTTATATGTCAAACCTGGCAATGATTGAACCCATGCTTCAGTTTCCTTTGCCAGTCCATTTTAAGTTGTTGTAAACCTTATCGCTCTTCTCCCCTGCGTTTGACTTTCTCCAGCACTACGGTCTTATTTACTGACAAACACTGTATCTTGTATTTCTATCAAGCTAATTTCTTCATTAATTAATGATAATTTATCTCGGAGAGTGACTAAAAGTCTCCCAGCCTAGCAGAGCAGTCATCGTAGAAGCAGCTTTTCCATTCCAGCAGTATTTCATGTACATTTTGCCTCCGTGCACTCTAATTGCAGGTGACTACAGTAAGAACTCATTAACGGCTTGCCTTTGACTTGTCATGTGGTTGAGTTATTGCTGCGCTGCCGAGCAGTGATGAATATATAGTCTTTTCGCTGTCTTTGGGGAGAGAACAAGGCCTGCATCTTGCTTGCCAGCTGGTCTGTATCCAGACATAATATAATCATGAGAGAGGCACGCTTTGGCACTGCAATAGCGAAAAATTGTGTTTGTGTAAGGAATAAAATAAAAGCCACACATACCCCTTCAAGGGGAAAAGAGTTGAACGCCTACAGAAAGCCATCGGCGTCCCGTTATGTAATGTCTTCTCTGTCCTGGTCTGCAGAAGCACAAGTGGCCGGGGCAAATCGGTGGTCTGGAGTGAAACGGGCTGCTGGCTTGGGTGATGATTGTAAAAGAAAATTAATAAAGGATATGTTGTTTGCGCACATCTGAATGACGGAGCTTATTTGCTTTTGTCTTGCCTGTGCTCCTTTGCAGATACCCTTTCCCCACAGTGTTCAGCAGCTGCAGCAAGAAGGACTTGGACAGCAGCCTGGAAAAGGGAGTGGGCATGTGTCTCTACAACATGCCTGAAGTTACAGAATCGTTTGGAGAACAGAAGTGTGGAAATGGATACGTTGAAGAAGGAGAACAGTGTGATTGCGGAGAACCAGAAGTAAGCGAGTAGAACAAGCTGTGTATAAATTGGCCGCATTGTACTGGACAACACACTTTATCAGGTCTATTCTGGTAAAGCAAAACTAAAGGCAAAACTTTTTTTTTTTTTTCATTTTGGATAGCATAAGGGAGAGTTAGAAATCATGACAGTTCTTTTTTTTACCATCTGTGGCCCATTGGGGAGACTTCTCTTCACCTCCTGTCTCATAGCCAAAACAGGAAGTCGGGAATTCTTGGTTGTCGCCAAAACCAGTGTCCCCATTAGAATTTTCCCCCTCTATCCCCGTTCTAGTGACAACCCAAAGTTTGGAGTTCTTTCAGTTTCACTCTTGGTGATCATCATAAAACAGGACAATTATAGAGGGTGACTCTCCCTAATGGGGTCACAGAAAGCAATAAAAACCTGACAGGTGGTCTAATCCCATGCCACTCAGTCCAAAACTAAAAATAACATTTTTGACTTTAGTTATACTTTATATAAAAGAAGTGTGCAAAGTGCACTAACCTATAGAAGCCTATCACAGGTTTACTCATCTGACATGGCTTTAATATAATAACAAAGTGGTGGCGTGCTTGTCCATTGCCCAGAACAGGCGGTCAACAGCATTCATTGGCCTAAATAAACAGTTTACAGCACAGAACTACAGAAGTCACAGTACTTTAAAGTGGTAGTATAGTCAATTTTTTAACTTTTACCTACAGGTAAGCCTATAATAAGACTTACCTGTAGGTAAAAAGAATATCTCCTAAACCTGTGCGGTTTAGGAGATATTCCACTTGCAATGAGCTGCTGAATTCAGCGGCGCATGCGCTCCGGGGATTCTCGGCTGAAAGTCCGGCAGACGCCGGACCTTGCCGGAAAGAAGGGAGTGACGACATCGTAGCTCCGGCCACTCACAGCACCGGAGCTGCGATACCCGGAAGACACGCCGAGGGAAAATGTCAGCTCCCTTGGCATGGATCGGGTGAGATATTGGCGCCTCGTTCTAAGGTAAGTATTTCATAATAAACAGCTAGCTCATTATGCCTTTTCCCTTACAGGTGTAGAAAAAAAAAAAGTCAGCGGGTTTACTACCGCTTTAAAGTGTATGTCTAGGCAAACTACAATTAGAAATATTCTGTATATTTCCATACCTCCCAACTGTCCCTGATTTCGAGGGACAGAGGGACAAAGTCCCTCTGTCCCTATTTCCTCCTCATTTGTCCCTCATTTTGGTCTAATCTATAGAATTGTATATAAACTGCACTATTTATCTTTCAAAAAAATGTTTCCCAGTGCTAAATTTTTCATCCAATTTCTAAATTGCTGCATTTATGTCAAAAGCCAGGCTAAAGGAATAATAGTGGTAATTAGAAACAAAAAAACTTGTGGGTATAACTATTCTTATTTTTTTTTTTATACAATTCACCTTTAAGGGGGCATGGCAGTGGGTGTGTCTTATGCCTACATAGTCTGCGCTGCCTCTCTGATGCCCTCCTTGCCCGGACGGTGAGTTTTGGTGTGCAGCTGTCTCTTGGCAGGTTTGCTGTTGTGCCATGTTCTTTCCATTTGGTTATGATAGATTTGATGGTGCTCCTAGGGATCATCAAAGATTTGTATGTTTTTTTATAACCGAACCCTGACTTGTACTTCTCAACAACATTGCCCCTTACTTGTTTGGAGAGTTCCTTGGTCTTCATGGCAGTGTTTGGTTAGTGGTGCCTCTTGCTTAGGTGTTGCAGCCTCTGGGGCCTTTCAAAAAGGTGTGTATATGTAATGACAGATCATGTGACACTTAGATTGCACACAGGTGGACATCATTTCACTAATTATGTGACTTCTGAAGGTAATTGGTTGCACCGTAGCTTTTTTTGGGCTTCATAACAAAGGGGGTGAATACATACGCACATGCCAATTATCCGTTTTTTATTTCTGAAAAATTGTTTTCTGTATATATTTTTCTAATTTTACTTCACCAACTTAGACTTTTGTGTTCTGATCCAGTACATATAATTAGAATTATACTTTTGCAAGGCACTGTATAAAAATGGCAGATGAAACATGATGAAACAAAGGCATTCTGACACACTCTTAAAATCTTGTCTTTCGAGGCCCTGGTCTATATTGCAAACACTTCAAGGCCTACATTTTATGCATTATAAATGCCCTTGCCTTGTCTAAGCTGTTGATTTACATTATAAGTGAAGCTAGGTTGTGCAATGCAACTTTTCTGTTAGTGCCATCATTTTCACTGATACAAAGACTTATGTTACGTTCGGTTTTGTTTTCGTGAGTGGGAGAATGTACAGTGTGGAGCCTTCTCTCAAGGTTTCACTGAAAAGTTCTTAGAAAACTTCTGCAATAGATCAAATCTTTTTTTTTTTTCTTCTTCTTTTGCCAAATGATTATTTCCAGCAAAAGATTGTTAGAGTGATCACATTTTATGGTTGATTTATGACATGTATGGCCTGGATTAGGGCCCATTCACATCAGTGCATTTCCGTAACGCAGGGTAAATTTGCAAATTTTACCATGACACACAGGGTAACATGAAACACAGTGATTTGTATTCATTTTTAATTAAGCCACAAGCAGCCAATGGGGTTGATTTACTAAAGGCAAGTGCAGTTGCTCCAGAGCTTGGAAAACAAGGTAAAACGTCACTTTGCAAAGAATACCCAATCACATGCAAGGAAACAAAAAAAACAGCATTTTTATTTGTACAAGATTGGATGATGGAACCCAGCAGAGCTTCCCCTCAGATCTAGAGCAAATGCACCCAACCACTATATACTGTGGGAGGGCGGCCGCTCTGCGCCAGATCACGTACCCTGAGGCTTCCCGTGTCTGGGGCGCGCACCACCTGCAACCTGCTCCCGCTGTAAATTATACCCAGGGGCAGGTACCGCAGACTCGATATCCACCGGCACCTGCCGATTACACAGGCAAAATGACAATGTAAACATGGCAGATTGTTGTTCTGTCAGAAAGGAAGGTATTGATCCTGTGTTTCTGCAAAGCAGGAACATGGATCTTTGCCTTCCCCTAGTCAAAGCACCTCCCCCACAGTGCGTAAGCACAACCTGGGGCACAGAGTTAACGCTTTGATCGCCCCTGATGTTAACCCCTTCCCAGGCAGTGTCCATACAATGCATATTTTTTAGCACTGTATTAGTGTCACTGGTCTCCAAAAAGTGTCAAAAGTGTCAGGTGTCTGATTTGGCAGCTGCAATGTTGCAGTCCTGCTATAAGTCGCTGATTGCTAGTAAAAAAAAAAATAATAATAATAATATCCCATTGTTTGTAGACAATATAACTTTTGCGCAAGCCAATAAATATACACTTTTTGGGATTTTTTTTACCAAAAATATGTAGCATATTGGCCTAAATTTATGAAGAAATTTGATTTTTTTTCAATTTTTTTATTGGCTTTGTTTTATAACAGAAAGTAAAAAATATTGTTTTTCTTTTCAAAATTGTCGGCCTTTTTTGTTTATAGCGCCAAAAATAAAAACCACAGAGGTGATCAAGTACAGCCAAAAGAAAGCTCTATTTGTGGGAGAAAAAAAAAAGAACATCAATTTTATTTGTGTACAGCATTGCACGACCGCGCAATTGTCAGTTAAAGTAATGCAGTGCGTATCGCAAAAAATGGCCTGGTCATGAAGGGGGGTATACTTCTGGAGTTCAAGTGGTTAAAGTGCATTTGCAGCGCTCTTGAAAGTGCACCGTTTATTTGCCTTTAGTAAATCGACCTTGATGCGTTTCAGGGTTTCTAGGGGGTCCCTTTTCATCAGGGCTTAAAGAGTAACACCCACTTTTCCATAAAGGCAATTTTTTACATTTTTGCAGACCTGGCAAATCTGTTCTCTTAAAGCGGGGGTCCACCTATCTATCTTTTTTTTTTTTTTTTAGTTCATTCACAAACTTTTCTTCTCAGCATTACATACTCACATATTGTGTGTAATATGTCCGCCTGTGTCAGATTTCGTCGGAAAGAATAACTTATATTATTCACTGCAGGCGGTTTCCATCTTCATTGTGGGCATTTGAAGCCCACAAGCATTTATTTCCTGGATGTGGTGAATGCTGTGCTCCCAGCATTCACCGCTCGTTCCCGCACATGCTCAGTGGCATCCTGGGAAGCCTGAGACTAGCTCCCAGGAGTCTGGGAGAGGCTAGAAACACGCCTACTCCCACGGGAGGAGAACCAGGAAGTGCAAAGAAGAATAGAAAACTAAAAGGTAATTACGGAGATGTAAATTTTTTTTAAATGGCATGTCAGCATCTAGGCAAGGAAGAGAATACATACAGATATTGTTCAAAATTTGGGTGGAACCCCGCTTTAATTAAAATAATTACCTCAAAGCCAAAAAACAATTGTATATTTTCTGAAACCAGAAAAGGCCTATAGAATAAAAGGGTGACAGTTGCAATTTTTTTAATGTTGCGCAATAATTGTGCAACCATAGATCAAATGCAAATTTTGCAGGAAAAAATACACCAAAATAAATTTTAGTGCACACAAACACAATATAATACCCAGTTTGGTAAAATATAAAAGATGGGGGTTGTGTTGAGTAAATGGATAGCACATGGCCAGCCCTAAAGTTTTGGGAGTCTGTGAAATGGCAAAAAGCTTCAGTATTCAAATTGTTCATAGGTAACATTTTAAAAGCCTTTACAGGTGATCAGTTTAGAGTCAATGATGGTCCTAAAATGATTGCTCTCAATTGAATGTTTGCAGTGATACTTCACATGGGGGGCAATTACGGTTATTCACACTTGTGTGTCCTAATCACATATTTTCATTTGGGTGTGTGTGCAGGGTGATGCTTTTAAATGTTTTTTTCTATTTTATTCTAATTACATTTTTTTTTTTTTCCATATAACTTAAAGGGCTAGTTTATACTTGCTTCAAAACATGGCTTCAAACACGCTTTGTTAAAGCTCTCTGAACGCCACTCAAAGCCTCCTGTCACTAAATAAAATGGTTAGCTTACAGTCCTGTTTACACCTTGCTTTTGCTTAGTGCTTTGATGAGGCTTCAATGAGGCTTTGGTTGGGCTTCGGTGGAGTTTTGGTGGCGCTTTGATGAGGCCTCGGTGAGGCTTTGTAGGACTTCAAGCGAGCTTTACCATAGACTTCTCAAAGTAAGCTGCTAAGCTAGATTTGAATATTTCCCAAGTCCAGGTTTCATTGACCAATTGCTCATCTTTCTGTTCATTTTAAATGGCATGTCAAGGCACCCAGGCATTGTTCTGTAACACACTTGCATTCTGTCATACCACATAGCACAATTGTGAAATATCTGTGTGATGTGGGGTGTTGAAAAAATTGATGCAAGTCAAATTTTTATGTGCTTTTTGGTGTTTTGGTAGCCTATTCAGAATTAGGTTGCCATAACCTAACACACTACTACTATGTTATCTGCAAAGCACTGATGTAAAGGGACCTTATTTTAAATTTTCTTTCTCTTTCCTCGACTGAGTGTTCCTAAGTGGGGTGTAAAAGTGTTATGATAAGGATCACAGCAAAAGCCTAGTACACACGGGCCGAATGTCAGGTGGGATCGGCCAGTTCAATAGAAACATCTGGCCCGTGTGTATTGCATCCGGGCCGGCTTCTGTCAAAGAGGCTTGACCAAAAAAAGGTCTGCCGATCAGCATCCGGTCAGCACCGGCTGGTGTGTTCTGGCGGGGGGCCACCCCTGTAACAGAACACAATAGCTCAGCAGGGGAGATAGCTGTACCAACATCAAATCATTAGTGCAGCAGCTTCTCCTGAGCTCTTCAGTTTTTTCTCTTTTTCAAACAGCCTGCTGGGTTGATTGGAAAAAAAAACTCAGTGTGTTCCAGGCGTAAATAGATCTTTTGCCTCTCATTATAACTGATAAGACAACTGCTCATCAGTGGCGTTGCGATAAGTTATAGCAGCAGTATGGCTTCTAATACAGAGTTCTCTCTCTCTTCTTTTTTCTCTTATGCATCCCTGCAGAATGTGAAAGGTAAGGAGATTCTAATTGGCTGGCTCCCAGTCTTCTAACGGATAATGTAAATGTTAACAAGCACTTAAAGTGGAGTTCCACCCACTTTTACAACTCTTCAGCATCCCTCACTAAACTGTGCACTGTAAACAAATTGGATATTTTTAAATTTTTTTTCTCAGCACCTACTGTATATCTGCTGTGTTAATTTTTCACTTCCTCCTCCCTGGCCGCGGCCCATCGCATCATTTCCTGTTTGCAATGCCTTCTGGGAAGGGGCGGCAACTTCCTCTGAAACTGCTGTTGCTATGGAAACCTGACCTGAAACCTATTACACTGCTTGTGCTGCACTGAGCATGTGGGGTGGCAACTTCCTCTAAAACTGCCGTTGCTATGGAAACCTGACCTGAAACCGATTACACTGCTTGTGCTGCACTGAGCATGTGGGAGATCTGCAAGGATGAGATCCAGTAAGAAATACAGTCTGGCTTCAGATGCCCACACCTAAGATGGCCACGGCCTGCTGTAAGTTTATAAAATAACAAACTACTGCTATAAACTAACAAAACAGACCTTAATTTACAGACTAACTTTACTAGAATACATTAAGCTTGTGTATTATAGGGGTATTTTTATTTAAAAAGTATAATTTCGGCCGGAACACCACTTTAAGATTAAAAAATGACCTTGTGTAAAAAAAATAATTCTGTGCAACAGTTTTTTAAAATTAAAGTAGAAGTCCACCCTAATGCCCCGTACCCGATCGGACTTTCCGACAACAAATGTTGGATGTGAGCTTGTTGTCGGAAAGTTCGACCGTGTGTATGCTCCATAGAACATTTGCTGTCGGGCTTTCTGCCAACAAATGTTTGAGAGCAGGTTCTCAAATTTTCGGACAACAAGATTTGCTGTCGGAAATTCCGCGCATGTGTACACAAGTCCGACGCACAAAAGTCCAGGCATGCTTGGAATCAAGCAGAAGAGCCACACTGGCTATTGAACTTCATTTTTCTCGGCTCGTCGTAAGTGTTGTACGTCACCGCGTTCTTGGCGTTCGGAATTTCCGACATTTGTGTGACCGTGTGTATGCAAGACAAGTTTGAGCCAACATCCTTCGGAAAAAAAATCCAGGTGTTTTGTTGTCGGAATGTCCGATCGTGTGTGCGCAGCATTACCTAACCTATCCTACTCAGTAAAGAAAAAATCGCTATACATACCTTTTTTTTTAATCCGCTCTGGACCAGTCTCCAGCAGCGAAAGCTCTGCATAGGAGACAGCCGACATCGGCTTGGAAATTGGAAGTGATATCGCCCATAGATGGGGCTTCCGTTGTCGGCTGCCTCCTCTGCGCCCACCTACAAAACGAAGCCTTTGCTGACAGTTCAGCGCAGGACCAGAACCGAGCGGCTTCAGAAAAGGTATGTATAGTGATTTCTTCTTTACAGAGTTAGATAGGTTAGTCTTAGATGGTGGATGCCAGCAAATTTTGAGACTTCTACTTTAAGCTGCAAGCAAAAAAAGTGATAAACATTCACCCCAAAATGGATGGAAACATATGCTAAACAATCATAAACAGGTATGTGAAAAACCCAATTCAAATGACATACAATGGATCAAATAAATGCTACGTGAATCACTGTGCAAATGTACAGCAAATAATAAAAGTATACATAAATAGTTCTAGTTCATGACAAAGTCCACATATAAAGATGTGTCCAGTGAAAAGTGTGCAGTAGCAGAAAAACCTTCAACTTTGTTCCCCTCTTGGGCACATTCTCACCTTATATATATAACCCCCCACAACCAAGATCATATTTCTCCTTTGTATAAATCACCTCCCAATGCTCAAGGAAGACAGAGAACAGTGTTCATTCTAAAAGAAAAAATATTGGTAAAAGCAAATATGAATTGCACTGACATCAAAGAAAGGAAGAAACCACATGTATTACTTTCAAAACAGAGTGGCGCTGCTGCTTGTGTGAGTGACTGTGTCAGTCTAACTGCTCATTCAGCCCAGCAAGCACACAAATAGCTCTCTCCAGGATCGCTCCAAACCACGGCCAACGCGTTTCATCACTATGACGTCATCAGAGGCTTTGATTGGTTAGCGCAGCAAATACATATATTTTATAGAATGATCTTGTTTTTTCGTGTGATCCAACCCAAACTGAATAGAGGGGTCAAGAGTTAAGCCCCATACGCACTATCAGATTTTCTGTTGGGTTTTTGTCTTCAGATTTACCAAAACCATGTAGTGCAAGGGCCTGCCTGATTGCATACAAATTTAAACTCCTAAGGTTTGACCTCATATTATATGGTTTTGGTAAATCTGAAGGAAAAAATCAGCAGAAAATCTGATAGTGTGTATGGAGCTTTAGAGTCTTTGTTGGGTTTTTTATTGCTATCTGTGTTCATAATGTAAAGATTTGCTCTCCCTTTTTGTCAGGGCAGAGGGTGATGGTGATTGATAATCATCCAATGGGGACACACATAAAAGCGAAACTGTTGCTTTAGTAGAGTAGGGAGGTTGTCTGTGCCTTCCTTTCTCGATAATGGCCCATTTTTTTGTATGGGTGTTGCAAGGACAGGAAGCAAGGGAAAATATCCTCAGTGGGGTCATAGATGGCAGTAAAAACCTGAAAGAAAACCTAAAGCCTTATTTACCTGGGTGTAAAAAATGCAACTTGAATCAATGTGCGAGTGCTGTGTTTACCTGCATGGAGATGCACAGGTGTTCCATGAATTCTCAAGCAGGCAGTCCCACCCATGTAATTTGCAACGCAGCGATTGCACAAACACTGCCACTGCTCCCAGTTTGAGAGCCATGCAGGTACCGGTGCACCAGCACGGTTGTCAGATTGGGATCAGCGGCTATATCCGTGCAGCCACTGCCTACCAATTGGCATGAATGGGACTGCCCACAGGAGGTGCGTGGAGCACCTTTGCATCCCTGTGCAGGCAAACACGGCTCTCGCACAGGCATATGCTGTAGTACGCACATGTAAAGGAGGCCTAAAAATAAATAATGTAATGCTGAGACTAGAAACAAGCTTAGATATTTAGTTGCCTGTGTAACCTTTGGTTTATGCTCTTAGCAATCACAAAGTTTAGCTTTTATTGATGGTTTCCTGTTAGAGAAAGTTTTCTTCTATTTCCTGTACCTTTGACTAAGCAGGAAGTATGGAGAAATTACACCGTAGGGGACACCAAAAAAGGTTCTACCTATTCCCATCTTTATTTAAACTGAAAGAAAAAGTTTTTGTTATCGTTTCACTTCAGCCTTCTTTCGTGTGTTATGATTTCATCGAATGATTCTCAACTGTGAACCTTATAGAAGACCTGCAAAGGTGATTACCCCTCTTTTTCTGTTTCAACAAATTTTTAATAAAAAGGTTAAATAAAGTAAAAACCGAAAATTAGAATCACACATCCTCATGCAAAATGAAGAGTCAGACCCAAAATGGGAGTATTGATTGTAAAAGCATGACCATACAGAGGCATCTTAAGCCATCATTGGTTCATTTGTGTTCAGGAAGAATAATACAACCTATGCCGCGTACACACGGCCAGACTTTGCATCGGGCAAAACTCCGTCTGCATTTCCGACGGAAAGATTTAGAACATGTTCCGTATCTAAGTCCGTCGGAAATGCCGACAGAAAAAGTCCGATGGGGCATGAACATGGTCAGAATGTCCGACCAAAAGCTTCCATCGGACTTTTTCTGCCGGAAAGGCCGATCGTGTGTACACGGCATAAGAGCACTGTGTGTACAGAGATGTCTGCTTAGACTGTACAGTGCCTGGAAGGTTGCAGTGTATTTGTCATTGTGACTCGATGGGAGTCAAAAGAAAGAGAATTGAAGTCTCCCTACTTCTTCATGAAATAAAAAATATTTTTGAATTTACATTTTGTCGCCTTCACCGTAGTATAAGGATTTCCACAGAGAGACTTTACAATTATAAATAGATCAATCTATCCAATGTGCGTAATTTCGGTGGAACTCGCTTCACTATAGCAGCTCCGTCCTTGATTTTTAAGCTTTGGTTTGTAATTTACATTCCTCTTTCCAAGAATCTTCCGAGGTTTTTCTTGTTGTGCTTCACTGAACAACATCAAGCTCTATTGGAAGATCAGTTAAAATATCAATTTCAATTTTCTTTCAATGGGGTTAGCAACATGAGAATATGTCTGTGAACTTGTGAACTAGAAAATGATGAAGAAAGTTAATTTCTGGCGAGGGTCTCTGTGTTGTCCTGTATTATTATACAAGAGAAAGGCTTTGTGCTGTTTTTAATCTCTGTAGGTCTGCTAGGCCAGGGTGGGGTCAGCTGGACACGTAAAAGTAATTGCTTGAGGAGCATGAGCTAGCATATAAACTACTTAGAATTATGTGTTTATGGCCTTTACCCACAGTTCCTTTTGTTAGCCTTTTAGAAATAATTAAGGTTATAGAAATTAGTTACTTTGCTATTTTGAATTTCCTAATATTTAAAAGGGTAAGTTCATTAAGCTGTATGAGATTTTGCAACTGTGTCTTTACATTTTATCTAACAATTTTTTTTTTATCCAAATACCTATTGCCAGGGCTGTATTTAGAACTAATTTCCTCCTGGTTACATCTGAATGACAATAGCCTTGGCTTTTTTTCTCAAAGAATAGGTGCAGGAACGCAACTAACCACTGCCAAAAAATACCAGTAGTGTGTTATGTGGAATTCAGGAATGTGCTATGTATAGAGTGCAGTTTCAGGGGTGCCCTGTGCACAGAGTGCAGGTTTCAGGGGTGCCCTGTGCACAGAGTGCAGGTTTCAGGGGTGCCCTATGCACAGAGTGCAGGTTCAGGAGTGCGCTGTATACAGAGTGCAGGGTTTAGTGGTGTGCTATGCATAGTGTACAGGGTTCAGCTCTTTCACAGGCTGACCACATCTCACCCCTCCGCGGCTCTGACCTCTGCACCACTTTCCCCCATCCCCCACCTCTGCACACATCTCTAGTACCTCCCAGCAGTGTAGGCGGCTCCACCTCTCTCACTTGCAGGGAGATCATTAGTTGAGATCTGTGCACCCGGACACAGATGTAGATGATGAGGCCGCTCTCCATGTGATGCCCGCTCCCAAACTGCACATGCTTCTCCGACTCCCTTGTCCCCACCGTGAGTGTAGGGCAGGGAGGGATCTGTGAGAGCCGCCAAGAGGAAATCTGTCATCGTAAATACAGAAGACTTCTGTGTTTACAAGTGACAATGGTTAGCAGGAAGCAGAGGGCGAGAGTCGGAGGTAGTTCTGCCACATTCCACCCTGGCAAAAGCTATTTGTACTCTCTTCAACGTGTCATGTGATTATTTTGGTAATAACAAATGTTATAATGCTCTGTTGGAAACTGCATGTAGTCTGTTTTAATGTACAGAACTACTTTTCCACATTCTGGACCACCAAGCATGAGGAAAGAGAGATAGTTTGGTGATTCCTGATTGCCAGGACCTGGACCCGAACCTTGTACCTCTCGTTTCTGGTGGTAACTCCTCTTGCTGAGCCACCTGAGATGCTGGACAGCTCCTTGTCTGATCTCTAAGACAACCTTGCCTTGTGTCTTGTTTGTCTTAAACCATGAACCCTTTGCTCCTCTTATAAACTTCCTATGCAAGCCATGCCTTTGCACTTCCTGTGCCAGATTATTGTGCTCTCTCTGACAGCAGCAGGAGTGACAAGAGCAAGATATTGGCTGGATCAGTGCTTCTCAAGTCACCCCAACAGGTCATGTTTTCAGGATTTCCCTCAGATGAAGCGACTGTGGTAATTACTAAGGCAGTAAAACTGATGAAATCAACCAGGGCAAAATAATGGAAATCCTGAAAACATGACCTGTTGGGGCGCCTCAAGGACTAGAGTTGGGAAGCACTGATCCATGCCAATATCTTGCTCTTGTCACTCCTGCTTCTGTCCGTATGTTCGCTACCCCTTTTTATCGACCTTTGGCTTGTTCCTCAACAATGCTTCTGCTTGATCCCTAACTACAACCACTTGTTACCGACCTTTGGCTTGTTTACTGACTATGTTTCTCCTTGATCCTTACCTGCTATATCTGTTACTGAACCTCAGCTTGGTCGCCACCTGGTGGGGCAAACCTGAGGACCATGACTGGGTGCCAGCACACAGCAAAACCCATCTCAACCATTGGGCGCTCTGGTGAATACCGGTTATTCTTTTTTTTCACAAGAAAATATAATGGTTATTCTTAGACCCCGCACCTTGAGTGAGCCTGCGTCATCTGCTAGGGTGACCTGCTTGTATACCTATCCTGCTCATGGATGTGAGCTTCCCCGCTGCTATAGCTACTGATCTCCGAGCCTGAGTCCAGATGCTGATCTATAACGTGTCTGACTCTGATACCTGTCTTCCCCCTACAGTTTTCATGCCGAAATTGGCTAGGAAAGTAAAATTTGAGGCTTTGTTCTGACCCTCCCCAGTCCTGCAGCTCTGGGCTCTGTCCCAAAGTAAATACAGACCTGTCCTTCATATAAGCATAAAAACAATATTTTTCCCATGTATGTAATTTTATTAACCAAAGGTGTCCTTTTAAATCATGTATCCGTATTTAATCTCCTGAAAAGTGACTTTATTTCCATTTCAAGTGGTTTCAAATTCTGGTCTCCCCTATAGATACTACCTAGAACCTCAAAATTGTCACCAGGGAAAAACGTGTGACATTTTACCTTGATAACTTATGTGATATTTAATTTTTCTTGTAAAAATGCAAAAATAGATAATATGCATGTGTTACATTCAGCTAATCTATGTAATAAACCCTTTAGAGCAGTGGTTCTCAACCTTTCTAGTGCCGTGACCCCTTGATAAAATTTCCTAAGTTGTGGGGACCCCTAATAGTAAAATTATTTTCGTAGCGTGGGTTGTCAGCACCCAAGGCAAGACAAGTAATTTGTGCCCCTAACCCACGGACATTTAACGCTCCCCGAGTCCCTTCCACTCGTACAGTATTAAAACCCCTTATGGTACATTTTAGGATGTACCACTCTTTCTCTTTTGTTATTCTTTCTTTCCCTTTTATCTCCCTCTATCCTATTTTTCTCTTTTTCCCCCATACCTCTAGCCATTTTTCTTGTTTTTTCTCTTATTCTTTCTCTCCTTTTTTTCCTTGTTCCTCCCCCTCTTTTCCTCTCCCTTCCATGCATTTTCTATTTTTATTCCTTCTCTTACTCCTTGCTGGGGGGAATGGGATGAGTGGCAGTACTGGAGGAGTTCTGATCAGCCAACTTAGGTGCTCTTGATCAAGGTCATCTGCTGATCTGAGAGCTGTAGTGGGGACTTTTAACGGCAACTATAATCACAAGTAGTGTTACTTACTGTGTCTCCGGATTCACTGTGTCTCCGACTTTGTGGTGTTCAGAGCAGTGGCACCTATGCCGAAACCAGGAGATGGGGTCTCCTCCAGCCCTGCCCACTTAACATTCTTCACCAGTCAGCTGACCTCTAGTCACTGCCCCCCCAGCCATGCCGTGAACTGAATGGGTGGCTGCGAAGAGGCTGAATGGGTGGCCGCGGGCTCCAGGAACAGCCCAGCTGAGCGGCCACAGGCTCCAGGTACAGCCCTGCTAGGCTGCTGCAAAAAGGCTGGGAGAGCTGTGTGGGCTTCAGGAACAGTCCAGGATTCGGTGACCCCTGGCAAATAGTCATTCGACCCCAAGGTTGAGAACCACTGCTTTAGAGGATTGTTAGAAATGATGGTACAATCTAGTTGTACTCTGGCATGTGTGCTGTTTAGCTCTTACTTTAAACATAACCAGTCACATTGGGCCATTGTGTCTAGAGCAGTGATGGTGAACCTTGGCACCCCAGATGTTTTGGAACTACATTTCCCATGATGCTCATGCACTCTGCAGTGTAGTTGAGCATCATGGGAAATGTAGTTCCAAAACATCTGGGGTGCCAAGGTTTGCCATCACTGGTCTGGAGTAAGGCAGGGAAGGCTGATTGCAAACACTTCCAATGTTGGCTTATGCCGTTAGCATATAAATGTAATATTATTGCCTAATCCAGCCAAACATGTCTACTTTGGAAGACTTATATCCAGTGTGTATGGGCACCTTAAGGTCTAAATCAGGACTTGCCCTCCCTAAAAGGGTAGGGTTCCAAATTTCACAACTATATCATTGCAAGCGCTGCACAGTTACTCTTGTCTTTCTTTTTTTCACATCCTAAAAACACAGGGGGCAGTTTACTGGGTTCAAAATCTTTTGGTTCACCAAGCTGGAACAACAAAGTTGTTAAAAGTCAAGAACAATTGTGTTCTTTAAAACTGATATAATGGGAAAATCTTGTTTTGCTTACCTTGCTTATAATTTTTTATTTACCAATTACTTGTAAGATTAAATTGTGAGCTCTCCTGGGTCTGGCAGAGCTGAGTATTTGGCTTCATGCACACTGGGCATTTTTACAGTTGCTGTTTTGCGTGTCAGATGTTTTTTTAACTGCCTATAAACTCCCCTGCATGTTATCCTATGTGTTAATGCATACATGGACTTTTATCAGCGCTTTTTGACAGGAGAGTTTAGTGGCTGAAAAAACCCCCCTCTGCTAGCATGTTCTGGAGCAGCAGTGTTTTGGCAGAAAAATTGCTGACAGCTCCTAAACTCTGCTATACACCAAGTTTTTTTTTTTTTTTTTTATCTTTCTGCAGTGGAGGCCGCCAGCGTCCTTAACAATCAGTGATTACCTGGTTGTTAAGGAGCAGACCAGGAAGCTGGCCACTGCGTCCTTAACAATGTATGAGTCATCAGCTGTCAGTGGGGTTCCCCGCTGACAGCTGAATGTAAAGAAATTGATGGCAAAAAAAAAAAGAAAAAAATTGAGAAAAAATGTTGTGGGCAGTGGCGGCCTGTCCATTAGGGGCACACAGGCGCTGCCCCTCCTTATCCATGCTTCCGGCCCCTTAATCTACATGTGGGGCACCGGACGCATGGATTCCAATGGGTTTTTTTTTTTTTTGAAGCAGGTGATTAGAGCCAGAGGCTCTAATAGGATTGTAAAAAGGGTGGGCTCGGGGCACAGAGAACTACGCCCTGAGCCCAGCCAGTTGTGTGACAATAGCAAATGAATATTCGCTATTGTCACACTGGTTCTTCTCCTGGCCAATCAGAAAGGGGGTCCTGAGACCCATCACCTGATTGGCTGAAAGGAAAGGGAATATCCTATTGGCTGCCTATGAGGAGGAGGGAGGAGACGCACGACCACCGCGAGGAGACGCACAAGAAGCCGCCGCCCGGAGGGAAGCACTGACCGCTTGATGGTTTAAGTGCGGGGCCGACGGACGGACGGAGGGGGCTGTGATGCGGGAGACCCGACCGACCCGGGAGGGGGGGGGTGGGGGGTGGCTGTGGGTGCATCGTTTGCTGCCCCCCCCCAACAAAAAAAAAACACCAGCCGCCACTGGCTGTGGGTGCCATCGCTCCCCCCTTTCCTGGTCAGTTATCCACTGGTTAAGGATACCGGCGACCCCACTTTTTAATGCTGCAGCTACAAAATGTAGCTTATACGCTAGGCTAAACACTGCTAAATGCCGTCCAGCGTTTCAAAAGCAGTTAGCTTACTGGTGTGCATGAAGCCTTAGTGATGACTGTTGGTTGCAGAATACTGCGGTATATCATTCAGTATGAGCCAAGCATAAACAGAACGTAACAAATCCCATTCCAGCAATAGATAACTTGTGAATGACAGCATGGCAAGGAGATCCACCTCTTCTGAAAACAGAGCAGTGTTTACCCTGGATAGAAATCTAAAAACAAACATATGCTAGACATTAGTAAATGATGTATATTCAGAGAGGCATAACCCTTTTTCTTGGCTCTGCTTTCTTTTGCCATCTTGAAGCACTTAAATATTATGAAGTAGGAGGAATGGATGGGGTTTCCCCCTTGTGGTAAGCAAAAAAAACTCTGTGCTGATGGCACAGCCAGTGAGTGCTGCATTTTCTCTGAAGATCACGCTTTGATGTTTGGTATCTCTCTGTGTTTGTCTCTGCCTCTGTACTGAGGGGGTCTAATGGGAGTGGTTTCATAATTAACTGTCAGGTGTGGCAGCTGCAGAGCACTAATGAGGAAATCTGTTGGGCTTGCATCCCTTTTAGATGTGTTCCTATTGAAAGTATCTCTCCAAAAAGGACATTTTTGTTGCAGGGGATGCCTGAAATTTGACTTGTATCTTAGGCAGACTTCTTGGAAAATTGGTGAGCCAATCACACAAGCAGGAAATTATGTTTCTGGGGAGCGGTCAGTCCACACTCTGTGTACAGAACAGCTCCAGGTAGCCATATTGCATTCTCAGAAAATTACAGGGCTGCAGATCGAAAAGGAAAGGTAATTTTTAATAACATTCAAATACAATATGATTAGTGTCGCAATTATATGTGCTATATTATTTTTTCTTTGCATTTTTTTCCCCACGAAAGTGGGGTTACCCTTTAACCGCTTCCGGACCAGCCACCGCATTTTTACTGCGGCAGGTTGGCTCCCTTGCATGAAACCACGTAACTATACGTTGGCTCGCGGGGTCCGGATAGCAGGCGTGCGCCTGCTGCACAGCGGGGGTGGCAATGCTCATGGCCAACAGTCGCAATGACCGCCGGCCACGAGCGATCGTGACCAGGAGAGACAGAACAGGGACGAGTGTGTGTAAACACATACACCCCTGTTCTGTTCTGACAGGAGTGACAGATGGTGTGTTCCTATCAGCTAGGAACCACGATCTGTCACTTCCTGTAGTTAGTCCCCTCCCCCTTCAGTTAGAATCACCTCCCAGGGAACACAGTTAACCCCTTCACCGCCCCCTAGTGTTAACCCCTTCGCTGCCAGTGACCTTTTTACGGTAATCAATGCATTTTTAATCGCACTGATTGCTGTATTAATGCCAATGGTTCCAAAAATGCGTCAAAATTGTCCAATGTGTCCGCCATAATGTCGCAGTCATGATAAAAATCGCAGATCGCCGCCATTACTAGTAAAAAATAAATAAATAAAAGTGCTATAAATCTATCTCCTCCTATTTTGTAGACGCTATAACTTTTGCGCAAACCAATCAATATACGCTTATTGCAATTTTTTTTTTTCTTACCAAAGCTAATAAAAAATCGTTTTTTTTATATATTTTTTGGGGATATTTATTATAGCAAAAAGTAAAAAATGCGTTTTTTTCAAAATTGACGCTCTTTTTTTGTTTTTTAGCGCAAAAAGTAAAAACCGCAGAAGCGATCAAATACCACCAAAAGAAAGCTCTATTTGTGGGAAAAAAAGGACGTCCATTTAGTTTGGGTACAACGTTGCACGACCGCGCAATTGTCAGTTAAAGCGACGCAGTGCGTAATCGCAAAAAGTGCTCTGGTCAGGAAGGGGGTAAAATCTTCCGGGGCTGAAGTGGTTAAGTAAAGCTACATATGGCTCTTGGGGTACCAGATATCAAGTAATGTAACTTTATTTGTTGTTCCTTCAAATATGCATGAATCAATGCATGGTACCTTTACCTACTTGTGGCTGTCTAAAATAATTGTATTGCTTGTATGCTCTGGTAAACCTCTTAAATGAAAAATAATTTAAAAAATAATCTGCCATAAGGGGAATATAAGGGGGCTATCACTGCAGACCTGCTTCTAAAATTGCTGGTCTCCGTTGCTGTTGTGCTCAGTTGACCTACAATCAGGGACATACAGTATGTCCTGAATATAAACTTTTTGTATTTGGGGGAATACATCACTGTTCATATATGGCCCTGTACATTAGTACTGCTCAGAACAGCACCTAGCCACATACAGCCACTGGCCAAACCGCCCATGAGCATAATACCAGGCATGCATGTCCCTTAGCCAAGTTCATAATTGACTGACAGGAATGAGCAGAGAAGATGCACAGCTGAAGGGATGCTGGACATATCATGGTTTACATAACACAAAGCCTCTCTTGGCCTCTCTTATCCTCCCCTTCAGCTCATTTTCTTTTGAAAAGGTTTCCAGATAATCAATCCAGATAATCATTCTAGGTCTCCTGGCATTGAAGAAAAACATAACACTTCATTTTTATTAGCATCACAATTTTACACTCCATCTTTTAACTTTATATGATATTACCATCATCAACATCAAGACTCCTTATGACGCGTACACACGAGCGGACTTTACAGCAGACTTTGCCTGGCGGACGGGATTTCGTCGGACAATTCAATCGTGTGTGGGCTCCAGCGGACTTTGTTTTCTCAAAAGTTGGACGGACTTAGATTTGAAACATGTTTTAAATCAATTCGCCGAAATCGAGTCCGGTCGAAAAGTCCGCTCGTCTGTATGCTAGTTCGACAGACAAAAAGCCAGGCTAGGGCAGCTATTGGCTACTGGCTATGAACTTCCTTGTTTTAGTCCAGTGTATGTCATCACGTACGAATTCGACGGACTCTGGTGGATTGTGTGTAGGCAAGTCGGTTCATTCAGAAAGTCCATCGTAAAGTCCGTAGAAAAGTCCGCCGGGCAAAGTCCGCCGTAAAGTCCGACCGTGTGTACGCGGCATTGGAGACAGCATTGCATGTTAATAAACTGGGAGTCTTTAATCAAACACATGACTACATGACTATCTGTACATATCAAGAAAAGACTTTGTTAAGGCAGAAGCCATTAAAACTAAGGACATTTTTTTTATCCTTTTGCGAATTTATACTTTTAAATGCAACAGGAACTGTTGGCAAAACATTTAGAGGTTTAGAGGCAGCGGATTTGCTTGGATTGTGAAAGACCTAGGGCACTCTCATGCCGCGTACACACAACCGGACTTTTCGGCATCAAAGGTCCGACGGAACAAATCCGTCGGACATTCCGATCGTGTGTGGGCTTCATCGGACCTTTTCTGTCTCAAAATCTGACGGACCTTAGAAATAGAAGATGTTTCAAATCTTTCCGACGGACTTGATCCCTATCGAAAAAAACGTTCGTCTGTATGCTAGTCCGACGAACCGAAAACGATGCAAGGGCAGCTATTGGCTACTGGCTATTGAACCTCCTTTTTTAGTCCGGTCATACGTCATCACATTTGAAATGATCGGACTTTTGGTGGGATCGTGTGTAGGCAAGTCCGTTTCGTCGGCACTCCGTCAGAACTCCGTTGAAAAGTCCTTCGGATTTCAGTCCGACGAGAAGTCCGCTCGTGTGTACGCGGCATTAGAAGCAGTGGATTTGCTTGGATTGTGAAAGACCTAGGGCACTCTAAGCAGAGCAATGATACGGCATGCTTAGTGTGCTGCAGTGAATGGTGAGTCGGTGTGGCCCAAATTATACAATGGTAGGGGCTTAAGGGGGTATAGTTAAATGAAATCTCAGACTACTCTTCTCTAGATGAAGGGTAAGTAATGCGCAGAGTGCTGGCCTTTGGAATACATACCCATATGGACTTCCATCTTTTTTTTTTTTTTTTTTTTTCAACCTAACTGTTTAACTATGTATATCCTACAGAGTACAGGGGTCAGGATTGCATAGCGCATAGAGTGCAGGTGTCAGGAAGGTCATTCTAGATTGGAAGACAGTTTCCTCATGCACAGGATTGTTGCGGATTGCGTATATATGTGCAAGGATTTGTACATCTGGGTGTTCATCTTGTGGTGTATTGCTGATGTTGGCCCCATTTAGGTTGTTTTAACAGAGCAGCTGCGTGAATCCAGTGCTGACTTGTTTTCAGCAGTACCTGTAATTGGTACCCTGTGTTCCTGTTGATCTATTTGATACCTACCTAGCTTGCCCTGACCTGCTGCTGCTCATCTGCCTGTTGCTGACTCCAGCCTGTACTTTGACTATTCTCCTGCCTGCTTTATCTGCAGGCAGGAGAATACTGACTAGACATGTGCGCCGTCAATAAATTTGTTTCGTTCCGTTCCGTTTCGTATTAAAATTGATTCGTAATTCGTGCCCAAAATTCAATTCGGATTCGTACGAAATACAAATTTTCATTAGGTTCGTAAACTTTTCGGAACAATAACGAAAGTTCGTTTATGATAAATTTATCCGAAGTTCGTAAACGAAATTTAGTTTTTTGTACAAAATTCGTATGCATAAAAATTTGTATTTCGGATCCTCACGAATGTACGAATTTCTGGAAATTCTTATGAATTTCCGATTCGTACGAAACTAATCGCACATGTCTAATACTGACAACTGGCAGAACTTTGATTTATGCATCTGCTGCCATTTTTGTTACTGATCCACCCCTTCTCCCCCTTTATCAACTGGGCCTTACCTTGGCCTGGCACCTTGGCCTTCCCCCCCCCACTACTGCTCACCTATTGCCAAATTCAGTATATGCTTAGTTAGCGCATCTCTCTGCTGCCTAACCATTTGTTTGCACATGTATCTGCTAATCCTGAGACCAGCCACCTATCTACATCTCAGTCAAGAGTAGACCAGAAAGAGCAGAGTAAGTAATGTAAAGAGCACAGAAATTAGGAGTAAGTAATGCACAGAATGCAAATGTCAATAATAAGTAATGACCAAAGTGCAGGGGTCAAGAGTAGGTAACATGCAAAGTCTAGGGATCAGGTACTGTATATGTAACACACAGAGTGCAGGGGTCATGAGTAAGTAATGCAGAGTACACAGGTCAGGATAAAATAACTAATTGAGGGAGGTATCAGGAGTAAGTAATTCACAGAATGCAGCGGTCAGGAGTGGGTAACGTGGAGAGTACAGGGGTCAGGAGTAAATAACGCACAGTGCAGTGATCGTGTGTATGTAACATGAAGAGCGCAGAGGTCAGATGTAAGTAACGCACAGGAGTTCAGGGCTCAGGAGTAAGTAACTCAGAGTGCAGGGGCCATGAAATAAGTAACACAGAGTGCAGAGGTCAGGTGTAAGTAATGGGGCGTACACACGGTCGGACTTTCTGGCTACAAAATCCTGACAGCCTGTCCGACGGACTTTCGGCGGACTTTCGGCGGACTTTAAACGGACTTTCTAACGACCGGACTTGCTTACACGCGATCACACCAAAGTCCGATGGATTCGTACGTGATGACGTACACCAGACTAAAAAAGTTGATAGCCAGTAGCCAATAGCTGCCCTAGCATCGGTTTTTGGTCCGTCGGACTAGCATACAGATGAGTGGATTTCTGGGTCCGGCGGAGTTACGACGTAAAGATTTGAAGCATCTTCCAAATCTAAAGTCCGTCAGATTTGTGACTGGAAAAGTCCGCTGAAAGTCCGGGGGAAGCCCACACACATGATCAGATTGTCCGCCGGATTTGGTCCGTCGGCGTCCGTCGGACTTTTGTAGCCGAAAAGTCACACTAGCACAAATTTCCCTATCCTCCCATAAAATAACCCCCACACCCCAGTAGAAATCCCTCCTCAAAATGTATTTACCAGACCCTGGCATTGTGCTGTATCTACTGGTCCTGACACTGTGACCACCCATGTTTTTTTTTTTTTTCTTGAATATTTTACTTATGCAGCTGTTGGCTTCTGTCCCCACCTTCCAGCCCATCTGCCACATGTTAGACCTGTAGTCATTTCCAGTCTGGCCAATAATATGCGCAAGTGTACACATTGAGGGCACTTGTATAGTTCCATTGTTTACATGAACATCTTAATATTAGGCCTGTGCTTTTTTTTTTTTTTTTAAAGTTTTGGCTTTGTACTATGCTGTTTGACTGTGAACACTATGCATAGTGGCAGCATATGCAGAAGTGCCCCTTCCTTTGCCTGCCTCCAACACCTCCCCATAGACTCCGGAGGTCTCTGTAGACTCTGAGATTTGAGATTATTCATGCAGATCATGGCTGGGTGGAAGGTGGAGGGTGAAAATATGCCCACACTACATCAGTAAAGCACTAGAACTAGACTGGTAGCAAATGCAGTAAATATATTAAATCTATTGGGCACTCGGTGCTCTAGTCTGTATACTCACAGAGCAGAAATGTATGCTTTTACACTAACTTGCTATGCTATTGTTTATCTTCGATTGCACAGCTGTTGACTTCTGTCTCCACCTGTTGGCCTGACTTCTGCCTGTCAGACCTGTAGCACAGAGAGCTGAAGGAAGTGCTATGAAACTCTTCCCAGTCTTTGCACCAGGGCCGTAACTACCACCATAGCGACCCATGCGGGCGCTATGGGGCCCGCAGCCGAGTGGGGCCCAGTGAGGATAAGAGCACCACTGGCACAGTCTCCCAGCCAGGGGAAGAGAGAGGAAAGGAAGAGGCGAGCTGTCCGTATCAGCAGAGAGCTGAATTGCCCGATGTAAGAGCTTTCATTAGAACTTCCACTGTTCCCGGGGCTCACGTCACATAGCTCCACCTTTTGGCCCGGTGCGTTTGATCGACAGAATGCCGATCCAATGCGGGACATGTGACGTCATCAAAGGCGTCGGGCCAAGAGGTGGGGCTATGTGACGATGAGCCCCGGGAAGACAGGAAATTCAAATGAAAGCTATTACAGCGGGCAATCCCGCTCTCTGCTGATCCGGGTGGCTTGTCTCTTCCTCTGCATAGGTGGGGCTGTATGGGGCACAGGCAGATTAGGCTGTATTGGGCACAGGTCACGCTGTATGGGGCACAGGTCACGCTGTATTGGGCACAGGTCACGCTGTATTGGGCACAGGCCACGCTGCATTGGACACAGGTCACGCTGCATTGGACACAGGTCACACTGCATTGACACTAGGGCAGCTGTGGGGGGGGGACTGTTTGCAGGGGGGGCCCATACAACATTTTGCTATGGGGCCCTGCTATTTCTAGTTACGCCCCTGCTTTGCACTACAGGTCTGACAAGTAGTGTACAGGGACAGAAGCCGACATCTCTTGTAGGTGAAACACTGAACAAAGAAATGTGACAGTTGAGACCTGGGACACTCACCAGCAGTGGCAGGTGTCCAGTTATATCAGTGCCCCCTGGTCAAAGGTCATCTGAAGTCTGACAGTTGTTGCCTGGTAATTGTTTGACCTTGAACACTATTTCACAGCTAAAGTGTCCAGTGTTGGCACTTAGGTGGAACTAAACCCCCCTATCCTTTACAACCAATCAAGCTGCAATCTTCGGCTCGGTTTGATCTACAGTTGCCATGGTGCTGCACAAATGATCAGTTATGGCTTCAGCCATATGATGGCTTGATATTTTGGTTGAGAGCACAAGCAACTGTGACAGTTATTCACAGCATTCCCTAAAATGTAACGGTTTTGGGTGACAGTAAAAACAATGGGTTTAGTACCTCATTAAAGTGGAGTTCCACCCACTTTTACAACTCTTCAGCATCCCTCACTAAACTGTGCACTGTAAAGGAATTGGATATGTTTCACTTCCTCCTCCCTGGCCGTGGCCCATCGCATCATTTCCTGTTTGCAATGCCTTCTGCGAAAGGGTAGCAACTTCCTCTGACACTGCCGTTGCTATGGAAACCTGACCTGAAACCTATTACACTGCTTGTGCTGCACTGAGCTGGTGCGAGATCTGCAAGGATGAGATCCAGGAAGAAATACAGTCTGGCTTCAGATGCCCACACTTAAGATGGCCACGGCCTGCTGTAAGTTTATAAAATAACAAACTACTGCTATAAACTAACAAAACATAACTTAGTTTACAGACTAACTTTACTAGAATACATTAAGCTTGTGTATTATAGGGGTATTTTTATTTAAAAAGTATCATTTCGGCCAGAACACCACTTTAAGTCTGTAAAGGTAACACATATAAATCCTTCATAAACTTGCCTGTAAAGTTTATAATGATTTAAAAAAGAATCCCTTTAAAGTCTATAATAATGAAGAGCCAGATCTTGCAGCTATCTCTGTAATTCAGTTATCTTCCCTGTCCCAACCTTGGAATGTTGGCGAACATTTGTTACTGGAGCTCAGGAACAATTGTAATTGTTGCTTCTGCCAAAACCATTTGAGAAAACAGCAGGTGGAATTGACTTACATGACACAGATCACTTGCATAGTGATTAGCACTAGGAGACGCATTCCAACTGATTTAGAACACTCATAATAGATATTTATTCCGAAACAGCCCAGTGACCCTTTTTCTGGCAGAATTTGCCCTGCCTGGACTAAAAGGAACCTGTCAAGTCAGACTTTCTCTTAGTCCTATGGACAATTCCATGTGAGAGACACCTTCAAACACAATGTATTTAGGCAATGGAAACATCTCAGTAATACGTTTTAATTATTATTATTTTTAATATTATTATTACAGGTACCTATACACTCACCGGCCACTTATTGCTAATACTGGGTTGGACCCCCTTTTGCTTTCAGAACTACCTTAATTCTTCATGGCATACATTTAACAACGTGTTGGAAACATTCCTCCGAGATTTTGGTCCATACTGACATGATAGCTTCACACAGTTGCTGCAGATTTGTCAGCTGCACATCCATGATGTAAATCTCCCGTTCCAACACGTTCCAAAGGTGCTCGTTTGCATTGAGATCTGGTGAGTGTGGAGGCCATTGGAGTACACTGACCTCATTGTCATCTTCAAAAAAAACTGTTTGAGATGATTTGAGCTTTTGACATGGTGTATTATCCTGCTGGAAGTAGCCATTGGAAGATGGGGACACTGTAGTCATAAAGGGATGGACATGGTCGGCAACAATACTCAGGTAGGCCGTGGTGTTTAAATGATGCTCAATTGGTACTAAGGGGCCCAAAAGACAATATACCCCACACCATTACACCACCACCAGCCTGAACCATTGATACAAGGCAGGATGGATCCATGATTTCATGTTGTTTACGCCAAATTCTGACCCCACCATCTCATTGTTGCAGCTGAAATCAAGACTCATGGGATCAGGCAACATTTATTCAATCTTCTATTGTCCAATTTTGGTGATCCTGTGTAAATTGTAGCCTCAGTTTCCTGTTCTTAGCTGACAGGTGTGGCACCCGGTGGGGTCTTCTGCTACTGTTCTTTTTCTAACCATTCTCTGTAAACCCGAGAGATGGTTGTGCATGAAAATCCCAGTAGATCAACAGTTTTTGAAATACTCAGACCAGCCCGTCTGACACCAACAACCGCGCCATGTTCAAAATCACTTCAATCCCCTTTCTTCCCTGTTCTGATGCTGCCATGTGATTGGCTAACTAGCAATTTGTGTTACCAAGCAATTGAACAGGAGTACCCAATAAAGTGGTTGGTCAGTGTATAGTGCTATCAATTTACACAGCGCTATATATATATATATATATATATATATATATATATATATATATATATACACACACACAGTATATATATATTTATATATACACACTTAGCAAAATTATAAACGTAGCACTTTTGTATTTGCCCCTATTTATCATGATCTGTTTTCGAAGATCTACGACTTTTTCTAGGTACACAAAATGCCTATTTCTCTCAAATATTGTTCACAAATCTGTCTAAATCTGTGTTAGTGAGCACTTCTCTTTTGCCGAGATAATCCATCCACCTCACAGGTGTGGCATATCCAGATGCTGATTAGACAGCATGATTATTGCACAGGTGTGCCTTAGGCTGGCCACAATAAAAGGCCACGCTAAAAGTTTTACTGTATTCGGGGGGTTGAGGGGTGTCAGAAAACCAGTCAGTATCTGGTGTGACCAGCATTTGCCTCACGTGGTGCAGCACATCTCCTTCTCATAGAGTTGACCAGGTTGTTGATTGTGGCCTGTGAAATGTTGGTCCATTCCTCTTCAATGGCTGTGCGAAGTTGCTGGATATTGGCAGAAACTGGAACACGCTGTCGTATACGCTGATCCAGAACATCCCAGACATACTCAATGGGTGATATGTCAGGTGAGTATGCTGGCCATGCAAGAACGGGATGTTTTCAGCTTCCAGGAATTGTGATCCTTGCAACATGGGGCCTTGCATTATCATGCTGCAACATGAGGTGATGGTCGTGGATGAATGGCACAACAATGGGCCCCAGGATCTTGTCACGGTATCTTTGTGCATTCAAAATGCCATCAATAAAATGCACCTGTGTTCATTGTCCATAGCATACGCCTGCCCATACCATAACCCCACCGCCACCACGGGCCACTCGATCCACAACATTGACATCAGCAAACCGCTCACCCACACGATGCCATACACGCTGTCTGCCATCTGCCCTGTACAGTGAAAACCGGGATTCATTCCTGAAGAGAACACCTCTCCAAAGTGCCAGACGCCATTGAATGTGAGCATTTGCCCACTCAAGTCGGTTACGACGTCAGACTGCAGTCAAGTCGAGACCCCAATGAGGACGACGGGCATGCAGATGAGCTTCCTTGAGACTGTTTCTGACAGTTTGTACAGAAATTCTTTGGTTATGCAAACCGATTGTTACAGCAGCTGTTGTGGTGGTGGCTGGTCTCAGACAATCTTGGAGGTGAAGATGCTGGATGTGGAGGTCCTGGGCTGGTATGGTTACACGTGGTCTGCGGTTGGATGTACTGCCAAATTCTCTGAAATGCCTTTGGAGACGGCTTATGGTAGAGAAATGAACATTCAATTCAAGGGCAACAGCTCTGGTGGACATTCCTGCAGTCAGCATGCCAATTGCACGCTCCCTCAAAACTTGCGACATCTGTGGCATTGTGCTGTGTGATAAAACTGCACATTTTAGAGTGGCCTTTTATTGTGGCCAGCCTAAGGCACACCTGTGCAATAATCATGCTGTCTAATCAGCATCTTGTTATGCTACACAGGTGAAGTGGATGGATTATCTCGGCAAAGGAGAAGTGCTCACTAACACAGATTTAGACAGATTTGTGAACAATATTTGAGAGAAATAGGCATTTTGTGTACATAGAATGAGTCTTAGATCTTTGAGTTCAGCTCATGATAAATAGGGGCAAACACAAAAGTGTTGCGCTTATAATTTTGCTCAGTGTGTGTGTGTGTGTGTGTGTATATGTGTGTGTATATATATATATATATATATATCTCTATAGAGATATATATATATATATATATATATATATATATATATATATATATATATATATATATATATATATATATTTTGTACATTCACATCAGTCCCTGCCTTCAAGGAGCTTACAATCTAAGTTCCCTAACTCACATTCATACATACACATACTAGACCGGATCCAGTTAACCTACCAGTATGTCTTTGGAGTGAATAAAGGTTTAGTGCAGAATAAGACTTTTAGTAGTTGAATAGTACATTGTCATAGATATCCATACCTAGACCAAAAAGAGGGACATCTGAGAAGAAAAGAGGGACCAAGGGATTTGGTTCCAAAAGAGGGACAGTTGGAAGGTATTCATTCTTGTAGTTTTAAAATGTAGATGGGCACAAGTCACTTTGAGGTCACAGCACCATTTTTATACTAGAAGTCAAATGTACGCTGAAAAAAACGTGCATTAGGTTTTACCAAGAAAAGCCAAACATTTTTAGGTTCACAAGAGCAAGCTGTGGTAATATATTCAAATTTAGGATAGGAAACACAAAACCTTTTTGGGACTGGAAAAAAATAATAATCTGCTTAGATCGAGTTTGCATATTTGTACTGTTTAGGCCAGTGGTTCTCAACCTCAGTCTCAAGTACCCCCAACGGGCCATGTTTTGAGGTTTTTCCTTTACTTTGCACAGCTAGTTTAAATCAATATCAATGACATGGTATTGTAAGAGCTATTTTATCTAAGGAAAGTTCCCAAAACATGGCCCTTTGGGGGTACTTGAGCACTGAGGTTGAGAACCACTGGTTTAGGCAACTGGAGGCCTAACCAAGCAGATTATTGAAGAAGCAGATAAGAAAGAGCTTTTCTACATGGAACCGAGGAGACAAAATACGTTACATTTTAAAGCTAGGCAACATTAGGAGAAGTGCAATTTTTTTTTTTTTTTTTTGCAAACAGAATACCCTTTTACCAATGGTTACTACTTTTTCCTTTGACCTGTCCACAAAGATGTGTATGCATTTTGCCATAATACTATAGCCTACCCTCTTGACTATAGAGAATCTTTGGTAATGACTAGTAGGTCGATTTACTAAAGGCAAATAGGCTGTTCATTTTGCAAGGGAAATTTCCACAGAGCTTATGCCCGTACACACGAGCGGAATTTCCGTCGGAAAAATCTTGGATGGTTTTTCTGACGGAATTCCGCTCAAGCTTGGCTTGCATACACACGGTCACACAAAAGTTCTCTGAACTTTCGACCGTCAAGAACACGGTGACGTACAACACTACGACGAGCAGAGAAAATGAAGTTCAATGCTTCCGAGCATGCGTCAAATTGTTTCTGAGCATGTGTAGGAATTTTGCGCGTCGGAATTAGTACAGCCGATCGGAATTTCCGATCGGAACTTTTTCCGACCGAAAAATAGAGAACCTGCTCTCAATCTTTTGCTGGCTGGAATTCCACCAGCAAAAGTCCAATGGAGCATACGCACGGTCGGAATTTCTGACCAAAAGCTCACATCGGACTTTTGCTGGCGGAATTTCCGATCGTGTGTACAGGGCATTAGAGAATGTGGTTACAATTGCCAAGAATACCCAATCAAGTGCAAGGAGGGGAAAAAACAGCATGATTGGATGATGGAAGTCAGTGGAGCTTCACCTCATTTAGTAAACTATGAGGCAATTTCCCTAGCAAAGTGCAACGTCTTTTGCAAAGTGAACAGTCTAGTTGCCTTTAGTTATTCAACCCCATTGGGGCTGTCATAACTACAAATGCATCATTGTGAAGCAGAAGGAAAGCTTCTACTGTTTTATAGAAACAACTTCTTGGTTCCTTTTCTTTTTAGCTCAGATCTACTTAAATATCAGCAGAAATAGTGGCCAATGAGGCCCATTTTTTTTTAAAATCCTTCTAAATGTGTATGACTACAATGGGAACTATATAAAAGAGGAGCAATAAACAACAGAGAAAACATCTGTTACGGCAACCATTCAAATTTCTTGTTTCATTTTTCTAACATCTCACTTGGTAACTCCGAATAATGTCTAACATTTCCATTTTTCTCTGCTCTAATTTTTAGACATCAGCCTCTTTTATCTCCTTCTTTTCTACACAGCATGGTTGTTTCCTGAAAATAGACTTTGGTTCTGCTATGCGCTCAGTTTAGATGTAAATAATGCTCAGCAGTGTCCTTTAAATAAACATAGCTTTTTTAGTTTGCGATAAAAAATTGCTGTTCCGCTATATTTGTAACTGTTTAAACCTGCTGTAGAAACCCTTGGCGGTATGTTCCCGCGTGGAATAAGAAAGACTTTTAAGGGCTTACACACACTTCTTAGTTTTTTTTGTGCATTATTGTGTGTAGGTACAGTGAATATCTTCTAAAATTGCACTGTTTAGGAGATGGTCACAATTTCAGCACCTGGTGACGTCACCAGCGCACTGCATTCCACATTGATGGGGCACGGGGTGTGTCGTCAGTTCAGAACCCTGTCCTGCAATTGTGACTCTCATGCGCATTCGCAGGAGTGCCATCATTGCGGCCCAGCCATTCAAATGGCAAGAGAGAGTGAACCCAGGAGGAAGACCGGGTTTAGATGGAAGCAGCAGCGTCAGCGTGCGGTTAATGGGCTTCGTTTAGGGGTAAGTCTGCCATAATGTGCTAGTATGTGGCGCATACTAGCACATTATGACATTAAAGTGGTTGTAACCACTTTATACTACAGGCAAGCCTATAATTAAGCTTACCTGTAGCTAGACTGGATATCTCCTAATCCTGCACGGTTTAGGAGATACCCCTGTATTTGCATGTGTCAACGTCATCAGCACAAGCGCACTTAAGAAAACTGAAGCAATGGCGCTTACGTGCCATTGCTTCAGCTGGTCAAGGAATGTTTTTCAGCTGGTCAAGGAATGCTGAGCAGAAAGGACAAGGCTGGATGCATGGTCAGACAAGCCGAGTCAGTAATGGACAGTCAGGCAGGGTCAAGGTCAGGTGTCATAAAAGCAGACAGGTCAGCAGGAGGCAAAGCAGGGTCCAAAGCCAAGGTCACGGTAGGAAGCGTTCAAGATGAGCCGGGTCAATCACAGAAGTAAGTACAGGATATGGCACAGAAATACAGGAACACTATAGATTTGATTGCACTGACTAGTAGAGCTGCTGAGATTAAATAGTTCATTTGGTGCATCAGCCATTCTGTATAAGTGGCAGGTGGGCCCACATATGTGCAAAGCAAATCCGGCACCCGCAGGCCTGCGCCTCTGCATCTGTACTGTATGCACCTCGGAGATTAACTTGTACTATGGCCCTCACTTCCCTGACACATTCTAGCCCTTCTCAAATTAATTAAAGAAATAATTTCCCAGAAGAGCTGTGTTTTATGTTTCTCAAAAGAGCAACAACAAAATGAGAAAAATCATTATTCTGTGTTAAAAAGATTCAGAGCCTTGTTTAGGATTTATACTCATGGTGAAATTAATTTTTATGCTTGCTAAGATGGTTGTGGAATTATTAACATAAAAAAGACACTGCTCTTGAAAATAAGTTATCACTTTCTAGGTCTTCATTGGACTGAAAATTCTTTATTTTACAGTGCTGGATAAAGTTTGCTGGTAGTCTTATTGTCCTATGTGTCTGTGTAAATGCAGTTTGCAGTCACAATGTTAAAGTGTTACTAAACCCACAACGGTCATATCAGTCTGTATATGCAGTAAAGCATGCTTGTTATACTCACTGTGGAACCTAAGGGGTTAATCCTCTGCATTGTGTAAAAAAAGGCTGTTTGATCCTGTCTTCTCAGATCCTCCCCTTCTTCCACAATCCCCAATCCATCTCCTGATAGTATTGTACAGAGGCTAGGGGACAAGCTGCACATGCTCAGTGTGGTATGTATTGCTAGAGAGGTTTTTTTTATTTTGTTTTCTTGAGAGAGTGCATGTGATCAGCACAGGGCCAATCAGCACTGTCCAGACAGAGAGTCAGGGGTCCTGCATCCTGATGGAACAGACAGTGCAGTATGAAAACCCCTCCTACAAGTTTTAACCAGTGCTTGGCCAGACACTGATAGAAGTCACAAGACTGCCATATACTGCTGATGAGAAAAGGTATTTAGCAGTTTATATTTACTAAAATAATTGCATTTCCATGTTCTGTGTACTGTGGGAGACCAGAAATAGTGAATGCAGGGTCCTGGGTTTAGTAACACTTTAAAGCGGGGTTCCACCCAAATTTTGAACAATATCTGTATGTAAAAAAATTTAAATCGCCGTAAGTACCTTTTATTTTTCTATTCTTCTTTGCACTTTCTGGTTCTCCTCCCGTGGGAGTAGGCGTGTTTCTAGCCTCTCCCAGACTCCTGGGAGCTAGTCTCAGGCTTCCCAGGATGCCACTGAGCATGTGCGGGAACGAGCTGTGAATGCTGGGAGCACAGCATTCACCACATCTAGGAAATAAATGCTTGTGGGCTTCAAATGCCCACAATGAAGATGGAAACCGCCTGCAGTGAATAATATAAGTTATTCTTTCCGACAAAATCTGACACAGGCGGACATATTACACACAATATGTGAGTATGTAATGCTGAGAAGAAAAGTTTGTGAATAAACTCAAAAAAAAAAAAACGATAGATAGGTGGACCCCCGCTTTAATGACTTACAACAATATAAACACACACACATCCTGGGGCAAGTTTAAAGCCCAGATAGCGATAATTGCTATTTATTAGGTTAGAGTGGGGAAAGTTTTAACATATGTCAGGTTTTTATCTCTCTCTGTATCCTTACGGACTCATGCATACTGGACATTTTTTACAGCTGCTGTTGGCTTCAGGCGTTTTTTTCTGCAGCCAGTAAACGCCCCAGCATGTTATCCTATTATATGTGTCCATGCATACATAGGCAGTTATCAGCATTTTTTGGCAGGGGTGTTTTCCGGCTGGAAAAAAAAAACAGAACTAGCGGGGAAACGTGGCTATTCAGGGTTTAGCAGGGTTTTTGAGCCATAAGCTTTTGTGGAAGTATAGTTTTGGCAAAAAAAAAAAAAAAGCTAAAAAACACTGAAAAAAGCTACTGCAAAAACGCTGCTAACGCTACTGCCATTTTTAGAACATGGCCTACTGGTCAGATTTCCCCTCATTAAATGTAAATGGATGACTGGAGTCAGGTAGTCAAATCTGAACATGTACGGCCTACTATAGTTCGAGCCATCCTAGGTAATTTTAGATGTTATCATGGATAATATCTTAGAAGTCACCTGACTGTGAGTTGTTTTAAATTCTGTTGTGTTTTTATGATAATTCTTGATGAGCATTGGTGTACATGAAATAGATAATTCAACTGAATGGGTGCATCATCCTGTTTTTGGCAGCTCAATAACGTCTAGTGAAGCAATATTTCAAGAAGTTTTTGGACTTGTTGGACCACTTTTATGTGTTTAGTTTTGTTGTAGTTTAAACCAGCCTTGTTCAACCAGGGTGCCTTGAGGCTTCTTCAGGGGTGCCTTGAGGCTTCTTCAGGGGTGCCTTGGCAAAATGCCTAAAAATTGATCAAAAATGGTATTCAAGCCCACAGGTGAATGAAGCCTGCCTTTTAGTTACACAAAGCCACGGTTTTCATTATGCACCATTATGACTTTCTAGACACTGGCATCCTAACAACCAATGATGTCATCAGTTGATAAGGAGGATGTCTGTCACCTCCATTGCATCCTTGTTTGACCCTCCTCTGCCTCTCTCCCTCAGCACTGGGGTCACATTAGCTGACTGGAGAGAAATTGAGGGAGAAGAGAAACATTGGAATACAAGGCAGTACCAGTGTGCAAAAGTGTATTTGCTTTAGAAGAAAAAAATCACGTCTAACATTGGGTGTCCTACATGTGTGGATGATGTTGCTTTATGTAAAACTATTATGCCGTGTACACACAATTGGGATTTTGGTCGGAAAAAGATATGATGGCTTTTCCGACGGGATTCCGCTCAAGCTTGCCTTGCATACACATGGTCTGACAAAAGTTTACTGAATTTTCGACCGTCAAGAACATGGTGACGTACAACACTACGACGAGCCCAGAAAATGAAGTTCAATGCTTCTGAGCATGCGTCTAATTGTTTCCGAGCATGCGTAGGAATATTGCGTGTTGGAATTGCTACAGACAATCGCATTTTCGGATAGGAACTTTTTCCGACCGAAAAATTGAGAACATGCTCTCAATCTTTTGCTGGCTGGAATTCGGCCAGCAAAAGTCCGATAGAGCATACACACGGTCGCATTTTCCGACCAAAAGCTCTCATCGGTCTTTTGCTGGCCGAATATCCGATCGTGTGTACGCGGCATTAGAATTGTTTTTATACATTTTAGAATGGGGTGCCTGGAGACTGTCCATAAGTTTAAAGGGTGCCTTGAGATTATCTACAATTTTAAAGGGTCCCTTGACTGAAAAAAAAGGTTGAGAAACACAGGTTTAAACTTTTGCTCATTCCTTAATCCAAAATTGAGTTTTCCAGAGTAACAATTCAGAAACATTCCTTCACCCGTTTGATTTCAAAGTGTAACCTGGTTGGCTGCTTTGAATTATTGCTCTTTGCACATCATCAATGCTCTTTGCAATGTTTAAAAAAAATCGCTGAGTGCCAATTCACCTGCTAATAAATTTGAAACTAAGCATCCTGAAAGAAGTCTAAAACCGGAATGTAATACGAAATGTCTGATATAACCTGCACTCATTACGTTATATTGCTATTGCTGCTATACCTGCGGTCTGATGACTTATGAGCAGTCATTGCTCCCTGCATGCAAACGTTGAAAATATATGTCATTTTAGTTGATCGGGCACTAAACAGCCATCATTTACATGCACAGGATCATCGCTCTTTTCTCAAATGCGCCGGTGTTTCGGCAAACGGAGGAAATTACTCATATGGCCAAGTGGAAGAATTAGTTTAGATTGCAGAAAGATGTTCAGGTTTCAGCAGACTGTGTCAAGCGGAAAGAACCAATAAGAAAGAAAAAAAATTGTAGGAGCTTTTCTTTTAAACGTTACTGGGTTTCATTTCCAGCTCTGGCTCTCTGGCTGGAAAGGAGGTGATTTAACATGACAAAGCAAGGTATCTTTATGTTACATCGCTGCTTAACAGTGTGAGGCCGGCATTATAAAATGCACTGCAGAGGCATACATCTCGCTTTGTGGCAGCTCTGCCACTTACTCTGATTACATCTTACCCATTGTTTTTTCCTCTTTCTCTTGTGAGCTTTTACTAAGTAAACAGCTGTGTGGTGAAAATGCTCTGTAAATGGGTCAAAGGAAGAATTCACATAAGGCAATAATGTCCGCACAAAAGGAACAAATACTATAAACATTTGGAAAATGCAGCAGCTGTGATTTAGCTGCAATCATTCCCCATACCAGAGTTCTCAGATGGCCGTTGGGTGTCTTGTTAGGATTACCTTGATCCTAGACAAAAGGAAGAAAATGGACTCAACAGAGCTTTTGAAATAATGGAACTAAGGCACCATTTAACCACTTCAGCCCCGGAATAAATTTTGGCTGCTGAATGACCAGGCCATTTTTTTGCAATTCGGCACTGTGTTGTTTTAACTGACAATTGCGCGGTCGTGCGATGCTGTACCCAAACAAAATTGACGTCCTTTTTTTCCCACAAGTAGAGCTTTCTTTTGGTGGTATTTGATCATCTCTGTGGTTTTTATTTTTTGCGCTATAAACAAAAGAAGAGCGACAATTTTGAAAAAAAACACAATATTTTGTACTTTTTGCTATAATAAATATCCCAAATTTTTTTTTAAAAAGCAAATTTTTTTCTCAGTTTAGGCCGATATGTATTCTTCTACATATTTTTGGTAATAAAAATCGCAATAAGCGTATATTGATTGGTTTGCACAAAAGTTATAGCGTCTACAAAATAGGGGATAGATTTATGGCATTTTTATTATTTTATTTTTTTTTACTAGCAATGGCGGCGATCTGCGATTTTTATCGTGACTGCGACATTATGGTGGACACATCGGACAATTTTGACACATTTTTCGGACCATTTGTATTTATACAGCGATCAGTGCTATAAAAATGCACTGATTACTGTAAAAATGTCACTGGCAGTGAAGGGGTTAACACTAGGGGGCGATCAAGGGGTTAATTGTGTTCCCTGCTATATGTTCTAACTGAAGGGGGGATGACACTTGCTAGGGGAAGAGATAGATCGGTGTTCATGCTTTGTGTGAACACACAATCAGTCTCTTCTCCCCTCAGAGAACCGGGATCTCTGTTTATACACAGAGATCCTGGTTCTCGCCGTGTCATGACCGCCGGGTGTTCGCATTGGCTCCAGGGGCGAGCAGCGGGTGCGCGCTCTCTTCGAGGTTGAAATAGGAGCGACTGGGAATGCTCCGAAATATGCACCGCCCACTCTGACGTCACTTCCGGTTGCCTGGATTCCATGCTGGTCCTGACAGCATGGCCCCCCATCTTGGATCAGAGATACAGTATTTACCACCGCTGGTCAGCTGACATCTCCATCTGCGGCTGTCTTTGCTCCGAGGAGACATCCCACTGGACATTATGGATTAATGCCTGTTTTTCACTTCTATGCCTGTTTTTCACTTCTATCTTGTAAGTGTTTTTAACCCTTCCTTGTCACCAGGGACGTTGCTAGGTCTACAAAAGATCTGGGGCTAGAGCCCATAGCAGCGTATTAAATAAAGTCATACGCTTGGGTGTGCATACACATGTATATACAGTAATATACGTGTGTGTGTGTATATCCCCAGAGAGCCTCCCTCTTACATTAGGGTCCCCAAAGAGCCCCCCCCTTACATCAGGGTTCCCAGAGAGCCCCCCTTACATTAGGGTCCCCAGAGAGCCTGCCCCTTAAATCAGGGTCTCCAGAGAGCCTCCACCTTAAAATTGGGGTCCCCAGAGAGCCTCCACCTTGCATTAGGGTCCCCAGAGAGCCTCCCTGCCCCTTGGGGACCCCTGCAGAAACTCGGGGCTATGGGCCCCAGATTCAGGGCTATAGCCCAAAAAGCCACCCCCTAGCGACGCCACTGCTTGTCACTAAAGTGTTTTATTACTATACTTAGAAGCGCCTCCTTCTCTGCTTTGGTTTTATAGAGTGTGCTTCCCTCTTCTGAAGTGCTGCTGTGGAGCATTAATCACATCTCAAGAGCCAATCATGTACTTTTTGTTAAAGTCTCCTTGTTATCCAGAGCACCCTATTCTCCACACTCCTTAAATCTAAAGCAAGCTTGTAGATTGTAAACTAGTCACATCCAGGTAATTGCATGCACATTCACTTAATTTCCTGAGTTACCCAGGAGCTTTAAAACCCAGGACACTCTATTCTTCCTACCTTCCATAGCTTTATGCTTGCCAAGTTCCTAAGGGCAGTGTTAATTTAGTTGACTAAAATGACTCAAACATTTTAGTCGACTAAATGAATACTATTTTAGTCGACTAAAATACTACTAAAACTAAAACAATTGAGATGAATAAAATACGACTAAAACTAAAAGCCATTTTAGTCAAAAGGCCATGACTACAACTAAATTGCAATTACTGAAATGTACTGGAGATTTTAGTCAACTAAAACGTAGGACATTTTAGTCGACTAAAATGTACTGGAGATTTAGTCGACTAAATATGACTAAAACAATTGCAGAAGACTAAAATGGAACTAAAACTAAACTTGTTCAGGCTGCAGAATAAAAATCAAGCCATGTATGGTGGCCATTTGGTTAAGGTTTTGAGATGCATCAAGGGTTTTCTTGCAATCATATTTACCTTTTAAAGTCTATAAGAAAGCTGCGTGAAGTTTCGCCATTTTTTTTTTTTGGAAACTATTGCTGTACATTCAACATGAAGCTCATATGACAGGACTAAATGCAATTTTATCATATACTAGTTTGTACTCTCTCCAAGACATCGATGTCCAGTCTAAGTTGTGTTTTTTATTAAATGCAAGCCAGACAGAACTGATTACCTTGAAATTATGAACCTCTTACTATAATTGGGCATCAATAGAAAATCTAGTTCTTACCATTTGAGAAATATTAAATCCAAGATTAGATCAGCCTTTATAAATAGGTTTTGTGAGTTTGATTTGATTTTCACCCAAAATAGTTTAGGCATGATTTGTTTGGTGTCAAAGCTCTTAAAATGCGAATGCCATTTTTTTTCCTTTAACACACAGATAATAAATAGAATCTTTATTGGCTGGGATGCACAGTACTTGGGATTACTCAGTAAGGCAATACTCTCAGCAAAGCTGAACAGCCAAGTGCAGCAAACCATAGCCAGTCTGAATTCTTTTTACCAAAGTTAAATCTGTGATGGGTAAATTCCTACTGCTTTTCTGAGTTATTGTATTTTGTAATATGCCCCCGGCTAAAAGATTTACGTTCTTGGAATTAATTAAAAAGATGTTTTTAAATGTATTTTTCATATTCCTTCTATAAAATAATCAATGGAATTCATAAAAACGGGCGCAGGCTAATTTTGGGAAAGTGTCTCTCGTGTTCTCAAAGTGGCGCAGTATGTGCCAAATTCATGTACCTACTTAAGAACTTGTACTTGAATTTGGTGCATGCTGCACCTCTTATAGAATGGACGTGACGCAACATCTGACTGCACCAGTTTCTCATAGTTACATAGTAGGTGAGGTTGAAAAAAGACACAAGTCCATCAAGTCCAACCTAGTTGTGTGATTTTATGTTAGTAATACATTGTATATCCCTATATGTTGTGGTCGTTCAGGTGCTTATCTAATAGTTTCTTGAAACTATCGATGCCCCCCGCTGAGACCACCGCCTGTGGAAGGGAACCCTCTACGTAGTTTAAGGTTAAACCTCTTTTTACTCCTAATTTTAATGAGTGGCCACGTGTCTTGTCAAAGCGGGGTTCCACCCAAATTTTGAACAATATCTGTATATATTCTCTTCCTTGCCTAGATGCTGACATGCCGTTTAAAAAAATTAAAATCGCCGTAATTACCTTTTATTTTTCTATTCTTCTTTGCACTTCCTGGTTCTCCTCCCGTGGGAGTAGGCGTGTTTCTAGCCTCTCCCAGACTCCTGGGAGCTAGTCTCAGGCTTCCCAGGATGCCACTGAGCATGTGCGGGAACGAGTGGTGAATGCTGGGAGCACAGCATTCATCGCATCCAGGAAATAAATGCTTGTGGGCTTCAAATGCCCACAATGAAGATGGAAACCGCCTGCAGTGAATAATATAAGTTATTCTTTCCGAAGAAATCTGACACAGGCGGACATATTACACACAATATGTGAGTATGTAATGCTGAGAAGAAAAGTTTGTGAATGAACTCAAAAAAAAAAAAAACGATAGATAGGTGGACCCCCGCTTTAAACTCTTTTCTGCAAAAAAAATTTATCCCTATTGTGGGGTCACCAGTACAGTATTTGTAAATTGAAATCATATCCCCTCTCAAGCGTCTCGTCTCCAGAGAGAATAAGTTCAGTGCTCGCAACCTTTCCTCATAATTAAGATCCTCCAGACCCTTTATTAGCTTTGTTGCCCTTCTTTGTACTCGCTCCATTTCCAGTACATCCTTCCTGAGGACTGGTGCCTAGAACTGGACAGCATACTCCAGGTGCGGCTGGACCAGAGTCTTGTAGAGCAGGAGAATTATCGTTTTATCTTTGTACTCCAAAAAAAAAGTTGGTCCTAATTAGTTCAACTTCCATAAGATATGAACTGTCATATTTTATTTTTATTTTGGCGCTTTCAATGCAGCACCATGTAAAACTGAAGCATTTTAGAACTACCTGAATTTTGTGCACAAGTTGCTATCGGAACCAAAAGTGTTGCAGGTGCTTCATGAACTTGGTCCAATACATTAACAAAAGATTGACACCAGAAAAGTGGCAGCTTTATTGAATTCCCTCCATTGTCTCTATCGTACATTAAAGTGTTACTAAACCCAGGAGCCTGCATTCACTATATCTGGTTTCCCACAGTACACCGACCATGGAAATTCAATCACTTTAGTGAATATAAACTGCTAAATACCCTTTCTCATCAGCAGTATATAGCAGTCTTGTGACTTTACCATTGTTTTTGCAGAGGTTTTCGGCCGCTAGCATGGCACTTTTAAAGGGTTAAAACCGCAAAGTGCTGCTGCAGCGGCGCTGCCCATTAATTTCAATGGGCAGGGGCGCTGTAGGAGTGGTGTATACACCGCTCCTACAGCGCTGCAAAGATGCGGCTTGCAGGACTTTTTTTTTACCATCCTGCCAGCGCGCCGCTCCAGTGTGAAAGCACTCAGGCTTTAACATTGAGGTGAGAGGAGAGCCTCTTTCAAGGCGCTTTGCAGGCTCTATTTTTAGCGTTATAGCGCCTGTAAAGCGCCTCAGTGTGAAAGTAGCCTAAAACTTGTAGAGGAAGTTTTCATTATGCTCTGAATGTCCTATGAGGCTACAGGAACCTGACCTTCTGCCTAGACAGTGCTGATTGGCCCTGTGCTGATCGCATGCACTCTCCCAAGAAAACCAAAAACTCTCTAGCCATACACTCCATACTGAGCATGTGCAGCTTGTCCCCTAGCCTTTGTTCTATCGAGAGATGGGTTGGGGACAGTTGAAGAAGGGGAGGGACAGAGAAGACAGGGATCAAACAGACTTTTTACACAATGCAGAGGATTAACCCCTTAGGGTCCAAAGTGAGTATAACAAGCATGCTTTACTGCATATACAGACTGATTTTACTGTTGTGGGTTTAGTAACACTTTAAATATGATAAATGACTAACCCATTTCCAACAATGGCTGCAATTGTGATTAAAGCTCCCTTAATGGAAGAGAATACTTTAAAGTGGACCTTTACAAGTCTGCATGAATACATTCCTGACCTGTCACCTTTTATTGTTAGAACAAACATTCATTAAGGTGTATTTAAACCCTAACAATACACATCTCTTATCTATCCCTATCTATACACATCTCTTATCTATCTATGTTGTCAATTAAATTTACCATTGAAAAGTTTGTTATATCTGTTTAGGCTCGATTCACATCTATGCATGTTTCTTTTTGATAGTTTCTGCAGTGCTTTTTGCTGTGCTTTCTGCATTTTTTTACCACAATTTTACTGCAATTTTGCCACAATTTGCATTTTGCATTTTTTTTATACTTTTTTTTGGGGTGGGGGGGGGATTTGTTGTTGGGCAGATTGAAAAACGCAAATCACGGCAAAAACACAGTAAAAGCGCACTACATGCTTTTCTGCAGCTTCTCCATTGAAATCTATTGAACCAAAAAAAGCAAAAAAGCACCGTTTTGCATTTGAAAAAAGTCCCTGACCCTTTCCAAAACCGCATAGGCACAAAAATGCATTGATGTGAACATGTTCCATAGGAACCCATGTTAAACAAATGTCCTGCATTTCTGCAATAAGCATTAAAAAAAAAGCATAGGTGAATGGATAGGTAAAAAAAAAAATCTCATACTGACAGAAAAGTTGTTCGCTTCCCATGCTATTTCAAATAGTGTTATCAGCCCAGCCCAGTTCACCTTGGTGAACTACAAAACACCACCTCTTTATGTTCTGTAGAAGAAGCAAGGTGGAGTTGTTCTGTAGCCCTAAAACGCTTTCTGTCCTAGGCTGACAACGCTGCCACATAGATACAGTACAGCGTGTGAGCGTTGCCATCGTAAGACAGGAAATGTTACCAGCAAGATCTTCAGGTGAAAATAAATCTGAAAAAGGAAAACTAACACTACCACATCTAAGGACAGGTAAGCTGCAATGTTTATTTTTTTGTTCTTGGGTTTACATACACTTTAAGCTCCAGTCGGTGACCTATGCTGAGAGGATGACATTAGTCTGCTGCAGGCTGGACAAAGCATTTAATCAGTTTTCTCTCCCCCAGTGATCAGATTGCAACTATGTTGCAAGTCACAAGGTAAGAGGGTGCAGCAAAGGCTAATTTGTATCGGACATTTGTGAACACATGATTTACATAGAAATGTATAATCTGCACAGCAATCTGGTTTGCCAGTGCATATACCTGTACCCATAGCTCCCAACTGTCCCTGATTTGGAGCAATGTCCCTCTGTCCCTCTTTCCTCCTCATTTGTCCCTCATTTTGGTCTGATCTGTATAGTTGTATATAAAATGCACTTTTTATCTTTCAAAAAGTGTCTCCCAGTGCTAAACCTTTCATCCAAATTCTAAATTGCTGCATTTGTAAGTGTCAAACACCAATATAAAGGAATAGTAGTAGTAAAAAAAAAAGCACTTATGGGTTTAAAATATTTTTTTTTGTAAAATTCTCTTTTAAGGGGAGTGGCAAGGGGTGTGTCCTATGCCTACATACGTTTGTTAACTACATGCCGACCGGGCCATAGCTGAAAGACGGCTACAGCGCGGTCAGCTTATTCTGGGAGGGCTCCTCTCCTCGCACCGATCAGTACAGTGTGCGAGGAGAGAAGGGAGCCGGGTGCAGCAGCGATGTGGGCTGTCTCTGGAGTGCCCACAGTGCTGATCTGTGCCCATCCATTTATTCATCCCTGGCTCATCCATGCCTCACATGTCCCCATACATGCTCATCCATGCCTCACATGTGCTCATCCATGCCTCACATGTGCTCATCCATGCCTCACATGTGCCCATCTATGCTTCACATGTGCCCATCCATGCTCCATCCATCCCTGTCTCATCCATGCTCAATCCGTGCTCATCCATGCTCCATCCATTCCTGGCTCATCTGTGGCTCATCTGTGCTTCATCCATCCCTGGCTCATCCCTGCTCCATCCATCCCTGGCTCATCCATGCTCAATCCGTGCTCAATGCCTGGCTCATCCATGCTCCATCCATCTGTGCTCATCCATGCTCAATCCGTGCTCATCCATGCTCAACCCGTGCTCATCCATTCCTGGCTCATCTGTGCTCCATCCATCCATGCTCATCCATGCTCCATCCATCCGTGCTCATCCATGCTCCATCCATCCCTGGCTCATCCATGCTCCATCCACCCCTGGCTCATCCATGCTCCATCCATCCCTGGCTTATCCATGCTCAATCTGTGCTGCATGCCTGGCTCGTCCATGCTCCATCCATCAGTGCTCATCCATGCTGCATTCACCCATGCTCCATCCCTGGCTCATCCATGCTCTATCCATCCCTGGCTCATCCATGCTCCATCCATCCTTGGCTCATCCATGCTCCATCCATCCCTGGCTCATCCGTGCTCATTCATGCTCCATCCGTGCTCATCCATGCCCATTCATGGCTCATTCATGCTCATCCTTGCCACAGCCATGCCACATCAGTGCTCATCTGTGCAACATCCATGCCGTATCAGTTCTCATCCATGCTGCATCCTTGCCACTACAGTGCCCATCAGTGTCTCACAAAAGTGTAATAGGTAGTCAAATTAGATTTGAAATGTATGTCCCTGGTGGTGCTCCCTGCATGTTGGGCCTCTGTATGTGGCCAGGCTGTGTAAAAGTCTCTCACATGTGATATCGCCATACTCAGAAGGAGTAGCAGAATATATTTTGGAGTGTCAATTTTGCTATATACATGCTATGTGTTAGAAATATCTTATAAATTGACAACTTTCTGTAAAAAAAAAGTGTTTTCATTTTCTTTTCACGTTTTCCAAAAACTTGTTGAAAAAAATTGACATGTTCGAAATACTCATTATGCCTCATAGAATATACGTTGGGGTGTTTGCTTTCCAAAATGGGGTCATTTTGTGGACGTTTCCATTATCCTGGTGCTCCAGGGCCTTTAAAAGTGTAAGAGGTGGTCAAAAAATGAAATGTGTAATTCATGTCCCTAGAACACCTGACGTTACTCCCTGCATGTTGGGCCTCTGTATGTGGCCAGGCTGTGTAAAAGTCTCACACATGTGGTATCGCCATACTCGTGAGTAATAGCAGAATGTGTTTTGGGGTACAATTTGTGGTATGCATGTGCCGTGTGAGAGAAATAACCCGTTAATATGACAATTCTGTGGAAAAAAGAAAACAAAAATCTTCACGTTGCAAAGAATTGTGGGAAAAAATACAACTTCAAAAAACTCACAATGCCTCTTACTAAATACCTTGGATTGTCTACTTTCCAAAAAGGGGTCATTTGGAGGGTATTTGTACTTTCCTGGCTTGTTAGTGTCTCAAGAAATGAGATAGGTTGTCAGTACATCAGGTGTGATCAGGTGAGATACATTTTCAGTGATTGACAACATAGTTTGTAGACTCTTTAACTTTCACACAGACCAAATAATATTTGGGTTATTTTTACCAAAGATCTGTAGCAGTATAAATTGTGGCCAAAATTTATGAAGAAAAATGACTAATTTGCAAAATGTTATAACCGAAACAAAGAAAAATGCATTTTTTTTTACAAATTTTTCGGTCTTTTTTCATTTATAGCGCAAAAAATAAAAAGCCCAGTGGCAATCAAATACCACCAAAAGAAAGCTCTATTTGTGTGAAAAAAAGGACAAAAAAAATGAGTAGCATGTTGCCTGACCGAGTAATTGTCATTCAAAATGTGATAGCACTGAAAGCTGAAAATTGGTCTGGTTAGGAAGGGGGTTTAAGTGGCCAGTGGTCAAGTGGTTAATAGGTGTCCTTCATTCCCATCTCAGAAAGTTGGGAGGTATGTTGTATCAGCTCTTTACAAAAATTGCTGTAATCTACAGTTGACAACTGCATCCAGCAAAGGAAAACCAGGGATGTTTGCTACTGCCAAAAGTAATATTTGTCCCTCTTTAGCTAAACATCACTGGCGGGATGATACATGGAATGTGATTAGTCGCCATGTGCGCCAGCTTCACTTTTCTTTGTTACAGTCTTAATTCAGATTTTGTTGACGCGCTATAATTTCATGCCGAAAAGTGAGCCCACTTTATTTTGAAAATGTGTCCCCATTGCTGTAACTCCTTGCACATTCCATTTATTCTTATGCAGCAATTAATCTGCTATAAACTTTCCAGCCCTAATCGTCATCCTCCCGCAGTTGGCACGGGCTCTTTCCCAGCACAGCCACCTTGGGCTCGAGTTTCATCATTTTTCTTTTGAGGTTAGCAAAGGGAGCAGAATCTGAGTAAGTTCGAAATAGCTGTTCCGTGCCCAAGTGAGTTTTGAGGGATGCATAAGCCGCATTTGTAGGCACAAAGAAGACATTTACTGCCTATGGAAGTTGTTAAGTTCTAAGCCTTTCCTCTAAATCTCTTTTCAGGAATGTACCAACTCTTGCTGCAATGCTAGCACATGCCAGCTCGTTCCAGGAGCCGTGTGCGCCCATGGACTATGCTGTGAAGACTGCAAGGTGAGCCTCATTGCAGACATACTGCACTTACAGTTTGGAATATGCTGCTGTTGTTGTTCTACTGTGATCAAAATCATGAATTTATCCCTAGACAAGTTCATGTCCTTCTATTTATATTAAGTTTTTTCATTTTCTATTTTTGAAACATTATTTTTATTTTATTGCATTTTGCTGTGTTTTTACTATAAAAGGCCCCAGCCCTCAACATGTCCAAACTTCAGATTGCACATAGACTTTTTTTAAATTTATTACAGGAATTTACATAGCCCTTGTAATTTACACAGAGCTTTATATACATGTACAGAACATTCATGTCAGTCCCTGCTCTTCTAATCTAAGGTTCCTATCTAATGCATGCAAATACTAAAGCCAAATTAGAAATGAGCCAATTCACCTACTGTATCTGTATATAGTAACTGTCTTTTATGCATAGTGCACCTTGAAGTAGTCCCAGAAGTTAAAGGAGAAGTATGGCCAAAGCTTTTTTGGCCATACTTCTCCTATGGATCACAGGAGTGCAGTTTAATCTGCACTCCTGTGATCTATTTTCAGCTGACAGTGGGCTGAAGTCCGCTGTCTGCTGACATCACAGAGGCAGTCAAGGCAATGAAAAGATCCGAACCATATGGTCAGTATCTGCCCTCAAGCCTGAATCAGCACCTGGCTGAGCTTCCCAGCAATCCACCAAGAGCCTGAGCCAACTCTTCCCGCCCCCTCCACAGCCCACAGTGAGCACTGGAGAGGAGAGCAGAGCCGGTGACTGACAGTCTGACCTCTCTGCTGAGAGTTGAGGGGGAGAACTGAGCGATCCACAGTGTTTGATCGTTCAGTTCTCACTAAAGAAGTGACGGGTACAGATGCTGCATCCACCTAGGTGAGTTTGAATGTTTGTTTTTTTTAAACCCTAAACTTTTCTTTTAAACTATGCATAAAGGGAAAGTACTTTATTTTTTTAACACCTGCATAAAGTTATAGCTTCCCGGTTATACTGCCGATCCATGAGCCTGGATTGAGCATGTTCTGAGTCACTGAAGCAGAGCAAGTATGCAGCTCAGGGTCTCTGACTTCACTTGTAGCATGCTTGTTCTAGGTCAATGACAGGGACCTGTTTTGAAGCCAGAGACAACCTTGCAGCTTGTACTTAGAGGAGTAGGTCAGCAAAGGAACCTTCATATTTCTCTCATGATGCACTTCTTTTTTAATCCATGCCCATATAACTGTACATTCATAGGATAGGGAATCACAAATTCAGATGGTCATGGTCTAAGATCATTTTGAAATAAAGAATAAATGTTTCAGCATGCAGGAAACATCATATTTGATTAATTTTCTCGTTTTCATATGCTTTGCATGGAAATATTTGATTGCCATCACCTTTTGCTGCAGTAAAGCTGCACAATTATCAAAAGAAAATGAAAGATTTTATACTTGGCATAATGCTGTAGATAGCTCTGCCCTCTGCAGGTCTTGCCCTGTTGCTCCATCATTTCAATCACTTTTAATGATTGAATGTTTGAGGAAAAGCAAAGGGATGGGTAGGAAAATTCCAGTCCTACAAAATGATGGAGCTATTAATCAATTCTGGAAGAACCTTCACTTTATGGCCAACATAACGTTGGGCTCATCCACTGTCCTCTGTTTTGTTGTCCATAAAATGAAGAAATGATCACCTACAGAGTATCAGTCAAACAGTTGAAATATTTTGAACAAATGTGGTTGGACTTACCTTAAACTGTTAGTTCAACCAAAACTGATCTTACAGTTAGTCACCATCTGGATTTTCATGAATCTTTGGGATTTCAAAGGTAACATCTTTCCACTCTGGCTCTGTTCCTGTGTAATTCAGTTTTAGGTGTTCCCAAACACTTTAAAATGTTTTTGTTCTCCTACTATATTCTTTATATCGCTAGCGCTACCCCCGTAGGAGACCCTGTAGTTTAACTTGTTCTTTCCCAAGATGTTCGTGAATGTTGGTAAATTTATTATGCAAAGTGTATTTGTGTATTGTCTATAAAGGCACACAGTAATTCAGTTGGGTTATATTGTCATTTACAGGAAGTTGAAACACTGGCAAACAAAAAAAAATTTAAACCAGTCCCTGTATCACCCCACCTCCAACTGCCATGCTTCCGTTTTTTGCTAGGAGGTTGAATGCCTTTTCCTCACCTCTGCTAAGAGAAAATTTAAGTACATTTTTGCCTGCCTTTTTTTGCCTTTATTTTTTCTTTAATGAAGGTACACCATAGATATTTTTTTCTGTAATTTTAAAAACCCTGCTTCAACTAATTTCTACACAGCAGTTATTTTGGTTGGCACATTTTCAGCAACAGCTTTGGAGGCCATACCCTGACCCCACTGGGCTGGAAGATTGTGGGTCTAGCCTGGAATGTGACCTTCTGGAACTGGGCTCTACATTATGTCTCGTTCCAGATTTTGTCCATCGAGTTAGCTGCAGAATGTTGTCTGTGCCAAGAGCCATGGCACATCCTCTGGTTGTGGCCCAGCTCTGAAGACTGACTACATAAGGCCTGTTGGGGCTGAAGTACAGGGAGCTACCTCACAGTTCTGCAGTTTTTTTTGTTAATGGTGAAGGGTGAGAGCCGCGAGCACTGATGTCATGTTGGGTGAAGCTTTGTGCGTGTGCTCGCTTGGTGCATTTTATTACACAAATCTGCCTAGAGGAAGCGCCATTCCGCTGCTGATGAATCAACTTGTGGATCATCTAGCTTCACTCCACTGCTGATTTGCCACCTCTGGCCACCTGCGACATTCTGCAGCATTGGCTGACTGTATGAGAAGCCGTGCCTCACTTTGGGCCTATCTGTGCTCCTCTATGTGGTGCAACATGTCTATTTAGAGACACACAGAGGACAGTCCTGCTGCAATGGGTGACATCAGTCCATACTTCTCTACTGCTTTTGATATCTCGGTATTGTCAAAAATATTGATGCCTGTAACCTAGATCATGGGGCCTCTTTTATTTTAGGGTTAAGATCGGACAGAGGAACCAGAGTTGTTTATTCACTCAAGACACCTATCTTAAAAACAGAGGTCCTCCATTCCCTCTGCTCAGCCTTCTGCAAGAAGGTGTGACCCCACTTTCACACGTAAAGGACTGTTTGTCTGTTCTGCTGGGCCCATTAGAAGTTTACCTCCTTATAGTTTGGATGCTTAAGCTGTAGACCCCAGTCTAGACCCTTTGAATAATGCACCTCCTTCATTTGCCCCTGTGGCTCTGGTAGGAGCCGATCCTTGGGAATTATATCCCACTCACGGTTGCACTATTTCACCCAGGTGGTTGCATCCTTTGTGATGCTTGACTCTCCTCAGCCCTATCCCTCTCTTGAAGAACCTCTTGACCTGAACGGTTAACATGGATCAGTCCCTACTGCTCTTACCTCTAGTTAAGACCTGACACTTTAGTGTCCTCCAGCAGTTTCGGATCATGCTTACAGCACTGACCTTTATGTCCACCCTAGTGTCTTTTTCCAGCATCCCCATTGTGGATTGCTCAGAAGACCTTCCCAGAAAGAGTCAGTTTTCTTAAATTTTCACCATTTTTGCCTTTGCTAAAAAAAAGAAGTCCAATCCCTGCTGACCTATGACCCTTTCTTTGTGTGTAGTAAACTTTTTCTCGTTCATCTCTTTAATAGTTTGGGGAGTTACCATTTAGCCAGAGTCTCTACCTCTGAGTAAGGTCTGAGATTTGGGCAAGGCACCAAGTGGGTCTTTTGAAGAGATCAAGAATTCACAGGTGCTATTCACCAGACTCTGGCCAGAAATAGATGGTCCCCTTCCTCCCATCCTGGGAGGACTTCCTAATGCACTTATGCTCTTGCCTGCCCCTTGAGCTTATTATTCAGGAACAGACAGTTGCCAAGTCATCAGAGGACCATTCTGTTGATCGGTCTTCTGACCTGACCTCTACTGGACATCCTCTGAATCTGCAAGACCTTCATTTCGAAAAGGTTTAAAAACTCCCTCTGCAATAGACTGGGTGCCCTATACTCTACAGTGAACAGTGTTGAGTTTGTCATTCATGACCACACTGTCATTGTTAAAGTTAAGGTATTACCTTTCATATCCCCTCATCTGATAAGCACCACTCTGAGGAGTGATGACTGCATGTCAGTGCCCTTCCTTCCTTCCTTGCAAAGAGTTTTCCATCCCTGCAAAGTTCAGTACTCCCCTGAGCAGTCGACAGCCAGGAAATACTGTTACCCTGCTGCAGATTCCTCCTAAAAGGGGACTGCAAGTCCAGAGGCCTTCTTGCGACACGCTGTACAAGAAAGAGTTCTTCTGTCTCTGGCCAACTTGGGATCTGAAGTCTCCTTAGATTCCCTTTATTCCTATTACTAGAACTAGGATCCCCACCCCTTACTCCTTGGTGGAGGATTCTGCTCTTTACAGTGGTAGGTTGGATGGTTCCAGAATCATATATTCTGGTTAGGCATGTTTGTATTGTGACTATCAAACTCCAGAAACACCTATGGGTGTTGTCTGGAAGTACTTCTACTCATTCTTCTGGTACAGGTGTCGTTGACTACCCTAACTTCTGCTTTAGGTGGACTCAGAGTTAGTGTCCTTTAATTTTTTTAAGCTTTACAGTTTTCACCTCACTCGATTTTATGCTGTGTGGGCTCCTACATCAATTGGCTTAGTTGTCTAATCTGGTAACATCTATTTTATTATGGACCATCCCATTCCCTGAAGTCAAAGGTTATGAGTGTTCTGTTGATTGGTATTTTCTCTAGACATAGTTAGCAAACGATATTGCGCTAAGTGCATATAAAGTAAATAAAATTATGTAAACGACACCGATGATCCGTGACTGACAACAGCTCTCCCAACAATGTACACTTCATAACAAAAATTTAAACTTAAAACGTGTAGCGTTGTCAAACCATGCCCTTAATGATTAAAGTGCAAAAAAAAATCTAATAAAGATGAAAATGTGAAAAAAGGAAAAAAAGAAAAATTGTTAATAGTCCAAGTGTCCCAATTCCACATCCATAAGGTGAACTCAAAATATGTGCTGATCCAAGGCTCAATTTGTTAAGACACCCAGTGCTCCCCACAGGATAGATAGGGTAAGTATATCTGCTTACCAGATTTTTAGACCCTCCGGGGTCTATATGTGCATTAGTGAGCTTTTACCCCTCACTATGGGCTCAACCACATCCACTACCCAGCCTGCTTAATTGGATTCCACAGATGTATACCCCACAGTTATCATCATCAGTCAAGGAAACTTCAGAGCCTGGTCACACATGCATCATATGAAAGAAGAAGATAAACTCATTGCACAACATTCTTTAAAAGCACACAGGAGTTTATTGAAAGTTGTACTTTTAAAATTAGGCCCAAAATGGAAACATTCGTTTGTCCAGCACCCTCCACGAGAATTCGAACGTCACAGAAGAAGTCCCATTGGACGAAACGTTCGTCAGGCTAGGCACGGAGCAGCAGTTACGTCAGAACACTGGGCTATTAACAATTTTTATTTTTTCATTTTTTCACGTTTTCATCTTTATTGCATTATATTAGGTTTCTTTTGCACTTTAACCGCTTCCCGACCGCCTCACGCAGATATACTGCGGCAGAAGGACACGTACAGGCAGATTAACGTACCTGTATGTTGCCCTTTAAGAGGCGGCTGGCGGGCGCGCCCGCCGGGAGCTCCGTGAGCGTGATCACGGGTCCCACAGACTCGATGTCCATGGGCATACACGCGATCATCTCACGGTGAGCAAGAATGGGGAGATGCTAATGTAAACAAGCATCTCCCCGTTCTGCCTAATGACACTGACACTGATCACGCTCCCTGTAATCAGGAGCCGGTGATCAGTGATGTGTCACGCACATACCCTCCCCCCCACAGTTAGAATCACTCCCTAGGACACACTTAACCCCTACAGCGTCACCCAATGGTTAACCTCTTCACTTGCCAGTGACATTTTTACAGTAATCAATGCAATTTTTAGCATTGATCGCTGTATTAATGCCAGTGGTTCCAAAAATGTGTCAAAATTGTCCGATGTGTCCGACATAATGTCACAGTCATGATAAAGATCGCTGATCGCCGCCATTACTAGTAAAAAAAAAATTATCAATAAAAATGCCATAAAACTATCCCCTATTTTGTAGACACTATAACTTTTGCGCAAACCAATCAATAAACGCTTATTGCGTTTTTTTAACCAAAAATATGTAGAAGAATACGTATTGGCCTAAACTGAGGAAAAAAAACATTTTTATATATTTTTTGTAGATCTTTATTATAGCAAAAAGTAAAAAATAATGTTTTTTTTTCAAAATTGGTGCCTTTTTGTTTATAGCGCAAAAAATAAAAAACGCAGAGGTGATCAAATACCACCAAAAGAAAGCTCTATTTGTGGGAAAAAAAGGACGTCAATTTTGTTTGGGGGCCACGTTGCACGACCGCGCAATTGTCAGTTAAAGCGACGCAGTGCCTAATCGCAAAAAGTGCTCTGGTCAGGAAGGGGGTAAGATCTTCCGGGGCTGAAGTGGTTAATCATTAAGGGCATGGTTTGACAGCGCTACACGTTTTGATTTTAATTTTTCTCTAGATATACTAGGTCTGTTCAAACTTCCTTTCCTTGAAGTCAAGGGTTACGCATGCTAGGCTTAATTTTCCTGCAGTTAACCAAGAATTTTTTAATATTGGACATGGTATGTCCCTAACTTCCACTTGGGGATCTGTTTTTCCTTTAGTACTTGGCCCATTGAATATTTATTTACTCTGCCATTTGGTTAGAGTTGTGTTCCACCTGTTTTTGGTGGATAGTTGGTTGGTCGTTGGTTGAGACTTATTGCCTATTCAGATAGCAGTTACCTTTTAGCGGTTAATATCTGCCTAGTTGTGGTAGTTTTCATACTTTGTTGAGCTTTGTTGAAGTGCTCGTTCATGAGGTGGTGAGGCTGCACATCCAACATTCAGGAATCCTGCCATCTAGGGAGGATGGTGGGGGGGCATGTTAGAAAAAGTTTAAAAAGTAAGAATCATTTAAAAAAAAAAAAATAGACCTCATTTTAATGTACACCCAAAGCTGCAAATGCATATGGATCTTTCTTTTTTATGTCATTAAAAGTAAACTAACCCTTTAAGAATTCCTGATATCCTGTATCCCTCAATGGATGATAAAGGAAAAAAAAAGTTGAAGAGAGTAAACGGGTGTTCCCACCGGGTCACGGCGGACACCTGTTTATCAAGACTTCCCAGGTACCTCTTGCCCTATTAAGGTTGGATTTGGCTCCATTATTGAGTCCCCAGACAAGGGATACGGTATATAACACTGGAAGGCTTCTCCCACTTGATTGGTCAATTCGGGCCTGAAATATGAAAGGGTTAGCCTCAGGTTTGTGAGATGTCACGACTATTTACTACAACTATAATTAAACCCGTCTATTTGACTCGTCTACCCTGTGTACTGAGTTTATAGTGATCTATCTTATTTCACTATTATCAGTCCATTTGGTCACTCTAGAGGTTGGATCCCTCTTTCCTTCCCCCTGTTCAGGGTGTATCGTAGGAGAATTAAATGCTTTCAATATTTGGAATTTGATCTGTGGATGGATTGAATCGTCTCCCAGTCTGTTTTTGTGTTGCGTCACCCAATACCTATTTTTCAAGGCCAATCAGCACCTACCCAGTATGTCCTGAAGAAGCTATTAATGTTTTGAAATGCGTTGACAGGCTAGCATGGAGGAGACCATGGATCTAATCTATTAAAACATATATACATATATTGTTTTTCTGTGCAATTTACGGACTCTTAACCACTTTTGAAAGGATCCATGCCTCCACATTTTTGCTCTATTGGGTATCTGTTGACCTTGTCAAGTAAAGGGTGTTGTTTTGTTTATTTCATGTTTTTTTAACCTTTTGTAATAAATATATATATTTTATAATTTACTGCCTCATGTTATGCCCACAAAGTCATTTTTGAGAGTTTTTACTCTTTTCAACCTTTTTACATATCAATTGGATGTTGGCATGGTGAGGGTCTTCCCTTTCTAGATAAAGGGGAAAAAAAATATATACTTCAGGTCAAGTCCTGCCATTCTGTGTAATTGGCTCCTGTACTGCTTGCTCACAAAACTGAAGCATGACTGTGAGAGGCGGGTTATACAAGGGAATGTGTATAAACACAATAGCTTGTGCAGGTATCAGTAGACTACACTGACCAGAAAACTGTGGCCCCAGCCAATAAAATCTCAAAAGCACTACAAGAGTATGAACACACTTATCATGCCTGTTTTTTTTCTCTTCTTTCTGTCTGGATTCACAGAGGCACCTACGTTTGAGAAATATTGTATTAATGCAGTTTACCATCAAGAAAAATAACAAGCTTAGGTTAGCGCAAAAAAAAAAAAAAAATTCAGATTTGGCTACTAGATGATGGGTTAAACTATGTCAGATTATTATACAACTGAGACTCTGGTGACTCTAGTTCGCACTTGCTTATTCCAATATTCACCAAATCAATAACATGGCATTACATTATTGGCACTGTATGCTTCTTGTTTATTTTGCTTTATGGTAAAACCAGCAAAGGGAAATCCAAGACCCTCACGTGCCTTAATAAAGTCTGCAACATTGGAACAAAGTCAAAACTGGGCTGGGGATATTTTGCCATGTCAATCCCTCCGAGATATAGGAAGGTGTTAGATGACTCAACCAAACTTTTTTTTTTTCCGAGAACTAAGTGGTTTTATAAAAGTAAGGTTAGTGATGCCAACTATTTCATAGCTAGTTAGTTCACAATGACTTTTCTCAATAGAGTCACTTGTTACCTAATTTGGTTAAACTGCCAAAATATGTGCATATTCCAATGTGAAGTTCACTATGTGACAGCCCTCATTCATTATTAATGTGTTAAAGGGGTTTTCTATATAGATCTGTCCTGTACAAATTGTATTCTCTTTTCCAGTGTGATGCTGTTTGTTGCCCTGAGCATGGGAAGACTTATACTCCTGACAGACAAATAAGTTCCAAATGAAGTCACGCTTCTATTGCATTAGTGTCTTGGTCCTGCTATTCTTCATTGTCCTTTCCAGTGTCAGATAAACAAACAGCTCTGAATCATACACGCTTGTAAAGGCAAATCAGACATTTAACATATTTCTACAGCCATAATCTGTTTTGCCATGGGAACCTAATTCTGTGATCTTGCAATGCGTGGTGTTCTGCAGATGCACATCCTGAACTATAAGCTGTAGACATTCCAGATTAAAACGTGACAATGGCTAAATGTTGTACTAACAGGCAAAATATTTGGTTTTGGAACTAAAAAGTGTCACATAAAGGAGACTTTTGGGCCCAAATACCTTGTATACAGCTTTCCTCTACAGTTGTCCTGTTTTTAAGCCTGTATGTATGTCTAGTGCTCGAGTTGATTTTGACCCTTTGGATAGATGTGTTGCAACATCCTTAATGAGAGCATAACCAAAAGGCACTGCAGGACTAAAGTGCTTACAAAACTAGCCAGTACACTGCCCCTTAGACTGTAAAAAAAAGTGCTATTCAACTACCCTATATGTTTATATTACCTTGTAGGTTAAATTCATGCTATACTCATAGAAAACAACAAAAGAAAGGGCACACTGACCTACTGCATTACCAACATAACCATTTTTATTGAGTAATATGATGTAATCTACTTACAAAAGCTTAGCAAGCATAGGCATGTAAAATAGTGCTGACGAGACCACCTCAAGATCCACAGTGCTCAGCCAGTGGTATGGGAAACCCTTGTGATATCCAAAGGCTTGGCCCTCAAAGTATAAGCCTTTGGATGCTAGGAGGGCTTCCCACACCACTGACTGAGCACTGTGGATCTTGAGGTGGTCTCGTCTGCATCATTTTGCATGCCTATGCTTGCTAAGAGGCGTTTGTAAGTAGATTACATTTTATTACTCAAAAATGGTTCTGTTGGTCCACTCTTTCTTTTGTTGTTTTCAGTGCTTGCAAGGACACCCACAAGTTCTGTCTTGTGAGGGCAGAAAGACCTTTGGCATCACATGCATCAGCCAGGCCAGCAGAAAAGATATATATATATATACCCTTAGCAGCACAACTGAGCACAGGAGATACCGTTTTTAATACTCATCACAGACCTAGTTTAACATACTGCGCTGCTTATATTTATTTTAGGGCTGTTACTGATTAAAATGTAAGTGTTCCATTCATTGATTTTTTTTTTAATCGATTAATTGACTAATTTCGATTAATTATAATGCACATACAGATCCAACTACTTTTAGCTGATCTCCTTGCATTGCAACTCTGCATTAGCCAGTGGTAAATGTGGTATACACTATATACAATCACCCGACACTAGTTAGTTTCCAAAATCCATGACTTAACTTTACAGTTCACACAAATACATTTTAAATTCAAACTGTAGCACTGACGTAAGTAATTTTTTTTTTTTTATTAAACTTTAAGAAAAACCTATAAAGTTAGTTTAACTTGAATATAAAACGTATCTAGTATATTGACTGTCAGTCACTTTATAGTAGGCAAGTAGGCATCACTTTAGCCATTTTATAAAAAAATATCCCAAGCTTTGAACATCTCACAGAGAACTGTTTAATCGATCATCCGAAAATGGAAATAGTATGGCACAACTGCAAACCTACCAACACATGGCCGTCCACCTAAACTGACAGGCCGGGCAAGGAGAGCATTAATCAGAGGAGCAGCCAAGAGGCCCATGGTAACTCTGGAGGAGCTGCAGAGATCCACAGCTTAGGTGATAGAATCTGTCCATGGGACAACTATTAGTCGTGCTCTCCAAAAATCAGGTCCTTGTGGAAGAGTGACAAGAATAATTGTGAGAAGCCATGTGGGGGGACACAGCAAACATGTGGAAGAAGGTGCTCTGGTCAGATGAGACCAACATTAAACTTTTTGGGCTAAAAGCAAAATGCTATGTGTGGTGGAAAACTAACACTGCACATCACCCTGAACACACCATCCCCACTGTGAAACATGGTGGTGGCAGCATAATGTTGTGGGGATGCTTTTCTTCAGCAGGGACAGGGAAGCTGGTCAGAGTTGATGGGAAGATGGATGGAGCCAAATACAAGGCAATCTTAGATGAAAACCTGAGTCTGCAAAAGACTTGAGACTGTGGCGGAGGTTCACCTTCCAGCAAGACACCAACCCTAATCATACAGCCAGATCAAAGCATATTCATGTGTTAGAATGGCCCAGTCAAATGTCCAGACCTAAATCCAATTGAGAATCTGTGGCAAGACTTCAAAATTGTTGTTCACAGACGCTCTTCCTCCAATCTGACAGAGCTTGAGATATTTTACAAAGAAGAATGGGCAAAAATGTCAATCGCTAGATGTGCAAAGCTGGTAGAGACATCCCCAAAAAGACTTGCAGCTGTAATTGCAGAGAAAGGTGCTTCTACAAAGTATTGACTCGGGGGCTGAATACAAATGCACGCCACACTTTTCACATGTATATTAAAAAAATGTGAAAACCATTTATCATTTCCCTTCCACTTCACAATTATGTGCCACTTTGTGTTGGTCTATCACATAAAATCCCAATAAAAGAAATTTACGTTTTTGGTTGTAACATGACAAAATGAGGAAAATTCCAAAGGATATGAATGCTTTTTCAAGGCACTGTAAGGCCATGGCCCACTGGTGGAGACTAGAAATGGCCAACAGATACTGTATGGTGCACCATTACTAGTACTTGTAGGCAGCAAGTGGTTTAAAGAGACTGTAGAAGGTTAGCAGCAGTTGGATGTAAATAAGATAAGAAGAGTATTTTCTGAAAAACCCAGCATTTTTTTGCTACATGGTGATTTAGTAAACTAAATGTCATCCAGGTAGGATCTTTAGGTCTGTACTTTACCATAAATGTTATATTGCTCTACATCTTTTCTCCAGCTTTAGGCTTAATGTACACGGGACGTTTTACAACCTTTCCTGAATGATTTAACCTGACAGATAGTAACATACGGTTAAAAACGTCCACTTTGCCATGTTTCTGTTTCTGACGCATTTTTTTTTTTTAAATAGTCAAAAACTAAAAACGCCTGTAAACAAAATGCGACCAAACGCAAGTTACCGCGTTTACAAGCTGTTACAGGCGTTTGGCGTTTCAAATGCCTCCAAACATCCGTCCTGAACTTTTTTTTTTTTTTGCTTTCCAAAAAATGCTTCTAAACTCAACTGCCTAGATATGTCTGTAGGCGACCCTGTGTACATGTACTGATAAGATAACATAGAGGAGAGTTCTGGGGCAGCTGAAAAAAACACCCAACTGCTCCTAAACATCCGTTTACCCGCAGCAGTGTACATGAGGCCTTCTGATTGCATTTGTTTTTTTTTAAATGTTAACATGTTGTTAAAAATGCATTAGTAGGTTTAAGAAATGTTTTTTGTGCATAAATTCTTCACCGTCTGTGTAACTGGGGGCGAGGAAAGGGTGTGTTGTTTGCCTACGCTCTTTATGTTAAATGATCTCCTGCTTTCCCAGTTGGGAGGTACGGTAATGCTGCCTAAAGCAGTTAGTCTAATGTGTTCTAATGTATTTTAACTCAAAAACATGATGAAATTTGGTTGCTATGTGTTGTATATCTATTGTTTTTTTTAAACAAGCAATGGGGTGAACTAATTTATATTTGTAGTAGTGTTTTTTGTCATAGATGCTTACTGTTGTTTATGGGTTTCTATGGCTGATGAAACTTCTTTTTGCTAGTGAAGTATTGATACTTTGTTTTGTTTTAATATGAAATGATGGCATTTTTTACTGGTATGTGTGTTTTGCTGACTTGTTAAATGTAGCCCCTGTTTTTTTTTTCTTTATCTCAAAAGGTTGGGAAGTATTGGTTGTGTACTTGTTTAAAAAGTGTTTGTCCTCGATGTCATTCTTTGTCTACAATTTGTGTCACTTTTTGGAAAAATCTTTCAATAAATTATATTGAAATAGAAAAAAAGTTACTAAGTGTAAAGACAAAGAAAGAGTCCTCTACTTTGATAAAGATTATACCAATCTTTAGATGTGGTGGCTGCATTCGCTTTCTTTTTTTAGGCTTTTTTCAATTTCACCTGGTGATCTATCCAGTAACACACTCTCATGCCATGTACACACGAGCAGACTTTTCGACTGGACTGGTCCGACGAACCGAATCCAGCGGACAATCCCACCGTGTGTAGGCTCCATCGGACCTGCAGCGGACTTTTTCAGTCAAAAATCTGACGGACTTTAGATTTGGAACATGTTTCATGTTTGTCGGATGGACTCGAGTCCGGTCGAAAAATCCGCTCGTCTGTATGCTAGTCCGACGGACGAAAACCCACGCTAGGGCAGCTATTGGCTACCGGCTATCAACTTCCTTATTTTAGTCCGGTCGTACGTCATCACGTACGAATCTGTCGGACTTTGGTGTGATCGTATGTAGGTAAGTCCGTTCGTTCAAAAGTCCGTCGAAAGTCCGTCAAAAGTCCGTACGTGGCATTAGAGTGTCTGCATTCTGGATGAAGTAGTAAATATAAAACACTCTTGCGCATAATGCTAGCCCTGCAAAGGAAAAAGTGGTTGTCCACTTCTCAAGAGATATAACTTCAAGCCTTATTGCCCTCTAGGACTAGGGAAGTCCTTATTGTTTCTAGAAAATGGTAAAGAAGGGGGATAAAGCCTAATGCGTTATCCCACATGCATTTATTGAAAATTAAATCATAAAAACTACTCACAAGCATTGGAATAGAAGATTGCTTATCGAGCCACTCATCCGTAGCTCTAAAGTCCTGGACTCAACAGTCTCCAGACCATGGGGGGGGCCTCACCGGGGGGCCTCTGCTGGCTGACACGTTTCAAAGGATTCCTCTTCTTCCTCAGGGCCTAACTGCAGAGACGAATATATACACACATAAATGTCATTGTGCCACCACCATGAGAACCAAGAGCACTCCCCCTTAGTGGGAGAGGTATAATGGGATGATAAAGGGGCCCAACCTAACTACAAATCTTTTTAAAAAATGATATATTCCATGAACATAAACATATCTAGTATACAATGCCCTTTTGATGTGGCAGTGATTAGTTTTAATATGCAGGCATTATTTATTTACTTACATGTAGCCACCATGTAAGAGGAGAATAAGGTGGGATATGACATGTATAATCTAATATAACATGTTCAAATATATAAGGGGTCCATATAGTGAACTTGGTGTTCAGTTATTCTCTTTACGGTGAACACTGAGGACAAGGGGGCACTCTTTACGTCTAGAGGAAAAGAGATTTCATCTCCAAATACGGAAAGGTTTCTTCACAGTAAGAGCTGTGAAAATGTGTAATAGACTCCCTCCAGAGGTGGCTCTGGCCAGCTCAGTAGATTGCTTTAAGAAAGGCCTGGATACTTTCCTAAATGTACATAATATAACTGGGTACTGACATTTATAGGTAAAGTTGATCCAGGGAAAATCTGATTGCCTCTTGGGGGATCAGGAAGGAATTTTTTCCCCTGCTGTAGCAAATTGGAGCATGCTCTGCTGGGGTTTTTTGCCATCCTCTGGATCAACTGAGGGTATAAAATTGGGTATATTGGATTGTACGATATTTTATTTTTTTATTTATTGTTTTTAAAGTTGAACTGGATGGACTTGTGTCTTTTTTCAACCTGACTAACTATATTATATGCCGCAAGCCATTATCCACGTAGATCTTAGTAAAGCATATGAGTTAGACATACGCTGTGTCATACCTTTAGTATCCTAACAACCAATCACCTGCTGGTTAGCTTAAAAAGTTAACTCGGGCAGCTCCCGCCCTCCATCCAGAACTGTCTTGCCTCCCACTCTCCGCTCTGCTGTTAGGATGAGAGCGGCAGTGGAGGCTGGGGGTTAGAACTGGCTCCAAAATAGCGACAGGGCAGTCATAGCAACCAATCACCAGCTTGTTAATATGAAAAGGTAACTCTGGAAGCTCCCACTCCTGCCCTCTATCCATAACTGTCCTGACTCCCACTCTCTGCTCTGCTGTGCACTGTGTATGGTAGGAGAGTGAGGGGGCAGAGGATACTGCTGTGGAGGAGGGGCAAAGGGCACTTCTGGGTGGGGGTGACGTGAAATCGCCAGATGACACTTCTGTGGGGAGATGGGAGCAGAGTACACTGTAGTGAGGGGGGGGGGCAGAGGACACTATTGGGGAGGAGGGGCAGAGGACACTACTGTGTGTGGGAGGGGCAGAGTACATTACTGTGGGGGGGCAGTGATGTAAAGGGGGGTATGTGATGTAAACGGAGGAAACTGTGATGTGTAGGGGGACCGAGGACTCTGATGTCGGGGCTGGTTCACAATCTCAAATGACTGCAGTGCATGTTTCTGTGCGGTTCAATGAAATGTGATTTTTAGCCCATTCATTTGAAAGGGCTTAAATTACAATGGATCAAACACAAAGTAGTGCACGCACTGCATCAAATTGCATGGTACTGCATTACCATGTGATCTGGTGCAGGCAGGTATCTATATTTGGGGTGTCATTTAGAATATATTGGCACCCACAGCAGACCGCACAGGCCGTGGGTTATGAGCATGGCGCTGTGCACGTGGAATGCACCTGTCCCACACCACGCTCTGGTGTGTACCGGCCCTAAGAACGGGATTGTGATCTAGGAGGAGCTGGCTGTGATGTGAAGGATCTGAATCATCGCACAAACATGCGATTCTGACCTCTTCTGGAAGAAAATTTTACTGAATAAACCTCCTTGCATTTTTATTCAATTCTCCTGATTTATAATGATCTCTAAAATCTTCAAATAACACTTTGGACTTTAATCTAGTTACAGCTTATTTATTTTGGAAGATACTTTGTCAGAAAGCTTTATTTTTATCTCTTGCATGGACTCTGAGCAAAAGATATGGATGTTTTAAGCTTTTTGCTCTGTCTCAGACCCTGGATAGCCTTCCATGTCTCAGGGGCTGTGACAAGCTATAAAATACACTTTTAATTTTATTTCCACAAAAAATGAAATATATTGCAACTTACCAGTCCTAAAATTAGGTGGCTGCATTCGTTTCCTTTTTCAGGCTTTTTTTCCCTTTATTTTCCCCTGTTAATCCTTAAATAACACATTTCCTGTCTCTGGGTGTCTACGTTCATTCATTCACTGTATCTATCGGGGCAGCCATTGCTGTCACACAGGCTGGACTTCGAACATGTCTGCCTTTGTTCATCTCTATTAGGCATGTGCGATTAGTTTCCAACTAATCAAAAATTCGGACGAAGTTCTGTAAATTCGTACATTCGGGAGGATCCAAAATACGAATTGCTATGCTTCCGAATTTTGTACGAAATACGAAATTTCGCTTACGAATTTCGGATCCAAATGCCTAAGGAACATTCGTAATTGTTAGGAAAAGTTAACGAACGTTAAAAGTTAAAAACCCAGGAAGTCAGCACGGCACGGGGATGGTGGGAGACCCTCATAATGATAAATTCATCATAACGAACATTCGTAATTGTTATGAAAAGTTACCGAACCTAACGAAAATTCGTATTTCGTACGAATTTAAATTACATTTCAGACACGAAATACGAATGAATTCTAATACGAAACGGAGCGAAACAAAACAAATTTATTGACGGCGCACATGTCTAATCTCTATCATATGACGAATGGAGAGATTAGCAGTTTGCTGAAGTAACATCAAATTTTAATTTCAGCTCACAGTAAGTAGCAAGGACATTTCTGGCGAGATCATTGATCAACGGGCATTTTCTGTACTTGCTAAAATTTAGTAATAGTAAAGAAATTTTTTTGAATAACAAACATGTTATACTTACCTGCTCTGTGCATTGGGTTTGCACAGAGCAGCCCCGATCCTCCTCTTGCCGGGTCCCCACTCCCCCCAGCCAACGTTCTGGGCTCTGGATCATAAGACTTGCTAAACAGAAATAAAATTCCTTTGAAAGCTACTGTATATTAGTTGCCATTGTAAATAATGCACGTGAGTGAGGAAATTGTGCAACTGTGATGTTAAATTGTTTCCACTTCCTCAATAATATGGAATGTGCTAATGTGGTGAGGAAAATTCCCCCCTATTGATTATGGTTTTAATATTTATGCTTTGGCCTTACAGCTAAAACCAGGTGGAACTCCATGCAGGGACGCGAGTAATTTCTGTGATCTACCTGAATTCTGCACTGGAAGCAGCGCGCACTGCCCGCCCAATGTCTACCTACATGACGGCCACCCTTGCTACACACTGGATGGATACTGCTACAGCGGCATGTGTCAGACCCATGAGCAGCAGTGCGTCACCCTCTGGGGACAAGGTAGGCACTCCGTCTTTCTTCTAACATCTGGTCTTTACATAGGGGTGTTGGTTGTGTTCCAACAAGATCTGGGGCACAGATGGGTACCTAGATTATTCTGATACCTAAAGATTATCGCTAGAAATGTAGGTGAGGCCGTTCTTTTTTTGCCCCTATTCTGCTTTGCTGTCTTCCTTTCTTTGGTTTATTTTTCCCTTTCCTACTGCATTCCCTTAACACCTAGGAGTTAGTGCCCTGGTCCTTGTACGTATAGGGGGTCCCATGCTCAAGATAAAAGTACCCCCTAAAGTATCTTATGCCCCATACACACGATCGGACTTTCCAACGGGAAAATCCGACCGTGCGTATGCTCCATCGAACAATTGTTGTCAGACTTTCCGCCAACAAATGTTGGCTAGCAGGTTCCCAAATTTTCCGCCAACAAATGTGTGTTGTCGGACTTTCTGATCGTGTGTACACAAGTCCGTCAGACAAAAGTCCAAAGTACAAACACGCATGCTTGGAAGCAGAAGCCGTCGGTCTTGTAAACTAGCCTTTGTAATGGAGAATTAACATTCGTGACGTGGCAAATTATGAAATCTCGAAATGCAGTGCAAGTTCTCTTCTTCTTTAAGAGCCCTTTCACACTGGGGCGGTTTGCAGGCGCTATTGCGCTAATAATAGCGCCTGCAAACCGACCCGAAAGTGCCACTGCTGTGTATGCAGTGTGAAAGCCCCGAGGGCTTGCACACTGGAGCGATGCGCTGGCAGGACGGTAAAAAAAGTCCTGCCAGCAGCATCTTCGGAGCGGTGAAGGAGCGGTGTATTCACCGCTCCTTTACTGCTCCTGCCCATTGAAATCAGTGGGACGGCGCGGCCACACCGCTGGCAATGCGCCTCTGCAGAGGCGCTTTGCGGTGGTATTTAACCCTTTCTCAGCCGCTAGCGGGGGTAAAACCGCCCCGCTAGTGGCCGCATACCGACGGTAAAACGCCGCTAATAATAGCGGCGTTTTATCGCCGACGCCGCCCCCCGCCCCAGTGTGAAAGGGCTCTAATGGGATAATAATGAAGCTGCTTTGCTGGAGATACTGATGGAGTTATTGTAAACGTATTTTCAAAGGCTTTTTTTTTCTAGTGATATCAAGATAAATAATATTATGTTTTTTTTTAATTATTTGTGCATTAAAATAAATAAAAAATAGACATGCTATCTGCCAATAGAACTTAACCAAACAGTGCATTCTAGGCATCCAAAAATGTAGAAAATATACCAAATCAAATTATTATTCAACCAAAAATAATAATGTCAAAGCAATAACTCCAAGGCCAATAATAAATAACACGTTATCTCCTCTGATTCCACAACATGGCTGGTTGAGGAACGGCCGTTCAGAAACGAACTGAAAAGCACGAAATGAAAAATGCGAAAAGAAAAGCGCAAATCAACACTCACAGACCAAACTTCTACTAACACGGCAGGAGCACAAAGGGAGCACAAAGCGCTAAAGCGCTGAAAAACCAAGTAGTACGTCTAGTATGTCACTACGCTCGTAATTGTTGGCCAACATTTGTGTGACCGTGTGTGTGCAAGACAAGTTTGTGCCAACACCCTTCGAACAAAATTCCACGGTTTTGTTGTCGGAAAGTCCGATCGTGTGTACGGGGCTTGAGAATGCCTAGGATTTGAATGTTGTAATAAGGCGACTTCAATTAAAAAGCAAATGTATTATCATTTCTTTAAAAAAAAAATACATAAATTCAAAAATAGATAAACCACATTTCAAAAAGTTATTGTGCATACAACCGATCTTAGAAGCAAAGTTTAGCAAAGACTGAATTATAAATAATATTTGAGATAATGGCATTACTAGATGCCTAGGCCCCTTGCCCTGGGTGCCAAGATGTAGCAGTGTCCCTGTCTATACATATAACAGCACAGTTTAGAGCTAAAATTATCTCTTTCCTCATTGCCTTCTGTAGTTTTCAAGGGTTCTACACCAGCTTTGAGTGTGAAGTTCTAGTCAAGCATATGCTATATTGTCAAAAGTATTGGGACACCTGCCTTTACATGCACATGAACTTTAATGGCATCCTAGTTTTAGTTAGTAGACTTCAATATTGAGTTGGCCCACCCTTTGCAGCTATAACAGCTTCAACTCTTCTGGGAAGGCTGTCCACAAGGTTTAGGAGTGTGTCTATGGGAATGTTTGACCATTCTTCCAGAAGCGCGTTTGTGAGGTCAGGCGGAGGTCAGGACTCTGTGCATTATGGTCAAGTTTCTCCACCCCAAAGTTGCTCATCCATGTCCTTATGGACCTTGCTTTGTGCACTGGTGTGCAGTCATGTTGGAAAAGGAAACTGTTCGCACAAAGTTGGAAGCATGACATTGTCCAAAATGTCTTGGTATGCTGACAACTTAAGAGTTCCCTTCACTGGATCTAAGGGGCCAAGCCCAACCCCTGAAAAACAACCCCACGCCATAATGGCCCCTCTACCAAATGGTTTGGACCAGTTCACAAAGCAAAGTCCATAAAGACATGGCTGAGCGAGTTTGGGGTGGGGGAACTTGACTGGCCTGCACAGATTCCTGACCTCAACCCAATAGAACACCTTTGAGATGAATTAGAGTGGAGACCGTGAGCCAGGCCTTCTCGTCCAACATCAGTGCCTGACCTCATAAATGCTCTTCTGGAAGAATGGTCAAACATTCCCATAGACACACTCCTAAACCTTGTGGACAGCCTTCCCAGAACAGTTAAAGCTGTTATAGCTGCAAAGGATGGGCCAACTCAATATTGAACCCTACGGACTAAGACTGGGATGTGCGTGTAAAGGCAGTTGTCCTAATACTTTTGGCAATATAGTGTATGTGAATGTATGAGCAATTGGAAATAATTCAGTATCAATAGCAATGGTCACAGATTTCACAGCAAGCTGAAAAAAAGGTGTATGATCCATCCCTCAAAACTTTATAGAAATATTTCAATGAAAGAGGAAATTGGGACTTTATAGAATTATTTGATCCTGAACCCGGGATCTTCATATACAGTTAGGTCCATATACAGTTGCAATAAAAAGTATGTGAACCCTTTTTGAAAAATATGGATTTCTGCACAAATTGATCATAAAATGTGATCTGATCTTCATCTAATTCACAATAGACAATCACAGTCTACTTAAACTAATAACACACACAGAATTAAATGCTACCATGTTTTTATTGAATACACCATGTAAACATTCACAGTGCAGGTGGAAAAAGTATGTGAACCCTTGGATTAAATAACTGGTTGAACCTCCTTTGGCAGCAATAACTTCAACCAAATGTTTCCTGTAGTTGCAGATCAGACGTGCACAACAGTCAGGAGTAATTCTTGACCATTCCTCTTTACAGAACTGTTTCAGTTCAGCAATATTCTTGGGATGTCTGGTGTAAATCGCTTTCTTGAGGTCATGCCACAGCATCTCAATCGGGTTGAGGTCAGGACTCTGACTGGGCCACTCCAGAAGGCGTATTTTCTTCTGTTTAAGCCATTCTGTTGTTGATTCACCTCTATGCTTTGGGTCGTTGTCCTGTTGCAACACCCATCTTCTGTTGAGCTTCAGCTGGTGGACAGATGGCCTTACGTTCTCCTGCAAAATGTCTTGATAAACTTGGGAATTCATTTTTCCTTCGATGATAGGAATCCCTCCAGGCCCTGACGCAGCAAAGCAGCCCCAAACCATGATGCCCCCACCACCATACTTCACAGTTGAGATGAGGTTTTGATGTTGGTGTGCTGTGCCTCTTTTTCTCCACACATAGTGTTGTGTGTTTCTTCCAAACAACTCAACTTTGGTTTCATCTGTCCACAGAATATTTTGCCAGTACTGCTGTGGAATTTCCAGGTGCTCTTGTGCAAACTGTAAACGTTCAGCAATGTTTTTTTTGGACAGCAGTGGCTTCCTCTGTGGTATCCTCCCATGAAATCCATTCTTGTTTAGTGTTTTACGTATCGTAGATTCGCTAACAGGGATGTTAGCATATGCCAGAGACTTTTGTAAGTCTTTAGCTGACACTCTAGGGTTCTTCTTCACCTCATTGAGCAGTCTGCGCTGTGCTCTTGCAGTCATCTTTACAGGATGCCCACTCCTAGGGAGAGTAACAGCAGTGCTGAACTTTCTCCATTTATAGACAATTTGTCTTACCATGGACTGATGAACAGCAAGGCTTTTGAAGATGCTTTTATAACCCTTTCCAGCTTTATGCAAGTCAACAATTCTTAATCGTAGGTCTTCTGAGAGCTCTTTTGTGCGCGGCATCATTCACATCAGGCAATGCTTCTTGTGAAAAGCAAACCCAGAACTGGTGTGTGTTTTTTATAGGGCAGGGCAGCTGTAACCAACACCTCCAATCTCATCTCATTAATTGGACTCCAGTTGGCTGACACCTCACTCTAATTAACTCTTGGATATCTCATCAGTCTAGGGGTTCACATACTTTTTACACCTGCACTGTGAATGTTTACATGGTGTGTTCAATAAAAACATGGTAACATTTAATTCTTTGTGTGTTAGACCACCTACCTCTTTCTTTCTAAATTGGGATAGAAATTGTGGGTTGGCCTGTAATGCTGGTATATACATGTGTTGGGTACCAATTTACTCGGCATAACATTATCTTTTACAATATAAAAAAAAATTGGGCTAACTTTACTGTTGTCTTATGTTTTAATTCAAAAAAGTGTATTTTTTCCAAAAAAGTGCGCTTGTAAGACCGCTGCACAAATAGGGTGTGACAGAAAGTATTGCAACGACCATCATTTTATTCTCTAGGGTGTTAGAGAAAAAAATGTATAATGTTTGGGGGTTCTAAGTAATTTTCTAGCAAAAAAAAATGTTTTTAACCTGTATACAACACATCTCAAAAAGATGCTTGGTCCTTAAAGGGGTTGTAAAGGTATTTTTTTTTAAACAACAAATATGTTATACTTACCTCCACTGTGCAGCTCGTTTTGCACAGAGTGACCCCTAACCTGCTCTTCTGGGGTCCCCCCGGCGGCTGTCTCAGCTCCTCCCTGCAAGAACTAAACACCTTCATGTGAGCTCTCGCGTGATACAGCCAGCGGCCATAGTCGCTGACTGTATCACTCGGCCCCGCCCCCCGGCGCGCCGCGTCATTGGATGTGATTGACAGCAGCGCAAGCCAATGGCTGCGTTGCTTTCAATCCATCCACTCTAGCCAATCAACGGCCAGGCTGAGCGGCGAAGAAGATGTCGGGAGCGAGTGCGGGACTTTCGAGGGGTCAGGTAAGTAAAACGGGGGGGCTGGCATTGTCGGATGTTTTTTCATCTTAATGCATAGGATGCATTAAGGTGAAAAAACGTGAACCTTTACAACCTTTAAGTGGTTAAAGTGTGATCATACATTTTCAAGCACATTTGATATTACGCAAGATAGGAGATCATCGTTTTTTATAAATAGAATATTATTATTTTATATCTTGTACCATTATGCCTATACAGGCTCTTAAAGTATCCATTGTGTAGTGGGAAATATTTCTTGTTGCCATAGGAATGTTGTGAAAGACCGCTTTTATCTAATGTTGGCTGCAGGGAAGATTAGTTGCTGTGTTCACCGGTCATACAGCGAATGAGCTGTATAGTAATGTGATTAATTGCACAGTGTATATACTGAGCATTGCAGATGCAGGAAATGCTGGACAGATAAAGAATTATACAGTAGGAGAGCAATGAGATTCCTGACTATTCATTATCCCAGTTGGAGTGACACAGTGTAGCATCAGGTCAGGATTGACACCGCTGGAAAACATGTTGAACTCAGGACTTCCTGTGCAGAAAACTTCCTCAGGAAATGCTGTTTGCATAATGGTCTATCTGTTATCACTGGTGCTCATTTACATTTGGCGCAGCTATTGAATTATATCCCTGATAAACATGTACTTATTTATAATATAATTTGTGATGTAACCACAGATTATTTCCTCCAGTCTATCGTAAGATCTACAGCTGTTTCCACCGATACACTGAAAGTTTATTTAATGCATTTGATTACCCAAGGTGACCGGCCATCAGGAAGGTTTCCAGTAGAAGCTGAGAAAACTCTCTGTGGATATGGGACATGGCGCCATGGCTCCCTTCTGTAGCAAATCACCAGGTTTTCTCTTGTTCCTTGTATAGCAGGGATATGCAATTAGCGGACCTCCAGCTGTTGCAGAACTACAAGTCCCATGAGGCATAGCAAGACTCTGACAGCCAAAAGCATGACACTAATGCCCCGTACACACGGCCGGATTTTCCAACGGAAAATGTGTGATAGGACCTTGTTGTCGGAAATTCAGACCGTGTGTGGGCTCCATCGGACATTTTCCATCGGATTTTCTGACACACAAAGTTTGAGAGCAGGCTATAAAATTTTCCGACAACAAAATCCGTTGTCGGAAATTCTGATCGTGTGTACACAAATCCGACGCACAAAGTGCCACGCATGCTCAGAATAAATAAAGAGATGAAAGCTATTGGCCACTGCCCCGTTTATAGTCCCGACGTATGTGTTTTACGTCACCGCGTTCAGAATGATCGGATTTTCCGACAACTTTGTGTGACCGTGTGTATGCAAGACAAGTTTGAGCCAACATCTGTCGGAAAAAAACCTAGGATTTTGTTGTCGGAATGTCCGAACAAAGTCCGACCGTGTGTATGGGGCATTACAGGCAGAGGCATGATGGGACTTGTAGTTTTGCAACAGCTGGAGGTCCACTAATTGCATATCCCTGTTGTATAGTATCATGGGTGCCATACACTCATATGTTATGGTTAGTTCCTGTTTCTCTTAAATTCTCTTTTTGTCACAGGAGAACATACCCATTTGACATCTAGCCCATAGGATGCAGGGGGAGCTTTCTGATTGTAAACTGATCTGTAGCATTGGAAGTGGCTACAACCCATTTTGAATTGCAAAATAACAAATACATTCCTTGATCTTGAGCTCAGTGAGTACTGCGCTGCATTAATTTTTTTATTACGGTCCACTTACTATTCAAACTTATTCAGGCCGCCTTTAATATTGATTGGACATTGGGCAAACATTTTCTCCCCCCCCCCCCCCCCCATGCAATTTCGCTCTCCACCTGCTCTGAGACATAAAATAATTAGCAGTTAGACTCAAAATCAGTTTACTGAATCAGATCAGGCAGCAATTGCGATTGGTTGCCAGAGGTATCATTACTGCTCACTGACTGGTTGCTAGAGGTTACAGCACACATTATGGCTCACTGATTATTTGCTAGAGGTTACAGCACATGACTTCTGCTTGTTGATTGGTTGCTAGAGATTACTGTACATAAATACTGCTCACTGGTTGCTAGAGGTTACTGGAAAGCCTTACCACTCACTAGTTGGTTGCTAGAGGTTACTACACATTATTACTGCTCACTGATTTGTTGCTAGAGGTTACTCCCAGTCCATGGCTATTTACATATTAATGCCACTGATATGTACATATCAATGCTGCCGGTCCGCAGCTATTTGCATATTAATGCTGTCTCTATTTACGTATCAATGCAGGTTACTTACATGTAAACACATGGTCTGCAGGTGGGTCATCTGTACATGGCAATAGGGCAGAGCTGGGCAGCATTAGTAACAGATCCTCACACTGAGATATTGGGACACAGCACGGGACTAAAACTTCAAGGGACAAGGGAATTAAAAATGAAGTAGTTGGCAAGTATGAGGCAACTGCTTTGGGCCCCACAACAATGATGGGCTCAGGGCAGCTGCCCCCTTTGCCCTGCCTTAAAGATGGCCTTGCTTTTGATGCAAATTTGTTCTTATTAGCATGGAGCTCCTTTTTATCCATAAAGTTGCTCCCTTCCTCCAGAAGAGAAAAACACAGTGGAGCACATGTAGGAATCCTATTCAGACTTGATACCAAGAAATATAGCTAGAACCTAACTTTATTGATACTATCCTGTTGATAATGGGTAAAACATTTTCCTCGGCTCCTCAAAAGTGTGTCTGGGAATTCTCTGACTTTTTGGCTGGAGTCTCCAAACTCATCAGTATGATTATAGGATTTCTGCTTCTTGTCAGAATATCTGCAGCTTTATTTCTGCCCATAATACAGTGTGCACCTTTCACCTAACTTAGGCAGTCGGCAAAGACCCTAGGCTGTATTCATGCCATAAAGGACCATTATTTCAGGTTCTAGTCATTTCATCAGTTACCATTTCAAACAGACACTTTTGTGGTGAAACCCCAGAATGGCTGTTTTTTTTTATTTTTAAGTTTTATTTTGTTACTAAACCTGTTCTTGATGGTTTGTGTGAGACTTTCAATTTGCAAGATGTTCACCAGGTGTGGTTCATGTTTGGAGAACAACAAAGAGAAAAAAAATCTTTAACACTGGTGAAAAATTCTTACTTGCAGAAAAAGCTGCAAGGTAGCATGGCGGGAAGCATTGCCTTTAATTCAGGATCCTCCTCTTTCTTCCGGTTCCAGTGTCTGTATTCTTGCAGAATCTGTGTATTGTGGCAAAGTTTTGTTCACAATTAGCTATCTGGCCATAAACATTCAAAGTCATTTGTAAGTCTGATGCATTTTGGGAAACTTCTCTCGACACAAGCTACTTACAATTAAAAAAAAATTCTCAAGCATCCACACAGCTGTCAAGAATGATCCCCTCAATTTAAATGGCATCAAGTGTACCACATCCCCAATATAAAATATCCAGAACAAAAGACCAAATGTGGAAGTTTTAAGGTACAAACCATATATACCCAGGGCTTTTTTTCAGGGGGGAACTTGGCGGAACTCAGTTCCACCACCTCTGGCTCAGACCCTTTGGTGCCCGCTCACCACAATCACTTGTAAACACAGAAGTCTGGTTTCTGTGTTTACAAGTTGACAGCTCTGCACTCTGTATGTAACCCCCATGAACTCCTCACTCTGTATGTAATGCAATCCTGATATTTAATGCCCCTTTAAGACCCTTCTATTGTTTGTGAAATATAACAACACCCACTATTTGATGTGATTTGGAGGGTGTGTGTGGGGGGAGGGGTTTTGGGGGGTCGTGGTTGAGTTCCAGCACCTATTGTTTGAGGAAAAAAAGCCCTGAATATACCAACGTCTTAATAAATAAAATAAATAAATTAAAAAACTGTGGCCATTAATCTAGTCCCGCCACCATTCATCTATTTTTCTTCTATTAAGCATTGGTAGAGCTTGTCAGACAGCTCTAGGCATAGCATAGCCACAGATAGTGCATATCGACAGTAACATTTCTAGCATTTATTACACAAGTATTATTACTGATCATTGCTGCACTGTATGTGGCGTTACAGTTTATGCTGATCTGAATAGCAGGTGTCATCTTGTATTTGGTTTGATTTTTTTTTTTTTTTTTTGTGCTAATTACCTTGAATACCAAAGTGTATTCCTGCTGTCACCATTAACTTGATCTCTCTATCTCTGAATACTCATTACTTATAATATAACACTTTTTTTTCTCTTTCTCTAACCAGTGAATGCAAGTATATTCTTGAACCTGCATTGCTGATTGGTATCCAATATTGTGGGTTTGTATACTCAGCCGGGTGTGTCAGAAGGGCTGAGGTCTTTGAGGAGGTCAAATCCGGGAACAGGTGACCTATCTAAACCACCCGCTCATCCGGGGGTAGCGCAATGCCGCGTACACACGATCGGAATTTCAGCCCGCAAAAAGACCGATGAGAGTTTTTCGTTGGAAAATGCGACCGTGTGTATGCTCCATCGGACTTTTGCTGGCCGAATTCCAGCCAACAAAAGATTGAGAGCAGGTTCTCAATTTTTCGGTCGAGAAAAGTTCCTATCCGAAAAATGCGATCGTCTGTGGCAATTCCGACGTGCAAAATTCCTACGCATGCTCGGAAACAATTCGACGCATGCTCGGAAGCATAGAACTTCATTTTCTCGGCTCGTCGTAGAGTTGTACGTCACCGCGTTCTTGACAGTTGTAAGTTCAGCAAAGTTTTGCGTGACCGTGTGTATGCAAGGCAAGCTTGAGCAGAATCCTGTCTGAAAAGCCGTCATATCTTTTTCCGACGAGAAGCCCGATCGTGTGTACGCGGCATTACACCTGTAAAAAAAAAATACTCTTGTATAGTATTCATCTACAACACATCATCATTATCTTTTTCTACATGTTCAAAACAGTCCAGTAATAGAGATTTTTAAAAAATTCAACTTGCAATAGGGAGGCTGTGCAGATTCCTTCATGTTTTGTGAGCTCTTCTGTGATTGTATAGCGTAGTAAAAATGTATTTACAATACAAATATACACATAATCAACAATTTCCATTTAACATGTACTTATAAATATGTAACATAAAAAATCCAGATATCATTTAAAAAAAATCAATACTGTCCCTTGTGTGTGAGCTTTTTTGTGACCTTTTTTGTGAAGGTATACATTTTGAAATATGTGAAGGCATTCTGATTATTGGTTACTACTTTCCCTTATAGGTAATCTATATTTCTAGGTAAATAGGAGGTCTACTTATAAATTTTTTAGCTGAGTGAATGTCTGAAGCATTCCACATCCATCACAAATAATCCCCACATTCTGTCAAATATGTTTATTGCCTGTTATCATCATTGTGTGGTATTTTCCACACTGAAGTATTTTGGGAATTTGTAATTCAGGAAATTACTGTATTATGGCCACTAGATGATTTTGATGATCTTAGGAAATAAATGTATTAGGCAAATTACAGGGATTATTAAAGAGGAAGTAAACCCTGATGGGTTTTACTTCCTCTTTTGCTCCCCGCAAGGCCTGCAAATGAAAAGCATAATGGGCTAGTATACATCGCATACTAGCCAATTATACAACACTTATATACCTGCAAACGAAGCCCGTGCTGTCCCCTGAGCAGGCCGCGTCCATCTTCGGCCCTCTTCCTTCCAGGGCCACAAACTCCGGCTCTGTGACTGACCAGAGTTGCGTGGCGTCACTCCCGTGCATGCGTGCGGGAGCCGTCAGTCACGGCACACTCTGGGGGAAGAAATGGCACGGTGGTCCGTTTGTTCACAGCGCATGCGCCAATGACGACATTGGCGCACTACAAGTGAAATATCTCCTAAACGGCGCACGTTTAGGAGATATTTCCACTACCTATAGGTAAGCCTTATTCTAGGCTTACCTATAGGTAAAAGTAAACAAAAAGGGTTTACATCCAGTTTAATGTTGGCTAAGGCAATCGCACAGCAATTTTTTATACATGGACTTCTTAGTGACTTTAAATTAAGCTATAACACTCTCATATACTCTACTTCCAAGGTTTCAAACTGGTGGCCCTCCAGCTGTTGCAGAACTACAAGTCCCATGAGGCATTGCAAGGCTGACAGTTAAAAGTATGACTCCCACCGGCAGAGGCATGATGGGACTTGTAGTTCCGCAACAGCTGGAGGGCCGCAAGTTTGAGACCCCTGCTCTACGTAAACATCTCATTATAATAGCAGCTTCATTAGCCTGTAAAACACTGAATAGAGAAGAAGTGATACAGACACACCATATGGAAAATGTTATATGAGCAGCACATTTCTGTGTTCACCTTTGTACAAGGCATCGATGTGTGTGTGTATCAAATACTGCATATACAGTGGATATAAAAAGTCTACACACCCCTGGTAAAATGTCAGGTTTCTGTGATGTAAGAAAAAGGGACAAAGATAAATCATTTCAGAACTTTTTCCACCTTTAATGTGACCTATAAACTGTACAACTCAATTGAAAAACAAACTGAAATCTTTTTAGGTGGAGGGAAGTAAAAATAAAAAACTAAAATAATATGGGTGCATAAGTGTGCACACCCTTAAACTAAAACTTTGTTGAAGCACCTTTTGATTTTATTACAGCACTCAGTCTTTTTGGGTCTGAGTCTATCAGCATGGCACATCTTGACTTGGCAATATTTGCCCACTCTTCTTTGCAAAAACACTCCAAATCTGTCAGATTATGAGGGTCTCTCCTGTGCACAGCCCTCTTCAGATCACCCCACAGATTTTCAATCTGATTCAGGTCTGGGGCTCTGGCTGGGCCATTCCAAAACTTTAATCTTCTTCTGGTGAAGCCATTCCTTTGTTGATTTGGATGTATGCTTTGGGTTGTTGTCATGCTTAAAGATGAATGTTCAGCAGAAGCCTGAAGGTTTTGTGCCAATATTGACTGGTATTTGGAACTGTTCATAATTCCCTCTACCTTGACTAAGGCCCCTGTTCCAGCTGAAGAAAAACAGCCCCAAAGCATGATTCTGCCACCGCCATGCTTCACAGTGGGTATGGTGTTCTTTTGGTGATGTGCAATGTTGTTTTTGCGCTAAATATATCTTTTGGAATTATGGCCAAAAAAGTTTAACCTTGGTTTCGTCAGACCATAACACATTTTCCCACATGCTTTTTAGGAGACTTTAGATGTGTTTTTGCAACATTTAGCCGGGCTTGGATGTTTTTCTTTGTACGAAAAGGCTTCCGTCTTGCCACTCTACCCCATAGCCCAGACATACTGTATGAGAAATACGAGAGATTGTTGTCACATGTACCACACAGCCAGTACTTGCCAGATATTCCTGCAGCTCCTTTAATGTTGCTGTAGGCATCTTGGTAACCTCCTTGACCAGTTTTCTTCTCATCTTTTCATCAATTTTGGAGGGACGTCCAGTTCTTGGTAATGTCACTGTTGTGCCATATTTTCTCCACTTGATGATGACTGTCTTCATTGTGTTCCATGGTATATCTAATGCCTTGTAAATTCTTTTGTACCCTTCTCCTGACTGATACATTTTAACAATGAGATCCCTCTGATGCTTTGGAAGCTCTCTGCAGACCATGGCTTTTGGTGTAGGATGCGACTAAGAAAATGTCAGGAAAGACCTACTAGAACAGCTGAACTTTATTTGGGGTAAATCCGAGGCACTTTAAACGTTGGCAGGTGTGTACTGACTTCTATTTAACATGAGTTTGAGTGTGATTGCTTAATTCTAAACACAGCTACATCCCCAGTTGTAAGAAGGTGTGCACACTTATGCAACCACATTATTTTCGTTTTTTATTTTTACTACCCCCCCCCAAAATAAAGATTTCAGTTTGTTTTTCAATTGAGTTGTACAGTTTACAGGTCACATTATAAAGGTGGAAAAAGTTTTGAAATTATTTATCTTTACCTCTTTTTAAACATCACAGAAATCTGAGATTTTAACAGGGGAGTGTAGACTTTTTATATCCATTGTACATGGTTAAAAAATGAAGCTTTCTAATCCAGAATGAGTGGGTTAACTGAGAATAGAGTGGCTCTGTCTTTCTATTACATGCATACATGTACAAGATGACTCATTTCAGCTGAAGTCCAAATTTCTAAATTTCACAGCCTCACACAAAACTTTGATCCCCTTCATTATTGCTACAATAATAGCTGAACCATGGATCCTTTCTCCGTCTGTTGACCATGTATGGTCTAATCAACTCCTCTTCAAAGGACATAAAACCAGTGACTGAAGGTTTTCTTATAGCTTATTCATATCTGAGGCCTTAGTTGCCAGCAAGTCACACAATGAGATATCACTCATTCTGGCCAGGCATTCTGACACACAGGAGTCGCCTAGTCTGTCTGCTCCATCTTTAACCAGAAAGTATTAACTAGCCTGCAGAGTCGAAGTATACATATTACTTTAGTATTCTGATCCAAAATAAAATCTTTTCATGTTTCTTAAAAACAGCAGCTCCAGACAATAAGTATAATTAAGCATTGAATTTCTCATGCATTTCAGGAGACATTACAAACATCAAAAATACTATCAGATTTCTTTTCTGTAGTATTTTCCAGCTTAAATCAGCAGCCTTCTTACAGAGTCAATCAGTAGTGTCCTCTGTGTTATTTTAATGCAAAGTTTTGATGTATTATGGGGGTGCACCTACCTTGGAGCTTTTCAGTCATTAAGCCTTAGATTAGGGCGGGGTGGTGATAGGGTAAGGAGAGAGGCTAATGCTAAAATGGGAGTAGTGCCCTAATAGGGGCCACATAAGTCTTTGCAGCCAAATATAGGGCTAACAGTGCTGTGGTCTGATAGTGACAGCCCTGCAGGAGACTACATTATAGTAAAACGGTCCTCCAAAGAAACAGCGCTGACTTGAAAATACAGAGGCAAAAGATGGCTTCCCTAATGTTACCTGAACTACAAACTAGTAACTGTTACAATTTGTGGGCAACACATGGCCAGTTGTGACAATAACAGGGACAAGCAGAATGACATACTCTGTCAATATTAGTCCTGATAATATCCCCAACAGTCACCAGTACAAAGCACCATGTTCCCAGCTGTGACCTGTAATGCCTGGATGGTTTTTCTGACAGAATTCCGCTCAAGCTTGGCTTGCATACACACGGTCACACAAAAGTTTGCTGAACTTTTGACCGTCAAGAACGCGGTGACGTACAATACTACGATGGGCTGTGAAAATGAAGTTCAATGCTTCCAAGCATGCGTCGAATTGTTTCCGAGCATGCGTAGGAATTTTTGCGCATTGGAATTGGTTTCTAAACCTGTTGTTCCTAAAACTTGCACTCTCCCTTTGGAGGTCGTTTTATGGGTGTGTCATGTTTTTTCCATGAACACACGAAGAACTGAATAACTACAATCAAAAACAACTCATAAAATTCAACATTTATTTATCAAACATTAAAAAAATAGAAAATATGGCTAATCAAAAAAGATATATAAGGGGCGTTCAAGTCAAACCAGGACTTTCAATTTTTGAGGTATAAAAAAGAATGGTAGTGTTGTGTAGGCAGTAGTAAGTGGCAAGTGCATCCTATTACTGATAGGCGGTACACATTTTGCAGGCCAGTCCAGGGACCGTAATCAAGATGGCAGAAAACAGTGTAAGTGTTTGCATGGAACAGCGTGTGGTGATGACGTTTCTAGTGAACGAAAGCGTAAAACCCGCAGATATCTACAGAGGACTTCAAGCACAGTACAATGATGAGATTCTCAGCCGCAGTAAGACATTTGAATGGTGTAAACGTTTCAAAGATGGCCATATGTCCGTAAGTGATGATCCCTGTCATGGTGGTTCCCAGCCCACAGTAGTCATTTCTGTGAACATTCAACGCATGGAAGGCCTGAATCTGGATAATTGATGCAAAACCTGTCATGAAATTGCAAGAGACAAATCTTTCTGTGGGAACGGTGAGCACAATCATTCACGAACATTTGCATTCTCGAAAATTTAGCATACGTTGAGTACCAAGACGGCTTTCCGCTTTTGCCCGGCACAGGAGAGTTAAAGTCTGCACTGTGTTAAAGGAGAGTTTTGATAGGTAAGGCCAGGATTTTAACCACCACCAAAAAAACTTCGAACAATTGCGTCTGCAGGTAAAGTGATGGCAAATGTTTTCTGGGACAAACGTAGTGTTATTCAAGTCGATTTTTTACCCTGTGGTGCCACTACCAACCGTGAATATTACTATCATGTTCTGAGTGATGTGCATATGATTCTGTGGAAAAAACTGCCTGGTTTGATCATGAAGGGTGTCCTGTGTCTCCAGGACAATGCACAAGCTCATACTGCTCACCGCACTATGTGTACATTATAGCAACTCGGCTGGGAGGTATTGCCACATCCCCCTTACAGCCTGGACCTCGCACCAAGTGATTTACACCTATTTTGACCCCTAAAAAAAGATCCTCGTAGGTCAGCATTTCAGCCCTGATGAAAACGTGAAGCAGGCTGTCTTAGGATGGTTCAGGCGTACTGACAAATATTTCTATGACAGCTTTCCAGGTGTTCGTTAAACACTGGGATAAGTGTATAAATGTAGAAGGGGAGTTTGTCAAAAAATAAATGTAGTTTTCACTCTGAAAGCCGTTCTTTTATTATATAAACTCAAAAGTCTCAGGTTGGCTTGAACGCGCCTCATATTTTGCACGCTAGTAAATAGCATATCACTGGTATAACACTCCTATCCCCCCATGGTACTATAATCATATCAGATCTTGCTGTTGAATAACCATGTCCATGTGGGATGACCCAACACGTTTCAAATATAATTCTTCCTCAGTGGGTGGAGTAGCAATTCATATAAGGGTTCCAAATTGATACGAAATCCGCCAAGTTTAGAAACCGACCCACACCTCCACAGAGTACCCACTAGATCCCGCCAAAGCCCACCAGATGTAGGCACAAGGATTGCTGGAGATACCTCCCAATGGGCACAGATGGCGACAGTATTGTGTGCAAGTCAACCAGATCATGGAGTTAGGAGATCCAACACAAGACAGTTTGGATCTCCTAACTCCATGATCTGATCGATCTGCATACAATATCTCCAGCAAGTCTTGTGCTTGCTTCTACATTTGGTGAACTTTACCGAGACCTAGTGGGTACTCTATGGAGGTGTGGATCTATGTTTTTTGCAACCCTTCAATGAATTGCTACTCCAGCCCCTGAGGAAGATTCATATTTGAAACGCGTTGGTTCACCCCACATGGACTTAGTTACTCAACAGGAAGATCTGATATGATTATTGTACCATTTGGGAATAGGAGTGGTATACCAGTGATTTGCTATGTACCAGGGTGCAATATGTATCTCTTTTGATCAGGTATGTTTTTATCTTACCAGTCTCAAATCTTGGTGAAACTGGCACATGGCTTTAAGTCCCTTCCTACTTTCATCCTGATTGTTATTTGGGTGGGTCTGTCTGCGTTGGTCACATGATCAGATCTATTGTAAAAAAACAGAACTGCTGGTAAAAGAAGTGAGTCAATGGCATCAATGGGAAATAAAACTTCTGTGTTGCTGTGGTTACAGAGCAGAAACATTTGATTTTTAATTAGCATTTTTAGAAAATCCGTTTGTAACGGGAAAAGAAAATTTTAAATAACAATACATTACAAAATGGCTTGTTAAGCATTTATTTATGATGTATCAATTATTGAGCAAAAAGTGGTGGTTTCCCTTTTAAGAGCGGTGTCTGAGTCAACCTGCTTGTGTCCACCCAAATCTTAAATAGCAGTGACGGGTGCATTTGATTGTTGAAAATAGTTGAGAAAATAATTGAGAAAAGTAGAGTATGAGATCGGGCTTGGGTTTCTGGTCTGCACATACATGATAAAGCTCAGGTTTGCATAAGGCTGATTTCACACTGATGCAGTGCAGTCCAACCCATAGAGTTCTATTGGGTCCTGCGGTTTTGAAGCGCACCAAAAATACCACATGGAAGAGTTGTATATGTTTTTTTAGAAAGTGCACCGAAACCGAGCTCTATGGAAAAGTGTAGATGTCATATGTGACAAAACATATCAAGCGGAGCCACATGCTGATGCCATTGCATCCTCCCTGATCCCAGAAGTGCTGGCGTTTTACTTGTTTGCAAACAAATATTTTTAACAAAGCCTTTCATTTTACTTACGGAATGTAAGTGCATTTCTTATATCACTTTAATAAAGTAGCTCATACGGTATCACACTAGTGGGTGCCACAGAAGGATTCTTCACTTAATTGTCTGGTGGTGGAATACTTTATGAACTGTCATTTGAGGAAAACTTCCATGTTTATATCCACGTGGACTGTTTCATTTATATTATATATATATATTATATATATACACAGATTTTTTTTAGTATTTTCTCTTTATCACTTTTTACTTCTAATTTATATCATGTTTTTGTGACTGTTTATAACTTGTCACGAGTCCCAATTTATGTTCACACATTGTTTATTGCATTTATTAGCGTGACTATTTGAGTATTTTGATTTGCACTATGTTTATATCACATGGTTAGTCGCTGCTGTTGTTCACCTATTACAGACTTTAGTGCGGATTCTGAATTGGACTGTAAAAGCGTAGCTAACCCACACTAAACCCAAGGGCACACTGTGCTCCTCCCACGGTGTTGTCAAACTGCACCACATCAGTCTGAAAGCAGCCTAAGGGCTAGTTTACACTTGCTTCAAAACATGGCTTCGAGCACATTTTGTTAAAGCTCTCTGAACGCCAGTCCAAGCTCCTGTCACTAAATAAAATGGTTAGCTTACAGTCCTGTTTACACCTTGCTTTTGCTTGGTGCTTTGCTGGGGCTTCGATGAGCCTTTGGTGCGGCTTCGGCAGACATCCAACGTGAAAAAACAGACCCCTGAGATCTCCCCTTTGAGACAGAGAAAAGCATTGAGGACACAGATTCCCCAGTCCCTTTCGAGCACTAAAGATGAATGAACAGGAGACATAGTTTACTCTGCTCAGTTATCACAGGACACAGGAGTGATCTCGCTCACTGTGTCCAATTCCTGACAGTTTTCCCCACAACTGGTGAGAGAGGAGGGGAGCCGGCTGCGGGGGATGAGGGAGGGCGGAGGAGGAGAACACGGGGGCCTGAGGAGAACGGGGGGCGGAGGACATGGAGGGGGCTGGGGGATGAGCACAAAGGAAACAGCTGGGAATGATTGGTACAGCGGGAGGGACAACTGTGAACACCGATCTCCTTTGTATAGCTTTTTATCTGACAGCCGCGGGAGGGCGAGAAGGAGAAGTGGCTGTAAGCTAAAAATCTATACAAAGGAGATTGGTGTTCACAGCTGATTCCCGGGAGACCGGGAGGTGCTTGCGGGTGTGCGGGCGCCACCGCAGAAATGTGGGAGACTCCCGCACCTCGCGGGGGACTTGGGATGTCTGGCTTTGATGGGGCTGCAGTGGGGCTTCAAGGGAGCTTTGCCATAGACTTCTATGGAGGCTTTGAAGCACCACTAAAGCTATATGGGGTTTAATTTTTGAAGTGAAGCTGAAGCAAAGCAAAAGACTGTAAACTAACCATTTTATTATAGTGACAGGAGCTTTGACTGGCGTTCAGAGAGCTTTAACAAAGCATGTCCGAAGCCTTGTTTTGAAGCTGGTGTAAACTAGCTGTTAATGTGTGTTGAAGCCGAAGCAAGTGTAAATGAGCCCTAAAAGTTGATCATTTAACCACCCACAGCCTCAACACATAAAAGGATCCATTATTCAGTTCAATTTCAGATTTTAGAAATTTCTGTTACTTTTTTATTTTTTTTTCCATAAAGAACATAACAAGGCACAATATTTTAAAGCGGGGTTCCGGCCGCGAAAAAAAAAATTTCAAAGCCAGCAGCTACAAACACTGTAGCTGCTGACTTTAAATAAGTAGACTTACCTGTCCTGGGTGCCCGCGATGTCAGCCGCCCGAGGCCTACCCGTCCCTCAGCTCTCGGGTCCCGGCACCGCCATCCTAACTAAGGGAAACAGGCTTCACTGCCAGTTTCCTACTGCGCACGCGCGAGCAGCGCGGCGCTCTGTGAATGACCCTGTGGTTTTCTGGGAACACACACAGTTCCCAGAAGGCAACGGGGCCACTCACCGAGGAGCAGGACACGCCGCGGAATAGGAAGAGGCAGATTAGGAAGACTGCCTAGCAACAAGGGTTTGAGGTGAGTAAATTTTTTTTTCACGTTTTTTTAAAATTCTTTTGCAGATTTTTGGTGCAATTTTTTTTTTTTAGAGTGGCCCTCCACTTTAAGTTACATTCCTATCAGAAAACAAGATCATTAAAGTTTAAACCGTCAATAGTACTGTTCTGATGTATGCAACACATCTGTACCAAACATCACATGTCTGAGGAAGGGGTCTTGCATAGCCCCGAAATGTTGCACCTTTTTGCTGTGATGTGATTACCTTAGTAAACGTTCGGACATTACTTGAAAACCCATGGTGTGCTGGCGGTCTGTGCTTTGACTTATGATGATACCAGTTTTCAGCTGGTATTTGCCATCGCACTTGCTCACTCCTTGCCTTTTGCAGAAATGTGTACGATGAGAATATTGCACCACATCTGTACCAAAGGTCCATGGACTTCCACTTGCATCTTGGCATTGTGTCATGAAAAAGCTAGTGCTACTGTTTTTTATGCTATTATTATATGATCAATTTTATTCTTACAACCTCCCGAGGTTGCTAACAAGCAAATCTGTGTGACTGGGCTGTAGAAATCTGTGCTATCCAATGTAAACCCTAATTGGATAACATTTTGCTTGCTATATCATAAACCATTTCATATGTACAAGCTGTGCTTCTTCATGTTATCTCTCAATTTAGCCACTAAGCCACAAGCTTGGTGGAAGTATTAAAAGTCAACGAAGTGCAGCTTGTCAAGGAGGGGCAGTATAATTCCCCTATTGTCCATTTTTTTTGTGTTTTTTTCTTTAACCACTTCAGCCCCGGAAGATTTTACCCCCTTCCTGACCAGAGCACTTTTTACAATTTGGCACTGCGTCGCTTTAACTGACAATTGCGCGGTCATGCAATGCTGTACCCCAACAAAATTTGAGTCCTTTTTTTCACCACATATAGAGCTTTCTTTTGGTGGTATTTGATCACCTCTGCGGTTTTTATTTTTTGCGCTATACACAAAAAAAGCAACAATTTTGAAAAAAAAAAACCTACATTTTTTACTTTTTGCTTTAATAAATATACCCAAAAATGTTTTTAAAAAACGAATTTCTTCATCAGTTTAGGCCAATATATAAACTTCTACATATTTTTGGTAAAAAAAATTGCAATAGGCGTATATTGGTTTGCGCAAAAGTTATAGCGTTTACAAACTATGGGAAAGATTTATGGCATTTTTATGGCATTTTTGTTGTTTTTTTTTTTTTACTAGTAATGGCGGTGATCTGCGATTTTTAGCGGTATTGCGATGGACAGATTGGACACTTTTGACACATTTTTGGGACCATTGACATTTATACAGCAATCAGTGCTATAAATATGCATGGATTACTGTGTAAATGTCACTGGCAGGGAAGCGGTTAACACTAGGGGGCGATCAAGGGGTTAAATGTGTGTTCCCTCAGTGTGTTCTAACTGTATGGGGATAGGACTGACTAGGGGAGGAGACATATCGTTGTTCCTACTTAGTAGGAACAAACAATATCTCTCCTTTCCCCGACAGCACAGGGATTTGTGTGTTTACACACACAAATCCCCGCACCTGGCTCTCGTCCACACAATCGCGCATGGCCAGCGGCGATCGCAACTGCCGGCCACACTCATCGGGTCCCCCACCGTGCAGCGGGCGCGCGCCGCCCTCTGGCACCTCTTAAAGGGAATCCTGTATATGTATGGGATTTCACGAAGCGGTGCCATTGTGCCGCAGGAAATGTGCATGAACCGGTTAAAGTGGACCTTCAGTCGTTTTTTCACCTTTCCATCTATTAAATCCTCTGCCCTTGTTTTAACTTTGGAGAGTAAAACATTTTTTTTCTGCAAGTAAATCCCTTATTCAGCCCACTTCCTGTTTCTTGTCTGGTCATTAGCCTAGGCTTATGACATCATAAACAGCTCTCTCCCTCACTCTCGTGAGAGTTTGTCAGGAAGGGAGGTGGGGGGGGGTGAGTCATAAGAGGGCTGGAAGTGTGCCTCTGTGTGTCTGTGTAAATCCAGGAAGTGAACAGGCAGCAGCTTCAGCTGCCCACAGTTAAAATGGATGCAGCCAGACTTAGTGCAGGGAGATTTCTGCAGCATATTTGTATTTGGCAAGTACAGAATCACAGTATAGATAAAATAATATGCAAGGTGGTTGTAAGTAAGCTTCAGAATGGCAAAGATGATTTTATTACAAATTATGTGAGCAGACTGCAGTTCCACTTTAACCACTTGCCGCCCGCTATATAGCAAAATGATGTTGGCAAAGTGGTTTTAATATCCTGACCAGACTTCATATGATGTCCAGCAGGGTAACAGCCGCCGCGCGCCCGTGGGGGCATGCATCGCAGCGATCGGTGGTGCAGTGTGTCAGTCTCTGACGGAGACTCTTTACAACGTGATCAGCCGTGTCCAATCACAGCTGATCACAGTGTAAACAGGAAGAGCCATTGATTGGCTTTTCTTCACTCGTGTCTGTCAGACACCAGTAGAGGAGAGCCGATTGGCTGCTCCTCTGACAGGGGAGTCTGTGCTGATTGATTATCAGCGCAGCCCCCCCCCCCCCGAGGATGCCCACAATGGACCACCAGGGACGCCACTAGGGCCACCAGGGATATCACCACCAGGTATGCCACCCTAGACCACCAGGGATGCCAATCAGTGCCCGCAATGGATGCCAATCAGTGCCCACAATGGATGCCAATCAGTGCCTGCAATGGATGCCAATCAGTGCCCACAATGGATGCCAATCAGTGCCCGCAATGGACATCACTGATTGGCAGGCATTGTTTGGCACTGATTGGCATTCATCCACACCATCAATTACTGTACATCAGTGCTACCTATCGGTGTCCATCCATGCCCATCTGTGCCACCTATCAATGCCCATCTTTGCTGCCTATCAGTGCCCATCTGTGCCACCTATCAGTGCCCATCCATGCCACCTATCAGTGCCCATCCGTGCCACATTTCCATGCCCATCAGTGCTGCATATCAGGGCCACCTATCAGTGCCCCATCAGTGCCGCATATTAGTGCCCATCATTAGTGCCACCTCATTGGTTCCCATCAGTGCCCATCAGTGCAGCCCCATCAGTGAAGGAGAAAACTTACTTATTTACAAAGTTTTGTAACAGAAACAAAAAAAAACATATTTTTTTCAAAATTGTCTGTCTTTTTTATTTGTCTAGCAGAAAATTAAAATCCTAGAGGTGATCAAATACCACCAAAAGAAAACTCTATTTGTGGGAACAAAATGATAAAACTTTAGTTTGGGTACAGTGTTGCATGACCGCGCAATTGTCATTCAAAATGCGACAGCGCTGAAAGCTGAAAATTGGTCTGGGCAGGAAGGTGTATAAGTGCCTGGTATTGAAGTGGTTAATATGCCATTTCTGAGGGCGAGATTCCTGATGGTGACAATAACAAAATGTGCTCTTGTACTGAGCATCGGAACAGCTGTTGGGAGAGAGAAATAGAGCGTTGTCACCTTTTAACAAACAGTGACTGAACAAGGACCTTCATTGCAAGATCACCAGGCATTATTTTAATGAAAGCTGCAGATTTTAAAATATGCTAATAAGCTTTTTTAGATTTTAGTTATTGGGTTTACATCTACTTTAAAAAAAAAAAAAAAGTGTCACCCAAATGAGCAAGATTTGATGGCACAGGCATTCTGTACAGCTTGTGTTAAATGTCATAGTTTAACAAAGTTTTTTTTGAAAATGAACATGGCCGGGGTAATGAATCTTTTCATCTGATTCTGTTTTATGCTTCTGCTTTGTTGAATGTTAAATCCTGCAGAGGTCTTGTTAAACTAGCCCCTGATAATTCAGCGCAGAAGTCCTCCGCTTTAAATGAAGGACACCTAAATGAGATGGCAGGAATCAGCAGCACATGAATTTCATTCACAAAAACATGCTAATTAGCTTTCAAACTAATTAGTGAAAGATTGGCTCTAGAATTCATTATGCTGCAGAGGAGCCATGGGGGTTGCAGGTGCGAAGAAACAGGATACAGTATGTTAAAGAAAAAAAAAGGAATAACATCAAACTTTGAAATATACATTTTTGTGCAAAGAAAATATCTGGTTTGTACACAGGTCATAAGAATTGTATATGGGTGACCTGCAGCTTGGTCCTAATGCAATATGCGACCTGCGGTCTCAAGATATCTCCCTGTAGTTAAAAACTGGAGGCAAGGAAAAACTACTGGGTATTTGCAGGATGGAAGATATTTTTTTTCCAGGTTCAGGCGGTATGCAGGCTATTTCACTTTTTGTGCTTTCTGAGCTGGTTAATGCCCTGTACACACGACCGGTTTTGCCGTCGGAATAAACTCTGAAGGTTCTTCCGACGGAATTCAGCTCAAGCTGTCTTGCATACACACGGTCACACCAAATTTCGACCGTCCAGAACGCAGTGACATACAACACATATGACGGGACTAGAAAAAGGAAGTTCAATAGCCAGTGTCCAATAGCTTCCATCTCGTACTTGCTTCAGAGCATGCGTCGTTTTTGGTGATGAAACGGCGTACAGACGAGCGTTTTTTCCGATAGTAATTTGTTCAGTCGGAAAAATATAGAACATGTCCTCTATCTAAGTCCGTATGAATTTTTGACAGAAAAAGTCCGATGTGGCATACACACGGTCGGAATATACGATGAGAAGCTCCCATCGGACTCTTTCTGTTGGAAATTCCTCTCGTGTGTACGCAGCGTAAGAGGTAACGATCCCAGCAGGCCTGAGGTCTCTATAAACCTCCCAGTTAGGAAGGATGCCCCCATCTTGAAAACGGAACTCTGTGTGTGACACACTGGGGGCAGAAAGCTACCTGTGTGGTGAGATCGAAACTTAGTACACACGGGCCGAATGTCAGGCGACATTGACCGGTTCAATAAAAACTGACCGACATTCTGCCTGTGTGCATATGGCAGCCGATCCGACAGAAAAAGAGGTAAAGAATGCAAACGCCTCAGAGTATGGACTGTTACAAATTGTAAACCATAAATAGTAAAAACTCACTTTTAATTACACAATGAGGGGCACATCTTAATTCATTAAGTATTCATAATTAATTCATTAAGTATTCGTATTCATTAAGATGTGCCTTTCGTGTACTATTTTTTAACATTTCTTTAACATTTTTACTATGTATGGTTTACAATTTGTAACAGTCCATACTCAGAGGCGCTTGCATTCTCTTCTTCATTTACATATCCTGGAGATTGCCTCTGCTTCCCTGCCTAAGGCTGGCCCTGACATATTGGACTTCCTTTACTCTCCCCTCTCTCGTTTGCCACAGTGCACAGCTGTGGAACTACAAGGACTACATAAAATGTAATGCAGCAGGATCTATCATAGTTTTTTTGCGCCACATATGTATGTCGGTCCAACAGAAGCCAGCTGTTCGGGTGGCTTCTGTCGGACGAGCATGCTGGAAAACCAGCAGCCAACCGTCTCCTGGAGTGTTCTAGCGAGGGGTGTGGGTCCCCCGTCCCCCTTCCCGAACACAATAGCACAGCAGGGGAAATTGCAGTACTAACATCGGCCAGACCTGAGCTGTGAGTTTTATTTTCGTTCAACCCAGCAGGTAGTGTGTACTAGGCTTAAGTCTATGCGACTAAAGCTGGCCATACATGGATCAAAAATCAGCTGGTTCAGTTTCTTTTGTTCATTGGGCTAGAGAAGGTTCAGTATCTGAGGTATACCACTGGGAGGGGTGGAATAAAACCCCGGATAAAAAAAGTTCAGGCTATTCAAAGTTGGCAACACCCCACAAACAAGAAGCAGGTTGAAGCATTACTGTTAGCCAGTGTTTTACTCTCCTGACAAGCAGTTCTAAAGAACAATTCTACGTTTTAAGAAAATTAATACAGCATGTACAATTGCTACTCAAGCCATTTAGGAACTAAGAGATACTTGGAGGGTAACTCCAATTTCATGGGGGAAAAAATAGCAATAAAGAGAAAATAATATAGCATATACAATTGCGACACAAGTCACATTGCAATTTAATGTTATTAAAAATTACCTTTCCTTTTCAGTCTGTGTTAAATACCGTTTTTATGGTATTAATATCGATATATTCAATAATTCATACTGATGAGCAAAGTTCCAAGAAAGTCCGTTCAATTCTTGTGTAAAAACTCAAAAATTGATTTAATAATAAAAAAATGCAAAATATTACAAGAACAATATCAAAATGTAGAATGTAAAAATAACATCAATAGTTTATTATATTCTTAAGATGAAGATTGAATCAGATGCATTTCTTTATGTGTGTAGCTGTCCTTGTGGCGAGTCTGCAAAAGATCTGCTTCTGTTACTCACTTTTACTCCTCAAATCTGACCCCCACTTTATCTTAAAAAGGGCTGGTTTAAAAGTTCCTCTGAGCGTTATTGTCCTACATACTCTTCTAATGAGACATAGCTTCCCTCCCACCTCTCTGTCTCCATGCATTGACATTCCTGAGGAGTAGGCAGGAACAATGTGTAAAATCATTTAACGTATACAATATAAGTTTCCCTTACTATATATATTGAAAACCCAATGATCTTATTAATATCCTAATCAAGAAATATTGTAGTATAAGGAACTTATAATCTTAACTAAAAGATGAACTTTTACGTCTTAAGAAATGTGAATCCTTCCTTCTCACAGATGGGGGAAGGTGAAGACCCAGCTCAAGATCCCTAATTACTAACACGTTTGGTTCTCCATAGGAATGTTTATGAAACTTATAACACTATAACTTATAACAATATGTATACTTTCACAAGTATAAAAGACTATATAATTTCACTTTTTCAATAACTAAAAGATATAAATATATGTATGTGTGTGTGTATATATATATATATATATATATATATATATATATATACAACTCAATTATTCTGTAAAGATCTAATCCATTCATTCATTTGTTAATTGATGTATATTAGATTAAAGAAACTTTCTAACAGTCTGCAGCCGCTGTCATTTTTTGAAAATGCAATATGGCTACCTGGAGGTGTTCTGTACACAGAATGTGAACAGAACGCCCCCCCCCCCAGAAACATAATTTCCTGCTTGTTTGATTGGCTCACTGATTTTCCCAGAAGTCTGCACTAAGATACAAGTTAGATTTCAGGCATCCCCTGCAACAAAAATTTCATTTTTGGTGAGTTACTCCCAATAGGAAATGACATCTAAAGGGATGCACGCCCAGCAGCTTCCCTCATTAGTGACCTGCAGGTGCAGCAGCTGATTGATAATTATGAAACCACTCCCATTAGATTCAGTTTACCACATGGACACAGACAAACACACAGGGATTAATAGAGCAGTCCAAAAACAAAATTTAGTGCAATAGGAATTAGCTTGTTTGGTAAGAAACTATTGCTAAAGGGTGATACTGCAGCTTCCCAGAGAAGAGCACTGAGATTTCACCAGTTGTTAATGAATCAAAACAGGACATGATGAAAAAGTTTTGTCCAGAACAGAAACAAAAAGGTAGGAATCTGCAACAAATTTACAATAATAATCTGCAATGTACATCGCCTATGATATTTGTCAACATCATAATAACTCTCTTTTAAAAAAAAAAAAAAAAAAAAGTGGAGCTGCACTTTAAACAGCCTGTGTGCACCCAGGCAGATGCCTTTGTTCTTCCCCAAGCTGCTGTGGAACTCCTATGGAGCCCACCATGAGGGTCTCTGTTATATCTAGGAAAGCATCACTGCGGAAAAAACAGATGCAGAGCTTGCATGCTTAGAGACAAATAATAAGATATTAAAATCAGGCAGAATCTTGGGAACCCTTAAGAATAGATCTGTATTTAGAAAGGCAACAATCCCAAAGGCCAGCCACAACACCCACAGAAAGAGCCTATTTAAGGATCCAAAAAACGGGATCTGCACCTGGGGAGCAACAGGTGGCCAGCCACAAGTCTTTTGCAGCCAGGTAAGAGGAGCTGCTTGCACATCTTATTTGGTCCTACAAGGTGAGGAGGACAAAAAAGAACACGTTGCCTGGGTCAGCCTCAAAATTTATGGGAGGAGGGTCCTTTGCAGTAGGAGCGAGGGCAGAGTCTACCCATTTGTATCCTGCCGTGGAGTTATTTATGGAAGAAAGTCATTAGACTCCATTCACACTAAGTGGGTGCACTATGTGGGTGCAGCGGAATGCATTTTGGTGTGTACAAAAACACACGTGGTAGCAGATGTGTGGGAGTGCCATTAAGTCTGCTAAAGGATTGTGCTTTTCTGTGCATATAAGGTAAGCAGGTAAGCGTGCAATATTGCGTGTGTTCCCAACTTAACCTTAAAGCGGAACTCCACTTTTGTTGAGAAAAAAACATTCCCCTCTGGGTGATCTTTGTACATTGCAAGATTTATAACAACCTCTGTTGCAGATCCCTACCTTGTTATTCTGAGGAAATCCATGTGTGTTTGTCTGTGCCTCTGTACTGAGTGGGTCTAATGGGAGTGGTTTCATAATTAACTGTCAGGTGTGCAGCTGCAGAGCACTAATGAGAAAATCTGCTGGTCCTGCATCCCTTTAGACGTGCTCCTATTGAAGGTATCTCTCCAAATATGACATTTTTGTTGCAGGGGATGCCTGAAATCTGACTTGTATCTTGGGCAGACTTCTGGGAAAATTGGTGAGCCAATCACACAAGCAGGAAATGATGTTTCTGTGGGGGTGGTCAGTACACACTCTGTGTACAGAACAACTCCAGGTAGCCATATTGCAATGCATTCTCACAAAATTACAGTGGCTGCAGATTGAATAGGAAAAGTAATTTTTTAATAACATTCAATTACAATATGATTCGTTTTGCAATTATATGTGCTATATTATTTTTTCTTTATTTGCTATTTTTTCCCCCACGAAAGTGGAGTAACCCTTTTATTGAATAAACTAAATTTGAGCTCCATGCAATTGACGTTGTCTAGGCTGAGATAATACCAGACTGATGTAGTGATGAAGTTTTTCCTCACTCCTCCTCCCCGTGATCAGACAGACTGCACTGGCACTGGGATATACATGATTAATGCCGTCTCTGAGCTAGTATCTTGAGCTAGGTTTACACTATGTGTGAGTGTGGAACTTTACCGCACCCTCATCAAAAACATGCTGCTGTTGCCAGATGTGCGGGGGTGCCATTAATTTGTAATGGCACCCCCATGCACTCGAAACCTCAATGCGTTTTCCCATCCTGCGGCTGTAGTATTTCCATAGGTACCGCAGCCCATTCAAATGAAGGGCTACTAAGCCTGTGCAAATGCAGGCGCAGGGAAAAATGACATAGTGTGAACCTAGCTTTGGTCTAGGAAGTAGACACTGAACCAGTAAGATTTCTGACTGAAGATGGCTCTGCTTTTCTGGAGAAAAAATATATGAAGGCATTATCAGGGAAAATGATATGATCTCTGTGAGAGGCAATAAAACTCTAGGAGGCTTATTTCACATGGGCTTCAGTTTGTATAAGAGAAGTGTGAACAGCAAGCTTTTATGAAACTTGTAGCAAGCTTCTAGCAGGTTTCTCAGAGTGTTTAAAGCACCCTCAGCTCCTTCACCACTCCAGTCACTGCCCTCTGACATGTTTCGCCCTGCTCACCCCACCCCCCACCTCTGTGACCAAGCCCCAGTGAGCAGGGCGAAACATGTCAGGGGTGAGTGGCTGGAGCAGAACTTGCTGGGGCCACATTCATCTACATACTAATGCACTGGGTTGGTGAGCGACGCATGCTCTTACACCTCTGAATGGTGCACTGACACCAGCTCCCTTCACTGATGCCGGCGGGGAGATCTCTATCTCAGCTTAAAGCAGCACTGCAAGTTTCATTTGGATCACCCTCAGCTCCTGTTTGGAAGTGCTATACACAGATCCTGTGCTGACTGTCACTTTAAATTAACTGCTAGCAGGCTTCACCAGGCTTTTAACAAGCTTCAAGTAGTTCCGAAGCCTGCTAACAGCTTGTTTAAAGTGGCAGTCTGCATTCCCATTAGGGTCTGTTCAACATTTTGTACAAACTGATACTAAATGGGACTTTAAGGCCTGTTTTACATGGGCTTCAGCTTGTATAAGAGCAGTGTGAACATCAAGCTTTTATGAAACGATTAATAAGCTTTTGAAAAGCCCTCTGTAAGCTTGCAGGAGCTTTCTCTAAGCCAAGGAGCCTCAAACGACGGCCCTCCAGCTGTTGCAGAACTACACATCCCATGAGGCTTTGTAAAACTCTGACATTCACAGACATGACTAGGCATGATGGAAATTGTAGTTCCTAAACAACTGGAGGGCCTGCTCTAAGCCTTTAAAGAGCCCTTCAGCTTCTCTTTGGAAATATTATACACTCTTAATTGGAGTGCTAATTGTCACTTTAAACAAGCTGCTAGCAGACTTCAGCAGGCTTTCAACAAGCTTCAAGTAGTGCTAAAGCCTGCTGGCAGCATGATTTAAAGAGAAGTATGGTCTTTCAAAAATAAAAACATTTATACTCACCTAGATGGATTCAGCATTGATCTGATGCTACATCTGTCTCTTCAGCCTCTTCAGTGAGAATTGAACAATGAAAGATCGCTCAGCTCACAGCATTCTGTGGGCAGAGAGCCTCTCTGTTCTCCCCTCCAGAGCTCACTGGAGTGCTGGGCTGTGGAGGGGTAGGGAGGGGCTGGCTCAGCCTCTCAGCACATTGCTGAGAGGCTGAGCCAGATGTCTGTCTAGGTTTCTGGGGGGATCCCGACCACATGGTCGGGATCTGTTCAGGACCTGGACCTGCTCTGTGACATTATCCGACAGTGGGCTTCAGCCCTCTGTAGGCTAAAAACGGGTCTCAGGCGTACAGAACGGACTGCACTCCTGTGATCTATAGGAGAAGTACAGCCAAAATAGCTTTGGCTATACTTCTCCTTTAACCACTTGCTGACCAGCTGCAGTACATATACTGCGGCAGGTCGGCTTTATTGCGCGAAAAGACATACCTGTATGTAATTTTGCGCAACAGACAGCGGGGGCGCACGCGCACCCTGATTGGACAAAGGGGGACCCACAATCGTTCCACAGAGAGGCAGAACAGGGATCTGCCAATGTAAAGAAGGCAGATCGCCGTTCTGACAGGGATGGAATCAGAAATCTTCTGTTCCTGCTAAGCAGGAACAGAAGATCTCTGTGTTCATCCAGTGAGTCCATCCCCCACAAAGTTAACAAGCACCCCCTAGGTACACAATTAACCATTTGATCGCCCCTGATGTTAACCCCTTCCCTGCCAGTGTCATTAATACTGTAATAATGTCACTGGTTCCCAAAAAAGTGTCAGTTGTCCGATTTGTCCGCCGCAATGTCGCAGTCCCACTAAAAATCGCTGATCGCCACCATTACTAGTAATAAATAAATGAAAATGCCATAAAAATATCCCATAGTTTGTAGACGCGATAACTTTTGCACAAACCAATCGATATACGCTTATTGGGATTTTTTTTTTCCCAAAAATATGTAGCAGAATACACATGGCCAAAATTGAATAATAAATTAGATTTTTTTTACACTTTTTTATTGGATATGTTTTATAGCAGAAAGTAAAAAGTATTATTTTTTTTTTCCCCAAAATTGTTACTCTTTTTTTGTTTATAGTGCAAAAAATAAAAACCGCAGAGGTGATCAAATACCACCAAAAGAATGCTCTATTTGTGGAAAAAAAAAGGAGAATAATTTTATTTGGATACAACGTCTCACAACAGTTAAGTAACAGTTAAGTCAGTTAAAGTAACGCAGTGCGGTATCGCAAAAAATGGCCTGGTCATTAACCACTTCCCGCCTGCCATATAGCAAAATGATGGCCTGAAAGTGGTTCTGTTATCCTAACTGGGCATCATATTACGTCCAGCAGAATAAGTAGCGATTGCGCGCCTGGGGTGGTGCGACCGCGGCGATCAGTGGTGTGGTGTGTCAGTCTGACACATTGCATCTCCGATCTAGGTAAAGAGCCTATGACGTAGGCTATTTACCATGTGATCAGCTGTGTCCAATCACAGCTGATCACAGTGTAAACAGGAAAACACACAGATCGGCTGCTCTCCTGACAGGGGGGGTCTGCGCTGATAATCAGCGCATTGATTATAAGTGCAGACCCATCGAGGATGCCCACCCATGGCCACCAGGTATGCCCACCCATGACCACCAGAGATGCCCACCCATGACTACCAGGTAAGCCCACTAAAGTCCACCAGGGATGCCAATCAGTGGCCATTAGGGAGGGCACCCTGTGCCCATCAGTCATACCTGCCAGTGCCTCCTGATCAGTGCTGCCTATCAGTGCCATCTATCAGTAGTGCCCATCAGTGCCACCTATTAGTGCTGCTTATCAGTGCCTATCAGTGCTGCATATAAGGGCCTCATCATCAGTACTGCCTCATCAGTGCCCGTCAGTGCAGCCTCATCATTGCTCATCAGGAGAAAAATTACTTATTTACAAAGTTTTGTAAGATCCCTTGCACACTGGGGCGGTTTGCAGGCGCAATTGCGCTAATAAAAGTGCCTGCAAACCGCCCCGAAAGTGCCGCTCCTTGCATTCCAGTGTGAAAGCCCCGAGGGCTTGCACACTGTAGCGATGCGCTGGCAGGACGGTAAAAAAAGTCCTGCCAGCAGCATCTTCGGAGCGGTGAAGGAGCGGTGTGTATACCGCTCCTTTACCGCTCCTGCCCATTGAAATCAATGGGACGGCGCGGCTATACCACCGGCAATGCGCCTCTGCAGAGGCGCTTTGTGGTGGTATTTAACCCCTTCTCGGCCGCTAGCGGGGGGGTAAAACCGCCCCGCTAGCGGCCGCATACCGGCGGTAAAACGCTGCTAATAATAGCGGCGTTTTACCGCCGACGCCGCCCCCCGCCCCAGTGTGCAAGGGCTCTTACAGAAACAAAGAAAAAAAATATTTTTTTCAAAATTGTCGGTCTTTTTTAATTTGTAGAGCAAAAAATAAAAACCCCAGAGGTGATCAGATACCACCAAACGAAAGCTCTATTTGTGGGAAAAAGTGGGGGGGAAGTGCCCGGTATTGAAGTGGTTAAGGGGGTAAAACCTTCCGGGGCTGAAGTGGTTAAAGTGGCAGTCAGCACTCTCATTAGGATCTGTGGTCATCATTTAAAACTAGAGCTAAGTGATACGTTTAAACTCTGCAAATGCTTTGTAAAAGCTTGCTGTTCACTCTGCTTTTATACAAACGAAAGCCCTTGTGAAACAGGCCGAAGAGTAAAGCTGGCCATAGATGGATCGAAATTTAATCCATCTCTGATTGTACCTGCTAAACAGAAATCAATCTCTCAATCAACTTTTGTCGAATGGGAATGTTGAAAAGTTTTGTTCATCAGCTGCTGCAGCTGGTCAGCGGTTTCTGACAGTGAAGGAGTCTCCACTGTCAGAATACAATGGCACAACAGGGTACGTGCCTTGGTCTACCTCACGTGTGTGGATGGGGGAATCAGGTTTTTTTTTTTTTTTCGGCCCACTGACTGAATGGACAAAAAAAAAGTAGTAATCTATGAGCAGTCTTATGCCCCGTACACACGGACGGACATTGATCGGACATTCCGACAACAAAATCCTAGGATTTTTTCCGACGGATGTTGGCTCAAACTGGTCTTGCATACACACGGTCACACAAAGTTGTCGGAAAATCCGATCATTCTGAACGCGGTGACGTAAAACACGTACGTCGGGACTATAAACGGGGCAGTAGCCAATAGCTTTCGTCTCTTAATTTATTCTGAGCATGCGTGGCATTTTGTGCGTCGGATTTGTGTACACACGATCCGAAATTCCGTCAACAGATTTTGTTGTCGGAAAATTTTATAGCCTGCTCTCAAACTTTGTGTGTCGGAAAATCCGATGGAAAATGTGTGATGGGGCCTACACACGGACGGAATTTCCGACAACAAGGTCCTATCACACATTTTGCGTCGGAAAATCCGACCGTGTGTACAGGGCACAACACATGCATTTTTTAGCATGAAAACATATACCTGAAGTTAGGTCCACTTTAAGAATGAAATCAGTTCCTCTGGACATTTTAGGCTATACAGTGGTATGCCAAACTGATCTCAACTGAATGAATCTCAAGCATTACTGTAAAAATTGTCAGTTTTCATATGTATCGTTATGATAGATTGTTATTGCCATGACTTTCCTGATTCCAGTACATACTTTGTGTAGAACATTATATGTGGGGCATCTCACCACCTCTGCTCTTAGACATTTATAAGGGGGGGTTCGCTAAATATTCTCATAGTTGTGGGAGAAAAGGAAACCCAAAAGTGCCTTTTTTTGCACCTTCTTGTCTTGTTTTTTTTGTATTATTTTGCATATGTACCACATGCCTGTGGACTGAACATGACAGATGTGGCAGTTTATGGCTTTTGGATATTTGCTTTGAGTGCTGATGAATGCAGCTAGAGAAAAACTGTCTTAAGTGGGACATACTGTATCAGGAGTTCTCAACGCACTCGGATACCCCTGCTGTACTGTCATTTCAAGTCTTAAAGATGGAAGCTCAGCACAATATCAAGGCAACTAGAGTTTTCAGTAGCTGGTCAGCAGTGGCAGCTTGTGTTTCTCAAGTGACCTGTTTCCTTTGAAGAGTTTTCCTTCCTTCAAAGAAATTACGGAAACCCCCTTCAGGTAACTGACGTCTGGCACCCTGTCCTAGATTGTTCAACTATTGTTGTCTGTAGCTATAGACTGTAATAGAGATTATATTAGGAAGCAGCAGGCGTCAGTGAGCTAAAATAAAAGGCTTCTTTTTTTTTTTTTTTTATGAATTTAATTTATTTATTATTTTACACTTATTTAATAATGTTTTAATTTTAGGTTCTATTTCTAAAGTGCAGCAACCTGGCCGGTGCTACCAATTGGCAAACTAGGCAGCCGCCTAGGGCACACTGCTGCCTAGGGGCACTCAGCTGCTGGTTTCCCTCTATATCTGCATGCTCTGCAGGCTGCAGTTTGTAACTAACTCAGTCCCACAGGTAGTGTAATTAGAGGTGCAGCGCAGCACTGGAGTCAGCGCTAAAGGAAGTGCCTTCTGTCACATGGGCAGGGCAAAGGGGGTGGAGCCAATGGGGGCGGAAAAATGAGGTTTTCGGCTAGGGTGTCAAAAATCCTTGCACCAGCCCTGTAAACAAGAATAGTCCATCTTGTATGGGTTACTGCACCTACTGTAAAGCGACTTTGTGAGAGACTCGTCTGAAGTCTGTATAGAAACCACCACCTTGGGAGTGTTGATCACTTGGTCCCCTCCTGCATTCTCACCTGGAAATGTGTTGGATTTTAAGCAGTTCTTGTTCTGCTAGGGAGGGAAAGATTGGAGGAACAAGTGGTTGGACAGGAGAATGTTAACAATCTTCTTTTGCAGGTTGTGATTTTTTACATTTTGTAATTGAGCACCAGAGTCTCTTTAAAGAGAAACTTCACTCTTTATCATAAAATGTTATGTAGCCAGGTACTGGACTACAGACAAAGATCTTGCTTTGAAATGCATTTGTTTTTCTGCCCCTTCTGCTGAGTTGTTAATGTTGCTGCACTGTTCTCCCCCGGCCAGCAGGGGGAGAGCCATGTTACCTCAAGCCTATAGACTTTAATGGACAACGCCTGGAATCCTGGGAGATTTAGTTCAAGGCCGCAGCCATTTATTGAAATGCCTGTCTTGCTAAACTACAAATCCCAGTGGCCTGTGTGTGGCAGAAGGAGCAAGGAGGGCTTTATATTCCTTGCCTGGGAATAGCCTGACCTCTTCGTGCCATGGGTTCTGAGCATTACAGACCTGTTGGAATGAACCATTCAAGAGAGAGAGCCTGCGAGTAAGCCTGCAAGAGCATGGGTTGGAATGGCCATTTGTTTGGTTCATGTAGTGAGGCTGATGCCGAGAGACCAGCACATCTCCCAGACCAGCTGAACTGTCGGTCAGCAACCTTAGGATCGGCTTAAGAGGGCGCCCCTTCCACCACAAGGCTTTATAGCCCTAACAAGCAGTTGGTGAGTGGGCTGCCAGCCCATCTGTATCACTAATAACTTACAGACCCACTGAGAGTAGGATACCTTTAGTATTCCCCTCATATTTAAATACCACCAGCTGATATCCCAGCCACTTAAAGTGGAGGGCCACCCTGAAAAAAAAAATTGCACCAAAAATCCTAAAAAATTTAAAAAAAAAACATTTGAAAAAAAAAAATGTTAAACTTACCTGAACCCTTGTTGCTAGGCAGTCCTCCTAATCTGCCTGTTCCTATTCCGTGGTGTGTTCTGCTCCTAGCTGAGCGGCCCCGTTGCCTTCTGGGAACTGTGTGTGTTCCCAGAAAACCAGGTGGCCATTCACAGATCGCTTGCGCAGTAGGAAACTGGCAGTGAAGCCACAAGGCTCCACTGCCTGTTTCCCTTACCTAGGATGGCGGTGCCGGGACCCGAGAGCCAAGGGACGGGTCGGCCTCGGGCGGCCGACATCGCGGGCACCCAGGACAGGTAAGTCTACTTATTTAAAGTCAGCAGCTACAGTGTTTGTAGCTGCTGACTTTAACATTTTTTTTTAGCTGGCTGGAATCCTGCTTTAAATCTACATCATGTTATTGCAATCTCAGGGTGCAGTTATACTACAGCTTTGCCACGCACCTCTTGGCTTACGAGTGTTCTGCCTCGCCTTGTTTAAGCTACATCACCCACTGCCTGCAGAATATAAAGACTGCCTCTAGTGCACCACCAGTCATCTAAGGGCCCCAGCATTAGCCGGCAGAAGATCCACCTTAGAGAATGCCCCTTTTATTAACTTTAACAGCCCCTTCTTTTTTTCGTTTCCTTACTATGTTAATGCAGTTTAACGCTGCAATTGTGTTCATCCAAACTATCCAAAACTATCGGTCAAACAGTGACTGTGTCAGATGCAGTCACTTGTTCATTTATTCAGCCGAAGCTGCCTGAATACTAAAGCCAGTAATGAAGGTCCCTTGGATGTGAAAATCTGTTAATTTTCTCTTGTTCAGCCTTTGTGGTAGGTAAAGTCTGAAGATTTCATTGAGTATGCTGGATGAGTTTATGATGGTAGGCAATAGGACATGTCCTTTTCAACGATGCATTAACAGTAGAGAAAAAAAGGATTGTTCCTCGAGTGATATAGACCAAAAGAAGGATATTTATAGAACATGTACTATCATTTTTTATGTTGCACATGACATAAAAGAGCACCTAGTACAATGCCAAATATAAATGTAGAAGTTTTAAGATATTTTCAGATTAGAGCATTTAAAAAACAAGCTCTGGAGAGAAGAATTTCTTTAAGAATTGGTGACTTCTCCTTAGGGTCACCATACAAGGCATAACAAAAACAGCAGGTGATACAACAGATTAAGGCATTTCTTGTGAATACCGTGCCATGTAGTGGCTGAGACAAGTTAATGAGAACTTCTGAATGTCATAAGGGCTTGTTACTGCATGCAGAGATTCTCAGTCATGGAAAATCTCTTCAGGATGAAGTGCTGATCGTTCCCTTTGCTATATAGAAAAAGATCATACGTGCGCTGGATTTCTTTTTTTCTTTTCGTTTTAGACAAGGTAGAGAAGGGTTACAACCTATGATAAATATCACTCCTGCAGATGTACACTAACGAGATGTGTTTACTGAGTTTTAAACACTGTTTAGTGCTATACGCTGTCAGATTATTATTGCTGTTGGTGTCCAAACCAGGAAGACTTAAAGGAGAAGTACAGCCAAAGCTTGTCCGTTCTGCACTCCTGTGACCTGTTTTCAGAAGACAACGGGCTGAAACCCGCTGTCGGCTGATGTCACAAAGCCGGTCCAGGCTGGGGAAAGATTGCGACCATATGGTTGGGATCCACCCACGTGCCTGGACTGGCACCTGGCTCAGCCTCTCAGTGAGTCATTGAGAGCCTGAGCCGGCCACTCCTGCCCCCTCCACAGCCCAGTGCACCAGTGAGCGTGGGGACCGATGCTGCATCCACCTAGGTAAGTAGAATTTAAAAAAAAAGATTTCCATACTAATCTTTTAGGAAAATAGGAGAATAAGTAACCCCCTGGTACTGATGGGACTTTAACCACTGCGGCAGGTTGGCTCTATTGCGCGAATCGCCGTAGCTGTACGTCGGTTCGTGCAATAGATACAGTGGGTGATGCGCGTGACCGGAGGCTGCGGTGTCCGCCGGCCACCCGCGATCGCTCTACAAAGAGCCAGAACGGGGATCTGTCAATGTAAACAAACAGATCCCCATTCTGTCAGGGGAGTAGAGAGAGATCATCTGTGCCTAGTGAATAACCCCTTCCCTGCCAGTGTCATTTATACAGTAATTGGTGCATTTATATAGCACTGATCGCTGTATAAATGTCACTGGTCCCAAAAAAGTGTCCAGTGTTCGATCTGTCCACTGAAATGTCGCAGTCTCACTAAAAAACTATGATCACGGCCATTACTAGTAAAAAATAATAAAAATGCCATAAATCTATCCCCTGTTTTGCAGACGCTATAACTTTTGCGCAAACCAATCAAAATTTGCTTATTGCGATTTTTTTTATTTACCAAAAATATGTAGAAGAATACATATTGGCCTAAACTGAGGAAGAAATTTGTTTTTCTTATATTCTTTTGGGTGATATTTATTATACCAAAAAAGTAAAAAATATAGATTTTTTTTCTAAATTTTTGGTTATAGCGAAAAAAAAAATGCAGAGGTGATCAAATACAGGAAGTGCCCAAGTTACGAACATCCGACTTGCGAACGACTCCTACTTACGAACGGGACAGCGGGCACATTCGACAGACCATTTTTCGACGGTGGGCACATTCGACGGCCCCTTTTCGACGGCGGGCACATTCGACGGAACATCGGAAAACAACATATCTGCTGTTCTACCCATGCTGTTCCGACTTACGAACATATTCGACTTAAGAACAAACCTACAGTCCCTAGCCCGTTCGTAACTCGGGGACTGCCTGTACTAGCAAAAGAAAGCTCTATTTGTGAGGAAAAAAGGACAATTCTTGTTTGGGTACAACATCGCATGGCCGCGCAATTGTCGGTTAAAGCGACGCAGTGCCGTATCGCAAAAATGGCCTGGTCATTAAGGGGGTAAATCCTTCCGGTCCTTAAGTGGTTAATGGCAACTTAATTTAAAAGGAGATAAATAGTATTGTATAAAGCATGTCCATTTATTCATACATTCAAAAAAAGGTGTATACATCACCAATTATATAAAAAATCCTCAAATGATGAAAGAGCTGGTTTATATGGGTTATGTACAATATTGCGACCCCTGTCTTCTCTCTGTACTGACGCGTTTCAGGAAGGGTTCAATCCTTTCTTCCGGGGTGTTAAGAGAAGGTCACATACATTATTAAATTCATCCACATGAAAAGCATGTTGATGATCATCACAGATGTATGGAGAGGTTTCACTGTGCCACAACTCGATTTGCCCCCAAAGGAACAACCGGGGGGGTCCCACACATTCCACACAAGGATCCCCCCTATGTAAACCACTCAGCGTAGCCGTGGATGGCCAGGTGTATAGGGAAAAAGAAAAATGGAAAGAATCTGGGGATCTTAAGGCTCAGTGACACAAGCAGCAGTGCCCCATACTTACCTTTTAAAGAAAATAAGTATTGCCACAAGTACAAAGTGCTTTTTTAAATGCCCCAGGGGACTCAGTACACATCGCCCTTGCCCTCCTTCACAGACTGAATACATAATGATAGGCATTTCTATGGGGAAGTTACAGCCATCACTAAAGGCTCAGCCCCTTCTCAATTCTGCAGCACTCCACATTCTTTTGTAGCACTGTCTGTGCTTCCTCTGCTACCTTACTTGTATATAAATTACTATCTTTACTGAGCCCAGACACACTCGCTATTTCTTTCGGAGGTGACAGAATTATCAAGCTGCAGTGGCTGCAGAATTCATAAGAAAACAGAAGCCAATCTCGTAAAGGGTAACGCCACTTTCGAGGGGAAAAAAAAAAAGGTAAATAAAAAAGTATATATATATCGCATATACGATTGTGATTGAATGTTATTAACCACTTCAGCCCCGGAAGGATTTACCCCCTTCCTGACCAGAGCACCTTTTGCAATTCGGCACTGCGTCGCTTTAACTGACAATTGCGCGGTCATGCAGCGATGCACCCGAACAAAATTGATGTCCTTTTTTCCCCACAAATAGAGCTTTCTTTTGGTGGTATTTGATCACTTCTGCGGTTTTTATTTTTTGCACTATAAACAAAAAAAGAGCGACAATTTTGAAAAAAAAAGCAATATTTTTTTCTTTTTGCTAAATAAATATTATGAATAAATATCGCCGAAAAATATATATAAAAAAAACACATTTTTTTCCTCAATTTAGGCCGATATGTATTCTACATATTTTTGGTAAAAAAAAAAATCGCAATAAACGTATATTGATTGGTTTGCGCAAAAGTTATAGCGTCTACAAAAAAAGGACAAATTTATGGCATTTAAAAAATTTTTTTTTTTCATTAGTAATGGTGGCGATCTGGGTTTTTTATCGTGACTGCGACGTTATGGCGGACACATCGAACACTTTTGACACTATTTTGGGACCATTGTCATTTATACAGCGATCAGTGCTATAAAAATGCACTGATTACTGTGTAAATGACACTGGTGGGGAAGGGGTTAAACACTAGGGGGCGATCAAGTGGTTAAGTGTGTCCTAGCGAGTGATTCTTACTGTAGGGGGGATGGGCTACCACTCACATAACAGAGATCACTGCTCCCGATGACAGGAAGCAGTAGATCTCTGTCATGTCACAAGGCAGAACGGGGAAATGCCTTGTTTACATAGAGATCTTCCAGTTCTTCCGCTCCGTGACACGATCGCAGGCACCCGGCGGACATCGAGTCTGCGGGACCTGCAGGCACGTGCCCACAATGTCGCGTCTTAAAGGGTACGTACCTGTACGCCCATTTGCCCAGCCGTGCCATTGTGCCGACGTATATCATCGTGCGGTGGTCGGCATATGGTTAAAAATGATCTTTCCTTTTCAATCTGCAGCTCTGTCATTTTCTGTAAAATGCAATACAGCTTCTTGGAGGTATTCTGTATACAGATATATAATTTCCTGCTTGTGCAATTTGGCTCACTGATTTTCCCAGAAGTCTGCATTAAGATATAAGTCAGATATCAGGCATCCTCTGCAACAAAAATTTCATTTTTGGTGTAATACTCCCAATAGGAAATCACATCTAAAGGGATCAAGGCCCTGCAATTTTCCTCATTAGAGCCCTGCAGCTACAACAGCTGGTTAATAATTCATAATTATGAAATTACTCCCATTAGATTCATTTACCACATGGACACAGACAAACAGGGGTTTCTTCAGAATAACAAAAGGTAGGAATCTGCAACAAAGTTTAAAATTGTGTTAAAATCCTTGCAATCTACATAGATCACCCAGAGGGGAATGTTTTATTCTCAACAAAAGTGGAGTTACTCTTTAATAATCTCCTCCAAAATAGCAGGTGGATCTTGTCTTAAGCCCCATACGCACCATTAGATTTTCTGCAGATTTTTGTCTTTAGATTTACTAAAAACATGTAGTGCAAGGGCCTGATTGCATGCAAATTGAAACTCTTCAGGTTTGACCTCATATTCTATGGTTTGGGTAAATCTGAAGACAAAAATCTGCAGAAAATAGTGTGTATGGGGCCTTAGTGCACTGTAGCACTACCCCCACATTGGCCACTCTACATTTAACTGGTTCTTTCCCAGGTCAGTGAAGAGGTAGCAGGCACACCGCAACAGTCCCTTCACTCTGGCTCATTGAACAGTCCAGGGGTTTGTCTTTTGTATTTTATTGCTTGTAGAAACTTAGGAGGGGATTAGGGGGTGATGTGGGATATTCCAAAGTGCTGGAGAACAATTCTGCAGAGCACACTTTCCTCTCTCTAAACATCAGCAGCACACTCTTTCACTCACAGCTGGGAACCATAAGGATAGGGAACCATGAGATTGATTTGTAGAATAGGTGTAGCTAGACTGGAACAGTCCATAGGTTCATGCTGGAGACCAGGAAGTCGATTTGGCACAGAACAAAGGCTCTACTCACAGAATCCTGGAACAAGTTCAGTCCATAGGTGCACCCTCTTGTAAAGAATTTCAACATCCAGGAGCCAGAGGGAAGCGGCCCCCTCTCTCCGCTCACTGATCCATTCCCTGGGGAGGGAAAAAAGACAATCTCCTCAGTGTTCCTCAAGGATATTTTAAAAGCAAACCTTCCACCATCTGGGCACACCCTCTAGGGGTTGGCTAGATCTTGCTCAATAGCCAGGCTGGACATTTGAACTCTCCCTCCCTAACCTCTAGAAACTGCTCCTAGAGGCAGGGGGAAGCAATCAAACTCCCAGCCTGTGAAGCCCTGAACAGACCAGACCATATAATCATGTTCCTGTGATTACAGAAGAAGCCAAAAATTAAATTTACCTAGCAGCCTAACTAGGTGGGTGCTACAGTCATGTAAGTGAGCAGAGGAGGCACAGACAGAGCCTGGACACCTGGCAGCTTGCAGTGGGGGGTAGTGTGGTCTCCTTCATCCAGTGTTATCAGATAGCAGTGGAAGAGATGAGGGGTCAGCTATTTGTAACCCCAGCACAGATTTAGATGGGATCAAGTGTTCTGTGGACTGGGTCCACTCCCCTGGGGGATTTCGAAAACGTTTTGTACTGGTTGCAATACTACTTCTTAACCCTACTGGAAGTGATAGAAAATCATGCAATGGGGACAAAAAGGAAACTGTTTTTATGTAGAGCTCATAAAAAAATAATGGAGAACTGTATTGAAAAAGTGAAGAATTGCTAGGTTGTAGAGAATATCTGTGAATGTTAAATGTGCCTAAACAGTACGTGGAAAGAATACATTTTATCTTAAATTCCTCTTAAAAAGCAGCAAACTTTCTGAGAGTGTGCCTAGGAACTCCTCTGCCTACAGCCTCCAGTTTGAGATGTAAGCACTGCTGCTTCTAGACGACAGTCTCAGAAGGTTTAGAGTGAGATTTGGAGACGTCATTGCTGTACTGCTCAATGTTTTCTTTGCTGGAGGCTCTGACATGAGGAAGCAAAACCCTGTCTCTACCAAGATGGCAGCCAAATGCCAAACATCTATCAAATGCAGGAACACAACACCAATCTACAAAAGCCTAAACCAATGCTACATATATCTCATCAATGGAGGCTATGTCTAGTAATGCCTGTAGTCCTAACAGGCGCAATTTCTTCTTTAGCTCTGTGATGTGCAGTGAAAGGGTTTGTACATCTAAGATTGATCATTCAGGTGTTTATATTTGTTAGGTTGTGGAATTATCCATTTATTTAGAGATTTTGAAGGTAAATTCTCTGTATATGGGTCCTTAAATCCACCAACATGCTGCAACCATAAAAAAAGAGTTTCACTCTTTCTGTTGGTGACTGGAGGTTAGAGCTGTGCCATAAACAGGAGAGACCAGTCCTGATTTAAAATGTGGGTCAAATTCACAAGCAAGCGCAAATAAAGAGAAAGTGAAGGTTCAGCAAAGTGGGATTCCAGATAGCAAAGATAACTTGCAACAAATTTGTAACAGTGTTTAAGTGTAAGTCTGGTAACTTGCTGCACATTTTCACTGGCAAATTGTACACTTGCAGGGCACTTGAAGCACAAGTTCTAGTTGGCACTTTTCCAATTTGTAGAAAATGTGCATGGCAAGTCTCTAGCAAGAGCAAAGTTGCAGTGGTAAGACTACAGCAAGAGCTCTGCAAGTCTACAGCATTAAAATTCAGCCACAGTGACCCCTGTGGTGGGATGACCACTGCACAACATAACTAAACCAGACATTGCAGTAGCCTTGCAGAATGTTTGAAAAGAAAGTTGATCTGGAGTCATGCAATGCAGACTTGCTGCAATTGTGCAACAAACTTGTGAAGTCTGGCAATAGCTTGGCAAGTAATTTTCAAACTTGTAGCACAATTGCTTGCTATCTGGGATTGGTCTGTTTTCTGTGCTTCAGTTCTCAAGTCTGCTAACCTGTTGCAGCCAATATATGTGGGCATTATTCTTCTTGTTGGTGAATGGGGCAGAGTTGGGCCATAAGCAGTAGATTATTCAATAGAAACATGTGAGTGAAACCCACAAGAACGTACAGCAGACCTAGTATCAGTAAAAACTCTGCAATGTTGTGTGACAGTATATTAATGCTTTTATATTCTTTTTGTTGATGATTAGTAAACATCAGGTCAGTAACGTGAAGCCAACAAGGGCCCCGATATTAATACATGCAGCACAGACACATTTTACCAGGTGTCCATCCGTCAGTAAATGTGTACTCAACTTCCGCATCTTCAGTGTTGTAACTAGACTGAAATAAATATCTCGCTTGCCTGGCATTGATTTTATTATCAGTTCGCAAGAGATGTTCCCCTCAAGAGCAGAATGAGGAATCTCTCCTGTACACCAAATTAATTTAACATTTTAGCTTTTCTCAGGATACTCACTTTATTTTGATGCCTGAGTAGTTTTATAATAACAGCCTACAGTTTAATATTTAAAATATTCTTTCTTTTTTATCGCAAATTCAGTGCTGTATTTAGGAACATTGCTGGTTTCCCTAACAACAAATGTGTTGTATGTGAGATGTTGTTAAAGCCCAACTCCGGGCACAATTATGTTTGGAAGTTTTGATGTGTAAGCAAAATGTTAACTAGCCTCATTTGTGATACATTCCTGGATCGCTTGATAGTACATTGCAATGAATACTTCTCTTTCTGACAGATAGTACAGATCCTGGTGTACTTCTTACCCGCTTCGCATAGGGGAGTGGCCAATCTAAAAGACTGCAGTGCTAGTATTATTTTCCTGTCCCCCGGCCAGTCACAGAAGACACAGGGGGAGATTTACTACCTGACGCACACTGACCATTACACTCACCTACCTGACATAGACTGACCTACCTGACCCACACTGACCTACCTGACCCACACTGACCTACCTGACATACACTGACCATTACACTCACCTACCTGACATACACTGACCATTACACTGACCTACCTGACATACACTGACCATTACACTCACCTACCTGACATACACTGACCATTACACTGACCTACCTGACATACACTGACCATTACACTCACCTACCTGACCCACACTGACCTACCTGGCCCACACTAACCTACCCGACCCACACTCTCCCACTTGACCCACACTCTCCTACCTGACATACACTGACCTGCCTGACCCACACTGACCTACACTGACCTCCCTGACATACACTGACCATTAGACTCACCTACCTGACATACACTATTCTACCTGACCCACACTGACATACACTGACCTACCTGACCCACACTGACCCACTTGACCCACACTGACCTACCTGACATACACTGACCATTAGACTCACCTACCTGACATACACTGACCTACCTGACCCACACTGACCTACCTGACCCACACTGACCTACCTGGCATACACTGACCATTACACTCACCTACCTGACATACACTAACCTACCTGACATACACTGACCTACCTGACATTGACCTACCTGACCTACACTGACCTACCTGACATACACTGACCTACCTGACCCACACTGACCTACCTGACCCACACTGACCTACCTGACCCACACTGACCTACCTGACATACACTGACCTACCTGACCTACACTGACATATCTGACCTACCTGACATACACTAACCATTACACTCACCTACCTGACATACACTGACATACACTGACCATTACACTCACCTACCTGACATACACTAACCTACCTGACCCACACTGACCTACCTGACCCACACTGACCTTCCTGACCCACACTGACCTACCTGACCCACACTGACCCACCTGACCCGCGCTGACCTACCTGACATACACTGACCTACCTGACATACACTGACCCACACTGACCTACACTTACCCACACTGACCTACCTGACCTACACTTACCTACCTGACCCGCACTGACCTACCTGACCCGCACTGACCTACCTGACCCGCACTGACCTACCTGACATACACTGACCTACCTGACATACACTGACCCACACTGACATACCTGACCCACACTGACCTACCTGACATTCACTGACCTACCTGAGCAACACTGACATACACTGACCCACACTGACCTACCTGACCCACACCGACATTATACACTGACCTACCTGACTTCAGGTGGCATTACCTCCTCCTCATCCTCCAGTTCAGCTGTAGTGTGTGGTGCTCCCGTAGAGTAGATAGCAGGGCCAGGCATTCCAGGTAGCTAGAGCCATGACACACGAGAGGAGAGCTGCCCGAGTGCAGAGTGGGGATCTTCTCACAGTGGTGCGGCGGCCGCATTGTAATTCCCACCTTCTGGAGCCTGCAGCGTCTATGATGGACGTCACACGTCCCGCGGCCCCCGCATTGGACCAGTGGGTCGTCCATCATAGGCACTGCAGGCTCAAGAAAGGGGACCTGCTATGTCACTCGGTCACGCTCGGGTCAGCTTCTAACCTTAGCTTTTTCAATTAGGCTTTGACAATAAAAGCTGATTACTATGCACAGCTGCACCAGATTCTGAGTGCCCCAGTTTTAGTAAATCTCTCTCAGAGCATTTTGTTATTGACCAAGGAGAATGGGGTAAAAAGAAAGGCCACTGGTGCTGCAGTCTAAAAGACCTGCAGCTATCATAAGCAGAGTGGGCCAGAAGTTTAGCGAGCGCTGTACTATCCGTCTGAAAGGAAAGGATTTCACTTTAAAATATAATCAGTACACCAGGCTGTCAAATTAAACCCAGCATAAGATGTGTTATTTACTAAAATAATCTGAAATAAAATTATGGGTGGCTTGGCAACAAGAATACACATTACGAGATTGTCGTTAAAAATTCACACTTTAAAAGAGTTGTAAAAGCAGAAGGTTTTTTATCTTAATGCATACTATGCATTAAGATAAAAAAAAACCTTCGGTGTGTAGCAGCCTCCTCAGCACCCCCCTAATTACTTACCTGAGCCCCATCTCTGTCCAGCAATATCCATGAGTGTCTTGGCAATCCGGGACTCTCCTCCTGATTAGCTGAGACACAGCAGCGGTGCCATTGGCTCCCACAGCTATCAAAGTCAATCAGAAGAGGGGGGTGTGGTCAGGTCGGGGCTCCGTGTCTGAATGGACACCGGGAGCTGTGACTCGGCTCGGGTCCCCCATAGCAAGCTGCTTCATGTGGGGGCACTGAACAGGAGGGAGGGGCCAGGAGCAGCGAAGAGGGACCCGAGAAGAGGAGGATCCGGGCTGCTCTGTGGAACTTTTTCTGACCGAAAAATTGAGAACCTGCTCTCAATCTTTTGCTGGCAGGAATTCCGTCAGCAAAAGTCTGATGGAGCATACACACGGTCAGAATATCCGACTAAAGGCTCTGATCGGACTTTTGCTGGCGGGATTTCCGATCGTGTGTAGGGGGCTTTAGAGCCCGTTCCCTACACACACTGGTTTTGGCACCTACCCTGGAGGATACAGAGGTGCCAGATTTGACACAAGCATCTTGCAGTGTGTGAAAATGGATGCTGATTGAGCTTATGATCACCCCTTGCAAGAAACTGTTGCCCAGGAGGCTAGAAACTTTCTGTTTTTATATACTGTATCCCAAGTGAGAGGACTTTCTGTTGTTTCAATAAATAAATGTTTTACACCAACTGTTTTTTCCATGTCGCTCCATCAACATGAACTATTTTTAATCATTATTCTGCCACCATTAGTATATATTACAATATAATATATTTATTTGTTTTAATCTGCTTCCTGGTTTCTGGCCTAGGCCAAAATCATGTCATATATCCTAGGAGTGTTAAAGGGCAGGTTTTTGATTTCATCGGGAGGAGGGGTTTCTCAGCGAAGTACACCTTCCTGCCAGCATGCCTAAACTAAGGGCAGATAAATTCAGTGAAATAAATGCCAAATTAACATTCTGTCCTTACTCAAGATGGCCATGGCTAGAAATGCTAGGGTGGTGTTTTTCAAAGTGATTTCTCAACAAAATATAGCATTGAACATTGATACCTTAGATCAGGGGTGCTCAACCTTTTGAAGAGTGAGGGCCCCTTAAGTGATTTGGTACCAGGTTGCGGGCCACAATGAACCATGGGGTTTTTACACCCCCAAACATATACGAGCTCTTACCAACCTGAGCCCCCTATAAGGCTGCTTTCACACTGATGTGCTGTGGTTTACCCGCACCGGGGTTGCAACGCAGTGCACCTGTGGCTTTCCTACGGGTTAGCTGCGCTTTGCCTTAGACTTCTATAATATCTTGCAGGTGTGGTGAACTTTTCTGAAGACTTACCAAAACTCCTGCATTCGGGAAAGCTTTTCCAACTTCTCCTGGGATCGCTCTCTAGGCTGCTAGAAATGTCCCAGGGGAAGTGCACTTGGTATGACTCCACCTGGGACAGCTTATGCAGCTCCAGCTCCCTCTGTGGCCGCCTGCTGCCGACTACATGCACTCTGATGCTCTGACAGAGGGTTCACCTTCCAGCAGGATAATGACCCCAAACACACTGCTAAAGCAAGACTTTAAGGGGAAACATGTAAATGTGTTGGAATGGCCTAGTCAAAGCCCAGACCTCAATCCAATAGAAAATCTGTGATCAGATTTAAAGATTGCTGTTCACAAGCGCAAACCATCCAACTTGAAGGAGCTGGAGCAGTTTTGCAAGGAGGAATGGGCAAAAACCCCAGTGGTGAGATGTGGCAAGCTCATAGAGACTTATCCAAAGCGACTTGGAGCTGTGATAGCTGCAAAAGGTGGCTCTACAAAGTATTGACTTTAGGGGGGTGAATAGTTATGCACATTGACTTTTTCTGTTATTTTATCCTATTTGTTGTTTGCTTCACAATAAAAGGAAAAAAAAAAACCTCCAAAGTTGTGGGCATGTTCTGTAAATTACCAGTTGCCGACCGCCGCACGCCGATAGCGTGGCCGTGCCTGCAAGACCGGCAGACTCAATGCCCACTGGTCTCCCGGCGATCACGTCACGGAGCCTCAGAACGGGGAAGTGCACGTAAACAAGCCATTTTCCCGTTCTGGCTTGTGTCATAACAGAGATCACCTCTCCCTGTCATCGGGAGCAGTGATCGCTGTCATGTGACTTGAAGCCCCCCCCCCACCCCCACAGTTAGAATCACTCCCTAGGACACACTAAACCCCTTCATCGCCCCCTAGTGGTTAACCCCTTCACTGCCAGTGTCATTTACACAGTAATCAGTGCATTTTTATAGCACTGATTGCTGTATAAATGACAATGCTCCCAAAATTGTCAAAATTGTCCGATGTGTCCGCCATAATGTCGCGGTCCAGATAAAAATCGCAGGTCGCCGCCATTACTAATAAAAAAAATTACAAATAAAAATGCCATAAAACTAAAAAAAAAAACTAAAAATAAAAACCGCAGAGGTGATCAATTGCCACCAAAAAAAAGCTCCATTTGTGGGGAAAAAATGACATCAGTTTATTTGGGCACAGTGTCCCACGACCGCGCAATTGTCAGTTAAAGCAATGCAGTGCCGTATCTCGAAAAATGGCCTGGTCAGGAAGGTGATAAAACCTTCCGGGGCTGAAGTAATTAATAATAATATTAAAATATAATGTTGAGGTTGCTAGATACTGAAGTAGAGGGAGAGGTTTGTATTACTCGTTTTTCAGCACCAATTAGAACATAAAAGTAGGCGATTGATTGCGGTAAGCAGCCCAGGCATTTTCTGAGGCTTCATACAACAATCCCGTAAAATTTTAGTTCTGTTCTATAAATCTCACACTTCCAGGTATGAAAATTTTTAACGGTTTCTGCTCACTAAAGATGTTTTGCCATGACTGAAAGCCCCCCTATTATTTCCGAAAGCAAGCTGGGAAATCTCTGGGGGACAGAGTACAAGAACATGACGTTCGCTGGCTTTAATGGAGCCAAATCATACATTTCAAGCCTCTGAGTTTATTCGGTGACCTCTACAAAGCACCAGAAGAAAAGCTTGAAAGCCTGACATCAGATGTTATCCTGATTTACTTTTCATCAATTAACATGGCTGGGAATGGACTAGAGAGAAAAACACGACACTTTAGGACCTGTTTTAGTAAAATCCAGCAATTACCGAGCCTGCAAATTTTGCAATTCGTTTTCTTTTACTAAAAAAGACGTTCGGGGGATACATTTGGAAAGTTACTTGATGCTTCAGGAAGACCAGCAGACCTGTTGTGTCTGCAGTACTTTAAAGTCATTGCATGTAGCTCATAATTGTAGCTTGTAGACCTAAAATCTTTGAAGTGCTAAACCCCACCCCATCCACTAAGCACTCACAATGTCTTTTTCCAAGCTCGGCTTTTCATAGAGCAGACTATTTGAGATTTGTTTAAAGCTAAATGCATCTTTGAAAATACATTTCTGGTAAACATTTTCCTACTAGAGAATTTTGGGGTTCAGACACCCCTGACAAACAGCACAGCCAGGCTAGTCACCTCTTTACCTCAAGAAAAACTACACTTAGGGCAATGGATGAGACCACTGCTGATCTCATCTTCTATAAACACTAGTTGCCGGTCATGACATTCCATAGGCTCCTGTTGCTGTCAATTCTGTGAGGAGGGGGGGCCGAGTTGCGTGCTGTGTGTCTATGGATGCACAGAGCCCGGCTCAGGAGCGTGCCTGCACTGCTTGCCTCTATAGCACACAGCTTTCTATGGGTGCGCACACACAGAGAAGATGAGGAGGGGAGGGCGCCAGTGGGGGACCCCAGAAAAGGAGGTATGGTGCCTCTCTGTGCAAAACCACTGCACAGAGCAGGTAAGTAATAACCATAGGTGTGCGCAGCCTATTGCATTAGATTGTGCATCCCGAAGCTCAAACACACATGCTTTTCTCTGCAGCCTCAACTGCACTGGACAGTGAATGGATGAGAAGTGCTCCATGCTGAGCGGCTTCCTGTTCATAAACTGAAGACTAGTAAACCCAGTTTGCTATGCTTCGGTTATGAATGAACACAGTGAGTGAGTGTGTTCACTGTGTTCATATAATAAAGGAAGGGGCAAATAAATGGCATATCAACACGCCCTTTTTTCCACTCTCCTTCCTGAAACATCCTCCGCAGCAGCCAAGGGAAACGGAGGGGATCCAGCAGCACTGCAGGGGGGGGGGGGGGCTCTTTCTCTCATCCGAGACCCTACGCACGGCTTTGTCCCCCCCTAATCCATACTATCTACACTGGAGACTTATTGAAGGCAGTGTCCTGAGTCCCAGATCTTTCTTCAATTATTGGACAGTCTGTCTCACTGGTTGAGTTTATAGTTTTAACCGCCAGTTCAGAGCACTCCGATCTATTACCCTCTATCAAAAGTGCGTTTTCAACTACAAGTCCCGGTTATTATGGTTACCAATTATTGTTAGTTTGAGGCCTGTTCAGCCATTGAATTTTATTGTTTCAATACTGGGGATTTTTTGTCTGATTTATTCATACATGACCCCTGCAATATACTACTTTGAAAAATTCTTGTATTATATCTGTAAGCTCCTGAAGAAGCGCAATTGTGGGCGCAACATGTACAGCGAAAAATCTCCTTGTGACCTCCCACTGTGACTCGACCACTCCATGCACTTTATTCCTTTTTGGATGCTGCTACTGTTTTTTTTTTATTACATCCTATTGGACTAGTATACAATTATTATTTGGAGGTGTTATTTGGGGTCATGTACTAATATGATGTGTTTTCTTTTTATGTTTTGTACATCACGATTTTAACTTTATCCAATTAAAATTCCAGTTAATTCTTATCCTATGTGTGCCTATAAAGTCCATTTCTGCAATTTCTTATTTGTTTTTTCCATTCAATATCGGGACGTTGGCATATTGTTACTAGTGTATCCACAGTGTCACCCTGTGAGGATGCACATTAAATGTCATTAAACCTTTCTGACAATATAGGGGGAAGCCCGGGCAGTAGGGAGGTCAACGCCGCACAGAGTGGTCAGGCACACCGAGCCCCCTACATACCTATGTGCCTAATATGTGTATTATTTGAATACAAAAATGTCCCTTACAACTGCTTCACGGTCTTGTTCGCATGGACCTACCTTCAGTGTGCAGGGGTGATATTTCCCTGCAGGGGGATGCACAGGTGTTCCATTCATCCCCGTGCAGACAGTCCCATTCAAGTTAGTTGGAATGCAGCAGCTGCACAGACACAGCTGCTGCTTCCAATTTGACAGCTGTGCAGGTTCGGGTGCACACTGTTTGCATTCGGGGCTCTGCACCCGCACCTCTGTGGTTGTCGGTTTGGGGGCAACGGCTGTGTCCATGCAATCGCTGCATACTAGTTGACATGAATTGGATAACCTGCATGAGGATGCATGTAACACCTGTACATCCCTCTATGGACAAACATAGCCCTTGCACTGGTGTATGCTGTAGTATGCCCATGCAAACAAGGTGCCAGGGTGCCAATAGGAATGGCAAGGACAGCCTGACATCAGAACAAGAAGGGGGTTGAATGATGTTGGCTATCATTTAGCTTTGTTAGACTGACCGCAGCATGCAAATCCCTATATCCTGGATTGGCTCTCAGTGATGACGCTGATTATCAGATATTGATGAGATATAGTTATTTCCACTAACTTGTATTTGTTGTGGAGCGCTGAGAGTCAGGTGTGTTTAACTTAAGAGTGTTGGGATACCATTAGAAATGTCCAGGACAGCCTGACATCAGAACAATAAGTGGGTTGAAAGATGCTGGCTGTCATTCCACTGGGAGCACTGGTGACATATAGCGGTGGTGAAGAAGTACTGGAAGGGCAGCTTCAAGTTGAAGGTGAGTATTACAGCAAAAGCAGTTTTTTGTATTTAGCTGTGCTGGGTTGCCTAATTGTTTTACTAAAGCTGGAATTCAGTTTTAATTAACACAGATCTGTGCTTTTTATGTTTCAGGTGCAAAGCCAGCTCCCGGTATTTGTTTTGAGAGAGTGAACTCCGCAGGGGATCCATATGGGAACTGTGGAAAAGACTCGTCGGGAACGTTTATGAAATGTGAAAGCAGGTAGCTTTACTTCTATGCAAGTTAATCGATTACAGGAAATAATGTATCTCTGATATTTCACATTTCACGACACAGAATAAATCCATTTCTCTTACTGTTTAGAGATGCCAAGTGTGGAAAGACTCAGTGCCAAGGTGGTGCCAGCCGGCCTGTCATTGGCACAAATGCCGTTTCCATTGAGACAAATATCCCCCTGCAGGAAGGTGGCAGAATCCTGTGCCGTGGCACACACGTGTACCTGGGGGACGATATGCCGGATCCAGGGCTCGTTCTCACGGGCACAAAATGCGGACATGGAAAGGTAAGTGTGTGGAGAAGAGATGATTGTTCACAGTATAGTGCAAACCTAACGCTCAGAAGTGAACTCCTCACATTGGGGAACATGTATGACCTGGTAGGAATAGCAGTTGGCTTGTATATTGTGGTGGTACAGATATTTGCACCTCCTAAAAAGTGTGTTTTTGGAGTAGAAAGACGGAGTTTAGCACTCTGTAACATCATCACAGTTGTGAAATGTCTTCCCTTATGAGAAGACAATGGCAAGAAGGGCTGCCATTTCTTTCACCCTTTGAAAATGCTAGTTGCCTGGTCAACTGACTGTCAAACAAGCACTAGGCAATTTTCCCAGAACATATTTGCAGGTCAGAAAAGTCAGTGTAGAGTCATTATCTGCACTCTTGATATTCTGTGATGCAAGCAAGTAATTATCGTGGCAGCCAGGCAAATAGCATTTTCAGCAGAGCTCACAACAATGGCAACCTTTGTTTTTCTGATGACAGGTTTCCTTTAAATCTGAAGTATTTTCAAATGCACAGAAGAAATACATATAAGACAACTAATTTACCTGCCAGAGGGTTTGTATTTCTGTTCATCCAAACCTGAGATGTACACAGCTCTGCCCCACAGCACAGCCCTGTCTGGCAGGGGAGGGGGATCTGATTTTTCACTGCTGCACTCTCACTTTCACTTACTGGTCTTTTCCCCACCCTGTGACTAGACAGTAGGAGGAAAAGTGGTATACTGGTGAGCTCTGTCACTACTATCAGCACACCTGATTGGCACCTCTTTCTCCTGCCCCCTCTCTGAGCTCTGGTGTTACAGGGAATGCAAGAGGCTAAAACCAAGTCAAATTCATGTATTTATGCCGCCTGTATTTATAGAAGATCTATCATCATCTTTTTTTTTTACACTTCTTTCTCTTATGGGTCAAAGTACATATAGTATTTAGTGCCATGTTGCTAGCTGCTTCCTAACCCTAGTTATGATGTCGGCCATAGATGGTTAGAATCTTGGCCGGTTCAGCAGGGACCTGCTGAGATTCTAACCATGTGCGGGCAGCCTGAATGTACCCAAGTCAATCCATCGATCATTTTGGGTACAACCAGCACGTGGGATTTTCAGAATGTAATTATTACCAGTGGCTATAGCCGCTAACCATAATCACTGTGTTCTCCCAGAAGGGGCAGCTCGCTGTACCTCCCCCCCTCCCCTGTAGGAAGAACACTTTGGCTCCACAGGAGGTATTCCCCCATCAAGACTCACTGGGGGAATCGAGCCATTTTCTTTCCTGCAACCACAAAACCAAGAAAGTTGAACTATCTATGGCCAGCTTAAGTGTAAAGTAGATTCGTAAAAGGCAAAACATGGTTAGAATGGCAAAAAAGCATGCCTACACTGCAGATTAATAAAAAACAGATTTTGAAAGCTACATGGATGCTTCATAGCAATGTCTCTGTGGTACCATCAGGGTAAAGTGGCTGTATAGTATCTATAAGACTCTATAACAGAGTCAAGCTGAAAATAATCAGTTCAGCAAAACGGTTCAGAACACAAGAAGCTACTTGCAATTATCCTCATAAACACCAGCCCTTATACTGAAATCCAGGGTAGCTCTAGTAACAAAGGTGAACAACTGGAGAATTCCGAAGCCCAAAGACACAAAGGGCCACCCATCTTGAACTGGAGTACTCTGGTAGCAATTGGAGAGGGGGTCCCCACAGTGGCTGGGTCTTCTGGAGAGGCTGCGTCCTATCAGACTCTGACATGGCCGCCCCTGTGCTGGTCCTGACAGTAGAGGGCCTCTCACCTGTCTGCAGATCACTTGCCCAGCTACCTCTGCCTCATCAGGTGTGAACTCTCTGAGCTGATGATGGAGGTAATAATAGAAAGGTATCTTCTCTGGGGCATGTCCAGGAAATCAGGGAGTTGTCAGAAATGAAGCTAAAGGTACCTGCACCTACATCTAAGTATGGTGAGTGTGACAGAACCATCGAGCACCTATCTTGGGTGCCTTTGTCAAGATATAGCTTCCTCCAGTCTGGAACCAGGAACCAGGTGATATAGCTGAGCACCCAAGATACTAGATGACACTAGCTTAGATGCAAACTTGAACTCACTTTATTGAAAATTCACACCGAATATATAGCATAGAAGAATAGGTAGAACCTGATCACATTATCCTAACCATGCAAACTGTAAACAGGAATATAATTACCATAGCTAAGGAACAGCCAACATAAACATTAAGCTAATTAAACAACTAGCCACCTAAGTGACTCAGTGCCCACCCAGACCATTCGGCACCAAGCCCACAACCCTGGATACAAAGTACATTACATATTATCATAAGCATAAACATCCCACAATGGTTCGATAACCAGGTAAAGTGCTCACAATATTAAGCACATCTCCAAGAGATGATCAGACAGACTGAAACAATAGGGGACTCAATCAACAAGGGGAATGCACACCTAGGAGGCACACACTGGGAGAGACCTACTTAACAGTAAACACTTAACAAACAGTGATCCCACCCCACCCCAGACTTTCGGCAACAGTCTACAACAGTCTGATACAAACTCATACAATGTTTCAGCAGTCTGAAAAGGTGGAATTAATTTACCTACATAGATTTCTTGAGGGATATTGTTGAGAAATATTTCTGTCCCAAGTAAAGGAGCCTCTCCAACCCAGTCTGAGGGAGGGCCACTATATTTCCTCTGACCATTAACCTGTACAATATTAATATTACACCTTTCCATCCACTCCAGAAGGGAAGCTTTATTGTTCTTATTCAAAGAATTAATCCAAGCCTTGCTCTCAGCGTTCATCACGTTGTTGTCCATCATTAGAGAATGATCTGTTCTCTCCATGGGCCATAATCGGTGGGTAGGAGGCTTGCTCCTAGTCCTCGCTAAAAACCCCTGTCCTGGTTGGGTCTGTCACAGTGAACAAATAGGCACTCCGCTACAAAGACACTGGGCCTCATACATGAAAGTGGCAAGTCTTGTCCATGCAGTAGACCTTATGGAATTAACGTGGACTCTAAATATGACTTTCTTCTGCCAGATAAAATCTGTGGGAAATTTCAATTAGGCAGAATGAACTGTAGGGACTCTAAACTGGAGCATTGTGAATATGACTCATGAATATCCTTCGTTATCTGCAGAAAATTGCTTCTTTATACTTTCTAAAACAGGAATTCAGGTGCTGCCATCACTACTGCAGTCATACTCAGTTTATGCCTTTCTTCATCATATCATAATAAGGGCAAGTTGGCCCCCCCATGCCTAAAACAAATCAGCTGATTGCCATTCCCCTTTTTAGTTATGAAGCAGCATTACACATATTAAAATAATAATTTGGTGGACAAGGAGAGATTTATTGCAGATTTTACTATAACGCTGGTAAAAATTCTGCAGGCGTTTTTAGTTTTAGTTTGGTAACGAGCCCTTTGCCTGTCCCTTAGCGCAACATTTCAGAGTATAATCCCAATAATGATTTAGAAGGTTTTAATATGTTAGCAGAGATTCCTGGCGTTCACATAGAAGTCCTACTCATCTCTTAAATATGAACATGCTCATCGCAGAAAATATGCAGCTTTACATCATCAGAGTCCCTCCTGCCAGTACAGCCAGATAGCGGGAGTGATAGGATAAATACTGATAAGTGGATATTGAAGAGTGAGAGCCAGCTTTGTGTTTAACTCTCCAGCGTCAGAGTGGAATAGACCCTGCCTGTGTATATTGGCCAGGAAAGTCATTTGAGTCTATTCTCACCCAGAGTTCATATCCCTCCAGCGTCCATGTCTAGAGAACCTGGAGGATGACCTGTGCTCTGTCCAGATGGCTAAATGTGAACCCCGCCATCGCTAACCACTCATTACATCACATTATTATTTTTTAATAGGTGTCTTGAATTTGTAAACATTTGTTTCTCTCTAATGGAAACATTTGGCAGCTGCTGATCGGTGACAACACGCATTAAACCGTCCAATTACTCCTTCAATAATTATCCCTTTCTTGATGGGAAACGATGGCAAGAGCACGCTCAAAATGAAACCTTCACTTCTGCTTTGACCGCCTGCTATGTATGTGCTGGAATGATGCCCCCCGAAAGAGACTGATCAAATAAAAGGGGCATAGTCCGGACTATTCCCTGCAGGTTTGGCAATGATTAGGTTATGTACACTTTTGGTGAGGAATTCAATGAACATTTTCAGCCATCCGCTGCAGGTTGTTCTGGGAAATTCGCAGTTCAGTAACAATTTACAATTACATACAGAATCATTACTGATTTTTGGAAAGCTCTGCAGTAAGAATTAGCAGCTAGGCCAAATGTTTGCTAGTGAAGAATAGAATTAATATCTAATATTCTTGTATCTCAAGGGCGTTTCTGGATGAATAGAATTGATAGTCAGACTGACTTAAAAACAAAGTGTGAGTTTATTGTCACACAGTTGGCATCATAAATACAATGAAAAAAAGACAGTTCAGTTAGCAGTTCAGTTCAGTGTAGGTAAAAATATATGAAATAGAAGTTATAAAGCTGTAATAAGCTTATGAAAGCATGTGTGCTTCATGGCTGCTATCTTCTGTCTCCATGCTGTCTTGTGTAACCAAAAAGAAGCAGGAAATGACGTTCTTAGACTTCTGAGAGAATTCAGCTGTTTTAACTTGTCAAAGTGTCCTCATGTGAATATGTCTATGTCATCTCTCCTAGTGGGTGTGTCTGACCTTCAATATGGAAGCGTTGGCTTTATATGTTACATGTGAATGTCATAACCTCACAAAAACTTAGAACCTTGTATGGCTAACTTCAGCAATAGGCTATACAAAAGGAGATACTAACTCAGAGAGTCATATGGAGTTTGCTTGGCAAGCCCACATGTAACACTCTATACTTGTGTAGCAATGTAGTTGCCGCTAGTAACAAACAATCCACCAATTCACCCCGCTGCCAGACTTCATACATCTTTTTCAGAGACAATGAACAGTCTTTTGCTGGTTTTGTTTTTGTTGTTTTATTGGGGGTGTACAACTTGGATAGGGGAAAGGGATATGGGATGCCCATAGGATTCATCATTGCCATCATATTTAAGGTTTTAGCACATTTAGTTAGAGCCAGAAGATTGGATGTGCATTAACATTGCATATGAATCTCCTCCTGCATCTCCATGCAGACTGTTACTCCTCCTCTGCTTAACTTCCGCAGACTATCTTTTCTTACAATTCTCCTCCTGCACAACCTTGTTTCCTCCTACACACACTATTTTCCTCCTGTGCAAAGTTACAGTTACTGAATTAAAGTATGTCACATCTTCTTCTTTTAAAGAGTAAGGACTCACTCTGACTAAGTCCCTAAACTGGCTCTGGATGCTCGCTGCCACTGGGCCTGAGGCCTGCAGAACCTCTCCCCAGAGGCCTAGTAGTTTAAAAGCATGACTTTAGATGGTGGACTACTGTCCCCAGCCAGCCCAACTTGCAAATCTTGTGCCCTCAGGCCACATCGATTTGACACAGATCCCCACAGTCTCTTCCCTGATCCAGGACTCCCCATCATACAGACTTCCTGGCACATCCAGCCCTCCACTGTGGTAACACTCACTGACCTTCCACTGCCCTGAGTCCTTGATGAGGAACTTGACCGGACCATGCGTTCCGACAGCTTCACATGCCCCTCTGCTCCAGGAGTTCTCTACCATTGACCATGTGGTGGCAGAGACATTGCCAATGACTGTGTAGAGGCAATGTTCCCTCACAGTCTCCCTGGGCCTCCTCCTGCGATCGGTACATCCCCCCTCCCCCCACCCAGATGGGGGTGTCCTCCTGCTGCTGCCTAGCATTCCATTCCTCACTTCACTCAGCCGACTTCTCCCCTCAGTGGCATATCACCTCAGCTTATATATGAGGCCCGCCCCCTGCCAATACCAGTTGGGGATTGGTCAGGGCTCACAAACAAGCTGCCTGCCACTCCAGTTCCAGGCCCAGCCCTTCTTCCAGAATCTTCTCTCTGGAGGCAGGGGAGGCGCCCAGAATTAGAGCACAGGTGGTCACACCCACTGTTACTCTGACCACTCCCAGCCCCCAGATCAAAACAGACAGGCCTTGCTTGCAGCATAGGCCTGCCTAAATTTGCCTGTGCTATCACTAGTAAATTAACCCTTACTAGCACCTGCTTATTGGTAGAGGGTGCTACACTTGAAGTAATATGCTGATCATGTAATGTCATATAAGCAAACATCTACTAATATGAACACATATTACCAACTTTAACTATATTAAGTAACTATATACTAATACTCAGGCTTTTTTTCAGCCGGAACTCACCGGAATAGCGTTCCGGGACCTCTGGCAGCCCTCTCCTCTCCTCTCCTCTCCAGCCTGTCATGTAATACTGAAGCCAGTAGAGGAAGTTTTCTGCACAGCGCACTTCCTCTACTGGCTTCTCTGTGCTAGCGCTGGGTACTCAGAACTGCTGCCCTCGATCACTGTGAGGTCCCATGTCTCAACCTTCAGCTGCTGCAGTGATTCGGGAGGAATCTTCCATCCCTGCCTGCCGCCGCTAATCAGACTTTGTAGCATGGAGCAGAGGAAGCCTGAAACATCTCCTCAGCTCTGTTCTACAGTAGGGGGAGCTCTCCAGTCCACTGCACTGTGCAGAAAAAAAAGCCTGCACATACCATGGAGAGCGGTGATAGCAGAAGAGGTGAGGGATCTGTCACTGTGAAAACGAGGGGGAGCTTTGCAGAGACCAGACAGTTCATTCAGAGAGGAGTGCACTGTGGAAGTGTGTGGGGGGAGGGGGGATATGTGGAGAGAGGTAAAGTTTTTGTGTGTTTTTAGCAGAGGGGAGAGCATTGTACACAGAGGAGAGCTGGGGGGATTTGTAATGAGAGGAGAGCTGGGGGGATTGTGATGTGAGGGGAGCTAGGAGGGGATTTGTGATGTGAGGAGAGCTAGGAGGGGATTTGTGATGAGAGGAGAGCTGGGGGGATTTGTGATGAGAGGAGAGCTGGGGGGGTTTGTGATGTGAGGAGAGCTAGGAGGGGATTTGTGATGAGAGGAGAGTTGGGGTGATTTGTGATGAGAGGAGAGCTAGGAGGGGATTTGTGATGAGAGGAGAGCTGGGGGGAGATTTATGATGAGAGGAGAGCTGGGGGGAGATTTATGATGTGAGGAGAGCTTGGGGGTGATTTGTGATGTGAGGAGAGCTAAGAGGGGATTTGTGATGAGGGGAGTTGGGGGGGATTTGTGATGAGAGGAGAGCTAGGAGGGGATTTGTGATGAGAGGAGAGTTGGGGTGATTTGGGATGAGAGGAGAGCTAGGAGGGGATTTGTGATGAGAGGAGAGCTGGGGGGATTTTTGATGTGAGGAGAGCTGGGGGGATTTGTGATGAGAGGAGAGCTGGGGGGATTTTTGATGTGAGGAGAGCTGGGGGGATTTGTGATGTGAGGAGAGCTGGGGGGATTTTTGATGTGAGGAGAGCTAGGAGGGGATTTGTGATGAGAGGAGAGCTGGGGGGATTTTTGATGTGAGGAGAGCTGGGGGGATTTGTGATGAGAGGAGAGCTGGGTGGATTTGTGATGTGAGGAGAGCTGGGGGGGATTTGTGATGAGAGGAGTGTTGGGGTGATTTGTGATGAGAGGAGAGCTAGGAGGGGATTTGTGATGAGAGGAGAGCTGGGGGGATTTGTGATGTGAGGAGAGCTGGGGGGATTTTTGATGTGAGGAGAGCTAGGAGGGGATTTGTGATGAGAGGAGAGCTGGGGGGATTTGTGATGTGAGGAGAACTGGGGGGGATTTGTGATGAGAGGAGTGTTGGGGTGATTTGTGATGAGAGGAGAGCTAGGAGGGGATTTGTGATGAGAGGAGAGCTGGGGGGATTTGTGATGTGAGGAGAGCTGGGGGGATTTGTGATGAGAGGAGAGTTGGGGTGATTTGTGATGAGAGGAGAGCTGGGGGGATTTGTGATGTGAGGAGAGCTGGGGGGATTTGTGATGTGAGGAGAGCGGGGGGGATTTGTGATGAGAGGAGAGCTGGGGGGGGGTTGTGATGAGAGGAGAGTTGGGGGGATTTGTGATGAGAGGAGTGTTGGGGTGATTTGTGATGAGAGGAGAACTAGGAGGGGATTTGTGATGAGAGGAGAGCTGGGGGGATTTGTGATGTGAGGAGAGCTGGGGGGATTTGTGATGAGAGGAGAGTTGGGGTGATTTGTGATGAGAGGAGAGCTGGGGGGATTTGTGATGTGAGGAGAGCTGGGGGGATTTGTGATGAGAGGAGAGCTGGGGGGGGTTGTGATGAGAGGAGAGTTGGGGTGATTTGTGATGAGAGGAGAGCTGGGGGGATTTGTGATGAGAGGAGAGCTGGGGGGGATTTGTGATGAGAGGAGAGCTGGGGGGATTTGTGATGAGAGGAGAGCTGGGGGGATTTGTGATGAGAGGAGAGCTGGGAGGGGATTTGTGATGTGAGGAGAGTTGGGGGGATTTGTGATGAGAGGAGAGCTGGGGGGATTTGTGATGTGAGGAGAGCTGGGGGGATTTGTGATGAGAGGAGAGCTGGGGGGATTTGTGATGAGAGGAGAGCTGGGGGGATTTGTGATGAGAGGAGAGCTGGGGTGATTTGCGATGTGAGGAGAGCTGGGGGGATTTGCGATGAGAGGAGAGCTGGGGGAATTTGTGATGGGAGGAGAGCTGGGGGGATTTGTGAGGAGAGGAGAGCTGGGGGGATTTGTGATGAGAGGAGAGCTGGGGGGATTTGTGATGTGCGGAGAGCTGGGGGGATTTGTGATGAGAGGAGAGCTGGGGGGATTTGTGATGAGAGGAGAGCTGGGGGGATTTGTGATGAGAGGAGAGCTGGGGGGATTTGTGATGAGAGGAGAGCTGGGGGGATTTGTGATGAGAGGAGAGCTGGGGGGATTTGTGATGAGAGGAGAGCTGGGGGGATTTGTGATGAGAGGAGAGCTGGGGGGATTTGTGATGAGAGGAGAGCTGGGGGGATTTGTGATGAGAGGAGAGCTAGGAGGGGATTTGTGATGTGAGGAGAGCTAGGAGAGGATTTGTGATGAGAGGAGAGTTGGGGTGATTTGGGATGAGAGGAGAGTTAGGATGATTTGTGATGAGAGGAGAGCTAGGAGGGGATTTGTGATGTGCGGAGAGCTGGGGGGATTTTTGATGAGAGGAGAGCTGGGGGGATTTGTGATGTGCGGAGAGCTGGGGGGGATTTGGGGGAATTTTCCTTATGTGATACCCAGTTCTAAGCCTTAACTCATTACAATTTTTTGGTGCCGCTGTAAATCTCTCCTCTAAGGAAGGTGTGGCTGGGGGTGGGGTTTGGGTGTGGTTGGGGCGGAGTTTGGGCGTTGTTGGGGCGGAGAGTTGGACAGAGAGGGTGAGTTCCTGCACCTTTTCTCTGAGAAAAAAAGCCCTGCTAATACTTATTAATATGACTGAGACTGCACTAAACTAACTTAACAGATATAAACAAATATGTATTATTCCTCTAGCTACGTAGAAACGTGTCTATTGTTGTCTTCTCGTGACATTCTATACCAAGATACCTTTTATGTCATTCTTATACACCAGAAACTTCTAGCAATACTCAGCTTTAAATGAAGAATCCTATCAAATCAATTGATCAAGGTCATTCAGACATACTATATTTATTATGACTAATCATAAAACCAAATATGTTTTGCAAGCTTGCCATGAATACAATATAACACCTATAAGTTGAATTATGAATTTGGAATAATATTCTAACAGCTAGAAGCAAAATATAATATTTTTTTTTTGTCAGGTGCAAGCTTTGGTAATTGATAGTGAACATCACTGATTGCTGTAGGTACAAACTATGTGCCAGCCTGTACTACGCTGAGTTGGTGGCATTTGCAAGGCATTAGCAATCAGTAAAGATGGCATTCAAGACATACAACAAATATTTCACACCCAGGTGTTTTAAACAAAATAAAAAAATCTCTTTTTATGTTATTTCATAAAAGCAGTAGAACAAAACATGATCGCTCCTTTTCCTAATAATGAAGTTTTAAGCCATGGACGACACTCTCTCTCAAGGGATATAGAGGTTGAATATGCATGTTTTAGGGTCCTATGATTTGGCAAAGGAGGTTTTCATCTTTGGCACCAGACACTGCTGAAGCTATGCATTTCAGAACTACAATATATTACCATAAGTATTGGGACGCCAGCCTTTACACGTACATGAACTTTACCCACTTCCTGACCAGGCCATTTTTTGCGATGCGTCACTTTAACTGACAATTGCGCAGTCGTGCGATGCTGTACCCAAATAAAATTGATGTGCTTTTTTTTCCCATAAATAGAGCTTTCTTTTGTTGGTATTTGATCACCTTTGCGGTTTTTATTTTTTGCGCTATAAACAAAAAAAGACCGACAATTTTGAAAAAAAAACCCAATATTTTTTACTTTTTGCTATAATACATATCCAAAAAAAAAAAGTAAAAAAACAAGTTTCTTCATCAATTTAGGCCAATATGTATTCTTCTATATATTTCTGTTTAAAAAAATGTCAATAAGCATAAATTGATTTTGCGCAAAAGTTATCGTGTCTACAAAATAGGGGATAGCTTTATGGCATTTTTATAATCCTTTTTATTTTTTTTTACTAGTAATGTCAGTGATCAGCGATTTTTAGCAGGACTGCGACATTGCGGCGGACAGATTGGACACTTTTGACACTTTTTGGGACCAGTGACATTTATACAGCGATCAGTGCTATAAAAATGCACTGATTACTGTATAAATGAAACTGGCAGGGAAGGAGTTAACACTAGAAGGCGATCAAGGGGTTAAATGTGTTCCCTGGGAGGTGTTTCTAACTGTGTGTGGGGGGGGTGTTAAACTGGAGGAAAAGAGATCATGATTCAGCTTAGCTGAAACACGATCTCCCACTTTTCCTCCCTTATAGATCAGAGGTGTGCTTTGTTTACATCGGCACACCGCTGATCCGTCTCTCCTATGAACGATGGGCGGGTCACGGCAGCCATCGTGACAGCTGGACCCCCATATTAGCTCCACGCTTAGTCGAATCTTAGCGGGAGCGACGGGCGCGCCCCCTAAACCGTGTGCACAAATTCACATACAGGTACGTGATTTTGCACACCCGGGCCGCTCTGCCGCAGTAAATGTGGGCCGGTTAATGGCGTCCCAGTCTTAGTTTGTACGGTTCAATATTGAGTTGGCCCATTCTGTGCAGGCCAGTCAAGTTCCTCCACCCCAAACTCACTTATCCATGTCTTTATGGACCATGCTTTGTGCACTGGTGCGCAGTCATGTTGGAACAGGAAGGGACCATCCCCAAACTGTTCTCACAAAGTTGGGAGCATGAAAATTGTCCAAAATGTCTTGGTATGCTGACGCCTTAAGAGTTCCCTTCACTGGAACTAAGGGGCCAAACCCAACCCCTGAAAAACAACCCCCACACCATAATCCCCCCTCCACCAAATGATTTGGACCAGTGCACAGAGCAAGGCCCATAATAACATATATAACTTTGGGGTGGAGGAACTTGACTGGCCTGCACGGAGCCCTGGCCTCGACCTGATAGAACACCTTTGGCATGAATTAGAGCAGAGACTGCGAGCCAGGCAAAATGTGCTTCTGGAAGAGTTGTCAAACATTCCCATAGACACACTCCTAAACCTTGTGGACAGCCTTCCCAGAAGAGTTGAAGCTGTTCTAGCTGCAAAGGGTGGGCCAACTCAATATTGAACCCTATGAACTAAAGCCTTGTATACACTATCGGATTTTCCACAGACAAAGTGCCAGACTTTTGTCCGAAGGGCGTATGCCTGGATTTTGTCTTGCATACTAACGGAACACAATTGTCAGCCAACAAACACGAACGTAGTGACGTACTATGTGGAATTTCAGCTCTTGAGCGCCACCCTTTGGGCACCTTCTGCTAATGTCGTGTTTGGTGAGCATTGATCCCGATCATGCATGTTTGTACTTTGGACTTTTGCGTGATGGACTTGTGTACACACGATAGGAAAATCTAAACCACAAACTGTTGCTCGTCGAAAATTTACTAGCCTGCCATCCAACATTTGTTGGAAAGTTGGCCAACAATTGTCTGATGGAGCGTACTAATGGTCAGATTTTAGGCCAACAGTCTGTCATCACACAATTCCCTGCCGAAAATCTGATCGTGTGTACGAGGCTTAAGACTGGGATGCCATTAAAGTTCATGTGCATGTGAAGGCAGGTGTCCCAATACTTTTGGTAATATAGTGTATCTTGAAGATGGCATTAAAGGAAATCTGTAGTGGTTCAAAATATGGACACTGTTGATCCATAAATAAAGTCACAATAGTATATGAATTCACACATATGCTACATACATAACTCAGAAAAGTCCCTTCTGTTGCAATCAACCTCCTCCATAACTCCAAATTCATTTTTATTCCCCTTGCTGTTGTGATCCGACTTCCTGTAAGAGAGCAGATATGTGTGTTCTCCTCGGTCCCACTGTATTTAGGAACATAGCCCCCTCCTCTGAGATGGACTATGAGATTTGTAATGTGCATACAGCACTGCACATGACCGCAACTTAGAGTTACCACTTCATCCCTTTATGGGCGTCCGCATGTAGGGGCAAGGGGGGTCCAGTGCCCCTCCCCTGGAATGAGGGATCGAATTTTAAATTCAGCACAGTTGTGTCGCTATTGGGGTGCGGGCAGCCCGCACCCGGGTGCCACCCGCCAGTGGGGTGACACCATCAAGGTGCTGCCAAGCCCCCATCAGTGTAGCGTGACTTCAGGCTCTTTTCCCTGCTCAGTCCAGCAGAGAACTTGGCGGTGCTGTGACAGGAGATAGGTGAGCTGCGGGCTGTCAGAGGCTACCACCGCTCACCCCCCTTTTCTCCTGTCAGGCCATAACTGAGGGCCAATCAAAATAGAGTAGGAGAGGGGAGAATCATGGGACATGTAGTCCCAAAGATTGGCGGCCCCATTTTACACAGGGAGGAGGCTACAGCTCGATCAAGAGAGATTGAGAGACTGCAGCCTGGGAAAAAAGCTGAGGGAGAGAGTGCTACAGGATAAAGAACGAGGAGTGTGCTGGGTGGAAGCCAGAGAGAGAGCCGCGCTGCCCAGTGCCACCAGAGAGAGAGCCGTGCTGCCCAGTGCCACCAGAGAGAGAGCCGCGCTGCCCAGTGCCACCAGAGAGAGAGCCGCGCTGCCCAGTGCCACCAGAGAGAGAGAGCCACGCTGCCCAGCCCCACCAGAGAGAGAGCCATAATGTCCAGCACCACCAGAGAGAGAGCCGCGCTGCCCAGCCCCACCAGAGAGAGAGCCGCGCTGCCCAGCCCCACCAGAGAGAGAGCCATAATGTCCAGCACCACCAGAGAGAGAAAGACTGAGCCACTGCCAGGGTACAGACATGCTGCACTACTGACCAGAGTCGCCCCCCGGGAACCCAGAGTGAGCGATCGTCCAGCCGGAGGGATCACTGCTGTAGTTTCGCTGGGTCTGGTAAGAGGGCCTGTTGGCCATTATCCATTACCTATCCTAGGGACTGTACTACGTCTGCAGTCTCTGACCATGATAATGTGATCATGACATTGTCGAAAAGGGGCGGTGCATGGGTGACCCTAAAATGATGCCCCCCTGAAAAAAGTTCTGCGGACGCCCATGCTTTAAACCCAAACACCTTTGAATTACACAGGTTCTGAGGCTAATTAAATGCAGATAAGGCACCAAGTGAGTTTAATTACCACCTTAATCAGACACAGAACCTGTGTAATTAATATGTGTTCGGGTTTAAAGGGATGAGGTGGCAACCATACCGCAACTAATATGCACTGCTCCTTCCAAACAAACTAAAGTGAAGGGGGACAAGGAGGGGTTCAGGAGCTCACAGAGGATGTTACAAGGAGGCAGAAAAGTACATTAAGGAATTATTTCATGAAAGATAAATAAAAATGTCAAGATGACTTTGGTTTCCCTTTAAACCATTGTGAGCTCAAGCAGCAGAGTCCCAACGCTGTTATTATACATGAAGCATTGCATAATGTGGTGCAGGTGCACTGACTGCGCTGCCAGTAATTCTGCCTCCGCATTCTTTACCTCAGCAAATATCGCTGGTTTCTAGTGGACTCGCAGGCCGCTTCCACCTTTCCATTGGCTGACCTTTCCAAATGGCTGATCCCATAGTGTAGGCAGGCAGTACACTTCAGCAGATTGTTCTGTTTCCACCACCCATCTTGATAATTCATTGCGATGATGCGGGATTTGGTTCCAGGATTTAAGCCTCTTCGTGCAATGCTGGCTTGCATTTTCATAGACATTATCAGTCTCTTTGGGATGGATGTTTTTAAGTCCTGGTCCCCCCATTGAGCATGAAATGTGATCATTTTAGACACAAATAAGACATGCTTCACGCTATGATGGGGAGACTCGCTGAGACCAGACTGTGCGATTATCCATACACATAACGCCTAAATGTCTGTGTATAGCGGGACGGACATTAACTCATTCGTTTTCTGCTCTTCTGGAGAAAATATTGTTGCAGCAAGCTATAACGGGAGTCATTTTAGTGCAGAGCATGCTGGGAAATGTATTTGCACATATGTTAGAAATCTAGAATTTTTTTTTGTTTTTTTGTTTTTTTATATATAACACAATTGGGGTAGCTATTTCTGCCCTCATATGGTGTCACAAGTGCCCACGTGCTTAACCGCTTGCCGACCAGCCGCCGTAGTTTTACTGCAGCAGAATGGCACGGCTAACGACGTTACCTTATGTCACTTCGCCTTTTGGCCACTAGGGCTGCGCGCCCACAGCGTGTGCCCGACCCCGATGCGAGTGCCCGGCGGGCACAATGACCACCGGGCTCCCATGATCACTCGTGACAAAGCGAGAACGGGCATCTGTGTGTTTAAACTCAGAGGAGAGGAGACAGATCGTGTGTTCATACTATGCATGAATACCGATCTCTCTCTCCTCCTAGACAGTCCCATTGCCCCCACAGTTAGAAACACACATAGGGAACACCGTTAACTCCTTGATCGCCTCCTAGTGTTAACCCCTTCCCTGCCAGTGACATTTACACAGTAATCAGTGCATTTTTTTAGCACTGATCGCTGTATAATTGTCAATGGTTAAAAAAATGTGTCAAAAGTGTCCGATGTGTCCGCCATAACGTCGCAGTCCTGATAAAAATCGCAGATCGCCGCCATTCCTAGTAAAAAAATAATAATAATAATAATAAAAATGGCATAAATCTATCCCCTATTTTGTAGACACTATAACTTTTGCGCAAACCAATCAATATACGCTTATTGTGAGTTGTTTTTTTTTGTACCAAATATATGTCTAAACTGAGGAAAAAATTAGTTTTAAAAAAAAAAAAAAAAAGTGGGATATTAGCAAAAAATAAAAGATATTATGTTGTTTTTTTTTTTGTTTTTTTAAATTGTTGCTCTTCTTTTTTGTTTACAGCGCAAAAAATAAAAAACGCAGAGGTGATCAAATACCACCAAAAGAAAGCTCTATTTGTGGGGAAAAAAGGGACGTCAATTTTGTTTGGGTACAGCATCGCACGACCGCGCAATTGTCATTAAAGCGACGCAGTGCCATATCGCAAAAAATGGCCTGGTCATTCAGCAGCCAAATCTTCCGGGGCTGAAGCGGTTAAAGTGATATTAAAGTCTACTTTTTTTTGTTAAATAACAAACATGTTATACTTTCCTGCTCTGTGTAATGGTCTTGCACAGAGCAGCCCCGATCCTCCTCTTCCCTGGTCCCTCGCCAGTGCTCCTGGCCCCTCCCACCTGCCACGTTGCCCTAGAGCAAACAGCTTGCAATGGTGGCACCCGAGCAGGCTTGTTTCCAAGCTGTCCATTCACACACACAGCCATGGCTTGGCCCTCCCCTCTCTCTCTCTCTCTCCTGATTGGCTCAGTGGCTGTGAGTGACAGCAGTGGGAGCCAGAGTCCCCGGAGAGCCAAGGCACTTGTGCACATCGCTATATTGAGATGGGGCCCAGGTAAGGGGAAGCTGCTGCACAGAGAAGGTTGGTTACCTTCATGCTTAGAATGCATGAAGGTAAAAAAAAAAAAAACCTTGAGCCTTTACAACCACTTTAAGTGCATTTCTATAGGCCTAGGTTTACACTATGAATCACACAGGAACCGCACCGCATTCCTGTACAATTCACATGCCATTCAGTGGGGTGTCATTTATTTAGAATGGCTCAAATCGCACCACATTTGCACCAAAGTCGTGCATGCTTCAACTTTGCGAACGCACTGCAAAAGGATTGCATGTTTATTTTGTACCATCCAATCCGGTGCAGACCAATGCGCTGTGTTTGCAAACTATATTTGGGGCATCATTAAGATTGCACTGACACCCCCTACAGTTCGCTAAGGGAAGTGCAATTTGAATGCAGTGCGGATTGTGAGTTTCCCGAACTGCATTCTAATGTGAAACGAGTGGTAAGGGGAAAGCCCAGAATGGTAAGCTGGCAGCTCTGGCTTTTTCAGATGGGCCAGTGTGTGTGTGTGTGTGTGTGTGTGTATAGATTTAAATGTTTTTGTGACTGAGCTACACTGAATTTGTGTTTCAATAACAAATCAGATTCACAGTGCAGTTTCTGCTCCTGGCTGGTCATAGAAAGCTACAGGTTCAACAGAAACTGGCCGACATTTGGCCCGTGTGTACATCAGCTTATCCAACATAAGTTGGATGAATGGCCAGATTCTGATAAACAGAAACCAGCATCTATTGTCTACCAGTGCTGACCAATGTGTTCTGGCAGGGACAAACGTTGGGGGCAGGACACAGTAGCTCAGAGGGGTGAATGCTGAACTAACATCTTATAGTTAGTACAACAAGCTCTTCCGTTTTTTTTTCCATTCAGCCTGCTGTGTTGAATGAAAAAAAACTGTGTGTGTGCCAGGCTTAAAGCAAAGTTCCACCCAAAAGTGGAAGCTCCACTTATCTGCCTTCCCCCTGCGGTGGCACATTTGGCACCTTTTGGGGGGAGGGGGACTTGTTTTTAACAAGTTCCTGTCCCCACTTTTGGGAGAAGTTCAGAAGTTCGGCCCCCTTCCTCTGAGCTATGAGTAAGCACTCAAATTAGAGTGCGAAACGCGTCAGCTGTGTCTGTACCATCTGCCTGATTGTCCTGTATCTTTGATGATCCTGATTTTATAATAAAGAAGAATTTTCAACTTTATCCAGTGTGCGGCATCCAGATTCTCTTGTTTCAAATCTTCCCTTCCTCCGCCGAAAGGCCATTCAGAAAGTGCAGCGCGCTTCCCGCATGCGCAGTAGGGAACCCGATGTAATGCCGAAAGGCTCTACTGTCGGTTTCCCTTACCACAAATGGCGGCTGCACCCGAGAGCCAATGGATACATTGGCTGGGGTGCTGACATTGCAGGACAGATAAGTGTTCTAATTGTAATAATCAGCAGCTGCAGTATGTGTAGCTGCTGACTTCTTTTTTTTGTCGGGGGAGGGGCAGAACTGTTCTTTAACCCAAACAAAGCTTACTGTTTCACTAAACTTTCCTTTTGACATCCTGTGGGTTTTTGCCGCGTACACACGAGCAGACTTTCCGGCAGACTTGGTCCGGCAGACCGGATTCCGGCGGACAATTCGATCGTGTGTGGGCTCCAGCGGACTTTTTTTCCCCAAAAGTCTGACGGACCTAGAAATAAAACACGTTTCAAATCTTTCTGATGGACTTGAGTCCGGTCAAAAAGTCCGTTCATCTGTATGCTAGTCCTACGGATGAAAAACGACGCTAGGACAGCTATTGGCTACTGGCTATCAACTTCCTTATTTTAGTCCGGTCGTACGTCATCACGTACGAATCCGTCGGACTTTGGTGTGATCGTATGTAGGCAAGTCCGTTCGTTAGAAAGTCTGTCGGAAGTCTGTCAAAAGTCTGTCAGACCAGTCCGGTCGAAAAGTCCACCCGTGTGTACGCGGCATAATGCCCCCCTTTCACACTCAGGCTTTCTTCTATCCTTCCTCTATGTCAGCTGGACTTGTATAAAACAAATAAAATGTTCTGTCTTCTATTGCTGTGTACAGGATCCTCAGCTGTTGGGCTATTTTGCAGCAGCATAAGAAGGACCAGTCCAGTCTTATAATGGGCGGTCTTGATCCTTTTTCATGGGGCTTACCAGCACTCAATGACATTGGAGCAGGGATGGTCCTGCAAGCTGTAATGCCGCGTACACACGAGCGGACTTTACGGCAGACTTTGCCCGGCGGACGGGATTTGGTCAGACAATTCGATCGTGTGTGGGCTCCAGCGGACTTTGTTTTCTCAAAAGTTGGACAGACTTAGATTTGAAACATGTTTTAAATTAATCCGTCGAAATCAAGTCCGGTCGAAAAGTCCGCTCGTCTGTATGCTAGTTCGACGGACATAAAGCCACGCTAGGGCAGCTATTGGCTACTGGCTATGAACTTCCTTGTTTTAGTCCGGTCGTACGCCATCGTGTACGAATCCGTCGGACTTTGGTGGATTGTGTGTAAAGTCCGTTCATTCAGAAAGTCCATCCTAAAGTACGTTGAAAAGTCCGCCGGGCAAAGTCTGCCGCAAAGTCCGCTCGTGTGTACGCGGTATAAGTCGTTGTGGAGCATAGGACCAAGGACCACCAAGCTTTCTCCGGGAGAATGTTGGGCCGTATTAATCTGCTTTAGAACAAAGCCAGCATATAAATGGTTACGCCAACAGATTTGCTTTATTGATTTTACAGCTATTCTTGCTAATAATTTCAACTGTTCTAGAAATTGCTTTACTGTAACATCCCTCTTTTACTTTGTCTAAAAATGTAAACTTTAGTAACCATTTTTATTAGTTTGCAAACTGTCTCCGGAGTCCCCATTTTACCACCAGCAATATAATACAAAGTATTATTCTTCATGCTGTGAAGACTCAAACCACGGCAAACCAGATGTTTGTGTTCCCTTGATCTGGCACAGCGTATAACACAAAGTTCCTTTTTGTTCTCATATCTAACTTTGGTAGGTATCCTTGTGACTTGTATTGGTACTTTGGTTAGCACAGTGTATTCATAAAACAAAAGGCTTGGCCTTGGAGGAAACCTGTCATGAGGGAGACATGGAGTCCGCCACTCCCTGCACTCCCGTCTACAGCAACATTTCTTGTTATTTAAAGCGGAACTTCAGTCATTTTTTCATCTCTCCATCTATTAAATCTTCTGCTCTTGTTGTTGTTTTAACTTTGGATAGTAAAACATTTTTTTTTCTGCCAGTAAATACCTTATACAGCCCACTTCCTGTTTCTTGTCTGGTCATTAGCCTAGGCTTATGACATCAAGCACAGCGCTCTCTCTCTCTCTCTCTCTCTCTCTCTCTCTCTCTCTCCCCCCCCTTTCTCCCCCCCCCCTTTCTCTCTCTCTCGCTCTCTCTCCCTTTCTCTCTCTCTCTCTCTCCCTTTCTCTCTCTCTCTCTCCCTTTCTCTCTCTCTCTCTCTCTCTCCCTCTCTCTCTCCCTTTCTCTCTCTCTCTCTCTCTCTCTCCCTTTTTCTCTCTCTCTCTCTCTCTCTCTCTCGAGAGAGAGAGAGAGGGAGATTTTGCCAGGAAGGGAGGGGGGTGAGCCATAAGAGGGCTGCAGAGCTGGAGGTGTGCCTCTGTGTGTCTGTGAAAATCCAGGAAGTGAACAGGCAGCAGCTTCAGCTGCCCACAGTTAAAATGGCTGCAGCCAGACTCAGTAGAGGGAGATTTCTGCAGCATATTTGGCAAGTACAGAATTACAGTATATATAAAATAATATGCAAAGTGGTTGGAGGGAAGCTTCAGAATGACAAAGATGTTTTTATTACAAATTATGTGAGCAGAGTGCAGCTCTTCTTGAAAAACAAAGTTGGGATTACCTCTGACCAGTGTTAATTGTGATGGCAAAATTTGATTTAGGTTTAGTCATTGACTAAAATGCCATTTTAGCTTTAGTTGTATCTGAGTTGTTTTAGTTTTAGCTGTATTTTAGTCAACTAAAACCAAATGTTTTTAGTTAAATTGTAATGCATTATTTAGGCATGTGTCTAGAATTGCCAAACTCATTATATACTCGAGTAGAAATCTAACAATATGTTATAATTTTGGTATTAAGGTTTGAACATGCACTACAGACACAGATTTAGCTGTTGTTATATACACTATATTACCAAAAGTATTGGAACACCTGCCTTTACACGCACATGAACTTTAATGGCATCCCAGTCTTTGTCCGTAGGGTTCAATATTGAGTTGGCCCACCCTTTGCAGCTATAACAGCTTCAACTCTTCTGGGAAGGCTGTCCACAAGGTTTAGGAGTGTGTCTATGGGAATGTTTGACCATTCTTCCAGAAGTGCATTTGTGAGGTCAGGCCTGGCTCACAGCCTACGCTCCAATTCATCCCAAAGGTGTTCTACCGGGTTAAGGTCAGGACTCTGTGCAGGCCAGTCAAGCTCCTCCACCCCAAACTCGCTCATCCATGTCCTTATGGACCTTGCTTTGTGTACTGGTGTGCAGTCATGTTGGAACAGGAAGGAGTCATCCCCAAACTGTTCCTGCAATGTTGGGAGCATGAAATTGTTCAAATGTCTTGTTATGCTGACACCTTAAGATTTCCCTTCACTGGAACCAAGGGGCCAAACCCAACCCCTGAAAAACAACCCCACACCATAATCCCCCCTCCACCAAATGATTTGGACCACTGCACAAAGCAAGGTCCATAAGGACATGGATGAGCAAGTTTGGGACGGAAGAAATTGACTGGCCTGCACAGAGTCCTGACCTCAATTCGATAGAACACCTTTGGGATGAATTAGAGCGGAGACTGTGAGCCAGGCCTTCTCATTCGCATAAGTGCCTGACCTAACAAATGCGCTTCTGGAAGAATGGTCAAACATTCCCATAGACACACTTCTTCCCAGAAGAGTTGAAGCTGTTATAGCTGCAAAGGGTGGGCCAACTCAATATTGAACCCGACGGACTGAGATGCCATTAAAGTTCATGTAAAGGCAGGTGTCCCAATACTTTTGGTAATATAGTGTATAACGTCTTTATAAATTAATCCAAGTTTCATAAACAAAAATCTTGCTTTTTGATAAACTACTGTAAACTCTATTGGCTGAAATGCCATTGCACATGCAGTGCCCTGAAAAAGTATTCACACCCCTAAAATTTTCCACATTTTGTCATGTTACAACCAAAAATGTAAATGTATTTTATTGGGATTTCATGTGTTGGACCAACACAAGGTGGCACATAATTGTAAAGTAGAAGGAAAATAATAAATGGTTTTCAATTTTTTACAAATACCCCTAACTCTAATCTAGTGGAATCAATTGCCTTCAGAAGTCACCAAATTAGTAAAAAGTCACTATAAAAATACAGCTGTTCTGCGAAGACCTCAGAGATTTGTTAGAGATCCTTAGTGAACAAACAGGATCATGAAGGCCAAGGAACACACCAAACAGGTCAGGGATAAAGTTGTGGAGAAGTGTAAAGCAGGGTTAGGTTATACAAAAATATCCCAAGCTTTACACATCTCACGGAGCACTGTTCAATCCATCATCTGAAAATGGAAAGCGTATGGCACAACTGCAAACCTACCAAGACATGTCCGTCCACCTAAACTGACAGGCTGGGCAATGAGAACATTAATCAGAGAAGCAGCCAAGAGGTCCATGGTAACTCTGGAGGAGCTGCAGAGATCCACAGCTCAGGTGGGAGAATTTGTCCACAGGACAACTATTAGTCGTACTCTCCACAAATCTGACCTTTATGGAAGAGTGGCAAGAAGAAAGCCATTGTTGAAAGAAATCCATAAGAAGTCCTGTTTGCAGTTTGTGAGAAGCCATGTGGGGGACACAGCAAACATGTGGAAGAAGGTGCTCTGGTCAGATGAGACCAAAACTTAACTTTTTAGCCTAAAAGCAAAATGCTATGTGTGTTGGAAAACTAACACTGCACATCACCCTGAACACACCATCCCCACCGTGAAACATGGTGGTGGCAGTATGATGTTGTGGGGATGCTTTTCTTCAGCAGGGACAGGGAAGCTGGTCAGAGTTGATGGGGAGATGGATGGAGCCAAATACAGAGCAATCTTAGAAGAAAACCTGTTAGAGTCTGTAAAGCACTTGAGACTGGGGTGGAGGTTCACCTTCCAGCAGGACAATGACCCTAAACATACAGCCAGAGCTACAATGGAATGGTTTAGATCAAAGCATATTCATGTGTTAGAATGGCCCAGTCAACGTCCAGACTGAAATCTGAATGAGAATTTGTGGCAAGACTTGAAAATTGCTGTTCACAGACACTTTCCATCCAATCAGACAGAGCTTGAGATATTTTGCAAAGAAGAATGGGCAAAAATGTCCCCCTCTAGATGTGCAAAGCTGGTAGAGACATCCCCAAAAAGACTTGCAGCTGTAATTGCAGTGAAAGGGGGTTCTACAAAGTATTGACTCCGGGGGGCTGAATACAAATGTACACCACACTTTTCACATATTTATTTGTAAAAAAAATGTGAAAACCATTTATCATTTTCCTTCCACTTCACAATTATGAGCCACTTTGTGTTGGTCTATTACATAAAATCCCAATAAAATACATTTACGTCTTTGGTTGCAACATGACAAAATGTGGAAAATGTCAAGGGGTATGAATACTTATTCAAGGCACTGTATTACCTGAATATATTACCAACATTAAATAGTAAGAAAGAAAAGGAAAAGCCCTTTTCTTTTTTTATTCTTTCAGCAGTTTAGTGGATGCCCCCTACTTATTCTTATGTGGTAGTACAGTGTTCATTTTGATGTCAAATTTCAATCTAGTTTTAGTCAGTCTTTTGACTAAAATGCCATTAAAAATTTTTTTAGTCGTGTTTCAGTCATCTGAATTGTTTTAGTTTTAGTCAACTTTATTTTTGTCAATGAAATTAACACTGCCTCTGACAAGTGGGGTGCTGAACAGAGCGAATGTTCCTCAGCATGGGGTAGCTTCCGCTACGATTTAAAAAGACATTTTGAAGCAGCCCAGTGTGTAGTGATTCTTTTTCTCTTATTTATTTGCCGGAGTGCAATGAGCCAGACCAGCACAGGTGGTTTTCCAGTGGAGCCTGTGGTGAGCCACTTGCTTTGAGAGAGAAACATATATCCTTGTGGATCACCGACCTGACACAAGTATGTAAATCTGGTCTTCTGACTTTCCTGACCTTCCAAGTCATTGACTGAAAAGCTTTTGACACCATAGGGTCATTCAGATAGTCATGCAACTAGCAATTTCTAAAGGAGGTCAGCATTGGAAGCCTCTTCATTCCTCTAGTTACAGGTTTACTTAGTTACTAGGTTGCTTGTTACATAATTATTCAGGAAATAAATATACAGTGCCTTGCAAAAGTATTCCCCCCCTTGGCATTTTTCATGTTTTGTTGCCTCACAACCTGGAATTAACATGGATTGTTTGAGGATTTGCATCATTTAATTTACAGAACATGCCCACAACTTTGAAGATTTTTTTTTTATTGTGAAGCAAACAAAAAAGAGGACAAAATAACAGAAAAAGGTCAATGTGCATAACTATTCACCCCCCTAAAGTCAATACTCTGTAGAGCCACCTTTTGCGGCTATCACAGCTCCAAGTCGCTTTAGATGAGTCTCTATGAGCTTTCAACATCTTACCACTGGGATTTTTGCCCATTCCTCCTTGCAAAACTGCTCCAGCTCCTTCAAGTTGGATGGTTTGCGCCTGTGAACAGTAATCTTTAAGTCTGACCACAGATTTTCTATTGGATTGAGGTCTGGCTTTGATTAGGCCATTCCAACACATTTACATGTTTCCCCTTAAACCACTCAAGTGTTGCTTTAGCAGTGTGTTTGGGGTCATCGTCCTGCTGGAAGGTTAACCTTCGTCCTAGCCTCAAATCACACACAGAGTGGTACAGGTTTTGCTCAAGACTATCCCTGTATTTAGCACCATTCATCTTTCCCTCAACTCTGACCAGTTTCCCAGTCCTGACTGCTGAAAAACATCCCGACAGCATGATGCTGCCACCACCATGTGTCACAGTGGGGATGGTGTTCTTTGGGTGATGTGATGTGTTGGTTTTGCGCCAGACATAGTGTTTTCTTTGATGGCCAAAAAGTTCAATTTTTATCTCATCAGACCAGAGCACCTTCCTCCATACATTTTGGGAATCTCCCACATGCCTTTTCGCAAACTCAAAACATGCCATTTTGTTTTTTTGCTGAAAGTAATGTCTTTCTTCTGACCATTCTGCCATAAAGCCCAACTCTATGGAGCGTACGGCTTATTGTGGTCCTATGTACAGATACTCCAGTCTCTGCTGTGGAACTCCGCAGCTCCTCCAGGGTTACCTTAGGTCTCTGTGCTGCCTCTCTGAATAATGTCCTCCTTGCCCGGTCTGTGAGTTTTGGTGTGCGGCCGTCTCTTGGCAGGTTTGCTGTTGTGCCATGTTCTTTCCATTTGGTTATGATAGATTTGATGGTGCTTCTAGGGATCATCAAAGATTTGGATATTTTTTTATAACCTAACCCTGACTTGTACTTCTCAACATTGTCCCTTACTTGTTTGGAGAGTTCCTTGGTCTTCATGGCAGTGTTTGGTTAGTGGTGCCTCTTGCTTAGGTGTTGCAGCCTCTGGGGCCTTTCAAAAAGGTGTGTATATGTAATGAAAGATCATGTGACACTTAGATTGCACACAGGTGGACATCATTTCACTAATTAAGTGACTTCTGAAGGTAATTGGTTGCACCAGAGCTTTTTATGGGCTTCATAACAAAGGGGGTGAATACATACGCACATGCCAATTATCATTTTTTTATTTCTGAAAAATATTTTTCCTGTATATATTTTTCTAATTTTACTTCACCAACTTAGACTATTGTGTTCTGATCCATCACATATAATTCAGGTTAAAAAAACATTGAACTAAAGGCTGTAATATAACAAAAATGGGTAAAAAGCCAAGGGGGGTGAATACTTTTACAAGGCACTGTATGTAAGGTAATGCATCACTTATTTGCAATTTCAAGTACATAGGTATTTTATTTTTAAAGATCTTTGCAAATTTGGTGTGTTTGGCTTTACTATAAATATTCTAGTATAAAAAAAAGACAGAAATATGCAAACACGGAAGAAAGCGGCTGTCAGCTTTGTAACAAAACAACTTTGTTTCATCTTATCACTCGAGATTTTCTCCTGTAATGAGAGATTTCTGCTCACCCATTCCTGCTTATCTTCTGCTAATTAATATGACTGCCGTTTATGGTCCCCCCTCTCTGCTCTTTGTTATGAAGATGCTTTGACTTGTATTTATGTTTCCAATTGTATAGGTCAGCATCCTTTCTTGTTTTAAAATGACATAATCCTTTCTTTCCTATCTCTAATTGTCTTAGATTTAATGGCCCCAACGAGGCGTACCTTGGAGTCCTTTGATTAATCTTGAGTGACCCACCATCATGTGACCTCCCCCTAATAATGCCTCCCGGTCTAATTTTCATTAGAATCACTGACTGATCTTCCTAGCAGTGGAAGAAACCATGTTTGATTTTAAGGCCATTTAAATACAGCAGGCTCACACTCTTTATCCAAATAGAGTATAAAGACTCCATGCAAAGGCATCTTTTAATTGCTCACTTCAAAAGACTTCATTATTTTGTTCTTCAAGTGTATGTTTGTGTTGGCTATCAAAGATTAATCCAACTACGCTTAAAGACGAACATCAGTTCACCTAGCTGTTAATGTAAATTTACATTTTATGTTCATGAAAAACATGTCTTTCATATTGTTAGAGTGGCACAGGAACAAAAAAATAAAAAAAGGTCATTGCTTAGGGAGTATTACTTAAAGGAGAAGTACAAAGCTGTACTTCTCCTGTGGATCATAGGAGTGAAATTCGCTCTGCACTCCTGTGCACTGCTTTCAGCAAACATCGGGCTGAAGCCCGCTGACAGCTAAAGTCACAGAGACACTTAGGAAAGATCGTGACTATATGGTCGGGATCTGTCCACATACCTGGACTGGCACCTGGCTCAGCCTGAAAGTGAAAAAAGTGTGGCGCTAAAGAATAAGTGACAGTGGTTACTAAAAGTGAAAGTACATAACCCTGAGGTGCGTATCTAAATAATGATGATACTATGCGATGTGTGGAAGGACGATCAAGTCACTTCATGTAACACTATAAAACCACAAAATATGGGAAAATGAATATAACTTGAATAAACGCGTGTGTAAACGCATATAAACAGTGAAAAAAACGTGTATAAATTAAGTATATCAGTTTTTTGGGGCAGAGTAACCTAACCCAAAACAACGATTCAAAATTGAATCACAATAAGTAATTGGAAAATAACAACAATATAGTGAACTACAACTCAAAAATGGCCTGCTCCTTTAAACAAGGCCTACATGCAAAAAAAAAACGTAAAGGAAATGAGTCCATAAAAGTGTAAATATTAAATGTCCATCATTGTGCAATGGGGTGGTTAAATGTCCATCATTATACAATAGGGTGATTCCTGATGGTTCCCCGACAACTTGGGTATACACAGTCCACATACACACTCGATGGAGACCATTAAGAGAGTTCTTGCATATAAACAAATTCCTATCTTGATATGGAAACTTTCACCAAGAAAATATGAGTATCAAATGCCCTTACCAGACAAGGTGGACTCACAGGCCCTTGGCGGTGAGTCAGACAAGCGTGTACCGTCAAGCGGTGAAGTATGGTAGACCGTATGTGGATCCAGGACAGAGTCTCCTCAGAAGTCACCGGATGGCGTATCTCTGGAAGCAGATATCTTCAGAGTTTGGCCTCAATCATCAGTTTGGGGGATAGTTTCCTCAGCGACTACCTGAGAGACTCGCACCGTCCACCGCGGCCAGCACGCTCCGCTAAATAAACAAGCATGGGTAATATATAGATAGTAATAGATTACGAGTAATATAGCGCAATCCTATATTCAGGCTGCTTTTAGGGGATTCCACACCCTAAGAATAACCCCAAGAGCAGAGGCACACTTAAATGACAAATAAATCACAATATAACACTTCATATCAGATACCTTTACTCTGGTTGGCTCTATGAGTCCAGGCAGGAGGAGAGCAGAGGAATGACCCTCTTTATGTCAGGCCTCTTTCTTCTGTACCCTGATGCCACAGGCCCAACTTTAACCACTTGCTTACCGGGCACTTAAACCCCCCTCCTATCCAGACCAATTTTCAGCTTTCAGCGCTGACGCACTTTGAATGACAATTGCGCGGTCATACAACACTGTACCCAAATGAAATTTTTATCATTTTTTCCCCACAAATAGAGCTTTCTTTTGGTGGTATTTGATCACCTCTGCGATTTTTATTTTTTGTTAAAAAAATTTAAAAAGACCGAATTTTTAAAAAAAAAAATTTTTTTTTTTTTATATTTTGTTATAAAAATTTTTAAAAGGGTAATTTTTCTCCTTCATTGATGTACGCTGATGAGGCGGCACCAATGGGCACTGATAGGTGGCAGTGATGGGCACTGATGGGTGGCAGTGATGGGCACTGATTGGTGGCAATAATGGGCACTGATCTTGTACACTGCTAGGTGGCACTGATTGGCATCACTGGTGAGCATTGTTAGGTGGCAATGGTGGGCATTGATAGGTGGCACCTGTAGGCATTGATAGGTGGCACTTATGGGCATTGATACGTGGCACTGGTGGGCACTGTGGGCACTGTGATGTTTTAATGTCTGGGTGCACTGGCAGGGGGTACTGGTGGCATAATTATAAGGCACAATTGAGGCATTATTGCCTCCTCCTCTTCGGGACCGATGTCCCTTGCAGCTGAGCCGGTGATCGGCTTTTTTCTCTCCTCGTACTGTCAGCGCGAGGAGAAAAAAAAACCGATCACAGAGCTTTTGTTTTGATCATGTGATCAGCTGTCATTGGCTGACAGCTGATCACATGGTAAGGGGCCGGGATCGGCCCCTTACACAGATCGGTGATCACCCGAGTCTCAGTGACTCGGTGATCACAGCGCGCTCCACGCGCGCCCTGCAGGGCGCGCGCAGGGCACGTGCACAGGGGAGGCCGTCATATGACGGCCTCCCGGGAATGCAGGTCCGCGCTGTAGCCGTCATTCGGCTATAGCGCGGATAGCAAGCGGTTAAACACTTTATTCAAATTAACATGTAATGGCTTAACTTCCTAGATAAACTGTCCCACACACCGACTGCATATACAGAGCCCTGAATATGTGTGTGCGGGTCCGTGTGGAACTAGTAGCTTCAGTCCTTTTAAAGAAAAGATACGACTTTGTCTTCAGCTAGCCACTTTCATTGGTGCACTTAAACTCCTGAATAGCAGGGTCAAACAACACAACTGGCCCCAATTATCAAGAGAAGAAAGCAGGATCTTTCTCAGCAAGGTGAAAGGACAATGTTGTCTGTATACAGTGTCCCTGGAAATGGATGGCCTTATCCTTTAGCCCTGTGGCACTACAAGTGTCAGCAAGATGACTAACAGCAATGATGTCTGTATACAGCATCCATTTAACTTCTTCTGTGGTGCAGTGTCACTGTTTCCTGCAAATGGGCAAAGGCCCTCTCACCCAACCCTGCGGTCAAGGCCCAAATGAACGTCCTGGAAAAGCAGGCTCTCCTGGTGACCTGACTGGTCACCTCACACTGGAACGCTTCACTGTCGGTACAGGTGTGCCTGGATGTGCACCTGGGATCCCCCTCTCTCTGGCTGGATGTCCCAACAGCATCTCTCCCTCAGGTCTGATCTCTTCCTCCACCTCATCCTGATTGAATTCTCTTCAGTTAATCAAAATGGAGTCTCTCCTTTCCTGCCCACAGATCATGCTGATCTTTTGTAGTTCCATACAGTTAAATCTGAATGTGAAACTTGAGTTCCAGAACTACAATTCCCTTTATGCTTTACTCCCTGATGGTAATCACTCTGCTGACAGGATCTGATGACACAGAGTCTTAGCTGGCGCTAGAGGGAAACCGGCTCATTGCAACAATGTTGCAGAGTGTCTTTTGATACTGCAGGTAAGATAGCCAGCTCCCAAAGTGATTACATTCCTTTTGTTCTTAGCTGCAAAAGGAGCTCATAGAGCTGGGGGAGGAGTAACAGCTGTACACTGAGTTTTCACAGTGAATGACTGTGCAGGAGAGAGCAGCGCAAGTCTGATCATTGGGAGAGAGAGAGCACTGACCATGCTGTGCTCTCCTGCATGTGGTCAGTTTTTAAAGAAGAGGGACTGGCAGGAACACCAGGGATTGCACACAAATGGAGCAATACAAAGAGAACAGAATACTTTCTCATACAAGTACATGGTACAGCAGGCACATAGCAGGAATATGAAATGTTGGGTTAACATATTATTTAAAAGGTTTAATGTTTGCATGACATGTGGCAAGCAAAAGTAGCATGGTGGTTACGTGGCTGCTTTGTGATCCTAGGATGGTAAGATCAGTTTTAATTGGGAACTTTCCCAGCCATGTTTGTTGGAGTCTTCCAAGTGTTCTGCTTTTTTCCCTGTTAGTTTGCTTTTCTTAATATTTAGTTAGAACAGGAACAAGTGATTGTATGTGTTATAAAAACATGTTTCTCTATCTGTTGAGTGACACAACTTGATGATGATTAAGCACCCTAGGGTTATATTGCTACCTACAAGAGAAATGGACACGAGGCATATAGAAAACGATCCCCTCTCACCCGCTGAATTTCACTTAGTGTCCTTAATGAGGAAATTGTGCCACCTAAGAGAAACAAAAAAAATAAAATAATGCACACCCAAATCAGAACATCAGGACACAAAGTGTTATTATATAAGTGTGGGTGCTAGGACCATGAATTGGGTTCCTGCAAGAAAAACCCTGGAATGATGCACAAAATAAATAACAGGCAGCACTCCAAACATTTCGCTTTTTAAAATGTCATGTATTTATGAAAGGAAACGTCATATAAAGACATAACTATAAATTGTATTACATGCACAAGATTGTCCCACAGTTCTGCTATCTAGACAGAATCAGACTCTCAGCTACAAGCACCAAATACATTTTCATTAGAACAGAGAGGAGATCCAGGCATAAAACACAGCAATTAACAATCATCAATACACATGCTATTCATGTTTGGTAATTGCTGTCATTTTGGACCATACCAGAAAGAACCTTCAGCTAACACTTGGGTGGATCTCGCTTTAGAAAGAGGTCATTACCCAGTAACATTGTAATTCCCACCTCCACCTGATCCTGGGTGTCCACATGCCAGCGGATGCCGTGATTTATATCTAGTATAGATATGGAGCTCTTTTGATGCAAGTCTTTGGGGTTGATTTACTAAAAATGGAGAGTGCAAAATCTGGTGCAGCTCTGCATAGAAACCAATCAGCTTTCAGTTTTTTTTTTGTAAAAGCTTAATTGAACAAGCTGACGCTGGAAGCTGATTGGCTACCATGCACAGCTGCACCAGATTTTGCATTCTCCCGTTTTAGTAAATCTCCTTCTTTGTGTCTGCTGGCACTGAAAAAAAGCATTGCATATTTTATTGACCAAGTGCCCAGGTCAGGAAAGAGAAGCATAAAGGGGGTTAGAAGAGGCCTTTGTATTATGTTTCCCATGTTTACTGCACTTTTCCAAACTCCAAAGCAGCAAATACCAATCATAGGCCCCTTTCTCACGGCCGGACCTTTCAGGTGCGCCTGTCAGTTTTGTCAGCGGACCTAAACGGGCGCTCCATGTTAGTCTATGGAGCGACAGATGTCAGCAGGGAGTGGCATGTCCGATGCACTAAAATCAGACGGATGGCCCTACGTTCAGATCCGTCCCTGGCGGATCAGGTGAGATCTGATGAAAACGGACATGCTGTCCATTTTCGTCCGATCTCTCCATAGCAACCAGCGGCGCTCGACAAGCCCCTCCCCGCTCAATGAGCAGAGAGGGACCTGTCATCCGCCGGTTCATCGGAGATCAACGGAGAGATCTCCCGCTGAGCTAGCGGACAGGCAGAATCCGCCTCGTGAGAATGAAGCCTAAGAGACTTTTCCATACAGAATCTTGTAATGAACGTTGACTTCCATATTTGTGTATCTTTACATACAATCGCTGTAGTGGTTATTTTGGGCACAGCTCTGTAATCACAGCACAGCAGGAATCCACTTTATTATTCAGTAGTTTTCATGTACAAGCTAAGTCGCCTCTGGAAACAGATGTACAATGTCCTTTCCTAAATATTTTCATAATTCGGCTGACTTAACATCTCTCTTGCTTGATCACCCAATAAATAATTAATACTGACATCTGTTGAGATTTGTTAAGAGAACAAATATAGTACCTGACTAAAAGCCAGAGAAATCTACTATGTTTAGATTTATTGATGTCTCATTTGCAGGGAAAATATGTTTTTTGTGTTTCTAGATGAATTACTACAATTCTGTGTGCTTAAAGCGGTTGTACAAGTTCATTTTTTTTTCTTAACCACTTCAATACCGGGCACTCCCCCCCCCCCCCTTCCTTCCCAGGCCACTTTTCAGCTTTCAGCGCTGTCGCACTTTTAATAAGAATTGCGCGGTCATGCAACACTGTACCCAAATGAAAATTTTATCATTTTGTTCACACAAATAGAGCTTTATTTTGGTGGTATTTATTCACAAATATTTTTTTTATTTTTTGCGATATAAGCGAAAAAAGAGCAGAAATTAAAAAAAAAAAAACAATATTTTCTACTTTCTGTTTTAAAAGAAATCCAATAAAATCAAATTTTGTCATAAATTTAAGCCAAAATGTATTCTGCTACATGTCTTTGGTAAAAAAAAATCCTGTTAAGTGTATTTGTGTGATCATGGACATATGTGCGCAGATGATCATGTACAGATGTGCGCAGATGATCATGTACAGATGTGCGCAGATGATCACGGACATATGTATGCAGATGATCATTGGGACATATGATTTTACTATTACATATGTGGGACGGATGTTTTTACTGTATGGGGACATGTGTGGGGACAGTGTTTTGGGGACGTTGTGATTCTACACTGTGTGGGGACACTGGGCCGGTGATCAGTGTGTAAAAAAAAGCTCATACTCACTGATCATCGGCTGGCTGCAGCGATCCGCTCTCCTCACCTCACTGACAACTTCCGTGTGAGGAGAGCCGATCGCCTAGCAACCAGCTCTCTGTTTACATCACATGATGGCTGTGATTGGACACAGTCGTCATGTGATCAGGAGGGCCAATCGCAGAGCCCTCCTGCCGATCGGAGATGCGCCGTGTCCGGGTGACACAAGTGCATCGGGATTGCACCGCTGCGCGGGCACGCTCCCGTATATGTGCAGTGGCCGGGTGGGAGGTGGTTAAAATAATAAAAATGTTATACTTACTTGCTCTGTGCAGTCCTTTTTGTACGGAGTGGCCCTAAACCTCCTCCTCTGGGGTCCCCTACTGGTGTGCTCGGCTCCTCCTCCTTTTCAAGTGCTCCCATAGCAAGCTGCTCGATCCCGACATTGAATTCTCCCAGCGTCCCCGCAAGGAAACCAGTGATTATGGCTATGGCAGCCGCTAGCAATAATAGGAAGTAAAATCTGACAGGCTGGTTGCACCCAAGTTGATCGAATGATCAGCTTAGTACATGCAGCCTGCCCATACGCGGTTCAAATCTGGGCCGATTCGAATCATCTATAGCCAGCCGAAGTCCTGTGAGGATAGAGCAGTGCTGGATAGAGATAGGGTTAGTGCAATTATTTAGCAGCGGCTGGGGGAGATGCATTAGGATTTAATACCTTTTAGCCTTTACAACCACTTTTAAGGTTATTTAAAATCAAGAACAAAAAATGTATATGTTGCAGCTTGCTGCTTTACCCATTTAATTAGTTAAGACAAGTATGGCCAAAGCTCTTTAGGCCATACTTCTCAGGTGGCTCATAGGAGTGCACTTACTTGTGCACTTAAAGTCACAGAACCGCTCCAGACTTTGGAGGGATGCCGACAATGTTGGGATCCACCCAGATGCCTTCAAGGAATCTAGCGCAGCTTCTCGGTGTGCCGCTTAGAGCCGAGACCCGCTCTAAAAAAAAGTTTTAAGCTTCTTGGGGGCGATTGCTGTGTGTAGGGCGCTCCATTCAGGTGGATGAGCTGCCCTATGTGTGATGAGTGAAAATGCTCCAAAACGCCTCCCCCCCTCGCTATATAAAACAAAAACGCATGTGGGAATGCGAGTTCCCCGATTTGCAGAGTTGTGAACGGGGCTTGGCAGCTGAGTGTTTCTGTCCACTCCCTCCAATGTACTTGTATAAAGATGGCCATACACTATGCAATCTGATATATATATATATATATATATATATATATATATATATATATATATATATAGTGTATATTGTGTATTTAGTGAGAAGGGTGATCACTGATTGATTACATTTCATTTAAAAAACATGCAGCTGTGAGTGGGTGGGTGGATGATGCGGGGCGTGTGCTAATGAGGTCAGCTGGTCAACTCCTTCCTGTGTCATGACCTAAAGTCTGTGAGGATGTAAGACAGAAGCAATAGATACGTTTTGAATCATGGACGGAGGACAGTAAGGTTCGTGTCTGTAGATTTTATGGAAAGCTTGATATTATTGCAAAAAAAAGTAGATAAATGCTATATTGGTACATAGGGGAGCTGGAATTTAGAGGAAAAAAAAAAGATGGACTTAACCTTTAAATCGCAAACAATGTTATCAGTCTTCCCAGCTGCCTAAACTATTCCCCCGCTTCTCCTCCCAATTATGTAACGAGGAAAGGAGGACTAAAGCCAGCCATAGGCAGTTCCAATCTCGGCCGGTTCAGCAGGGACTGGCTAAGATCTGAACCATGTATGGGCAGGCTGATTGATTAACTTGGGTACAACCAGCCTGTCAGATTTTTCATATAATCATTGCCAGTGGTTTTAGCTGCTAGCAATAATCACTGTGTGTTCTGCTGGCTGGGGCAACTCTCCTTACCAGGAGAGCACAATAGCTCCATGGGAGGGATTTCCCCCATCAACGCTGACTGTGTTGATAGGGGAATCAAGCAAATTTATTTCCTGCAACCTGTGGTTGCAGGAAAGAAAATCGCACTATCTATGGCTGACTCTATTTGTAGTCCAAGCCAGGAAAGCAGCCCAGGGTGACAACACTGGTTCCATAGGTACAGTGCAGGGAGTGAACATTGTCACCCTAGGGCAGAAAGTGTACTACTGGCAGATTCACCAAGTTAACCCCTTGACCCCCTGACGCCTCTCGGCCCTTTAAGGGGCTTAAGATGCCAGGAGGCGGGGTTTATGATCATGTGACCGCCGTGATTAGCAAGCACCGATCGGAAGCTTTTGGTTAGCTGCTGGTAACTTTGCCGGGAGCGCTCGCAGCACAGCTGTTTTTGCAATATTGGATGGAAAAATGTGGCCTCTCTGTGCCCAAGCCCAGCCGCCGAGAGGTTAAATATTTGCATGCTGTCCGCACCAAGAGGTTAAAATGAAAGGATGCATGCTAATGTGAAATTTAGGGAAAGGGAGGAGAGACCCACTTTAAATAAAAGCAGAAATGACCCAGCTGTTCACTATGAGGATGGGAGGTGGGGACCCCTCATATTTATGCCCCGAAGGGAGTTCAGTTAAAGCGGAGTTCTACCCAAAAATGGAACTTCCGCTTTTCCGGTTCTTCCCCCCTTCCGCTGTCACATTTGGCACCTTTCAGGGGGGGAGCAGATACCTGTCTAATACAGGTATTTTGCTCCCACTTCCGGGCATAGATACCCGAGCCACCCGTAGGTATCTACGCCACTTCCGACGCCTTCTCCGCCCCCCTCCCGCTTTCTTCTGGGAGACACACAGGTCCCTGGAAAGAGCAGGGACCAGTGGGATAGCGCAGCGCGAGACGCGCATGCGCAGTAGGGAACCATGAAGTGAAGCCGCAAGGCTTTACTTCCTGATTACCTTACCGAAGATGGCAGCGGCAGCTTCCAACAGCCGAGGGACAGATCGGCTTTGGGTGGAGACATCGCGGGCGCCCTGGACAGGTAAGTGTCCTTATTTTAAAAGTCGTCAGCTGCAGTATTTGTAGCTGCTGACTTTAAAAAAATAAATAAATGTAATTTTTCTTGGAAAAAACTTTTCCTTTGGTTTGTGCAAACACCTAGAGCACATTACTGATCAGTTTCTGTTTCCAGGTTGCTAATGATCAGCATTGTATCGTTCCCAATTTTTGTTCATGTCACAGCTAACTTCTTTTTTCCTTTCTTAGATCTGCCTAAACCGTCAGTGCCAGAACATCAGCGTATTGGGCGTCCACGAATGTGCCTCCAAGTGCCACGGACACGGAGTGAGTAGTGCGGAGTGCTTTCATTTGTCTTCCTTTTTGTTGGCAGGAAAGGGCAGTTCTTAGAAAGTGCGGCTCCCTGAATGATAGAAGCGATACTTTGAACATTTAATCACAGCCCATATTCATTTGGCAAATTCGGCGAGCTATTGTAGGGAAAATGATTAACTACAGTAGCGCATTGAAATGATAATGAGCTGGCGGTGACAATGGGGGAGCTTACACTGCTACAACACGATCATTTACATATACTGCTAATGTGGACACCGATAAGAAATTACACTTAAACTTCCCAGTGAAAACGGCATTGTATCATTTTTTTCTGAGCTTATCTCCTAACTCCCTGGAGAAGATCTCAACCTCAGAGTCTGCCCTTCAGTATTCTGATACCAGAGTACAATTAATGCATAGCAAACAGTTATGTATGAAACGTCCACATATCCCCTCCCCCATCTCTCATCTCTTCATATATCTCTTTGCTCTCTCCATTTTTCTTCTCTCTGTTCCCTCTTATTATCTTCTTTCAGCTCTCTCTTTACCTTCTGCACTTTTGCCTGTTTTATCTTTTCTCTTCCCACTACTTAAATTATATGTCTGCGCAAAATAAATACAAAAAAAAAAAAACGTACTCCGTACCAGGGGCATACTGACAACTCATGGGGCCCCGGGCAATAGAAGATTATGGGGCCCCCATGCAATCAGAGGTTATTGGGCCACACAGTATACACAAACACACACACACACAGTATACAATCAAACAGTATAACCATACATGTACACACAGTATACACAGACATGTTTCTATTGGCTGAGAAGGTACTGGAGAGGTGGGGCAGCTATATTCACGGGATTTTTAGACCAAAAGGATGTCGCTAAGTTACATTTCAGAGACGGATGTAAAAAAAACACAGATTTTTACATACTGTCCCTGGTTTTACTGAGGCTGGCAACCCTGATGGGGCCCCCTAATGGCCCGGGGCCCTCGGGCAGTGCCCGAGTGGCCGAATGGTCAGTCCGCCCCTGCTCTGTACATCTCTGCAATACATGCACATGTGTGTTGTTTCTTTACAAAATTCAAGTACAAAAAAAGTACAATAAGCTCCTAACATATTATAGTCAGCTGACAACACTGCCTTTGTTGCACTGAAAACTCAAGCAGCCTTATCAGCCCTGCCTGAGCTGTGCCTTATTATTATTATACAGGATTTATATAGCGCCAACAGTTTACGCAGCGATTTACAATATAAGAAGGAGACAATACAGTTATAATACAATAAAATACAAGAGGATTAAGAGGGCCCTGCTCAGAAGAGTTTACAATCTAATAAGCCTTGCTGGACTACACCCCCTGCCTGTGTATGGCGAGGGGGATAGAGAGCAGTACGGGGACAAGGTCTTCCAGTGCCCAGGGCAAAGATGCCAAACTGCGCCCCCCCCCCTTCCCTTAGGGTGAGGGTCAGGGCACCCCCATCACTGTAATATACAATTAATTGCCCCTAGGGCAGCCACCCGTCTCACCCACCCCTTGTCCTAGAAGCGGGTATTTTTTGTAATCCACCTGGTTAGAACTCAGGCAGAGCTTGGGAGTTCGGGGCAGCAAAGGCAATGGGGTTGATTTAGTAAAGGCAAATGGGCTGTTCACTTTACAATGGGATTTTTCCTTAGCTAAGTGAATAAATTAAAGCGCTACTGACTTTCATCTCCCAATCACGTGCAAGCAAATGTATAACTTTTTTTTTTTTTTAATGTTCTTGTATGTGATTGGGTATTTTTAGCTTTGTGAATGTGAATTCACTTTGCAAAGTGAACAGCCTATTTGCCTTTAGTAAATCAACCCCCCCGTGTTTCCAGCTCAAACAAGAAGTTAGGAGCATCCTGGTTTTCTGGCAGATCAACATTTGTACTTGCAACATTTTTAAAACTAATAAAACATGGAGAATAAGATTTTTTTATTTATCATGAAATACACTCAATTATATAAATGGATAAAAAACGAACCCCTATCTGCACAGAACAAGCGCTTAGGGAGAAAATAAAACGGATATAAATCCCTCAATGGGTAAATGAGTGTGGCCAATTAAGGCTAAAGCTGCTACCACTCACACCTGCTAGTTTGCAAGTGCCACTAATACATATAAAAAACAAACAAAAAGGCAGCGTTACATATCAATAAACACCGTCCTATATATATATATATATATATATATATATATATATATATATATATATCTATATATATATATATTGCCAATATAGGTTATTCCACAATGTATATAGTAAGAAAGTCCAGTGTGGGGTTTGGAATAGTTCTCAATTAAAACACTGCAGTAATGAGCTGATACCAACACCTCCACACGTGAGAAGAGAGGGGATTAGACAGATCCCCTTATGAGTAAACTCTTACCAGACAGCGCTTGAAAATAAGCATCAACACCGATCTTGGATAATCTCTCTGAATGGATTTCACCTCAAAACTTATTGCAGACTGGAGGATGGATCACACGCCAATGAGATTATTCCAAAGTGAAAAAAAGAGAACTCCATAGCGTAATTCCATTTATAAAAATTGTATTAAATTCCAAAATATCCCCCCTTTTAGGCCTTGCACGTAAAATAAATATATCGCATCAACATCTTGTCGGTGAAATCAGCATAGAACCATGTGGGGAAGAACCCAGGCTGTGTCTCCTACCACACGCTGCTCAGCTCTCTGGCGGTAGCAGTAACGGTATCCCCGATTGGTGTGCTGATGTCGCAAATGGTCATCGTTTGGCCCAACACTGACGCGTTTCATCATCAACGTCATCATCTGAGGGTATCGCCCTCAGATGATGACGAAACGCGTCAGTGTTGGGCCACATTCACAAAGCTATGGGGCAAATTCCTTTGCAAAATGCAACTTTCCTTGCAATGTGAACAACCTATTAGCCTTTAGTAAATCAACCCCCACTGACTCAAGGTAATAAAACCAGAGCTGGTCGGGTGCATAGTATTTTCAGAGGGAGGTCTGCAAAATGGCAGCCTCATATTTCTTTCTAGAATGAAGAAGAAAAGGGTGAAGCGCCACCTAAATGCAGAGATTAAAATTGCTTTATTAGCTACAAAGGTAAGTAACACTTACAAGACTGAAAGTGATACAGGCTCATAAGGTCCAAGGGTGCAGGAGATGTTAGACCCTTTGGCATCCTTAAACGTTCCCAGTCACTTTCCAGGCTGTGTGGATGATGTTCTTTGCGCCCTGTGGTCACCAGGAAGCGGGAAACAGGAACAGACAACCATATTGATAAGAGCTAGAAATTTTTTTATATGATAAATGAAGCATTGCAATTGTCAATATATTAATTCTCCTATTCACGCATGAATTTATTGACAATTTTATAGGGATATTTTATATTTTGTTTATATGAATTTTCATATGAATTTTATATGGGTTCTCTGAATCATTTTTTTATGCAATGCTTTATTTATCACATTAAAAAATAAAATTTCAGATAAAACAATTTCTTGCAATTTCTAGCTCTTATATCAATATCCATTTATATATCCATTTATATTTTTACATTTTATTATTTTAGATATTTTTTTTGTTACCTTTTGATATTAATATATTTATATACAGTGGATATAAAAAGTCTACACACCCCTGGTAACATTTTAGGGTTTTGTGATGTAAAAAAATGAGACAAAGATAAATCATTTCAGAACTTTTTCCACCTTTAATGTGACCTATAAACTGTACAACTCAATTGAACAACAAACTGAAATCTTTTTAGGTGGAGGGAAGTAAATATAAAAAACTAAAATAATATGGTTGCATAAGTGTGCACACCCTTAAACTAATACTTTGTTGAAGCAGCTTTTGATTTTATTACAGCACTCACTCTTTTCGGGTATGAGTCTCTCGGCATGGCACATCTTGACTTGACAATATTTGCCCACTCTTCTTTGCAAAAACACTCCAAATCTGTCAGATTGCGAGGGCATCTCCTGTGCACAGCCCTCTTCAGATCACCCCACAGATTTTCAATTGGATTCAGGTCTGGGGCTCTAGCTTGGCCATTACAAAACTTTAATCTTCTTCTGGTGAAGCCATTCTTTTGTTGATTTGGATGTATGCTTTGGGTCCTTGTCATGCTGAAGTTCCTCTTCATGTTCAGCTTTCTAGCAGAAGCCTTAAGGTTTTGTGCCAATATTGACTGGTATTTGGACCTGTTCATGTTCGTACGATCTCTATAATTTGAGATCCACCTGATCTGGTAAGCAGCGCTGTTTGCCTCGATTATTGAGGAACAGAACAAAATCATTTAAACATTTTTTTGATGTCCCATGAAGTTTTGTATTTGGATATAACATCTACAGCAGTCTATGGACTATATTACACGGGATTGTTCTTTCTTCTTTTTTTCAGAAATTGCCACTAAGTGTTTAATCACAGTCACACATATTTTTAGTTTTATTGCTACATCGTTGGTAATATAAGTATTTGTTTACCTTTTGGATATAACACTTAGAGCAGTCTATGGACTATAGCACATAGAATTGTTTTATTCCTTTTCGGCAATCGCCACTAAGTGTTTAATTGTTATATTGGTAATATATTTTTTCACATCACAATTTATATTTATTTTTGGTTGTGCATTTTTCTTCCTTTGCACATTTCTATAAGCTGGATATTCTGTTTTTGTTTGATGCTGCACCTCCCCTCCCCTTTTTTTGTACATGAACTCATTTTTGCATATTTGTATCAATTTTTTATATGCACACATTTGAGGTTTAGCGCAGATTGTCCCCTTTCTTTCTCATCAGACTATAACACATTTTTCACATGCTTTTGGGGAGACTTCAGGTGTGTTTTTACAAAATTTAGCCAGGCTTGGATGTTTTTCTTTGTAAGAAAAGGCTTGCGTCTTGCCACCCTACCCCATAGCCCAGACATATGAAGAATACGGGATATTGTTGTCACATGTACCACACAGCCAGTACTTGCCAGATATTCCTGCAGCTCCTTTAATGTTGCTGTAGGCCTCTTGGCAGCCTCCCTGACCAGTTTTCTTCTCATCTTGTCAGTGATTTTGGAGGGACGTCCAGTTCTTGGTAATGTCACTGTTGTGCCATATTTTCTCCACTTGATGACGACTGTCTTCACTGTGTTCCATGGTATATCTAATGCCTTGGAAATTCTTTTGTACCCTTCTCCCGACTGATACCTTTTAACAATGAGATCCCTCTGATGCTTTGGAAGCTCTCTGCGGACCATGGTTTTTGCTGTAAGATGTGACTAAGAAAATGTCAGGAAAGACCTACTAGAACAGCTGAACTTTATTTGGGGTTAATCAGAGGTACTCTAAATGATGGCAGGTGTGTACTGACTCCTATTTAACATGAGTTTGAATGTGATTGCTTAATTCTGAACACAGCTACATCCCCAGTTATAATAGGGTGTGCACACTTATGCAACTACATTATTTTATTTTTTTGTTTTTACTTCCCCTCCCTAAAAGATTTCAGTTTGTTTTTCAACTGAGTTGTACAATTTATAGGTCACATTAAAGGTGAAAAAAAGTGTTGTAATTATTTATCTTTGTCTCATTTGTTTACATCATAGAAACCTGACATTTTAACAGGGGTGTGTAGACTTTTTATATCCACTGTACAAGTTCTAATCTTAAAAATCTTGTATGGATGTACCATTCCAGTAGTTTTGACATTTTAGGTTGAAATTTGTTGTCTTCTGATAATTGTTTCATGATGGTCAGGCTGGCACCTCTAGTCCTACGTCTTCCAGTGACTCATAAATAAAGGACCATTCTCCCCTCAAGCCTGTAGAAGGAGGTGGTGCTCCGAGCGCATAGCCTATCTTCTGCCCTATCTCACCCTGTCCAGCCCGGCCGCATCCTGTTCTGGTGACGCCACTTCCACGCTGGTTGTCTGTTCCTGTTTTCTGGTGGCCACAGGGTGCAAACCACATCATCCACCCATCCACACAGCCTGCAAAAGTGACTGGGGACGTTTAAGGACACCAAAGGGCCTTACATCTCCTTCACCCATGGATCTTATGAGCCTGTATTATTTTCAATCTTGTAAGCGTTACTTACCTTTGTAGCTAATAAAGCAATTTTAATCTCTGCACTAAGGTGGCGCTTCCCCTTTTCTTCTCCCTTCTTGTCTTACACAGAGCTGGTTATACTCTGAGGACAGCTGCCGCCGACCTTACCCAGCTTAGACACACATCCATAGGTATGAATAAATAAAGAATGGGGTGAATGGCGCTCCCTTAAGGAGGGTGTGTAGGCTATATGTGAGATACCAGCGCTGGCAAAATCACTGTAATGTTATGCTTATAGTGATAGATAGATAAATAAATCGATAAATAAATGAATTGAACCAACCCCCTGTAAGCATATGCCTGTATAAACATTGATCATTCAGTGCAAAATTCCATTAAACCAAACAGTAAATAAATATAGAACCATCAATATAAATGAAGCATAACATCCACATATATACTGAGGTAATCAACGGTGCTGAGCATATGTGCAAACGTGCCACAAAAAATATAATATAATATAAGTGTAAAAATATATATAAGAAAAGAGTCCAAAGTCCTCCAAACAATTAATTATTAGTTTTATAAAGGAATTATTATTATCAGGAAAGTTCCAAACAGTCTGGTGACTCTTGTGCTCAGAGAAAGATCCGTGACTTCTGTGCTCCCCCTATGGCTCCCCACTCACCGGCTCCTTATACCCCTGTAGGGGTGACAGGCAATATGGGATATCATAAGCCGTCTTCACAGATGGTGTCCTGTAGTCACTATAGCAATGGCTTTCTTTCCCTTGCATCCGCTATCCTAGGACATCCGGATCAATCACCTGTGCACCACGGCCTCCGCCACCACATCAAAGAAGGGGATCACCAGAGATCAGTCCTCATAAGAAGAGATACCATACCATACCATAGTGTAGTATGTCATTTAAAATAACTTTATTTAAAACAGATACTTCCCATAGGGAATAGGCTAAAACAACACTGCACCATGTGTATAAGCGATACCAGGAAAAGCCTTCCCGCAGCGTGCGGTCCAGCTGCATTCCAAGCTCGTTAACTCCATACCGGAATGACGTAATTGCGTAACCCCGACTTACGCGTTTCGTTGACGTTTTCAAAGGCCACCTTTACGCAATTACGTCATTCCGGTACAGAGCTAGCGAGCTTGGAACGTATGGTATGTATTCTCTTCCTTCCCTAGATTCTGACATGCCGTTTAAAAAAATTTAAATCGCCGTAATTACCTTTTATTTTTCTATTCTTCTTTGCACTTCCTGGTTCTCCTACCGTGGGAGTAGGTGTGTTTCTAGCCTCTCCCAGACTCCGCACAGTCTCCTGGAAGCTAGTCTCAGGCTTCCCAGGATGCCACTGAGCATGTGCGGTAACGAGCAGTGAATGCTGGGAGCACAGCATTCACCGCATCCAGGAAATAAATGCTTGTGGGCTTCAAATGCCCACAATGAAGATGGAAACCGCCTGCAGTGAATAATATAAGTTATTCTTTCCGACGAAATCTGACACAGGCGGACATATTACACACAATATGTGAGTATGTAATGCCGAGAAGAAAAGTTTGTGAATGAACTAAAAAAAAAAAACACGATAGATAGGTGGACCCCCGCTTTAAGGGAGCGCCATTCACCCCATTCTTTATTTATTCATACACTTTAGCCCCCTCGTGGGTCTAATAGGGGAGGCCGCACACCTTTGTCCTTTTTCCCTTTTCTCCTGAGCGCGGAGTCTGTGTGTCCTTTGTTACACATCCATAGGTGCAATTGTTTTCTTCCACATCCACTGATGTACTATGGACTATTAAGTTAATGGACTCTAATGTGTGTTTAATTTTTAACCCTCTATTATTTTGAATCAGCGGTTTATTGCGCCAGTATAAAATGTATATTGTGTTCATATTTCTTTCTTTAGAGTTCCTGGAAAGGCCACTACAGGTAACACTTTTCACAGACAGGAATTGAGCCGGCTGGATAGCCTCATTGCAGACAATTCTACCTGTCTAATCAGAAGACAGCTAATTGTTAGTGCAGTGTATTGTATTACATGTGAAAAGTACAGGGCTTTGTTGGATAGTTATATCCTTTATATTCGTTTAAGGACATGCTCAGGCTCGCAGGAAAGGAAATGAGATATTTGCATCACAAAGACTTTATTAAACATGGATTTTAAATTAAACCATCATGAAATAAAAGCGTTTCATTTTCCCAAGCAAATGTTCATTAACGCTTCAATGTTACACCGTTAAAAACACTGAACTGTTATACTTTGAAAGGTAGAAGAGTCTAAATATTGATTCACTCCAATCACTGATGTGGCACGCAGTATTGCTTCAACGAGAGAACTTTGTCTGATATGCGCAGCTTTACGTTTTCAACCGCAGATACTTGAAATGAAGTGGGAGAAGCATTTTGAGAGGGAACTGTGATTTTTGACTTCTCTTAAAGTCACATTTCAGGGAAACAGCTAAACTGTAGGGCCTCATGCACACAGGACGTTTTTACAGCAGCTGTTTTTGGCTTCAGACATTTTTTTCTAGTCAATAAACTCCCCATCATGTTATCCTATGTGTCCAAGCACACATAGGCTGTTATCAACAGTTTTTGACTGGGGCGTTTTTTGGCTGTAAAAAAAACCCCAAAACTAGTGGGTTCTGAGAGGAGTTTTTCAGCTGTAAAAACGCTCTAATGTCAAAAAATGCACATAAACGCTCAAAAACCGTGGCTCACCAGCATTTTTTGACGTTTTTGATCCATAATTTTTTTTTTTTAACCAATTAAGCCCCGGACCATTTGGCTGGCCAAAGACCAGAGTACTTTTTGCGATTCGGCACTGCTTCGCTTTAACTGACAATTGCGTGCGATGTGGCTCTGCGGTCTTTATTTTTTGTGCTGTAAACAAAAATAGAGCGACAATTTTGAAAAAAAACACATTTATTTTTACTTTTTGCTATAATAAATATCCCCCAAAAATATATAAAAATAACATTTTTTTTCCTCAGTTTAGGCCGATACATATTCTTCTACATATTTTTGGTAAAAAAAATTGCAATAAGCATTTATTGATTAGTTTGCACAAAAGTTATAGCATCTACAAAATAGGGGTTAGTTTTATGGCATTTTTATTAAGTTTTTTTTTTTTTTACTGGTAATGGCGGCGATCTGCGATTTTTATCGTGACTACAACATTATGGCGGACACATCGGACAATTGACACATTTTTGGGACCATTGTCATTTTTACAGCAATCGGTGCTATAAAATTGCACTGATTACTGTAAAAATGGCAGTGAAGGGTTAACCACTAGCTGGCTAGGAAGGGGTTAAGTGTGACCTGGGGAGTGATTCTAACTGTTAGGGGGTGTGGCTACGAGTGACATGTCACTGATCACCGCTCCTGATGACAGGGAGCTATGATCAGTGACAGTGTCACTAGGCAAAACGGGGAGATGCTTGTTTACATCAGCATCTCCCCGTTCTTCCTCTCCGTGAGACGATCGCAGGTATCCCCGCGGACATCGAGTCCACGGGACCCGCGATCCTACTCACGGAGCTTGCGCACACAGCGCCAAATTCAAAGGGACGTACAGGTACGCCCATTTGCGCGGCTGTGCCATTCTGTCGACGTATATGTACATGCGGCGGTTGGCAAGTGAATAAAAACACTATTGCAAAAACTCACTGTAAAGCTACTAGCATTTTTATAACGTTATTATAACGTCCAGTGTGCATGAGGCCTTACTATTTTACAGAAAAAGTGATTTTATATCTTTGTAGTTTTGTGGAGTGCGTTCAAAACCTGCGTCCTGCATTGGTGTGTTTTCCAGCAGAACGCACCTTTGGCAAGGGATAAACGGGATCGCTTGTAAAAATAAATAAAAAAGGCAGCTACATTGCATCATACTGTAGCTGCAGCACACGAAAAGCTGCAATGGGATTCGGCATTTAATTGTCCCCTCTTTCAGTATTTCTTTCATATATAGGATTTACATCAGGATATGACATATTGACAATCTGCAATGATACACATAGTCAAAATTAAGCAAATAAACATAAATCAGCATGTGATACAATATGGTATGAAGAGCACGTATTGTCAATGTTTATATCCCCTAGAAGGTGTATTTCACCATCACCAGTCACGTGAAGGAGTCCGATGCTCACCAATTGTTTTTTTGTCATTTAATAGGTGTAGGCAGAAGGAGGGAAGAGGAGTAAAGGCAAGGGAAGAAAATATGGAAAATTCCAGATATTAGGAAATGTAAAAAAAAACTTTTAATGCCCCTTTCACACACATGGCGGGCTCCTTTGCAGTCTGTCTGCTGATCCCCACTGAGCAGGCGGATGGCTGGTTTGTGTATACAGATACAGCCTGCTCTCCTCTATGGGCGGTCGGATGTAAACAAAACACCTGTCCGTTTACACCCGACTGCCATCCGATCCACCAGACTGATGGGGAATGGATCCCTATCCGTCTGTTCTTACCTGTCAGGATCGGATGTCGGCAGGTGTCAATGGACATATGTCTGTCTGACACCTGCCACTTCATAGAAGAGACTGGTGGGTCCGATCAGGTTTGCCTGAAAAACTGACAGGTGGACCTGATTTGTCCACTGGTGTGAAAGGGGCCTAAGGGGGGGGGGGGGCAAGGGTGTCTCCTGATACAGGGAAGAGAGTTACTCAGTATTGCAGGTATTCATCAGACCATCAAAAATGTTCCCAGTAGAACCCTCTAGCCGTAAGTCCCTGAGATTTATCCCACAGGTCAGAAGTAAGCTGCTCCATGCGCTGTACATCATTCACCCCTTTGGTATTTTAAACCTGAAATCCAGAGAAACTGCTAAATACATAACGGACATAAATATCTGGGAGCTGTTTCTACCTGCCGAAGGACTTGTGATTCTGTCCATCCAGTTCTGAGACTTATGCAGCACAGCACAGCCCTGTCTGCTCTCCCCCTCAGTCACATTTTGCGATTGGACAGTGAAAGAAGGATCATCAGTTGGGTTCACCTGTCACTCTATTTTTCCTCCAATTAGAAAGCTCTTTGCACTGCAGCACAACCGATTAGCTCTCTGTGCTGCTTCTCCCTCCCCCCAGTCTGAGCTCTACTGTACATGGACTGCAAGAGGCTGATACTAAGTCACATTCAGGTACTTGCAATGCTTGCACAGCTCAATGTACAGTCTCAACATGTCTCTGCACAGGGACAGTAACTCCTGTGTACATGGTGAAAGTTACTATAGCCCGACCAATCAATAGGCTGAGGACTCCGAGTCCAGGAGAAGATGGAAGTGTTGTGACTGAGTGCCTTGCTGGAAGGGATCGCTTTGCTAGGTAAGTCTGACACAAAGTGTAAATATCCTCTGCGGTATGACAGAAACCTCACAAAATTCCCGTAATTCCTAAATTTAGTCTGCCAGTACTTCCACTTTAAATATACAGTTGAAAGTGTTTTGTTATCTGTTCAGTATGTCCAAGAAAAGAAAAAAAATCAGTTAATCCTGCCAGAAATCCTGTGAGCTGATCACTTTCTGTAGCTCTGCCTGTGCTCTACTCCTTTTGCTTAAATTGTTTCCAGATATCTCTCTGGATTACAGAGCACCCTCCATGTTATGGAGAAGAGGGGGGGGGAGGTTCTGTAGTCCTTCCTGTTCTAGGGGGACAATGCTGCTTCTCCATACGGTACGGTGAGAGAGCGTTGTCACCTTAGGATGGGACGTTATTACTGGTAGGATCACCGGGTGAAAATAAAGGGCAAAAAGAAAGAAAACTAATGCAGCTACCTCATCTAAGGACTGATAAAGGTATATTATATTACAATTGTGTGCTTGGGTTTAGATATACTTTAAGAATTAGAACTGTATTGATTAAGGCCAGTGGCATGTCCACTGTGTTCTATCAGGCTGATCAGAGTAGTAGATCTGAATTGAAAGAGAGAAACAAAAAGATTTTGTGTTCGGTGGCATTGGACTTCGAAGCCAGTCAGATGCAGCCATGAGAAGGTGTGTGTTTAGATGTCCTCAGAGGGAAATAGAATGATAATGACATTGTGTATAATAGCAGTTACCATTCATTCTCATAGCATTCTCATTACAAAGTAATTAAAGTGGTTCTAAAGGTTAAACGTGTTTGTGGTTTTTTTCCTTATTGCATTCCCTGCTTTAGGGTAAAAACATTTCTACCACTCTCTGTGTGCCCCCAACCTTAAATACTTGAGTCTTGTCTCTATCCATCGGTGTGCCGGGTTGCATCTCTTTTCTCCCTTCTCCCTGCTCTCACAAGCTTGGTTGAGAGCAGCAGGAGCCATTGACTTCTGCTGCTGTCAGTAAAATCCTGTAAGGAGGGAACGAGGGGGCGGGGCCGAGCCACACTGTGTGTGTCTTTAAAGAAGAGGAGGAGCCTAGAGTAATCAGTAGGGGACCCCAAAAGAGGAGGCTTATAATTCTATTGCACAGAGCAGATATGTATAACATGTTATTGTACACAAACAAAAAAAAATTATATACTTTGCAACCGATTTAAAGCAATTCAAATTCAGTACAATAGAACAGTGTTTCTCAACTCCAGTCCTCAAGGCGCACCAACAGGTCATGTTTTCAGTATTTCCCTCAGATGAAATGGCTGTGGTAATTACTAAGGCAGTGAAAACTAATCAAATCACCTGTGCAAAATAGTGGAAATCCTGAAAACATGACCTGTTGGTGCGCCTTGAGGACTGGAGTTGAGAAACACTGCAATAGAACATACAATGATCACAAAAATGTAGCACAATGTAATGCATTGCAAAAGCTTTTCTTCAAGTGGTTGTAAAGGAGATTTTTGCCAGCCCCTCTATTCTACAACTCTATACAACACTGTGTAGTTGTTTTTTTTTTTTTAAATAATGCCTCTAAATACCTTCTTTTAGATTCTCTTCGGTCACGTGACCTTCGGCTGCTCTACTCCTCTGTTCCAAGGGCAACAACAGGAGGGGCTGAGAATCCCCCTCTGATGTCAGCCGGGAGGTCATGTGACCGTTGTGCTGTCTGCTCAGCCCCTCCCGCTGTAGCCCTTGGAACAGAGGAGTAGAGCGGCCGGAGGTTATGTGACCAAAGAGAACCAATCTAAAAGAAGGTATTTAGAGGCATCATTAAAAAAAAACAAGTACACAGTGTTGTATAGCTTTGTAGAATAGAGGGGCTGGCAATAATCCTCCTTTGATTTTATTGCCAGCTACTAATAGCGGCAGGGGGAGGAGGAGCAGATTTGTTTATTGGCTCAGACACAGGAGCTGACAGGCAGGGAGGGAAGGGGAGACGCGGGGGGAGAGAGGAGAGCAAGCGGGATGATGGAGGCACGTAAACTGACCATGGTATTCAGGGATCAGCAGCCATGATTACTGTGGTCAGTTTACATAGGGGACACAGAAACAGGCAAGATTAACCAGTTTTTTAGAAAATAAAGAGGAACAAATGACACAGCACAAGCACTATGCTGTGTATCCTGCTTTAAAGGAACAGGATCTCTTTTTTTGGGGGGTTACAACCACTTTAAGAAAACCTTCGCAGACACTCATTAGTTGTAAAAAACAAACTTCACTATACATATAAGCCCTAAAGCACAATCACTGCAGCATTTCTAATCAGGAACAGCGACATGTCTATGTAATACTTGAAAATGGCTGTCATTTACAGTAAGGCAGTCATTTGGAAATGGGAACCATATTCAAAACTTTAGCAGGTGTTTTCTTATCTTTTATCAAGGTTTGCAACAACAAAAAGAACTGTCATTGTGAGGCTGAATGGGCACCTCCATATTGTGACAAGCCGGGATATGGAGGCAGTGTGGACAGCGGACCTATGAGAGTGCCAGGTCAGTAACAATAGATTACATGAAATTTAAGCAGAGCTATGAGTTAAAAACGTGCATTCAAAAGTAATCGTGTGATAATCAGAGCTATAACAATTAAATAAGCAGAATACAAACCACCAATAACTTTTTAGATTAGCGTTTCTCAACTTTTTTTAAATAGAGGAACCCTTGAAGTATTGTTCATGTCTCCGGTATCCCCTTTTAATTATATTCACATCTGACAGTATAATTATTGATATCAGTAAGTTGCAAATATAAAGATCAATACAAGTCAAAACAGTGTGGCTTTCCTAGCATATTTGACACCCAGAGCAAATCATTTTGTAACACCCTCTGCTCCATAAAATATTTTCCATTCTAATCATGAAATTAAATAATAGTGACCAATTGGGTGTCAGTGGAACATTGGAGACCAGTGAAGTGGTACCCTTACACTAGTGGTCAGTGGGAGAAGGAACTAAATGACAACATTGTTGATTAGGGGAAAGTGCCCTTCTTACATATAAAAAGATGAAGGAAATGTATTCAAACTGGAGCAGTAGTGCATTTCAACCAATCAGCTTCTACCTTTAATTTTCAAAGTTTACCTGAACAAGGTGAAGATAGAAGCTGATTGGCTATCACACACAGCTACGCCAGATTCTGTCTGCTCCAGCTTTGATTAATCCCCCCTAAATTGTTTACTACTGAAATAACCCTGGAGCAACCCCAGGGCTCCACTGGCCCCAGACTGAGAGAGGCTGATTTAGATCTTCGGTAAAATAGGAAGATAATTAGGGTCACTTGTAAGGCCTATTTCACACAGGCTTCAGCTTGTATAAGAGCAGTGTGAACAGCAATCTATGATAAAGCATTTGCAGGGTTTCAGCAAGCTTTGTTGAAGCTTTTGAAGTACCATTCAACTTTAGTTTGTTAATGTTGAACACAGATCCTGATAGGGGTGTTGATTGTCACATTAAGCAAGCTGCGAGTAGGCTTCAGCATGCTTTCTAAAAGCTTCAAGAAATGCTGAAGCCTACTAGCAGCTTGTTTAAACTGGCAATCCGCACTTCTATTAGGATCTGTGTTGAACATTTACAAACTGGAGTTGAATGGTACTTTAAAAGCTTCAACAAAGTTTGCTGAAGACTCTGAAAATGCTTTGTCAAAGCTTGCTGTTCACGATGCTCTTTTACAAGCTTAAGCCTGAAACAGGCCCGAACACAGCTTACCATTTGATTGGGTACAGCTTTCAGGCTGGCGTTCTTTATGCCCTGCTCTCGAAAATTTCCTGTGGTTGCCAGTATCGTTATTTTCTGAAGGGTCTTGCACTTAAGTGTAGGGATCCATGGTTTAGATCGACACTTCCCCACTAATATCATATCCTCTTCATGCAGCATGGCCAATAACGGATGATTGTGTATATTTATATCATTCTACAGAATGACCTTATCTGTATCACAACTTCTGCCTGACATGTCTGTAGCTACTAGAAAACGTTTCCAGTCGTTCTGATTGATTTTGTTACAACCCTTTTAGTATAGGCCTTCAATCAACTAAGCGTTTATTCAAGCCCAAATGCCCATAGCAATGATTATGTATTGACTTGTGTTCACAGATAACAGAAGTTTAGTTGCTGCCGTCTTGGTAACAATCACATGCATAGCAGCAGCTGCCTTCACCATCTACCTGAAAAGAAGGACCCTCTTCAGGTGGCTTTATACGAACAAGAAGACATCCATTGAAAAACTGAGGTAAGTGGCAGCATGATCATTTTCCAGCAAATGAACTCTTATGAATGATCAGAACGTTATCCTCCCGCTCTCAAATTTGGGCAGATTCATATAGAATTCAGGGACCAATCAGTCCAAGCAGTGAGTGAGTAGGCAGTTCTAAGTCTTTAGCGCTCACTGGTTGTAGAACTGCATTGTAACAAACCATCAATTACTACATCATGAATCTTTTCCTCTAGAAGGTTTTTGGAACTTAATTCTTGTGCTTGTGTTTTTATGCACTCTTGTGAGTGTGTCCATATGATAAGAACCCATGAGTGTGATTGTGTACATTCTACTTCAAGGGCACAGGCATTGGGCGGGGACACATGTTATTCTAGGATATCCTATGTTTGGTATACAGATAGACAAGTGACCTACCTACCGTATTCACCCAGTGCTAAAAGGCCAGTTTTAAGTACAGGTTGCACTTACAAAAAAAACAAAAAAACAATTTTATGCCCAGCAAGACTTTGTATTTCAGAAGACATCTGTGCCGCTTCAGCAGATCAGGCATTCTGACTATTTTGCCTATTAAGGTACAAAACCACCTTTTTTTTTTCCTAGATTGGCCAACACTCCATTGTAGTGCAAGTGGTGGACCGTTCCATTTTTGTATTTTTGAGAAGAGAATATCAGCTGGACAGAAATCACAGTGGTTGTAAACACATACATAGACCCAGTGAAGTGAGATGAAAAAAATCCTCCTACATAAGTTGTATCTGTCTATCCGCATTCTTCACTTCTCTACATCCATTCAAAGTGCTGACTTTATAAGCTTGTCTGAGAGTTCAGAAAAAAAGGGGGCAGGGAGCTGACGTTACACTCTGCAGAGCTTAGTGAGGAAAGCTCTAGGAGCTGATTGGAGGGAAGTGACACTCCCTCTGCACACAGGAACAGAGTTGAGGCTGTCAGTCAGCTGGGGGTCCCTCCCTGTCTCACCTTATTTCTCTTGGTGTCAGGAAAACTTGTCAATGACAATCTCTTAATTGAAATAAGTACACACTATAGAGCAGGGGTCTCCAAACTTTGTGAGCAAAGGGCCAGTTTACTGTCCTTCAAGCTTTAGGGGGGCTGGACTGTGGCCAGCGTGTGTAGAAAATGCCCCAGTGTCAGTGGGAGGAATAGTGCCCCATCATTGGTTTTATTGGGAGGAATAGAGGAAAAGTGCCCTATTGTTTGTATCAATTGGAAGAATAGTGCTCAATTGGTGCGCCACCATTGGAGTCAGTTGGTGGAATAGTGCCCCAAGGGCTAAATACAGGTAAGCAAAGGGCCTCAGTTGGGAGACCATTGCTATTGAGGGATATGCTTTGTTCATATTTCATGTCTGAGGTTTACAATCACTTGTTTTCAAAATCTTTGAAATCTGTTGAGAAATGTATGATGATTGGGAGTTAACCCAGACACTGCCCGAGTGTTATAAGGGGCTTCCAAAACACCTGCAAAGTAAATATGGGGCTTTGTATCTAAAGACTCAGGCTATTGATAGGGAAAAAAAAATAGGTCTACCTGTGAATTCCCAAAGGAGAATGAACCAATCCATGGCTTCAAATTGTGTTCGTCATTTGGAGAGATGTCTCTCTAACCTTTGAGTGAAGTTTGGTCAAATGAGCTGAAAGTTTCCATAAATGTGGCCATTGCTGGCCGGGCACTCCATTCATTAGAATAGTCTCTGGGGAGTTATAAAAGACACATTTCCACAGATTGCAGAAGCTAATTTAACAGGCTAGTGGCTTTCCAAAAAAAATCAATATTTATTTCCAGTCCTGCAAGAGTATTTGATCATTTATACTCCTGTTGTTTGCCATGGTGAATAAAAATGAAGAGACCTTTCATAGTGTGACTAAATTGCAGCTCTTCTCCATTGTATTCAATTATTTATGTTGCAGGTCAGCCAGACCATCAAGAACAGGGAGCTCAAATGAAGCTAATCAAGAACACAGCACAACAATGAGCAAAGATCTACGGAGCAAGTCTTCACAGAGGCAGGAGGTGTGTGTGACCCTTGTATATGTTATCCAAGGTGATGAGAATATGTCTCAGGTATAGCTACTGCAGAAATAGCAAACCAAGAAAAAAAGGACAGACAGATCCTGAGTGTTAATGGTATCTTGTACATTTCTAGTGAAACACACTTTATCAAAATACCAAGATCAAGATTTAGTCCCCCCCAAAACTGATCTGTTGAACCTGGGCATGGGCTAGCTGGATGAATCACCTGATAGATTCTTACGTCTCTTATAGACCGTGGCCATTATACATCTGTACCAGACTGCATTAAAACAAAAATCAGAGATCTAAACCCTATCTGGATGACATTTCATCACTACAATACCAGGCACTTTCGCCCATTTCCTTCCCAGGCAAACTTTCAGCGCTCTTGCACTTTCAATAAGAATTGCGCGGTCATGCAACACTGTACCCAAATGAAATTTTTTTAACTTTGTTCACACAAATAGAGCTTTCTTTTGGTGGTATTTATTCACAAATCCGTTTTTTATTTTTTGTGAAATAAGCGAAAAAGGCGGAGATTAAAAAAAACAAAAACAATATTTTCTACTTTCTGTTTTAAAAGAAATCCAATAAAATCCTATGTTGTCATAAATTTAAGCCAAAATGTATTCTGCTACCTGTCTTTGGTAAAAAAAAATCCTGTTAAGTGTATAATAATTGGTTTGTGTGATCACCGACATATGTACGCAGATGATCATTGGGATATATGATTTTATTGTTACATATGAGGGGAACAGGTGTTTTTACTGTGTGGGTACATTGTTTTGGGGACACTATTTTGGGGACATTGTGATTTTACATTGTGTGGGGACACTGGGCCGGTGATCAGTGTGTAAAAAGCTGTAAAAACAGCTCATACTCAATGATCACCGGCTGGCTTCAGCAATCCGCTCTTCTCACTATAAACTTCCACGTGAGCAACAGGTTCTCTATTTACATCACATGATGGCTGTGATTGGACACAGCCTTCATGTGATCTGGAGGGCCAATCACAGAGCCCTCTTACCGATCGCTTATCCGCTTGTAGTATCCACCAGGGGTACATATCACAGGTTGAGATAACACAAGCGCACAATGTTCTCACCCAATAACAGGAAGTGCCTGAACAAGTACTTTTATGGCAGGATCACCAGGAGTTAATGGAAACTGCAGCTTTAACCTGTTCCGCCAGCCTATACACAAATGTTGGCAAGCCGGGAGATTCATCGTTCCGGGTGGACATCATATGACATCCTCCTGGAAAATTCCCCATGGGCCTTGCTGCGGCACGATCTGTCACCCGCTATGTCCACCAGACACAGCAGACGACTGATCACTGCACCAGCCACTGTTGGTACCATGTGATTGGTGTGGCCAATCACAGCCGATTTTATGACAATTGTACCCAATGGATGGCTTTCATTCATTACGTCCATTTTGTACTATTGTGTTGATCTCTGTGATTGGTTACAGTGGTCACATGGTACAGACAGGGCCAATCGCAGCCTATCTGTACCTTGTGATTCCCTATGGCTAATCACAATAGAAAACACTGAATAAATCAATTTCATTCAGTAAAAATGGTTGCTTATAAAAGTGCAATTCACTGGCATAAGCAATCATAATGTGCATTTTACTATGGTAACACTGTATTGCTCTGGTCACAGTATATTAAAAAAAAAAAAATCGTAAAAAAAAAAAATGTAATGAAAAGAAAAAAGAAAACATAAAAAAAAAAAAAAAATACTTTTTTTTACATACTGTCACTAATCTCTGATCACTGCCACATGAGTTATTTGATGACGCCGTACTGCACTGGTGACAGCATGTAAAAAAAAAAAAAAAATGCATTTCTTCATTTTCCAAAAAACAACGCTTTGTGACAACATATGACAGCTTCAAAAAACCCACCATGCCGCTTACTAAGGACCTTGAACTGTCTACTTTCCAAGAAGGGGTAATTTGGGGGATATTTGTATTGTCCTGGCATTTTCGGCCCTTAAGAAATGAGATAAACCGTCAGTACATCAGGATTGATCGATTTTTAGATCATATTTTATACCATAGTTTGTGGACTCTATAACTTTCCTAGAGACTAAATAATATACAATTATTTGCTTTATTTTCACCAAAGAAAATGAGAAGAATACACTTTGGCCCAAATTTATGAAGAAAGATTAATTTGCAAAATTTTATAACAGAAACTAAGAAAAACATGTTTTTTTTTTTTTAAATTTTGACCTTTTTTTGTTTGTTCAGCAAAAAATATATAACCCAGTGGTGATTGAATACCACCAAAAGAAAGCTCTATTTGCGTAAAAAAAAATTATAAAAATGTAATTTGGTTACAACGTTGCATGACCGCGCAATTATCATTCAAAGTATGACAGCGCAGAAAGCTGAAAAATGCCCTGGGTAGGAAGGGGGTAAAAGTGCCCAGTACTGAAGTGGTTAAAAAGGCTAAAAGCAAGTTTTACAATTACCATGTTATTGCGTATGCGATTTAAGTGATTGGGTTTAGATTTGTTTTAACTGTTTCACAGTGTTGATGATTTGAGAGTAGGGATGGGCCGAACACCCCCCGGTTCAGTTCGCACCAGAGCATAACGAACAGGCAAAAAATGTGGCAGAACATACGAACACCGTTAAAGTCTATGGGACACGAATATGAATAATCAAAAGTGCTCATTTTAAAGGCTTATTTGCAAGTTATTGTCATAAAAAGTGTTTGGGGAACCGGGTCCTGCCCCAGAGGACATGTATCAATGCAAAAAAACATTTTTTAAACGGCCATTTTTTCGGGAGCAGTGATTTTTTTAATGTCTAAAGTGAAACAATAAAAATGAAATATTCCTTTAAATATCGTGCCTGGGGGGTGTCTATAGTATGCCTGTAAAGTAGCGCAGTTTTCCCGTGTTTAGAACAGTACCACAGCAAAATGACATTTCTAAAGGAAAAATTGTCACTTAAAACTGCTTGCAGCTGTAATGAATTGTTGGGTCTCGGCAATATAGATAAAACTCATTGAAAAAAGAGCATGGGATCCCCCAATCCATTACCAGGCCCTTTGGGTCTGGTATGAATATTAAGGGGAACCCCGAACCAAAAATTTTTTTTTTTAAATTGCGTGGGGGTCCCCCTAAAATCCATACCAGGTCCTTCTGGTCTGATATGGAAATTAAGAGGAACCCTGCGCCAAATTTAAAAAAAAATGGCGTAGGGGTCCTCCCCAAAATCCATACCAGACCCTTATCTGAGCATGCAACCTGCCAGGCCGCAGGAAAAGAGGGGGGATGAGAGAGCGCCCCCCCCAACTCCTGAACCGTATCAGGCCACATGCCCTCAACATGGGGAGGGTGCTTTGGAGTAGCCCCCAAAGCACCTTGTCCCCATGTTGATGGGGACAAGGACCTCATCCCCACAATCCTTGCCCGGTGGTTGTGAGGGTCTGTGGGCTTATCAGAATCTGGGAGCCCCCTTTAACAAGGGGACCCCCAGATCCCGCCACCCCATGTGAAATGGTAATGGGTACACAAAAAAAGTGTCAAAATGTTAAAAAAAAAAAAAAAAAAACAAGACACAACTTGGGACAAGTCCTTTATTAAAAAATAAAAAAATAAAAATGTCCCACGAAGTCCATTCATCTTCTTCTATCGCTCTGCCATGGACCGAAAAATTTAAAAAAAAAACCACCACTGATCCGCCTCCATGGGAGGCTCCCGCCGTCTGATGCATCCTCACAGGTGACAGTTTTTATATAACTGAGGGTGGGGCCACAAGATGACGTATCCGGGTGACCCCGCCCCCTCTGACGCAAGGGGACTTCCCCATGGCTTTCCTGGGGCGTCAGAGGGGGGAGGGGACACCCGGTTACATAATTTTTTTTAAAATTTGGCGCAGGGTTCCCCTTAATTTTTATATCAGACCCGAAGGGCCTGGTATGGATTTTAGGGGGACCCCTACACAATTTTTTTTTTTTAATTTTGGTTCGGGGTTCCCCATAATATTCATACCAGACCCAAAACGCCTAGTAATGGAGCGGAGGGGGGATCCCATGCTCTTTTTTTCAATGAGTTTTATCTATATTGCCGAGACCCGACAATTCATTACAGCCGCGATCAGTTTTAAATGACAATTTTTCCTTTAGAAATGTCATTTTGCTGTGGTACTGTTCTAAACACAGGAAAAATGTGCCACTTTACAGGCATACTATAAACACACCCCCAGGCACGATATTTAAAGGAATATTTCATTTTTATTTTTTCACTTTAAGCATTAAAAAAATCACTGCTCCCGAAAAAACAGCCGTTTCTAAAAAAATTTTTTGCATTGATCCATGTCCCCTGGGGCAGGACCCAGGTCCCCAAACACTTTTTATGACAATAACTTACATATAAGCCTTTAAAATTAGCACTTTTGATTTTTCATGTTAGTGTCCCATAGACTTTAGCGGCGTTTCAAATTTTCCCCGAACACCGCATATTGTTCAGTGTTCGCAGAACATACTAACAACCAAAGTTCAATCAAATTTATGCTCAGGCTGAACCGTTCCCCCATCCCTATTTGAGAGTACATAAAATGAAATGCATGAAAAACTGTAAAGAAGTTGGGCATATTTATTTTGTCTGAATACAAAACTTTTGCATAGTGAGTATAGCAGTTCTGTAAACAGTTCAAATATATCTACTGTGTCATGTGCAGGACCGGAGGATGCATAGGCCAACTCGCTATCATCCAATAGATATCAGCCATCCAATAGGAATACTTGTACCACCTGAACACAAACCGCACATCCAACCACGGCCTCCATCATATCTCTTTCAGCAAAGTATGCCAGCGCGACCACTGCCAGCAAAACCCCCAACTAGAGGAGTACAGGTAGGCATCACCTGAGATCTGCTATACAGCCACACAAACAAAATATGTTCTATCCATTTATATAACTTACATGATATATTAATGTGGGACAAACATTCCCAGGAAAACGTACAGAGTGTGACCGCTGGAAGCTGTGGATAAAGATAGCAACATAAAAGAATTATTAACGAACAAATTATTTTGGAGTCCTGAGATTATAATCTACTTTCTTTTGATGTAGTTGGGTAACAACCAACAAAATGATGCACTTTGGTCTGAATTTGGGTAAACATCTTTCATTTACCTAAAGCCCAACTCTGTTGTTTTTTTTTTTTTTAACTTTCAGCCTAGGTTCACACTGGTGCGTGTAAAACACCACAAAAACAATCACACCGCATTAATGTGCATATCACGTGATGTCTGCAGTGTGATTTGAGCCTTGAATGGCTCAAATCACATCACAACTGCACCAAAATGGTGCAGGACCCTTTTTTTCGCCACACCTGAATCGCACTGCATTTTGCAGTCTGTTTCAGGGTGTCATTATTCTAACATTGACACCTGCAGCAGATCGGACGGACGCTGTGTGTTTGCCAAGCAGTGCAATCCGGGGAAACGCAGCGAATCTTGTGAGTTTCCTGCATCGCATCAGTGTAAACCAGGGCTTAATACTTTTTGTAACTTCTGTGGCGTGTTTTCTTACTTTATAGCCATTTTTAAGCTCCACCGAGGTGCTGCCACTTCAGCTCACAACCACATCAGAACAGTGGGGGTTGGTGTTGTGCTTCCACCCCTCCCATGCTTAGCTATTTACAAAGCACAGCTGCAGCATCATCATAGGCTGTGCTTTGTAAAGGGCAAAGCAGAGGAAGGGCGGAGGCACAACATCGGAACTGGTATTTGCAATAGACATTTTCTGCTTTTGCCTGGGGTTCAGTAATGCGGCTCCTACCATATATTCAGCAGCAGCTCAGTGAAGCGTAGAAACAGCTAATAGGGTAAGAAACCGCTAACAACACATTTCATTTAAAAGCCACTATGTCTGCAGTTGAGCTCTAACTTTTATTTTTTTTTTTTTTAAATTTGATAATTTTTATTCATAATTAAATACCATACATCACAATATACAATATACATATTACCGGATAGTAGTAAAAATCTTCCAATACCCGATGTAGCATAAAGGTTCACACCATTAGTAAAAAAAAAGAGAATACAATTTTATTTTTCGCCCCCCCTCCCTTACACCCTTATATATTCCTTATACCAAACTCATTTCCTTGTATAGAACATCCGGCATATTACTACTACTCCAGTCTTAAAAACAATATCCTCTCCATTTTCTTCTTACACTGCTAGCCTATCGGGTTGACTACACTCATCAGCCAGGGATTCCATATTTTTTTAAATTCTTTTAAATTTCCTGCCCTTGTGAAGACTGTCCTTTCTTTTCCTATTGTTTCCGAGACTTCTCTACGCCAGTCAGCAACCGAAGGGGGTTTCTCAGCTTGCCATCTTTTAGTTATTCCCTTTCTTGCCTGGTATAGGCATCTCCGCACTGCTTTTATTTTGTCTCTCCCATCGCCCAGGTCCTCACCCACCCCCAAAATACATAGCTTTGGGTCTAGTTTAAGACTCAGCTTGAAAAACCTATTTATATCCTCAACCACCTCTACCCAATAACGGGCTAGTTTAGGGCACTTCCATATCATGTGTAGCAAATCTCCATTCATTTGGCATCTCGGGCATTTGGGATCTGCTCTTCTCCCCCATTTAAACAATTTTTGGGGGGTATAGTATGCCCTATGCAGTAACATTAGGTGTGAAAATTTCTGAGCTGGCGAGCTTGAGACCTGTTGACTCCCCTTCAGCATTTCCCTCCATTGGGCATCTGATATTGTCCCCAGATCTCTTTCCCACTTCCTCCTACTCCTAAGGTTATTTGGTCCTTCTCTGCTATTTCTGAAGATATACTGGTAGAGTTCTGCTATTAATCCTCTTGATCCCTCAAAACTCTCTATCAACCGGGGGATGGGTGATTGGCTCCATTTCGGACCTTGTTCCCCGTACTGGGCCTTCAGCGCGTGCTTAATTTGGATATACCCAAAATATGACTGCTTTGGGACAACAAACTCCTCTTCTAAGGAGGCAAAGGATTTCAAAATATTGCCATTATATAATTGTTCTAATTTGGTTATCCCTCTTGCCTCCCATGACTTAATTTTTCCTATCTTTGTTAATTCTTGCAGACGTTTGTTATCCCAAAGAGGCACATCTCTTGCAATTCCCTCCATACCTTTCAGGCTTTTAATGCTTTTCCAAACTTTTAGCATTAATTTAACTGTGGGGGTCTTATATGCAAACGAATCTGCCTCCAATACCTCCAGCACACATCTATGTGGTGCACCTGCAGTCATTATATCAAAATTATTATTGCTCATAGATCTACCTCCTGTCTTTAGGTGTTGCAGTTGGGCTGCCAAAAAATAGCAGCGTGGGTGCGGGATCGCCATGCCCCCCTCACCTATTGCAAGCTGTAGGGTCTGTAGGCTTATCCTTGAATGCCCCCCCCTCCACACAAGCCCTCTGAACAACATATCTATTTTTTTGAACCATCTGCCACCTATCCAAACTGGTGAATTCTGCAAGATGTACAGGAGTTGGGGCATCCACAGCATTTTGACCAGGTTGCATCTTCCAGCTACCGACAGAGAAAGGCCTTTCCATATATCCACCTTTTTTTTAAGTTTCTCCAATAATGGGACCATGTTATTATTTAAAAAATGATCTGGATCCCTTGTTACCTGGATTCCTAAATATTTGGTTTTCTCCACTATTTTTAATGGGGTTTTTTCCAGGAAGGTGCCCTGTTTGATGGGGTCTATTGGCAGCAGAGCCGATTTTTCCCAATTTATAATGAGGCCCGAGACCTCCCCGAAGTCTGCAAAGACACTCATCACCTGTCTTAGTGACCCTTCCGTGTTCCCCAGGAAAATAAGGACATCGTCCGCGTATAACGCGATCTTCTCCTCCCTGGTCCTTCTCTGGAACCCCTCTACCATCCTATTTTGTCTTATAGCAGCCGCCACTGGTTCCATAGCTAGGGCAAAGATCAGGGGTGAGAGGGGGCACCCCTGCCTTGTCCCTCTCCCCAGCTGGAACTTGTTAGATACTATATTGTTAGTTTTAACCCTAGCCATGGGGTGGCTATATAGGATTTCCACCCACTTCCTGAATGAGGGTCCGAAACCGTACACCCTCAGTACCTGCCAGATAAATCCCCATTCCAGGCTATCAAAGGCTTTCCCTACATCCAACATCATAATAGCTCTAGAGCCTGTATTCTCTGTTGGGATCTGCAAGTTCAAAAATAGCCTCCTTATATTCTCGCTTGTTGACCTTTGAGGAATAAAACCTGTTTGGTCCGACTGAACCAAGCTATGAATTATCCCCTGGAGCCTAGTGGCCAAAATTTTTGCCAAGATTTTTACATCTGAGCACAACAGGGAAATAGGCCTATATGATCCAGGCTCCAGGGGATCCTTCCCTTCCTTTGGTATCATTACAATTGTGGCCTCCGTCATTGAGTCGGGCAGCCTTCCTTCCTGGTACGCCCCCTCAAACACTTTGAGGAGTTCCGGTATCAGTATTTCCCCATATTTTTTGTATATCTCTGCCGGAAGGCCATCCGGACCTGGAGATTTCTGGTTAGTCATTTGTTTTACGGCAGCTTTAACCTCTTCTAGTGAGATTGGGGCCTCTAGGGCCTCAGCCTCCAGCTCAGACAGGGAGGGCATTTCTATTTTCCTAAAAAATCTTTCCATTATCTCTCCTGCCACTGGCCCCTGGGATTTATATAGTTCTTCATAGTAATTCTTAAATACTTCATTTATTCTATCTGGTTGATATATAATTTTACCCTCCCTATTATTAATGGCAGGGATTATTGGGGGGGGGCATCCACTTTAGCAATATGGGCTAGTATCTTCCCTATTCTTTCCCCCTCTCCAAACATTATATGTTTTTGGAATGTTCTTTTATTTTCGGCTTTCCTGGACATTATCTCCTTATATACTGATTGCTTATTTTCCCACCTTTGATATTTTTCCGGGGATGGATTTTCCACTAGCTCCCTTTCTGCTACCAGGATCTCGTCCCTAGCCTTCTCTTCCACAGCCCTTGATGCTCTCTTTACTCTTGATATCTGCTGGATCAATATTCCCCTCATATATGCCTTCAACGCATCCCACATCACCCTTTTTGCCACTGAGCCCTCGTTTAACATTATAAATTCCCTCATTTTTGTCATAATTTCCTCTGGGCCCTCGAGAATCTCGAGCCACACTGGGTTCAGTTTCCAGGTACCCCACTGTTTCCTTATCCCGATATCCATCATAGCTGTAACCGGTGTGTGGTCCGAGATTCCTCTTGGATGATAGGTTATATCCCTGATCAGTAGAGCGGCCATATCATTTCCCAATACTAAATCTATTCTCGACAGGGAGGAATGGGTACTAGAGTGACACGAGAACTGTTGTATTCCAGGATTTCTCACTCTCCACAGGTCCATCAGTCCAGCCTCTTCCAGGAACTGTCCCATTCGGATCCCACATGGGCTCTGTCCCGATTTTCCTGGGGGAAATTTATCTAATTCTTTATTTATCACTACGTTAAAATCCCCTACTACAATGACAGGGGTCCTCGGTTTATCTATAACAAACTCCAACAGGCTATATAAAATTTCTAATTTAAAAGGTGGTGGATTATAAATATTAGCTATTATGCATTCCTGATTCCCTATCGTGCAGTGTAAAAAAACATATCGGCCACCTTCATCTATATTGCTCTGCCTACAGGAAAACACAATCCCTTTCCTGATCAGCACTCCCACCCCCCTCGAATAAGAGGAGTATACCGCATGGTACTGGTTGTGAAAATTCTTGTTCTTAATAGTTACTTTTGTCTCTCTAGTCAGATGTGTTTCCTGTAGGCATGCAATATCTACTCTAAGTATATCTAATAGATCGAATACCTGTGTTCTTTTTAGGGGAGTACCTAATCCCCTAACGTTCCATGAGCCAATCTTTATTCCCATTAGCTATTTACAAATAAGATTATCACTGCGAGAAAAAAAAAAAAAAAACCCCCCCCCCTCAGTGACCAAGTATGGGAGTATATTCTCCTTATTCCGTGAGTTATAAAAAAAAAAAAAAAAAAAAAAAAAAAAAAAACAGCTTTTCCCCTATCAAATCTACCTTAGTGCTTAGTTATAATATCAACTATATCATTTCCATTATGCATATCCTTTATATCTTTATATAGTGTAATATACCTTATACTTAATGTGTTGTTTGGTACCTTATATTGCATATTAATTTTCCTGTGCTCTTTACCCCCTCCCCCCTCCCCCGTCCCTTCCAACCCATCCCTCCCTTGTCCCCCCCTTGAGATCCTCCCATGTCCTCCCTCCCTCCCCGCCTCCCCACACCACTCTAGGTTACCCCTCCGGGCTTTTTTAATGACCGACCCATACCCCCCAACCTCTCCATACCTCCCCCCTCCCCCCCCCCTCCCTCCCCCATGCCCACTCCCTCCCTCCCCCCCCACCATCAACCATGAACACTCTCCATCTCAAACCTACTTCCATTTACCGTGTCCCTAAACCATCCCCGCTCCAAATATGAAAATATTAATATAACTAATCCAAATTATACCTACTTAATAAACGTTAATTTTTCGCAGTGTATCTCCCCTATTTCTTAGGTAATTGATCTTTTTTATCCTCCAGCCATGCTAACGCTTTCGCAGGGGACTCAAAAAACTGGCTACCCCCTAGTGCATTTATCCGCAATTTAGCTGGATAAAGAAGGGCGTATGAGACATTATATCTCTGGAGGTTACGCTTCACCCCCAGAAACTCAGCTCTGCGTCTCTGAAGGTCCGGCGAAAAATCGGGGAATATTGATATCCTTATATCTTTATACAGGATTTTCCCCATCTCACGAGCTTTACGTAGGAGTTTTATTTTATCCTTGTAGTTCAGAAATTTAACTAAAAACGGTCTTGGGGGGGTTCCCGGCGCGGGGGGCCTGAACGGAACCCTATGTGCCCTTTCTATAGAAAACTGCTGCGTAAATGTTTCACCTCCAAATACCCCCAACACCCAGTTTTCCAAAAATACAATAGGGTCCAGTCCTTCACTCCCCTCAGGGAATCCCACCACTCTAACATTGTCCCTGCGGAGTCTATTTTCCATTTCATCGACTTTCCCTGTGAGTTTTTCAATTTTTTCCCTCCAGATCTTTGCTTCTTGTTTCATGGGGAGTAAGTCATCCTCTATTAAACTTATTCTCTTTTCCACTTCTGTCACCCTTTCAGTTGTCATCTTAAGATCCTGACGTACTAGTGTCAACTCCTCTTTAATACCCTTCATTTGCTCTCCCAATGATCCCAGGGAATGGTTGCATGCGCTTATTGCTAGAAAGATATCCTTTAGGGAGGGTTCTCCTTCCATTATGGGAATTGGGGCGGCTGGTGTCTCCACTTCCCTACCGACGGTTCCTGAGCCCTTTGTAGATAGACTCTTTATACTGGGGTTACCTACGGACTGTCCCGCATGGCCCTGACTTTTTCTCTCTGTTACTGATTTAATCGGTGCTTGTTGTCCTCCTTTGTTTGGGGTATGTTCTGCTGCCAGGACCAGTTTCTCTAGTTTAGCGGAGGCTGCCACCACCGCAGCTGTTGCTCCTGCCACAGTAAGGTGTGGGCCTTTCTCCTTCTCCTTGTCTTTAGCTCAAGGATTGGGTTCCCATGTTTTCCTGGCTAGGATGCTCCTCTCCCTTTTTTTTCCCTGTCATGTTGGTTTTCTCTAAGTTATCTTATTTTCCTCTTATATGTTTATATAACTGCACCACCAACTGTTGATATCCTTTGAGTTACCCCTTATTGCCGTCCTGGTCATTTACTAGAGGTTCGGGTTTATACACGGGTGTCTTATCAGCAGACCTAATCTAATATCTGACCTCTTTTTCCCCTCAGACCCAGCTTTTAATATGGTGTCCGTGAATCGTACAAAGTCCTTATAGACTAGGCCTCCCCTTCCAGGACTCTCCCTCCTCTATTACGGAGCACCCTGGGTCCCTTAGTACAATCCCTCACAATTCCCAACAATAGGGGGGGGTCAGAGTAGTCCAGAAATAGTCCAGCAGACAACAGAAAAAGTCAACTCAGTGTCTTTCTTCCTTACTACCGGGGGGGTGCTTTTGATCCAGTTATTTAAACAGGGGTCAGCCAGTAATCAGCCCAGAGAGAGACTTCAGAGGTTTTGTTTTTGTTTCACAGTTCAAGATTCCTTCGTTAGTTATCTCTCAATACAACACATGGCTAGCAGACATCCCCATTGATTCAAGCAGGATACAGTTATTGTGATATCGTGTACCTGCTTCTTGCTTGTAGCGTTCTCCCTGATGCTCCGTCTCCTTGCTGACAGCCAGACCGGACTCACGTTCTTTTTCTTTACTCTCGCGGTGCTTGCGGTGTCAGCGCCAGGCTCCCCTCTCAATCACTGCCGGGCTCGCACTGCCTTGAGCGGCGTTTCGAGTAACCTCCCCGCACGCAGCGCCAGTGATTGCTCCAGCAGTCTCAGCGGACAGGGTCACTCCGCAGCTTTTTCGGATCCACACAGGAGCGGGGCTACACAGCGGTACAGCATGGACAACAGGGGGGGAAAACAGGGGCTTAACTTAGCACGATGGGTAGCGGCAAAACCATTAGCCGCAGGGTTCACGGTGCTTCATGGAGCGGGATGGGATCTCGCACTCACTCCACTCCTCTCACCTCCATCCGCTTCCGGTCACGCCCCCAAATGATGAACTTTTATTTTATTAAAGTTCAACTCCAGGAATTATATTTATGGCATACCTGCACTAGTTCAGCAAGGCAGAATATAAGTATGCATGTCACATACCTTATGGACTGCTAGAGAAGCTGAAAATCACTGTAGTGATTGGTGCTACTACAGCGATCGCCACAATCTTCTCGGTCCAGATCAGATTCTGGGTGAGCAGCTTCCCCTTTGCACACTGATCACAGGAAGGGAGGGTCGCTTGCTCTGCATTGCTGACATTCTTGGTACGCCTTGTATTTTCTCCATGATTACAAGGAGTTGTCTGATTGGAAAAAGTGGAAAAGGAGGAACAGGGATGTCACAATCCTCACGTCATCCAATCAGAGAACATCATATAGTCATTGAGAAAAACACAAGCTGGACCAGTGTAAGTATGCCATACAAATATTTCCTGGAGTACAGCTTTAATATTTGTAAGCAGAGCAGAATGAAGTGTGTGTGTGAATGGCATTAGTGCGGCCCTCGCAGATTTTGGAAAGATTGTTACTTTGAGTGCTGTTTTATGCAAAATATCTTTCCATTAATAGGAATGCATTATTCAGTAGAAAGGATAGTTTGTATATCATACTACACAAACATTTTTGCACTTAATCATACTAAGAGAAAAGATAGTTTTGCTCACAAAATTCTGGTGACTGTGCCAGCTGAAAGGAAATGTTGCTTCTAGTTACAGGAAATGCATATTGTATACAAATGTTCAGTTACAAAGGAAAAGCAGACATATTAAAAGATGCTCAAACCGATCAAAAAAAATTTCAGCTCTGCAGATCTTTGATCTAAAGCTGGTCATACATGTTAGTCTGAGTATGCAATCTCCTTTATATTTACCAACAACTATTTGGTAGAACATCCTGCCTCCTGACAGGACATAAATTGAATGGATTGTTTTGGTAACTCCTTGCACCACAAAGATGTTGGTAAATCTGAAACAGATTTACAATCTGGCTGTAATGTCTGTTAAGGGCCCAATATTGGGTGGTATCAGACGGTTCAACAGAAACCGTTAGACATTTGGCCTGTGTTTATGGCAGCCGGTCCACGAGAAGCTGGCCGCGCGGGCGGGTCCACGAGAAGCTGGCCGCGCGGGCGGGTCCACGAGAAGCTGGCCGCGCGGGCGGGTCCACGAGAAGCTGGCCGCGCGGGCGGGTCCACGAGAAGCTGGCCGCGCGGGCCGGCTTCTTTTGAAGGGGAATGACCGAAAAAGGTCTGCTGAGCGGCTCCCGATCAGCGCTCTCAGCCAAAACGTTCAGCATAGACTTTTGACCAATTTACAGAATTAAAAGAGACAATGTTGCCAAACTATTTATATCAATAACAATCTTTCTATAAGGTTATATAATATATACAGTGTATTCTAAAATATTTTATGCTTGTTATTTACCTGTAAAAGCCTTCCTTGTGTAGAAGCCGAAAATCTCCAGAACTGTTGCTAGGTTTCTCCATGGTAGATGTGATAGCAGCAGCCCCAGCAGACTCAGAGCTGTCGATCAAGTGACACTGTAGTACTCCTCTTCGCTCCTACCTCGTCAGTGAAATGAAAGGTTATATAGGGAGGGGTGGAGGAGCTAGGCCAGCACAAACAGTAATTCAACGCTACAAGATTAGGAGAGCGCTGTGATGTGTAAGGAGGGAGGGGACTGTGATGGAGAGTTGACTTTCTTGAGGAAGGCTAGTTTGCTATCAAGCTCAGAGCTACAGGACAGTGAATCGAAACAAGTTAATGGAAAAGCTACAAATAAGCATTGAAAATACTTGATCTTTCTGTGCTTTAACCTACAATTTTTGGTTTAAAATGAAGCAATACAAACTGTATTCAGTTTCTTCAGCTTTTGCTAATCATCTCTAGACCTAAAATCCTTATTTGTATACAATCCAAGGAAGGCTGATTGATTGCACACCAAACAAGAAAGCTCAGACCTCAGCATGAAGAGACAGCAAAGCTATCATTTTCCTAAGCAGTTCAGCATTTGTGTGAATGATGAGAGACTATTCAGGAGTGACTATAAAACTGTCCAGGCTTGTCTCCATTGAATGCTCCTAAATGGAACAAAAAGGGATAGAAATATATGCATTAAAGAATGAAAGCACTGTTTAAGCTGCATTACTCCTTGGCCTGGTGTAACATCACTATGAATTAACATTACTTATTTATAAAGCGTCAGCCGATTCCATTGCATGGCCTGAATATGCTAGGAGGAAAGTGGCAGAGTGATGTGCGCGCGGGAGCACAATGTGCTGAGTGCCCAGTTCTGTGAGTGCCAGCTGAACTTCACAAGATAATCTGTCAATCCGCGGAGCTCATTTACGGATGTTAGAAACTGACCTTTCTGGAGAACAGCCTGTAAATTATAAAAGAATGTCTTTATTGCAGAGTCTCACAATGGTTACAGTAGTTGCCATAAGCTCAATATCAGCGTGTGTGCGTCTATGTTTGTCCTGCAATATGTGTAAGTCAGTGTACTGCTTCTTTACATGCCAAAACCTTCTCTTTACCAAAGCCTTAAAAAATGCTCTTCAGCTTGTTTTTTGGGGGTCAGCTGAATAATGGGTCCATAGCATGTTGATGTACCATGTATTTATAAAGCACACTAATGCTTAATTAGACTTCCCTGTTCAGAGGAAGCCCTTCATCTATCAAAGGCTACCCAACTGGCTGCTGGACTCAGCAAGCGTAGTCACTTTCTGCTTTTTTATTGCAACTCTACCTCATCTTGCTCTAAAAGCAGTTGGATACGTGAGGGAGCGAGTTGCTGGGAAAACATTTGAGAGCCACAGTGGGTTGCAGTGCCTTGGCCCTGGTCACTTACAAAAGACAGACCAACACTGCTGAGAATGACATAAATGAATGTATGTCTATTAGCACAATGGTAGTGCAGTACGATGTGTTGCAAAGAAGAAAAAAGGGGGGGGCAGTTCAGTTTTTGACACATCAGGATGCCTTGGCAGCCCCTTTAATGAACTGTCATAGGGCTCATTTATGCTTGCTTTAATGTGTTGGTGCTTTTATGAAGCTTGGCAAATGCCCTGTGTGTGTTGCTTTTCTATTTCTTTTAAAGGGGCCCAGTAGAACCCCAGATCAGTAGTACCCCCTGTTCAGCAAGTCCCCAACTTATTAGTACCCTTGTTTAGCAGATCTCCTGCCCAGTAGTACCCCCAACTCTGCTGATTCCCTGCTCATTAGTAACCCCCAGCTTTGGGTTTCTCCTGCTCTTGTTCCCCAGCTCTGCTGATCCTCTGCCGCCTCAGTACTCTCTCTCTGGTCCCCACTCACTTTCTGCTTTAGCGCTCCCATGTTGCACACCACCTGTGCCATCTGTTAGTTCCACTGCTCCAGTCCAGACCCCGCTCACTTTCCTGCTGCTCCTCGCTGCATGCGACATCTGCACCAGACACTTCCAGAATATATACACATGAACTGGAAGTGACTGCTGATGATGTCTTTGCAGGTTCACTTGTTGGTTTCCCAGTTCATTCTGTAATATCTCATACCCGCAATACCTCCAAAACAAAGAGAAGCTAACCATGAATAAAAGTCCCTCAAAAGCTTCATGTGCTGTAAGTGAGCATTGTTATGTACTTCTATGGAAGCTTTGGAGACACTTTGATGCACCAAGAAAGCGACATGGGGTATCATTTTTGATGTATGAACAGGACTGTAACATTACCATTTTATTTAGTGACGAGGCTTTGATTGGTATTCAGAGTGATTTAAAAAAACTGTTTTTAATGTCACATTTTGAAGCACATGTAAACAAGCCCCTAAAGCTTCAGTTTGGGTATTTTTTTTTTCTAAATCAGTATCAAGGTCCAATTACTCCATTCATAGAGCACTGTTCATTGTAGGAAACAATGGTACAGCTTTTTATGAATGGAACAGAGTGGGCTTAGTTGGCATTTTTGACAAGGGCCTGTGACAGGGCTAGTGGCTCATTTTAACCCCTGCAGCACTGATCACACCAGAGGGGTAGAGGATTGAAGATTTCTATGAACTTAGAAGCCACCAGCACAATGGCCATTTTTTAATCAATGTACATTATATGTATATTACCAAAAGTATTGGACACCTGCCTTTACACACACATTAACTTTAATGGAATCCCAGTCCGTAGGGTTCAATATTGAGTTGGCCCACCCTTTGCAGCTATAACAGCTTCAACTCTTCTGGGAAGGCTGTCCAAAAGGTTTCGGAGTGTGTCTATGGGAACGTTTGAAAATTCTTCCAGAAGCGCATTTGTGAGGTCAGCCATTAATGTGAATGAGAAGGCCTGACTCGCAGTCTACTCTCTAATTCATCCCAAAGATGTTCTATCGGTTGAGGTGCAGGCCAGCCAAGTTCCTCCACCCCAAACTTGCTCATCCATATCTTTATGGACCGTTCTTTGGGGGGACATCTTTTGGCTTTTGTGGCCATCTGGTCCCAGTACATTTCAGATGCTTGGATATGGAACGATGTCTCTGGGGGCTACATTCTCAGATTTTGGTCCCTGCCTCCACCCATGTTGTCAAATGTATTTTTTACAGGTACTTCTACAGCGCTGTCAATTTATGCAGTGCTTTACATTTACAGTACATTATACATTCACATCTGTCCCTGCCCTCAAGGAGCTTACAATCTAAGGTAAATTTGCCAACCATTCTGCAAAAATTGGGTAACATCAATATTGCTCTGGAGCAGGTCCTCTCCCAGAGGGTCATAACCACGGTGTCTGAGGGAGAGAGAGGTTTCAGGTTTTCTATTTCAACCTGCTCATTGTCCCTAAAGTGACGGGAAGCATCTGCCCAAATACTGGATCCAAAGATTCTCATTGGGTTCAAAAATTCCATATGAAATCCACGTTCAATTTACATGACATGCAAAAAAACGAACATAATTGATGTGAACAAAAAATTTGCAGTGACCTAATATATGTTGCAAAAATCTCACACACAAAAAACATGACTTAAGTATAAATCAAAAAGATAAAAAGTCTGTGCATTCATCAAAACCATACCAGTTTGGTTTGGACAACAAAAACGTCTCCGGGACAAGGGATCCTCTGGCCCACTCTAAAACACCTTCCTCGCCTGCTTCGCAAGAGCAAGTGATTCTGCTTTGCAAGAGCGAGTGATTCTTCTTGCACCAAACAGGCTCAGGTGGCCATGGTGCTCTGACCTCACCTGTTTCTGGCAGGCTGTCCATAAGCTCTTCCAGATTGTTCAGATCTTCTGTCTTAAAGGACAGGTTTACCACCCAGCTTCTCAGTTGCTGGCTTTTATAGCTTGGCTGCTAAAACCCAGGTCCTGAGGAATAGGGACCTTTCTGATTCCGTTATCCCTATGCTCTTAAAGGATAGGAAGTCAACTTTTTATGAAGTCTAAAATTGCACGTGAAAAGCATATTTCTCATGATGTGAGGCAAGGAATTTTCAATGGACAAATCCTGTCTTTTCTCCAATCTGGTCTGGATCAAGGACTATCAATGGTCAAATCTCAGCCCTGTTGATTCTCTTGCAGAGCTTGCTTGCTACTCACTTCTTTGTGAAGGCCTTTGTAAAGTGCTTCTCCTGTACGCTTAACAGCGATTCCATGGGACCTCAGTCTGAATCTGTCAGCTGTTCAGAAACTGTCCTCTGAACCGTTTGGAGATATCCCTCTATCTATCCTTTCTTACAAGGTTGCCTTTCTGATTCACAATACATTCTGCAAGGTGGGTTTCTGAGTTGGCAGCCTTAACCTGTAAATAACCCTTTGTACTACAAGGAGAAGGTTGTTTTGAGGCTCAGGACCATTTTCTTTCCCAAGGTGTGCGTTTCTTTCCACCTTAACCAGGATATTGTTCTACCATATCTGCGCCCTTCTCCTAAATATTCTAAGGAGATTTCCTAAAGGCTTGCTTCTCATTCCACTATGGCTGGGTGTATTTGTCAGCTCATTATTTATGCTTATGATCCCAGAGGTAGAATTCCCCCTTTTCCAGTTAAAGCACACACCAACAGATCAGTTAGTGTCTCTTGGGCCTTTTCAGATTTTAAGGCAGCCACGTGGTCTTCTGTTCACATGTTTAGGTTTTACCAAGTGGATGTTCAGGTCTCAGCTGGTGCCAGCTTCACTTTAAGATTGTTCAGACAGCGTTACTGGCTTTTTTGATTCACTCTTGTTAACCTGTAGTAATATTCCTTATGGGCTTATTAGCCTTTCATTTGCAGATACCCACCCCTCAGTTGGACTAGTTTTAAACATCTCATTCATTCCAGAATACATTGTCATGTAAGATAATAGTTAAAGATAACAGGATTTTTGTCAAAGTTCTAAAAACCTTTTTTTGGAGTACATTATAGGACACTGGCCCTTCCCTCAATTCTTATGATCCACTTCTGTCAGTACATGCTACTAAACTGAGGCATGATGGGAGCAGGAAGGGTTAGACTGGACTTCTATTCCAGCTTTGCTTGCCAGTATCTACTTTTTCTGAAAATGGCAGCATAACCCATTGGTTTCAGAATTCTTCATAATGTCTCACCCTGTAATGTACGTCAAGAAATAGCCAAGACAAAAATGATATTTTACTTGTTTTGTCACAGGTTGACTTGAAAGTGTATATATTGCCAAAACTGTTTACATTTATTTTGGATGAGTTGGAAAAGGTTAAACCCCTGTAAGTTTCTGGGGAGGTTGCCATTTTGTGTCCTCTCCTGAAGATACAAAAGGAAGTGAGAGGAAATCTCTATACAAAGTGAGATGAATTCCCCACATAGACAGTTGTGACCATATGTCCCATCTTAAGATTTTCCCTCACTTCCTGTTTTAGTTGCAATTCAAAATGTTTTTGTTTTAGTAACAATGATAACCAGGACAAATAGCGAGGATAAATCTACCGAACAGGGACACAGAAATTAAAACTTGATAGGGGTACTAATCCTGATCTACTCTGTCCAAAACTATGAAAAAAATGGTTTGACTATACATACACTTCAAGCTCAGTGTATTCAGTGGTTTCTATAGTCTTAATACTCCAATATTACACAAAGATTTGGTACAGTATCTCACAAGAGTACACCCCTCACATTTTTGTAAATATTTTATTATATCTTTTCATGTGACAACAATGAAGAAATGACACTTTGCTACAATGTAAAGTAGTGAGTGTTCAGCTTCTATAACAGTGTAAATTTGCTGTCCCCTCAAAATAACTCAACACACAGCCATTAATGTAAAAAACCTCTGGCAACAAAAGTGAGTACACCCCTAAGTCAAAATGACCAAATTGGGCTCAAAGTATCAATATTTTGTGTGGCCACCATTATTTTCCAGCACTTCCTTAACCCTCTTGGGCATGGAGGTCACTAGAGCTTCACAGGTGGATGTTAGAGACCTTGAGCTCCCCCACCTACTGTTTGAGGATTCCCCACAGATGCTCAATAGGGTTTAGGTCTGGAGACATGCTTGGCCAGTCTAGCACCTTTACCCTCAGCTTTTTTAGCAAGGCAGTGGTCGTCTTGGAGGTGTGTTTAGGGTCACTATCATGTTGGAATATTACCCTGCGGTTCAGTCTCTGAAGGGAGGGGATCATGCTCTGCTTCAGTATGTCACAGTACATGTTGGCATTTATGGTTCCCTCAATGAACTGTAGCTTCCCAGTGCAGGTAGTATTCATGCAGCCCCAGACCATGACACTCCCACCACCATTCTTGACTGTAGGCAAGACACACTTGTCTTTGTACTCCTCACCTGGTTGCTGCCACACACGCTTGACACCATCTGAACCCAATAAGTTTATCTTGGTCTCATCAGACCACGGGACATGGTTCCAGTAATCCATGTCCTTAGTCTACTTGTCTTCAGCAAACTGTTTGCGGGCTTTCTTGTGCATCATCTTTAGAAGAGGCTTCCTTCTGGGATGACAGACATGCAGACCAATTTGATGCAGTGTGAGGCATATGGTCTGAGCACTGACAGGCTGACCCCACACCCCTTCAACCTTTGCAGTAATGCTGGCAGCACTCATGCGTTCATTTCCCAAAGACAACCTCTGGATATGACGCTGAGCATGTGCACTCAACTTCTTTGGTTGACCATGGCGAGGCCTGTTCTGAGTGGAACCTGTCCTGTTAAACCGCAGTATGGTTTTGGCCACCATGCTGCAGCTCAGTTTCAGGGTCTTGGCAATCTTCTTATAGCCTAGGCTATCTTTATGTAGAGCAACAATTCTTTTTTTCAGATCGTCAGAGAGTTCTTTGCCATGAGGTGCTATGTTGAACTTCCAGTGACCAGTATAATGCCCGTACACACGATTCGAAAATCAGACGAAAAATACCGCTTTTGACGCAATCGTACGATAATCTGGAGGTAAGTACAGCGCTTTAGAAAGCTGATCATGACAGTTCATCTGATATTATTCGATCGGACAAGCACGAAAATTTTCCTCGTACACCAGATTTTACGATTTTCGTTTAGTCAGTACAGTTGTCGTCCGAAAATACAATACAAATACCTTACAACACATGACATCACTTCCGATTTTATTTTCTGTCGTACAAGAATTTTCATGACTTTAGTAACCTATTCAATCTCTACTAGTAAGCAGAAAAAGTCGGACGATCGGCCGTGATTTTCGGATCGTGTGTACGGGGTATAAGAGAGAGAGCGATAATACCAAATTTAACACACCTGCTCCCCATTCACACCTGAGACCTTGTAACACTAACGAGTCACATGACACTGGGGAGGGAAAATGGATAATTGGGCCCAATTTGGACATTTGCACTTAGGGGTGTACTCACTTTTGTTGCCAGCGGTTTAGACATTAATGGCTGTGTGTTGAGTTATTTTGAGGGGACAACAAATTTACACTGTTATACAAGCTGTACACTCACTACTTTACATTGTAGCAAAGTGTCATTTTTTCAGTGTTGTCACATGAAAAGATAGAATAAAATATTTACAAAAATGAGAGGGTTGTACTCACTTGTGAGATACTGTATGTTTTAGTTCACTTTTTTGAAGATTCTGGTTCTGCAATAAAAATCTCACTGTCCCAATGTAAAGAAAGCTGAAGGGTTGCACATACAGAATTGGGGGTTTGAGGTTTTCTACAGTGTGCAGTATCATATATATTTAACTGCGTTTACAGAAAACGCGCATCTTTCCTCACACCTCAGCTGCACTGCATCAATTATTTAATTCCTTTTTGGATGCTTGTGTGTAATGGGTTTCTAGATAACATATGGTATACCCTTATGATAGTGGCAGTTTAACCTATTACACAGGTCACTTTTGTCCGATCTTCCACCTCCGGCTACAATTGAATGCATGTTCTATTTGTGAACTAGCAAAAGGGCTAGTACTCCTCCTTTGCAATGATACTTCAGTGCCAGTAATCATTGTGTATAGTAAAAAAATTAACATCCTGTATCTGAAGTCAATGATGTATAATTGATAACCATCATGGGATCATTTTTCTTGCTATTTCTGCGATAGCTAGCTCTATAGTGTAATACATTTCCCAACTTCCAAGAATTATAAGGCCTTGTATGAACAACGTTTGTATTCTTGATCATAACCTACTTTCTTGTTGTTGGCTGGGGTATAACATACAGCCAAAATGTACAGGAGGAGAATAACACCTGAATCGACCATGTTGTGTATAAAGGAGAAGCACATTTTGTAGCCAACATTAACCAATCAGTTTAGCCATATTTTCTGTGCAGCGTGGAAGAGAAAAAGGAGAAAATCTGGTCATGAGGGAAACGGGAACTATTCTCTCTTCAGACATTTGTATGCATTAAAGCTCCATCATACATAGTATAGTACTAAAATTAAAAAAAAACTTCAGCATTATAGCACATGTATTACAATTCTTTGTGTTTGCCACCATTGGTGTAGTACACTGTGGTTACTACATACCATTACATCTTGCAAATGGAGACAAACCACATCATGAAACCCATTGCGAAGCCTAAATGTCATTGTGCACTGCATGGCCAAAGGTTAGTAGACTCTCCTTCATATTATTGAGTTCAGGTGTATACAGTTTGAGTTTGGTATGGAGGAACTTAAGAGGCCTTCACAGTGCTATGACCTCAACTCTGTTGAACACCTTTGAGATAACTTAACACAATTGTTGAATAAAAATACCTGACTTGCATCATCATGTTATTTTGGCTGAATATACACTTTCCTGTTGCTCCCCAAGCCCTACTTTATAAAAGCCAGGGGTGTAACTACCACCATAGCGACCCATGCGGGCGCTATGGGGCCCGCAGCCGAGTGGGGCCCAGTGAGGATGAGAGCACCGCCGGCACAGTCTCCCAGCCAGGGGAAGAGAGAGGAGAGGAAGAGGCGAGCTGTCCGTATCAGCAGAGAGCTGAACTGCCCGATGTAATAGCTTTCATTAAAACTTCCAGTGTTCCCGGGGCTCACGTCACATAGCTCCACCTCTTGGCCCGGCGCCTTTGATAGACAGAACGCCAATCCAATGTGGGATGTGTGACGTCATCAAAGGCGTCGGGCCAAGAGGTGGGGCTATGCGACGATGAGCCCCGGGAAGACGGGAAATTCAAATGAAAGCTATTACAGCGGGCAATCCCGCTCTCTGCTGATCCGGGTGGCTTGCCTCTTCCTCTGCATAGGTGGGGCTGTATGGGGCACAGGTCACGCTGTATGGGGCACAGGTCACGCTGTATGGGGCACAGGCAGACCAGGCTGTATGGGGCACAGGTCACGCTGTATGGGGCACAGGTCACGCTGCATTGGGCACAGGTCACGTTACATGGGGCACAGGTCACGCTGCATGGGGCACAGGTCACGCTGCATTGGGCACAGGTCACGCTGCGTGGGGCACAGGTCACGCTGCGTGGGGCACAGGTCACGCTGTGTGGGGCACAGGTCACGCTGCTTGGGGCACAGGTCACGCTGCATGGGGCACAGGTCACGCTGCATGGGGCACAGGTCACGCTGCATGGGGCACAGGTCACGCTGCATGGGGCACAGGTCACGCTGCATGGGGCACAGGTCACGCTGCATGGGGCACAGGTCACGCTGTATGGGGCACAGCTCACGCTGCATTGACACTAGGGCAGCTGTGGGGGGGGGGGGCTGTTTGCAGGGGGGCCCTATACAACATTTTGCTATGGGGTCCTGCTATTTCTAGTTATGCCCCTGATAAAAGCCATTGTTTCTATACATTGTACCGATGTCAAAAAGGCCGAACATGGCTGTATACATTTGAAATAAATAGCCCTATAAATATTAGGCTAAGTCTATGCTATAAACTCGCAGTTCTGGATGTACAGCAAAAAGGAGTATCAGGCACACTTCAGACCACTATAATAAAAGGAGTAATAAAACCCCGTTTTGGGGATTTGTGATGGAAGTGAGATATTCTGCTATTATAAGGCTCTCTGTGCCTCGTTTAGTGGAGGGCTTGTTGGTAGTTTCTTTTAGCCCAGCCCACCCCACCATAATCTGTCTAGTTGGATTTTCACACAGGGCAAAGTAGAAATTTAATGAACTGGCTCGGTAGCTTTGACCAATATGAACAATTGTTTAGATATGATTACCGTATATGGAGTAAAGGAAGAGCCACAATGTACTGATCAGTTCATCATAATAGTTTGCTATGTAGGTCATCACTTAGCATCACACTGAAGTATAATGACTGGCTGACTACTGCATGCCAGACAAAACTGTCTGTAATTATCAATGTGTCTTTGTTGTCTCACAGCAATCAGTCAGATTCAGACCCTCAGAAAGAAAAGTGACAGTTGAAGAATGAAAATTCTGCTCCAATTAGTTGCCAAGGGACAATACAGTTGTTATGAAAGAAGCTTTGATAAATAAGGCCTTTGGAGGTGTTCCGCATAGCACTGCTGTCATTTTTTGACTAGGAAATAATAGCAAACATGACGATCAGTATAAGGGGAATACATTTCTTTTGTGTTTGTTTTAATAAGTTGATGCATTTGTTGATAAGGAGGTATTCCGGAGAGCTATAATGTCAAAACTCTTAAAAAAAAAAAAAAAAAAAGCATCTAAACATTTACCTGATGCCATATCAGCAAAGCTGCCCAACAAAAAACCCTCTCTGTGTAAAGAACCTTTCTTTAGAATATCCTCCATCATGGCCATGATGGGGAGGGCATAGAAATTACAAGAATCCCAATCATTCTCAAGAGATTAAGAATGACAAAAAAACAACATTTTTAGGAACCATAATGAAAAAACAAATAGAACACAAAAATGGCAAGAAAATCAAGATTATAAAAACTGCCAAGGAAGGCAATAAAATGACTTCTGTATGACCATGTGCCCATACTTGGACCGAAATTTAGCTGGTCCCTGCTGTCCAAATTTAGACCCATGTATGGCCACCTTAAAGTGGAGTTCCACCCAAAAGTGGAACTTCCGCTTATTCTTCTCCTCCCCCTCCGGTGCCACATTTGGCACCTTCGAGGGGGGAGGGGGAAGAGGGACCTGTTTTTCACAGGTCCCCTTCCCCACTTCGGGGAGACTGGGGCGTGGCGAAGTACGTCAGCAGCTCAGCCCCCCCTCCTCCCTCCCCTTCTGCCGGGCCAGTAAAAGAGCGCAGCACGCTTCGCGCACGTGCAGTAGGGACCCGGATGAGGAGCCGAAAGGCTACACTGCTGGGTTCCCTTACCAACAATGGTGGCGGCAGTACCGAGACAGTCCACTACTAAATTTGGGGGTTCGAGAATTCGTGTGGCTAGCCCCAGCAGCTACCCTCACACTCTTACCCCTACCTTTGTCTTCCTATATCATTTTGGATGATAGTACTTTTTTTTATGCCTAGATTTAGGTGTCCCTATTTGAGGCTATACTCAACAAATTTATGAGTGTCCAACTCCAGTTAGCTGTAAAATCCAATTGTCTAAAAATTGTTATCTTCCTGTATCCCTCAGTTGGTGATAAGGGAAATTAACTTTCTAGGTTTAACACAGGTGCAGTATTTGCTTAATAGCTTATCAGTTCTTTTACTTTGTTGCCTGGAATTACCCTTTAAGATGTCACTTTTGTCCCTGCTTTGTAGAACTAGTCATCCTATGTATGATAAGCAGGGGAGGTGCCAAATGTCTTCATCTGTGGAGAATAGCTTAGAACAGAATGTAAATTGGATTGAAATTTGCATTTCTAATGAATATGACAGCATATAAAAAGGTATGTGATAATCAGTAATAATATTTACCCACATGGGCTGACGGCATCTGCTGCTGTTCAATAGGCGTTCGTTTGCCATTAAGTACTCATCCTGTCTCCTGGGATGGGCACAGACATGTTGCCAAGTGGCAAGGCTCCCATCACTGAGATAGGCTGGGAGTAAGTAATATGTTTTATTTTCTCCCTTGTCATGTCTAGATGCTTCATGATTATCTCATACATCCTCTTTATGCATCTAATATTCTGTCTCCAAACAACTGCAGATAAGCACAATATGTTTGTACAGTCTTATCATGCAGGAAGCCAGTGATTACACTGTTTATGACAATAGCCTAGCGGACAGCAGCCTTTCCTAGGGAAGCACAAGACAATAACAGCTTGGGAATCATTTGCTGCTTCATTTGAATTACCTCTTCTTCACTTTTGTCTTTACCGATCCAAAAAGAACACATCTACTGTAATGACCATAATAGTGAATGAAAAACATTTTGCTGTCATCAGATGTTTAAGCCAAAATAAGTCAAGCTACAAAATTCATGCAAACATAATGTTGTTATCTGCAACAGCACAAGTCATAATAAATGTAAAGTGAAAAACTCAAGACTTTTTTTTTTTTTTCATTTTGAGTAGACTCATGATGGGTTGGGACGATTCACTCACTTCTACGGGGTCAGGAAATGAGGGAAGTCTTTTCTGTGGAGAACAGACAACAATTATTACCCAATAATAACTTTGTCAGTAGTGTGGGTAAAGGTTGGAATGTATCAGGTTGTTAGGTTTACCTAAGATGAGGAGAAGTACCCTTATTTTGTAAGTAGTAATAGAAACCAATAAAATCCCAAAGGAGGTTCTAACCAGGGGCGGACTGATAACTCATGGGGCCCCTGGGCAATAGGAGATTATGGGGGCCCCAGGCAATCAGAGATTATGGGGCCACACAGTATACACACACACACAGTATACACATACATGTACACACAGTATACACAGACAGATGTAAAAAAAACACAGATTTATACATACTTCCCCTGGTTTTACTGAGGCTGGCAACCCTGATGGGGCCCCCTAGTGTCCCAGGGCCCTCAGGCAGTTCCCGAGTGGCTCAATGGTCAGTCCACCCCTGGTTCTAACCCTTCTTTTCTCTATTCAGAACTAAGCAGTGTCAGTATAAATTGTTCAATGTCATTCTTGCTATCTCCTCCAACAGTAGCAGCTGGGAAAACTCTGTGTAAAAATAATTTTAATTTTCTTTTACTTTCTTCATCCCTCTTTACCCCACTGGCTGTCCCCTGCCAGCATGCTAGAGGAAAGGACCCTAGCGCTCTCTGCGGAAGCCATGATCTCTCTGTAGAGGTCTGGCATGACCCTGTTGAGTCACAGCTAGTGCTTTTCTATCAGTAGGGAGCATGAGTAAGGATGAGCTCTGGCGTGTTCACACAGCCCATGTGCAGAGCCCGCCAGGAAGTCGCCAGGAAGTCGGCACGGCGTTGCGCTACGCTAATCACAGGCAGTGAGACATTTTCCCAATGTGCGACTACAGAGATCGGGAAAATGTCTCACTGCCTGTGATTAGCGCAGCACCGTGCTGGCGGGCTCTGCACGTGGGCTGTGTGAATACACCCCAGCTCATCCTTAAGCATGAGTTTTGATGTTTCCACTTCAGCCCCGGAAGAATTTACCCCCTCCCTGACCAGAGCACTTTTTGCGATTCAGCACTGCGTCGCTTTAACTGACAATTGTGCGACATGGCTCCTAAACAAAATTGATGTCCTTTTTTTCCCACAAATAGAGCTTTCTTTTGGTCATATTTGATCACCTCTGCACTTTTTATTTTTTGCGCTATAAACAAAAAAAGAGCGACAATTTTGAAAAAAAACACATTTTTTTTTTGCTATAATAAATATCCCCCAAAAATATATAAAAAAAACTATTTTTTTCCTCAGTTTAGGCCGATACATATTCTTCTACATATTTTTGGTAAAAAAAAAATCCACAATAAGCGATTATTGAGCGGTTTGCGCAAAAGTTATAGCATTTACAAAATAGGGGATAGTTTATAACATTTTTATTAATAATTTTTTTTTTTTAAATGGCGGCGATCAGCAAATTTTTTTTGTGACTGCGACATTATGGCGGACACATCGGACATTTTTGACACATTTTTGGGACCATTGTCATTTATACAGCAATCAGTGCTATACAAATGCACTGATTCCTGTGTAAATGACACTGGCAGTGAAGGGGTTAACCACTAGGTGGCAGTGTAGGGGTTAAGTGTGTCCTAGGGGCGTGTTTCTAACTGTGAGGGGCATGGCTGTGTGTGACACGTCACTGATCTCTGCTCCGATGACAGGGAACAGAGATCAGTGACAGTGTCACTAGGCAGAATGGGGAGATGCTTGTTTACATTAGCATCTCCCCGTTCTTTCTCCCCGTGAGGCGATCGCGGGTATCCCCGCGGCGATCGAGTCCGCCGGACCTGTGACCCGACTCACGGAGCTTGCCGGCGGGGCGCGCCCGCTGGCCGCCTCTTAAAGGGGAACGTACAGGTACGTGATTCTGCCTGTACGAGCCCCTCTGCCGCAGTATATCTGCATAAGGCGGTCGGCAAGCGGTTAAGAGCTTTTTGATGCCTTGAGGCAGGGCGGTGGTTTCTAATTATGTGACAGCCGTGATTGACTGCCACGGCGGTCACATGATCGGAAAGCTCCCGATCACAAGTAGAGATCGGGAGTTTATCATTAGCCGCCTGTAACTGTGCCATGCAGGGCACACACTCTCGGCACAGCTCTGTTTACATGCTGGTACGTATATATGTTGCCGCTCTGCGGTAATGCCCAACCACCAAGAGACCGCATATATGCATACTACCGACGTGAAGGGGTTAAAAATTAACAAAAAAAACGCGTTTGGTTTGTTGTGCTCAAATGCAGTGTAGTTCTGAATAAAGACACTGTAAATGTTTGCAGGCCATCTGTTTTGATGCACCTAGAATGTATTTAGCCGTTTTCATCTGAAAGTTTAATTGGGCTTTTAGTGCCATGTACAGAAGCACTCAGCTTGTACCAGGCAGAGCTGTATTTACCAAAAATCACTGGAAGGTCAGTGCACAGGGCAGCATGATCAGAAATTGCACGAAATAAAAGTTGCTTTTTTCTCAGTTTTTGCTCTGGTTTGACCCTTTGTTTATATCTGCGGGCAAGTCCAAAGTCCTAAAAGAAAGAAGTGACTGTTGAGAGCACAACATTGTTTGTAGCTCCAAAAACTGGCACCCAGTTTCCCTTTCATTTCGGATTGGGTAGCGCTGAATAGCTCTGCATATGATGCAGATAGCAGGTTTCCTCCAGACTGCAAGGGTAGGCAACCTCGGCACTCCAGCTGTGGTGAAACTACAAACCCCATCATGCCTCTGCCTCTAGGAGTCATGCCTGTGATTGTCGGGGTCTTGCAATGTCTCATGGGACTTGTAGTTTCACCACAGCTGGAGGGCCGAGGTTGCCTACCGGGACCCCTGCTCCAGAGCATTCTTACTTCTGGTTTTGAAATCATGTGATCAAAGGGGTGGAGCCTGCTCAAAAAGACGACATAATTCACACGTGTTTAGGGCAGCAGGATGCCTAATTACAGCCCTGCCTCAGGTACAGCGTATGAGAAGCAACTGAAGTAAAGGCAGATGACACAAGCAGATTGTGTTATGGGTGGAGTGGAGCTAATCTGTGACAGTCTTTTAGTTGTAAAATTCCTTTTAAGGATACAGAAGTGTCCTCTCTAACTTTCATTACCATAATAAAGGCTCTAACAATACCATAGACAGCAGAATATCACAGTATGAGCAAGTTTATTTCAGTGATAATTGCTCTTCAATTTGGGATAATTGGTGCTCTATTGCTCTTCTGCGAGATTCCATGGTATGTTTCTTCCATACACTATAAAGAGTACCTGGCCTTATATCGCCGTCAGCCATATCTATTCTGTGCAAGCTTCTTCTTGAAGTTGTGGTTTTGGTAGCTGTTTGTACAATGTTCGCCTGGAGAGCTGAACACATTAAACAACTTTTCTGAGCAGCGTATGCGGAACATTAAATGCCGGAGATGCGTTTGTGCTTCAGTGACTGATCCTGCTGCTTCCCAGCACTCGCAGATCTGTAAACATGAACAAGAGTGTTTAGGATAATGCCTTGCCGGAAGTTTTGACTTTGATTGTCTGGTAATTGAAGTGCAGGTGCACAGGAACCTCGCAAGATGGAGGTCGGGATTCTGCTTTAGAAATATTCTTAATTGTTCCAGATATTGTTTTCTACTGAAACTTTTTAAGCTGTAACTGAAAAAAATACAAATGTAATGACTAAGTCGATAAATTTGGAATGTAGGCCTTTCAGAGCGCAGTGGGTATCATGCCTAATGAATAAACCTAATCATGTTTGGAAACATTACATTTCATATCTAATGCATTAGTCAATAAATGGTACCATGAGCCTCATTTGTTGTAGTTTCATCAATAATTAACCCGGTAAACAGTCTGCTTAAATAATAAGTGCTCATTTAATTCTAATCCCACAAGCCCTCTCCTCTACCCACAGTAGCAGAATCCCCTACAGGATCATGTCCTATCCTGCAGCAACCTGCACACTATTCACTACATTCACAGCAGAAACATTGATGGGGAATGCATAGTATTCATTACATAGTATTTGGGGACACCTCCTCCTATTCTGGACTATAGAAGTTCCCCTTTATCACCTGGTGCATGCCGCAGGCTTTCTCCTCTGAATGTAGCCCAAATGGAGGGCAAGCTTACACTTGCAGCTGGAGCCCTTACACACTGAGGTGCTTGAAAACTGCCCATAAAACACAGAGAGCTTTTGAGGCGCTTTTCAAGTGATTTTGAGGCGTTAACCGTGTACTTTTTTTTTTGAAGGTCAAGTGACTCAAAAACTGCTTCAAGAACCATTTTGACACGATTTCAATTCATTTCAATGGAGAGGGGTGTTTTAAGGTGCTTTTTGTAGCGCTCCAAAGATGCTGCTTGCGAGAGTTTTTTCCCCTCCCCGCCAGAGCACTGCCCCAGAGTGAAAGCATTCATTCATTTTAATGGAAATAGATTTTCGTGAGCTTGAAAAGCGCCTCAGTGTGAAAGAGCTCTTGGGGCGGTGAGTTTTTGGTCTGTTTTCCTGCCTGACAAGTGAAACCTCCTTCTAGCAACATCCACACTTCCCAAAAAATGCAAAACTCATTAAAAACATATAACAAAACATGCATGGAAAAAAAACAAAACAAACACAAAATGAGCCTGAAAAACGCACTGCAAAAAAACATCAACCACACATTCATAGATGTGAACCTAGCTTAACAAAGCAGAGAGAGCACCCTTCTCCTAAGATGGCCAGCAATACCTGGCCAAAACAGCAAATTGAGGTATGTTCAGCTGTGATTGTGTTGCTATCTTGTATTAGATCTGTTGTTATCCTGAATACGCCTGCCTCTGTAATTGCTGGTATTTTGAATTGTGTAATATCTGCACTTTAATCACCATTTATCAAACTTACAGTATCTCACAAAAGTGAGTACACCCCTCACATTTTTGTAAATATTTTCTTCTATCTTTTCATGTAAAAACACTGAAGAAATGACACTTTGCTACAATGTAATGTAGTGAGTGTACAGCTTGTATAACAGTGTAAATTTGCTGTCCCCTCAAAATAACTCAACACACAGCCATTGATGTAAAAAAAAACGCTGGCAACAAAAGTGAGTACACCCCTAAGTGAAAATGTACAAATTGGGCCCAAATTCAATATTTTGTGTGGCCACCATTATTTTCCAGCACTGCCTTACCCCTCTTGGGCATGGCGTTCACCAGAGCTTCACAAGTTGCCACTGGAGTCCTCTTCCCCTCCTCCATGACGACATCACAGAGCTGGTGGATGTTAGAGACCTTGCGCTCCTCCACCTTCCATTTGAAGATGCCCCACAGATGCTCAATAGGGTTTAGGTCTGGAGACATGCTTGGCCAGTCCATCACCTTTACCCTCAGCCTCATTAGCAAGGCAGTGGTCGTGTTGGAGGTGTGTTTGGGGTCGTAATGTTGGAAATACCCTGCAGCCCAGTCTCTAAAGGGAGGGGATCATGCTCTGCCTCAGTAAGTCTATGTAGGCGGTCCCCCTGTCAGAACATAATAGTACAGCGGGAAGATTGCTGCACTAACATTGCATAGTTAGTACAGCGATCGCTTCCATTTTTTTTTTCAGAATGCTGGATTGAATGAATAAGAAACTCACCATGTGTACCAGGCATAAGGCTTTTGCTCCTTCTGTGGAAAGCAAGATTCTGCAGTGTTTTGCCCAACAAGGGAGCCCTGCTGTAAGAGTAGGTAAGCAGCTTCTTTAGCAAACTGGTAATTGGACTCTAGCAATGGAATCGCTAGTGTGCCATTAGCCTAAAAGAAGTTTATACCCAGCAGCAATCTATAGGGTCCTAATGGAGGCTTTGTTACTGTATCCAGGAGGGAGCATTGGTGGGATTAGAACTCAATGGGGTTGGTTTATTAAAGGCAAAAAAAGACTGTGCGCTTTGCAAGAGCAGTTGCTCCAGAGCTTAGTAAATGAGCAGAAGCTCTGCCGACTTCCATCATCCAATCACGTGCAAGCAAACATGCTGTTTTTTTATTCTCCTTGCTCGTGATTGGTTATTCTTTGCAAAGCGAAGCTTTACAATACTTCATTTACTAGGCTCTGGAGCAACTGCACTTTGCAAAGTGCACAGTCTTTTTGCCTGTAGTAAATCAACCCCAATGTGTAATGTAGGCTGTATGTAAACTCCAGGGCACCTAAAGTATTCAGAGACTTCCCATGTAACTGGAGGGTGGCAAAGTGGCCAGAGATGCTTAATATTCACTTTCACAGCCAGAACTTTCAGTTTTATTTTGTTGCAGGGTCACTGCATTTACATTTTTGCAATCCTTCTGGGTGAAGGATTGGGTGAATTTACGGGTCTGAATAAAGCTGCCTGGTTTTCAATGGAGACATTCAAACAGGTCAGGTGCGGAAACCTGCATTCAGATCTGTGACACAAAATCCAAAAATCTGTCTGAGGACACGTATATATACACGTATACAATTGAAAAAAGAACAGGACAAATATAAAATAGATCTATTTACTGATCATTATGCAGGAACTTTTGTTCCTTGCCTTTATAAGTGATTTTTATATGGCTGTGTAAAAGAGACCATAGGCTGTTCAGTGTTTTTTTTTTTTGTTTGGCTAAGATTTAGGGAGCATTCCGAAATATTCTTTATTGTTATAGCTCTCGTACAGTTTTCAAGTGATTAGTTCATTTTTTTCAAATTTTATACCCTTTGAACACCATCACATATTTAAAATGTATTTTCCCTGTGTGCGAAGGGTTTGCCTACAGTGATAAGATCTTTAAATCATCTTCAGAGAATGATTTTCCAATATTTTTGTTTGTTATCTGACCTCAGAGAATTTTTGTGTACCTAATCGTCAGCCCATCTATTGCCAGCAGTTTTATACTTTTCCTTTACAGCACTGATTTTAAACCTGACCCTGTGAAGTTGATACAGCAAGTCTGCTTCCCAGGCTACTGCCAATCAGAAAGTGGCATTCCCTGCCCTGAATTCACAATCAAACAGGAAGGGGGGACTTCAAGGGGCAGATAGATAGAAAGTGTCATAGTGCTGGATTTTCACTATTTTATGCTAAGGTAAGCAGTGAAATGGTAACTGCATGTTTGCAGAGATAGAAAAAAAAAAATAACATTTATATATACAGTGCAAAGATTTAGCAGACATTATTTCAGATTTTTTTCTCCTACTATTTTGCAGAATCTGACACAAAAATTTCTTATCACTCTTTGAGTGTTCAGTTTGCCCACCCACCATACTGATCTAATCACTTTTAGTTGTGTTATAAGAGAACGACTGATAGGAATGCAGTAAACGAATCATGTCATAATGTCAGTAGGAAATAAGAGTTTTTGGGGAGTTCTATACAGGCAGTCCTGTATGGTGGAAACAAGGATTGGTGATCAACCTTCAGTGGAGACACCTTTTTCCCATAATAACTCTTACAGGAGTGAATTTCCCTTCCTAGGGGTAGATTTCTTCTCACTTCCTGTTTCTTCCCTCCATTTGCAAGTATGCATCGTATACAAGTTGGATGTTTGTAACTCAGGGACCGCCTGTACAGAAATATCTCCTGTTTTGTCAAGGTTTACAGGGAATAACATTCGGTAGTTTTCCACCGCTTCAGGGTTGACTACCCCCTCTGCTGTGTTTAGATCTACCTGAATAACATATAAAGACTGAAGATCACAAGCATTTTTTTTTTCTTTTTTAGGGATAACCTAGCAAGGTCCCAATAAAAGTAAACAAAATTTGAAGTTTTCAGGGGTCAGTAGTAACATAGTGTTTAGGAGTTAATAGTAAGTTACCCGGAGTTCAGGAGTCAGAGCTTATTCACACCAGCTGCTGCATTACAACGCACTGGAGCAACTGCATAGTTGGCAACATTGAAAAAAAAATTTTAGGGACACTTTTTTAGCTGTAGGCGGAGTCTTATTATAATTAGGGGGCGGGGCATGCGTTTGTAGGCATGGCACGGGGAAAGTAAAAATGCGGTGAAGCGTGCCGCAGCTAAAAATGGGCATGGTTTACGCAAAATAGCGGGCATGTCTTAAGTGGGCGTGGCTCAAAGGGGTGTGGTTAGAGTCTGAGATGAATGAGGGATGGAGAGGGAAAGGGGGTAGAGGGATGGAGGGACAGCAGGCCCAGATCCTACACAATAAAGGAAATATGTGTATTCTAGAAAGTTTAACAACCAGCAGATAAAGATACTCCAAACACCTGGTGTTAGCACTTCAATCATCCCGGCACCATGGTTCTTATGGTGTCAGGATGATTGAAGTGCATTATTTCTATTATTACATTGTAATATAAAATGAAATCATTCAACTCACCATAATGCCGAATCAGTGGGATCCCTGAGCGTGTCACCTGCCATGTCGCCTGCCACCAGCAGAGTCCTTTCTTGCATCAGGTGCCCCCACCAGACTCCGTCCTTGGATCAGGTGTCCCAGCAGAGCCCCCCCTTACATCAGGTGTCCCCAGCGGAGCCCCCCCTTACATCAGGTGTCCCCAGCGGAGCCCCCCCTTACATCAGGTGTCCCCAGCGGAGCCCCCCTACATCAGGTGTCCCCAGCGGTGCCTCCTCTTACATCAGGTGTCCCCAGCGGTGCCCCCCTAACATCAGGTGTCCCCAGCAGTGCCACCCCCCCTTACCTCAGGTGTCCTAGTAGGAGAGGGTATACAAAATTATGTCTCCCTCCGCCGGCCGCGTTGTTACAACAGAACCCCCGCCCCTTTCCATAACAGACCGGCAGCGGGGCGGGAGGGTAGGCGGGGTGAGGTGGAGCGGGGCGCAGAGTGGGCGGCGACGCTGGAGCTTCATCTAGCCACCCAGCCCTTCCTGGTCTCTTTAACAATGGCATAAAGAAGTATGTACGCTATCCCTGGCTCCGGGGGTTCTCATTAGATCAAAGGAGGCCTGGGACCTTGCTACAATTGAAAAGTACTCCAGGCAAAAAGTTTTTTTTATTATTATTAACATTGAATTGAATTGTGAAGAGTTTGACTGCCTCTTCATTGGGGAGACTTACCTTCCTGTCATCCCAGATATGCATCAGAATGGGAGTTTCAATGCTCCCCAAAGTGCAGCAAAATTCTATATTTGACATTTGTTACCTGAATAAAGTATCAATAACAAATAAGTGGCTTTGTTATCCTCTCGGGTAACAAAGGTAACCAGGTGCAGCAGTAAGGGTGAATCTCCCCAGTGGAAATACATATCTTTGTATAAACCTTCCCTAGCTTATCCCTCTCATCTTTCAACCTAACTTTGGATAGGGCTACACTGCTGATTTATTTTCTTGCTTGTGAGAAATGTAACTACTTGTTGGCAGTCACCTGATGTGCGGCACACTCAAATCAAGGTGCTGCGAATGAGGAGCTGTCCAGTGAGTAAAGAACTATCATCACAACATAAAAATTCCAGTTGAATCCCCCAGAGGACCAAGTGCATTTAGTTAGCACTTAGTCTAGTTTTGATCCATGTTTTTTTTTTAAGTATTTAAGCCAACTGTAGCTCCATCCCAGGCTGAAGCCCAATTTGTGGGTGTTCCTAGCATAGTAGCCAGCTTTCCATCTTTCTGTACAAATCGATTTTGTGCTGTGTGTCAGCATAGCAGGCCAGCGCTGACTGATCATTAACAACACAAGCACTAGTAAAAGATTATTCAGAGCTGTTAGAGATTTATGATCTATCTGCTGATGACGTGTATGTTTTTAACCAGATAGATACCACAGCTGTGCAGCTCTAAATTATCTTTCACTTTTGTGAATGACCAGTCAGTACTGTTGGGGCTGTGTCATCTAAAATCCTGACTGTTCATTCACAAAAGTAAAAAGATCATCCAGTGCTGGTTGGGTATTTTGATCCATCTGCCAGTAAACATAAATTGCACCAGCAGATAGATCACAGTCACAGCAGTGCTGAAAAATGTTTAGCCTAGGTTCACATTGATGTGATTTGACATGTCAAATCGCATGCCAAATCGGCGGCTATTGCCGGCAATACACCGCCCGAACCGGTGCGGCGCCGCAAAGTCCCAAAAGTTTCCCACACAGTTTCTCTACTACTTTTGGAGATTTTGGGGTGTGATTTGTATAGACATCTGTGCAGGAACCCACAAAGATGTCTCTGAAATCGCTCCTGAAGTCAGACTGACATTCGGTTATGAAATCGTGCGAGTTCACCTGAACTCGCACGATTTCAATCCCACTGTTAATGTGAACCTAGGCTTAATCTGTGCTTGTGCTGTGAATGGACCTGTTCAATCCCCTACTGCACTGAATGGCAGCACTCACCTCCAGCATGCACTTGCCGCCAGAGACGAGTGCTGTCCTTATTAGTTATATATCTCTTTGCTAGCAACATGGTTGAACAACGGCAGGGGAATGTGGGGGGTAAGCTGCTGACTATGCTAGCTCAGCAACAGGGATGCAGATCACAGCAGGACCAAGTGTATTATACACTTGGTCTCCACTGGGATATAATAAGGATTCTTACTATGTGGCAATACTTTTTCTTTAAAGCTCTCTTTAAAGTAGCAAAGAGATTTCATTATAGCCCTAGGATAAGAGTTTTAGGATGTGAGGCTTCAGCTACAGAGAGATTTGCAATGACCTACTGGTAAGATTAACCCTTTGTCGGCCATCATCTTATTTGCAAAACTTTGATTTCATTGTGTTACAAATGAGAAGTCCATCTACTCAGAACTCCTGTTGAATGGGGACATTTATGCCACCAGGAATGTCTTGTGGAATTTTGGAGATTGGAATTTTGGTAGCAAGAATGAAAAACACCTTGCAATGTTTAATCATCCAAACACAAGCAGAAGAAAATAGTCTTTACAGCTGGATCTTTTTGCTTTTCTGTGTATAAATTACATCAGGCACTGAAACAGGCTCCTTTTTATTTGCATTATACAATGTATTAATGGACTAATAGGGCTGATCTATTTTGAATTGTATCAGCATTTGAATATAAAAGAATAATCTCTTGCCATTAAAGTGGTTGTAAACTCCATTCATGAAGTTTGACCTCAGCACATCTACCTGTAGTGTTACTTATGTTGTGGAAAATTTTATATTAATGTATTGTCATAAGAGTCTCCCAGTGTCTGTCCTCTTGCAGCCCGCTCTAAAGAGCTGACTGGGGTAGACTGACGCTGGTTGAGATCCGTTTGGTAGTGAAAAGCTCTTTGGGGATGTAGAGAAATGTTTGTGGAGTGGGGACGTGTCCACCAGCTAAGGGCCCCTGTGCGATGCACAGGACGATTGTCTGGTGGGGGTGTGTTCCCTCTGCAAAGACATTATCGGTTTAACAAGTGTGCTCTCATGTTGCCCCTGTGTGCCTGATCAACACATTTGTGGCCCAATGAGTGTACGCCTGCCGATAATCTCTTGTCCACAAAGACAGTAGAATAATCCAGGTATACATTGTTCTCTGGAACAATGTATAATAGGGATTTCTATCAACGGAAATACAGGAGTCTTTTGGGTTGTTCTGGTTGGAGACAGAGTTAATGTTTGAAAGCCATGTGGCTTCGAAAAGCATGCATGCACCCTGTCTCTGCTCAGACACACCCATAAGACTCCTGTAGTCATTGTTCATTGGTTGTTGCATTTTCCTGTGTTGTTAAATCCTTATATGGTCATTCACATCCTGTGAGGTCACAAGCTTTGTAAGAGGTGTTTGGCTGTTGGAAGCCGAACCCTCGTGTTTTTGGGACTTCCTGTTATGCTAATAAAGGGTCAGCCCACGGCTGAGGAGGCAGTGTGATGTTGGAACTGCAAACATAAGGTTGTGTCTATTTGTGAGCATGGGGCACACACCAGAGGAGGGGCTACATCAGAAGGAGAGACATATGATCAAAAGGTGAGATGCATTTATATCATTAGACGAAATTGTTATTATGATTAGAAACAGAAGATTTGGCTGTGTGCTCTGCATACAACCAAATTTCCATAACACTTACCTTTCCAAAACTCGAAGTACCGTGTCTTTCTGCTGCTCCGTTCCTCTGTTATCAGCATGATAACTTCTGACAAGTTCTCCGACACACGAGATAACAGCAGCTGAAAATTTATGTTGGGGAGGGTGCTTGGAGGTAGATTAGCAGAGAGCTTTGTCTATTCAGGTTACAGCTCTGCAAGTTTCTTCGTTCCTCTGCCTATGTGGGGGGGGGGGGTGTTTGCCTTTCCTCCAATCAGCTGTCACAGTGTATGCCTAGACTCCCCTCCCACTGCTGAATGAGGGAACAGGATTTCTAACATGATCTGCACTTTCCAAAGAATGTAGAAAGGGAAAGACAGCAGATATACATGTAAAACTTGTGGGGAGATTTGTTTAATCCCTGTGTGTAGCACCCTGGTGTTTAGGCAGGGTTACTCCTAAATTTATCTGCCAGGTGTAGTTACCTTGGATAATTGTTAGGAGTTCACCCTAAGTCTGGAATTGCTGCACTTCTCTCTTCTGCCGCTAGGTGGCTGGGTACCTGGTGACATTAGATAAGACCAGGGCAAAGCAAGGACAGATTAGGAGTATATGGGCTATCTCAGCCAATGGGCAGGGGTTTTCCTAAATCCCTTTGCCTGCTGGGAGAACATATATATTTGGGTGGAGTCAGGTCATCGGGGTTCTGTGCCACCTGGACGGCTGTCTGAGTGGACGTGTGTTGTACTGCCTGGGCTGCTAGGCCAGAGTTTGGGCCGATCCCGGGCACATCTGGCTGTTAGTCTGTCTGAGGGCCTATCCAGAAGCAAGAAAGCAGCGTAGGGTTGGGATTGAAGTCCAACCAGAAGTGATGGTTCTGCCTGCTGGAGAACCTGTCATGGTCAGGGGTAGAGGGGAAGCTGTCGCCACTAAGGGACCATCCACCTAATTACCAGGGACCACAGTGAGTAGCAGAAGCAAGTACCGGAGTAGTTCTCGCCAACCGGGGATGGTAAAGAATTGGTAAACTTCAGCAGGTGTCAGGCTAGGGACCCAGCCAGCGGAGGTGACGCTTGCAGAGCAGCCTTGTGTGCCAAGCCAGGACCAAGCAGGCCAGTGGGGTGACGCTTGAGAAGTATCTGAGGTGCCAAGCTAGGGACCCAGCAGAGAAGCAGGTGTGACGCTTGAGGAAGAGCTCAAGGGATTCAGTGGCAGTGAATCAGCAAGTCTAGAGAGAGACTGGGATCTCAGTGGGTTGAGAACCTGCAAGAAGTGATTGTAGAAAAGTAAGGGAATTCGTTACAATTTGTGTTAGGAATTGTTCTAAGACGGTTGCCATAGGAGACAGCATTCCTACACTTGCAGATGTGGTGCCTTTCCCTAAGTGGCTGTCTACCTGTAGAAGTCTCGAAGTCTGCCAATTAACTTCGCAATTAACTAAGGGGGTCCTGGCCCTAAACCCTCTCTCCCACAGTTCTGTTCAAAAGAAATAAAATGTCTTTGCATTCAAGAAGTGTCTGGCGCCCATGAATCTATCAGCATTATACCCAGTATGCCTTTTAACCCACTCTACACAGAAGGATATGTCGGCAGCTCTTGGCCCTGGAGGTTCTCATTAGACCAGTGGTTCTCAACTCCTGTCCTCGGGACCCACCAACAGGCCAGGTTTGCAAGATAACTGAAATACATTACAGGTGATATAATTTGCTGCTCAGTGATTGCAGTATTTTAGTCTGCATTTCCCCAAGGTAATACTTAAATTCTGGCCTGTTAGTGGGTCCTGAGGACCAGAGTTGAGAACCATTGCATTAGACTAAAGGAGGCCTGGGATCTTGCTACATGTGTATCATCTGAAGCTATTCGCTTCACTGGATATAGGAGAAGATTTACATCCACTTTAAGTGATTTTAAAATTCGCAGTGCTGTGTATCACCAATTGAGGTAATAATCTAAAATTGTATCCAAAATTATGACCAATATTTTGGGGAAGAAAACCTGTTTGTGGTTATCCTTGATCAAACTTTACAAAAGTAAGGTTGATGTAAGCAGATTGGCTTTCAGTATGGATTTGTTGTGTCTTGCTAGCCACATAAGTAACGTTATTTATAGTCAAGGACATTTAGATTTCATGAGAGCTGAAAAAGAGTTTCCATAAAAAGTTACAGTGGATGTAAAAGAGGTCGCAAATTATCGTATCTCCTTCACACTGTGAAATCCAGACAATTCTTTGGCAGCTTGTTTACTCTGTATATATATTTTTTTTTTCTTGCAGGGATCACGCATCCCCAGCCCCCCACAGAAGCCACTGCCCGCAGATCCTCTGACTAAAAGTGCCCAAGACTGCAGTGCTGCCAGCTACGTATGCGAGGATGAAGGCGCGGTGCCCCGTATCACCCCTGTAAGGTATGCTGTGAACAGGGACACAATCTCTCTCCTCTGACCTCCATCAGCTGTGGGGGTTAAATCTAGCGGAAACAATGTTCACTTTCATTTTGTGTACCTTGGACTTTGTGTAAAGTTTAATGCTGGAGGCAACAGAGGAACTGGGCTGGAAATGAGTTGGATCAGAAGCAGTTCTGACTTGAAGCCGCCTTTGGCTGTTACAAGAGAATCTGAAATCTGATTAGGTCCAGTCCTGGTTCACTGTATGCACAGGAAAAGGTGCATGTTTACAGGTGAAAGGGCACTTCCAAATGTCACCGTTCACACTGCTGCTCCTAACACAAAAAGTTGGACAAAGAGCTGCCCGCGGTTATGTTATTTCAGAGAGGAACATTATGTTGCTGCCTGACAAAACTTATTTTAAGCCAAACAGCAATACCAAATGTGCACAGTATAATAACCAGATTTAACCTTACATCTGTCTCCAGCAGCAATGTCAAACTTAAATCGTGAGCTAAAAAAAAGTAGAATAGGTTTTTAAGTGGCCATATTATGTTTACTGAGGGTCACACCTACTTAATCCTGGACAAATGCTATAGCACTATGGTAATTAACATTGCAAATATATTTCAGAAAAGGTTTGCTACTTCTCAATAAAGGGGACTACTAAGGACTCATAACCATCTCTATATGAAAATATATATATAAAAAACTTTATTGCCTATATGACCTGGTTCAGAAGTCTAAGTAAGAAACATCATTTTTTAAATAAAATACAACACATTATTCATAGAAAAACAAAACAAAAAAATAGCATACTAGACACTGCAGTGAATGTCTTATCCATCTATATCATTATAGTGCACTTTATCTGATCTAACTTTTAATTTATGACTGGCAGTAATGTCCGAAATACAGCTGATAGACAGCGCATCTTCATCATCAAGGCCAATCGCTGAAGCTCAATAAGTAGGTTATTGTATAAATAGATCATATATATATATATATATAATTATCAAAAGACCACAGATATTAGTATAGCAATACCCCTGAAGGAGCTGCTTTTGTTTGTTCAGTCTGTTACTCTGCCTCTCAAACCCAAAGAACTGTCCCAGCCCCTCTGGCACACCTAGCTATGGAATAAACCAGTAATAACATACAAACTCCATTCTGCTCTCTCAAGTTTACTTGGACCAGCGAAAATTTTAAAGTAATATTAGTCAGCCAAGTACTGTATAAGTAGCTTGGTTGAAATGGTTCTCAAAACAGTCAATAACACTATGCAACAATAAAAGAATAACAACAACATACGCAGATTAAATGGACTCCCCAAAAGCTATTGATTGATGAAGAATACTATGGCTAAATGGGAACACCAGGCCGGCCTTTAGTACCTCCAATACACACACAATGAAGTAATACAAACACCAGTGGTGTGTCCCCTTTAAGAGCAACAACAATAATATTCTTGGAGCAAAGTTTTGCGTTTGTTCTCTTCACCGTCATGTAGGAGCTCTGTGGACAAGGGTCCCTCAATGTAACAGGGTAATGAGAAGGAATGTAAAATAGCTGGTGCTGTGATATAGCACTCCTCTACCGAGCCGGATAACAGGTGTCTGTGCACAGTATTCAGGTGTGGTGTTTTATGGAAGGCAATAAGATTACTGGACAATGCCCCCTTTACCAATCCTGTACGCATTCAGCGGTCCTCCAAAGAGCGATCAACCGATTCTCCTGGATGCAGATGTGTCGCGATGGCTTTCAGTCTCTGACCCGTTGAATCGGCCGATTCTGTGACATTACGCGCTTCTGCAGAGTGTCCTTCTGGAAGCATGCAGGTTCTGTTCCTCTGGGCTGGAGCTGGAGCTGCAGACTGTGTGCCCCTTGGTAGGCAGCAATCCCCTCACACAGCAACAGAGGGTTGCTCTCCCGATGGGATCCAGGAAACCAGGCCTCTCGGCCTGGTCCGCCCTATGCTTTTTATAGTCTCTCCCACAATCCTCTTGAGTCTCTGCAGTCCTGCCCCCTCACACAGTCAGTCAGGCTGCCTTGTGCTGGGACTTCATATTCCACAGTTCTTTGCTGCTGTTCCCTGATTGTCTCTTAGTCTCTTCCAATAGGGAGGCTACAAAGTAAACAATTCTGTGTGTGTGAGAGGAGAGGAAGGGGGGGAGCCCACACAGCTGCTAGCAGGCAGCTCTCTCCTTTATGGATTCAATAATCCTGGAGAGGTACCTGCTACACACTCCCCCCACCAAAGAACCTTTGGTCCCCCCCAAAAAAGTCTGTGACCTGTTACATGCTTTTTATATACAAGTGGAGAAAGCAAGTTAGTGCACAGAAAATCAGACAATTTGCATCTGCATAAAAACCTGGCAAAGGAACCTCCCACCAACTAGCATAGGAGGGGAGGTTGTCCTGCCTACAGGCCACCTGAATTGGAATGACCCAGCTAGATATGCTAGGGGGTGAGTTGGGGTTGTCCTCCACTAAATGTGTGGTGGAAGAACCAGGCACCTCAAGAGTCCTTTTTGAGGTGAAAAGGGCTTCTTCAGAGCTTTCACCCAGCATATCATAAGTCAGTCTCTTAGGTGGGTGAATAGCTCTTCGCTCTCTCTGTTCTTTAGGCTCTGGCGTTACAGGCACACTGCCTTACCATTCCCTTTTCCCGTTTTTTTTTTTTTTTTGTTCAGCTAGCTACTCTCAGGCTTGAGAGTTATATATTTTTTTCCATACAGACGCTGAGGACATCGTCTCCTTTAGTGGGGGAGTGTCTGTCAGTAGATGTAGATGACTGGAGAAACTTCAAGTCTTACATGATGCCTCCTGAAGTAGACTTAGCCATCAAGGTTCAGTGATCAGCTTTGATGATGAAGATATGGTCTGTCTACAAACTGTATTCAAAGATTTCTGCCAGTCATTAACATAAAGTTAGATCACATATAGTACAGTATTCTGTTATCCCCCAGGGGTTTTGTATTTGATTTTCTATGGATAAATGGTTTTAATGTTGTATTTTAATAATAAAGTAGTGTTGGTTTTTTTTTACAGTTTGTATATGTAACTAGATGAACCAGATTGTATAGTTGGTAAAATATATATTTACATAAAGAGATGTTATATGTCCTTGGTATTCACTTTTGAGGGACTCAAAACCTTTTTGAATTGAATTGGGGGGAGATTTACTAAAACTGTAGCCAATCAACTTCTATCTTCAGCTTCACCCTCATTATTTGTCCTGTTTACCATTGTCATTGAAGGTGAAATTAAAAGAAAAGAACAAATTTTGGGTTGTCCTCAGAAAAGTAATAGAGGGGAATGTTACAATGGGGACACTAGTAGTGGTTTATAGCCTTCCCTTACTTTGTCCAAAATATAAAACAAAATGTTTTGCCCATAGTTTACAATAAAACCTGGAAGCTGATTGGTTTCAATGCTGACCTGCACCAGATTTTGCACTCTCCAATTTTAGGAAATCCCCAACCAACATGTTGCTCTTCAGACTCATTACCTGATAGCCCCAATGGTTTTTCTTTTTCTTTGCAAATAATAATTTATCTTAGAAAAAGGGACTATGAAAGACTGCTTGACAGCTAGCTGAGTGCTGCAAATAAATATTGAGAGTCGCATGCATCCCAGAAACACCAGTCTGACATGCCTGATCTAGTGCAAACTCAATCTTAGCCATGGGTTTTTGCAATAAACTCCTTAAACTATCAAACTACCAAGTCAATGTCAAATCTGGACCGTGGTCCTGCCATTTAGGAGCCAATCTGTCCACAGTGATTACTTCCACTGCTGTTATTCTCCCAGAGCCAACAGTGGAAAGCAGGACAGCTCTGAATTGAGGACGGGGGCTGCCTGAGTTAACAAGCATGTGATTGGTTGCTAGGATATAGCGTGGTTCTAGCAATCAATCACCAGCTTGCAGCTCCCGCCCTCCGTCCAGACCTACTGTGCCACCCACCCTCCAATCTGTCTGGAAGGGGGGCAATGTGAAGGAGGGCTGAGGACAGAAAATGTGTAAGGGGTATTTTTATGTAAAGGGAGGGATTGTGATATGAAGGGTCAGTTGAGGTTGCTGATGTAAGAAAATAGTTTGTGATATGAGGCTTGATTCAGGTTTGTGCGCACACATGTCACAGATCGGGCAACCTATTAATTTTAATAGCCTGCCCTACCTCCAAGAAACGCAGAGAAAGAAGTGCTGACCTTTTTTTTTCTTTTTTTTCTTAAATCGTGTTGCTCCAAGCTGCATGGTGTTGCAGCACCCAGTGGTTTTGAACGAGTAAAAATGTGCCGTAGGTGCCAATGCGTGGGGTTGCTATTAAGAATTAATGGCACCACCCCATATCTGCTAAAGTTTTGCGTGTTTCTCTGCGGGTCGGGAATGCGTGCAACTTTGCACATGTTCCCCAGCCACAGAGATGTGAAACTAGAGCAGAGGGAGGCGCTAATGTGCAGGATCTGAGTTATCACACAAACATGTGATTTCAACCCCTGCTTGGACATTTTTTTCGAATTGGACCCAATGTACCCCCGGTGTAAATTATTTATATTTGTTTACTTGCAGACCAAGCTGTCCTACATAATAGTGACAGTGGATGGGATAAAATGTAACCCTGCTATTTATTTAATAGGTTTATTTATTTATACACTGTTGCTACAACTGTTATAGAACACCTGGGAGTGTTTGTTTGTCTGTTCAAACCTGTCATTGTTACTTTTGCTGGACAGCTCGGCCTGCAGGTAAATGTAGAATATGTGTATATGTTCAGTATGTGTATTTAATGCAATAATATTGACACACACTAAAAATATATATATATATATATATATATATATATATATATATATATATATATATACGTATATATATACACACACACACACACAGGCTACTGGTCAAAATTTACAGAAAAACAAAAACACTTTTTTTCACTTTGAGAAATGGTACAGAGGTAATTTGTAAACTGTCATGGTGTTATTTTTTTTAAGAAAAGCAAAAGTTTAGGTTACCAAAAAATTAGGTATACTATATATATTTTTAAAGTGGAGTTCCAAGCTTTTTTTTTTTTTTTATTAAAAGTCAGCAGCTACAAAACGTTTAGCTGCTGACTTTTAATAAACAGACACTTACCTTTTCCACAGTCCAGCGATGCGGGCGCACGGAGCCTCACTCCTCTCCCTCTCCTCCCCTAGGTGCATCCATTGGAACTGTGGGCACCCGGCCGTGACAGCTTGCGGCTTGACGGCAGGCGCGCACTGTGCATGCGCGAGTCGCGCTGCTCTCTCCCAGTGGACAGGCAATCTTCTGGGACCTGTCACGTGTCCCAGAAGATTGCCGAGAGGAAGGGACCGCCTAGGGGAGAGGAGGAGTCTCCTAAGTGGCCTGTGGGCGGAAGGAGGAAGTGGGACAGGAAGTCCCTCTCTAAAGTAGTCACCCACTCCCCCCCCCAAAAAAAATTACATGCCAAATGTGGCATGTAAAGGGGGGGGTTGAGTGCTAAAAGTGGAAGTTCCACTTTTGGGTGGAACTCCGCTTAAAGAGAACAAGTAGTTGGGCTAACAACTGGTAGCTTTTCTGCACCAGTGCAAGTAAATTGAGCATTGAACTTTGATGCAGACAATTTCTCTGGGCGTCTTTTGTTGATTACTTACAAACCTCTCAGTCTGTTTTACAGAAATGGTAAACAAACTGTTACAATTCCCTATGACATGTTATTTGGACAATATTGCACAGCAGAGAGTAGCATATTGCTCTCATATTGACAGGAAAAGGGTATTTACCTAAGGACAAAGCCTTACTATAATAACCCTTTTAAACAGTAGTTCTTTAGAGAAATTGCAAAGAAATCTAGGGTGCATAGGCGCGTGCACGGGGTGTGCCGGATGTGCCTGGGCACATCCTAATCACCCCGTGCTGTCTCCAGAGATTTGCCCCAAAATGCTGCATCCAAGAGAGTGTGTGGCCCACGCTGCTTGTGAAACAGTTTCACAGGCAGCAGATCGTGACAAATGCCAGAGCTGTTCAGTGTATGAAACTGTCAGATAATGACACTGCATGCAGGGAGGGACACCAGCTGTCAAGTCAATGGGATGGGGTTTGGGCAGGCTGCTACATTTATGTGGCCCCGCCCCCTCTCTGAAGCAGCTCAAACATTGGCTGGTGTTTATAGCGCTTGGTCCCACCCACCCGTGACATCGAGGCTGAGTTGTAAGTAATCACAACTCAGCCGCGATGTCAGGGGTGGGCGGGACCAAGCGCCAATACCAGCCAATGATTGGGCTGCTTCAGAGAGGGCCGGAGCCAGAGAAATATAGCAGCCCACCCAAACCAATCCTATTGGCTGGTGTTTGGTAACTGTTCAGTCCCCCCCACCACCGACATCACCACTGACTTTTGACAGCTGGTCTCTCTCCCTGCATGCAGTGTCATTATCTGACAGTTTCATACACTGAACAGCTCTGGCAATTCTCACGATCTCCTGAATGTGAAACTCCCCCTCTCCCCTATTTATGCCACCCAATGCTGCCAATCAGTGCCAACCAGTACTGCCTATACGTGCCAGTGCTGCCTATCCATGCCAACCAGTGCTGCCTATCCATGCCAACCAGTGCTGCCTATCAGTGCCAGCGCCGTTTATCAGTGCCAACCAATGCTGCCTATCAGTGCTGCATATCAGTGCCCATCAGTGCTGCCTAACAGTGCCAATTAGTGCCCATAAGTGCTGCCAATCAGTGCCCATTGGTGCTGCCTATCAGTGCCAATTAGTGCCCATCAGTGCTGCATATCAGTGCCCATCGGTGCTGCCAATCAGTACTGCCTATCAGTGCCACCTATCAGTGCATATCAGAGCTACCAATTAGTGCCCATCAACGCTGCCAATCAGGGCTGCCAATCATTGCAGCCTATTAGTGCCCATCAGTGCTGCCTTAGCAGGGATGGTGGAAACCCCTCTACAGATAATTGCAATACAAATTACCTTCAAGTGCAACAACTTTTTAGTTGGGAGGTTCACACTATTATAGCACTTTGGAATTTTTATTTTTTAGAGTGTTACACTTAATTGTATATATGTTTTAGTTACGGTTATATTGTGAATTATTGCACTTGAAGTTAATTTCCCCCACCCCTGCTAAGTCCATGTCTTTATGGACCTTGCTTTGTGCTCTGGTGAGCAGTCATGTTGGAACAGAAAGGGGCCATCCCCAAACTGGTCCCACAAAAGTTGGGAGCATGAAATTGTCCAAAATGTCTTATGCTAATGTTATGCTGACGCCTTAAGAGTTCCCCTCACAGGAACTAAGGGGCCAAGCCCAACCCCCAAAAAACAACCCCACACCATAATCCCCACTCCACTAAATTATTTGGACCAGTGCACAAAGCAAGGTCCATAAAGACATGGATGAGCGGAGTTTGGGGTGGAGGAACTTGACTGACCTGCACAGAGTCCTGACCTCAACCCAATAGAACACCTTTGGAATGAATTTGAATGGAGACTGTGAGCCAGGCCTTCTTGTCCAACATCAGCGCCTGACCTCACAAATGTCCTTCTGGAAGAATGGTCAAACATTCCCATAGACACACTCCTAAACCTTGTGGATGGCCTTCCCAGAAGAGTTGAAGCTTTTATAGCTGCAAAGGGTGGGCCAACTCAATATTGAACCCTATGGACTAAGACTGAGATGGCATTCAAGTTCACGTGTGTGTAAAGGCAGGTGTCCCAATATATATATATATATATATATATATATATATATATACACACATATACACACACACACACACACACACGTATGTGTGCTTGAGCTTTCGGGTGCACACCCTAATGCAATAGGCTGCGCATGCCTATGCTAGGGTATCAGTGAGCGCAGTTTCCTTCACTATCAAAAGGCACTTGGAAACTGAAGGAAACTTTCAAGGGAACAAGTCTGGGAAACCCTAAGCCAACATAATCAGACAAAGTAGTGCAGCTTGCATGGTAAGCATCACACAGGACAACTTAAAGTGATTGTATCGTCTTGTTTAAAAAAACAAAAAAAACCAAACATGTTATACTTACCTGCTCTGTGCGGTGGATTTGCACAGAGCGGCCTGAATCCGCCTCTTCTCGGGTCTCTCTTCGCTGCTCCTGCCCCCTCCCTCCTGTCAAGTTCCCCCACAGCAAGCAGCTTGCTATGGGGGTCACCGAGCTGCAGCTCTGTGAGTCACTTCAGACCTGCGGTTCGGCCCCAACTTTCCTCATTGGCTAACTGACTTTGATTGACAGCAGAGTTAGCCAATTGTGCTGCTGCTGTGTCTCAGCCAAATAGGAAGGAGAGTCCCGGGCGGCTGAGGGACTCGTGGACATCGCTGGATAGAGATAGGGCTCAGGTAAGTATTAGGGGGGCTGCTACACACAGAAGGATTTTTATCTTAATGCATAAAGATAAAAAAACCTTCTGCCTTTACAACTCCTTAAATGCACAGTCAACATAAGCAAATGTTACTTTCAACTGTGTAGAAAAGAATAACACAAGTGTTATATACCATTCATGCTCCTCTCCCTCAACATTAAAAAGGCGTTAGACTCCCTTTCCTGGCCTTACTTATTTTATATATTAAAGAAAACAGGGGGGGGGGGGGGGGGGGGTTGTAAAATCTTTCTCTGAATGCATTGATGGACTCGGCTCTGTTTTAGTTTTGACCGTAGGGACCTCAAGTACGTATGATACACTTTCAAAGCTCTCTGGCCTGCCGACGGGATGTCTTAGAAGGCAGGGCCTGAATTTCCCCTTTGGAGTCAACAGCTTTTTGGTGCCACCCTGGTTGGCTTCTTAAGAACCTTACGGGAGAAGTACCTTTCTCCTGCTCTCCAGGGAAGTGACGCAGCTGTACCGCGGTAGGGTCCTCCCCTCTCTGCTAAACACGCATCTGTTTTTTCACTTTCCAGGCTTCTCAGACTAGGGATCCAAGCCCTTCAGGCTCCTGCAGGTGGCACACAGCGCTCTGACCCTCACAAGTCCTCTTGACCCACAGCCAGGCCCCCCCATGCCTCCACTATACTCATCGCCCAACGCTCACATTAAGTATGCAGGCTTTATTTATTTATTTTAGGTACTTATATAGCGCCATCAATTTGTGTAGCGCTTTTACATATGTATACTGTAGTTCATTCACATCAATCCCTGTCCTCAAGGAGCTTACAATCTAATTTAGCTTTCAGACCTATGCCTTCCCTGTAGTTTGAGGTGCCAGGCAAGGCTGTCCGATATCTGCCTTGCTTTTTGCACTGGCTATAGAGTTCCCTATTGCAACTTACAAGACAACATCCAGATATTTTGGGCCCCGATATTGAAGGACATCAACACAAACTCAGCCTTTTTGCTGATATCATGTTGTTTATCCCCAACCCTAGTATCATTCTCCCTAAACTCACGGCCCTTCTGACCCACTTTTGTAACCTCTCAAGTATTCATATTAATCATGCTAAATCAAACATTTTCAATATCTCTATGATATCGAATTTAGCCCATTCTTTGCGTATCTCTTTCCGTTATTCATGGGAATTGAATTATCTTTCCTACTTGGGAATTTAGCTCACTTCCTCATACAATACATTGTATGAGGAAGGTTACTTGCAGCTCATTGTAGAACTTAAGCAATGGTTAGCGACCTGGTCAACACTCCCTTTTATATTATATTTATTTAGTGTCACATTACGGTGATTAAAATGACCTATTTGCAGAAATCAGTTTACCTTTTCTGGGTATTACCCTTGCAAAACCCATCCCATGTCTTGGGTACTCTACAAAATCAAGTTTTACACTTTATATGGCACCACTATAAATTCAGAGTTGTCCGCTATACTTTTTACTCTATACTTTTTTTTTGTGATAGACCTCAGGGTGGTCTAGTTGTCCCGTATCTCCAGAAATATTATCAAACTGCTCAGTTAGAATCTCTTACTAAATATCATGCCAGTTCTGAAACCCCATTTTGGGTCCCTTTGGAAGAAATCAATTGCAACCCTAAACAGATAATCTATTTTGGATTCTTCTGAGGGGTAGGACCTGCATACCCTATTACATTGCATTCTCCAAAAGTGTGGGATGACCTTAAATATTCTGGGCAACTCCAATCTCCCCACATACCCTTACTGTCATTGCTTCATAACCCATGTTCCCCCAAGACTTAGAGGATCACCTTTTTCTACAATTGTCACGATGAAAGGTTACACGTCTACTCCTCACCACAAATAGTGGTAAAGCAGTCCAAATCCCTACAATGTGACTATTCCCTATCTAACTCTGAAATATTCCACTGCGTGCAGATAAAGCATTTTGTTACATCCCTGATTGGTTGCCACTGTGATAGGATAACCTTCATTTTATTCAAACAAAGATACAGGGATGACTCCCATTCCCCGGGCACAGTAGCGTAACCTGCGGACAATTCGCACTCCCTGAGTCCCTTCCTACAATAATACTGACCTACCTGACCACCAATCTGATTCCTATACTGACCACTACACTATACTACTACACAATACACTGACCTATCTCATTCTGACCCTTACACTGACCTACCCGATTCCTACATGGACCACTACACTACACACTGACCTACCTGATTCCTATACTGACCACTACACACCCCACCAACCTACACGATTCCTACATCGACCACTACACTACACACTGACCACTACACTATACAATCCAGTACACAATCCACTATACACTGACCACTACACTACACACCACACCAACCTACCTGATTCCTATACTGACCACTACACTATACTAGTACACTACCCACTACACAATACACTGACCACTACACACCACACTGACCACTACACTAAACACCACACACTGACCTATCTGATTCCTATACTGACTACTACACCATACTACTACACAATACACTACACTATCCACTGACCACTACACTACACACCACTAACCACTACACACTGACCACTACACACCACTAACCACTACACACTGACCACAACACACTGACCACTAAACACCACTAACCACTACACACTGACCACTAAACACCACTAACCACTACACATTGACCACACTACACACTGACCACACTACACTACACACCACACTGACCACTACACACTGACCACTACACTAACCACACTACACACTGACCACTACACCACACACTGACCACCACTAACCACTACACACAACACTGACCACTACAAACTGACCACTACACTACACCACACACTGACCATTACTAACCACTACACACCACACTGACCACTACACACTGACCACACTACACACCACACTGACCACTACACAATACATTACCCACAGACCACTACTACTAAATACACTACATACTGACTGCTACACAACACTCTGCCCACAGACCAATACACTACCCACAACACTATACATTACACTATACACTAACTTTCTGGCTGCTCCCTCTCCCCAGACCATATCAACCCCCCCCCCCGGCCAAGTGAGTCTCTTACCTTTTTTTCTTCCATCTGCTCTGCCTCTGCGCCGCCGACTGTCACACTGCCTGCCCCAGGGAGGAGGAGGAGAGGAGGAGAAGACAGCGGCCACAGACTGCCTGCCGCGAAGGCCGACGGGGACATGATGATCAGTGACCCGGGCCGGAGAGGAGGAGAAGACAGCGGCCACGGACTGCCTTCCGCAACGGCCGACATGATTGGTGACCCGGGCTGGAGAGGAGGAGCAGGAGAAGACGGCGGCCACAATGAAGGCTAGCCCCGCTCCTACGCGATTGAGGACAGCCCAGCCCCCCCTGCCGCACATGACCCCTTTCGCCCAATCACAGGGCGCCAGGGGCCGGCCTGAGAATTAATATGGTGGCCGGAGCGCGGGGTCACAGAACATAGAATTTAGCTGTATGGAGAGAGGGTGACACATACTGGAGCAGGATTTCGCCCCCCCCCCAAATGTTGCGCCCGGGGCCTACGCCCCCCTCGCACCCCCTGCGCTACGCCACTACCCGGGCATAATCTCCATGCTATATAATCGGCTTCTAGTGGGAGGAAGTACATCAGTTTTTTTACCAGTGTCTTCAAGATGGATGGGCACGTTTGTTTGAACTCTCTGAGCTCCAGGTCTCTAGTCCCAACAAACTGTTCTTAAATAAATTTAAGGGATTGACCGATCAGATCCATTGGAAACAGGCTCTATATGCTTACATAAATGGTACCCGAGCCTCGCAAAGAAGACATAATATTCTGCAAGGTTTTGCCTGTAATGCAACCTCCGGGCGCTGGACCCTGCGAAGTGGAATCCTGGACAACACAGCGCTAAGGCATTCCTGCCGGGTGCTGTACAGGTCCAAGGGAGTGGACCCTAAACATGAAAAGGGTACCCAGTCCTTGAAGGTCCTTAAGTGACAGGAACCCGCTGTGATGAGTGAAGATTGGGCTCTTGGTTTCTAAGCTTCCCTGCGCCTGGACGGGTAAGTGAAACCCCCTTATTTACTTATTGTGGGGTGTCCCAGTGATTGTAACAATCAGTCAAGCTAGCTAGAGGCTGGATACCTGTGTGCGGTGACCATACGGGGGAGTTTTGGGTGTTTGCAAAGTGTACCTTTTTAGCTTCGCCATAGGCGTTGTGCGCACTGGGAGTCGCACATGCGCCGTAGCCAAATCTGGGCGCACGGAAATTTGTGTCATATGTGAATACAGCCACGCCCATTTGGTGGGACCGCACACATGCATGCGCAGAATGTCCTGGCTCACAGCCAGCTTATTTAAGCTGTGTATGCCAAGCATGCGGTGCTTCCAGAAGGCAGCTGTGGGACACAGAGCAGGCTCTGAACCAGGCATTTGCAGCAGTTCATTTCTCCTTACCAGGGTCACATGAGTCACAAGGTGTTGCTTGGCAGGCTAAGGTGCTTAGCAGGATTGTTGCGTAGGGGCTTGGTGAGCCCTATTAAAGGATCTCCCTTCTAAGGTGTGTTAATACTACACCCGGGTACTCCCTTTTTGTGGCTTGTAAATGTCTTCAAAAAAGAGGAGCAGTACTAACACTACAGGGAAGGTCACACCTATGTTGTCAGTAGCTCCTGGTGAACCTAGTCGTACCCCTAATGTTGTATCCCCTGAAAGACCAGAGGCTTCTGGGCAATCATAGCCGCTGCGCCGATCTGGTATGGTGCCTACAGTCAATGCTGCTGCTTCACCCTTTATCACCAAGGATGAACTGTCCTCAGCCCTACTCGGATTAGAGCACAGGATTGCTGGCATGATTGCCTCCATCCCGCAGGGTGCCAAGAAGCATGACAGATCCCCCTCCCCTGAGCCTCCTAGTTTGGAGCAGAAATTAGGCTGGGGAAGAGCTAAAAGCTCGGGATTCTGTGGAGGGTCTGGCGGATGAGTCTACCTCCGAGCAATCTGGACAAGAAGATATCTAGTTGGTGTCTGCCTCTCAGTCGCAGAGACTTTTGATCCAGACTCTTACCGAGATGGTTCGTTTTGCTTTAAGTTGCCTCTTTCAGAGGTTCCTGAGCCCCCCGGTCCTCTTTGGGGTCCCTGAGGCCTCTTCAGGCCGCACAGGCTTTCCCCTTACACCCACTGTTGGAACAGACGATATATGCTGATTGGGAACATCCTGACAGGATTTTTGTTCCCCCTAAGAGGTTTTCCCTTTTATATCCCATGGATGAAAAGTTCATTAAGAAGTGGATCATGCCAGTCGTAGATGCAGCAGTCTCTTCCTTAAACAAGAACTTAACTTGTCTGATAGATAATGCACAGGGCTTGAAAGACCCTGTTGAGGAGAAACTGGAGTCATTATTAAAAGCTTCCTTTTCTTTGGCCAGTTCAGCTATTCAGCCAGCTGTTACAGCAATTGGTATCTGCCAGTCCATAAAGGATCCGGTCAGATGGTCTGACAGGCCTAACCAGGAGGATGATCTTGCTGAAAATAAGACAGATATTCCTCGAGCGCTGTGTTTTGCTGTTGATGCCTTAAAGGATACAATACAGCAGGTTTCTCGTTTGACTCTCTTGTCTGTACATATGCACAGACTTGGCTTAAGAACTGGTAAGCCGAGCTTCCTTGTAAGATGTTATTGACAGGTTTTCCCTTTCATGGGGAATGTTTGGTGATGATTTGGACAAATATATCCAAAAGCCCTGGGTCCAATGCTCTTCTAAACCTGGCACCAAGCCCTCATTTTGAGGGGACGCCCTCACTCTATTGGGTTGGGGGAAGGCTGCTACACTTTGCGGACATTTGGAGAACAGTGGTTCAGGACAAGTGGGTCACCTCGACTACTAGGGAAGGGGTTAACACTAGGGGGTGATCAAGGGGTTAACGGTGTTCCCTAGGTGTGTTTTAACTTTGGGGGGGATGGGACTGTCTAGAAGGAGAGAGAGATCGGTGTTCATACTTAGTATGAACACACGATCTGTCTCTACTCCCCTGAAAGAGCCAAACCACACAGATCCCGGTTCTCGCTCTGTCACCAGCGATCGCGGGTGCATGGCGGTCATCGCACCCGCCGGGCACTCACATTGACTCCAGGCACATGCTGCGGGTGTGCGTGGGCTCGCACCTAGTGGCCAAAAGGCGAAGCAACGTAAGGTAAAGTCCTTTCGCCCAGCTGTGCCATTCTGCTGCAGTAAAACTGCAGTGACTGGTCGGCAAGTAGGTACTATTTTTAACTGCTGTTAATGAGAGCAAGTCAGATGGCCAAGCTTGACTTATAGATGGTGTGGTAGCCATAAGCAGGGTCGCCATCAGGGGGGTACAGCCGTTACAACTGTAAGGGGCCAGCCTGGGCCAGAAGAAGGCAGGACTGGGTGATAGGCTGGTGGACTTTTGAAGCTTGCTCCTAATTTAGAGACCCACAGGCCCCCCTTGTAGCCTACCAATTTATTTGGGATTTGATGCAATAATGGCAGATCAATGGCACTGTACCCCTTTTTTGCTTGATATACTTACATTATGTTTCAATAAAAATTACTGACCAATAAAAGTATGTGTGTAAAATATTACATGGCTATGCATACACACATATACAATACATAAAGTGTTTTTTGGTGATAGTGGTCCCTAAATTAGTCCGATCACTAACTGCAGTAAAAACCCATAAGAAGTAATCAACTTTCACTGTGCAGGTTGTTGGAAACCAATGCCAACACCAGACCAGTGATCGGTGGCTTCTAATTGGTTGTTGTAAACTACAAGCAATAAAAGTCAACTCTGTTACAAGGATTTTAGAGTGCATTTGTTATTTTCAGTTATAGGTCAGATTTAGTAAGTATTAGGCTCCATTCTCAACGATAAGACACAAGGATCTTTATGTTCATAAAATACTTATTTTCTTCACCGAGTTCAATGAGATTTAAAAATTACAATCGCATGGTTGAAAGATTCTTATCTTTGTGTAAAGCTTTGTGAATTGAGCCTGTTATTGTACCATATAAGAGAATCTCCTTGTACAGTTTATGGGAGGACATTTGTTATCTCTCCCTAGGGCACAAGAAGCAGCTCAATTGTTATATGTGATGCTTGGATTAGAGAGCATTGCTTGGTGTAATCTGGCTGGTTTTGGTCACCCTTTTTCAACAAAAACTGTTTGAAAAGGAGGATCTAATTTATAACTTTAGGCAGTCTATGGGAAATAAAAATCTTCTATTATATAATTAAAGAAGGTGCAGGGTCATGATGGTGGTGACTTCATTGCTCTGCCTTACAATATCACAACTGTCAGCAAGTCTGAAGGGTGCTCGAACCTTTACTGAATCTGTGCCAGAAAGTGTGCACAGAAGCAGCAGCACCATAAATATTATTTGTATCCCAGTGCTGTTTTCTCTTTGTTCTATGAGGCACTATCACCAGCTGAATGATGGAAGTTCCAGTAATAAGAGCACAATGATAATTAGTCACTATTAGATAAGAGGACAGGTGTTGCTTTGCTCCTGGTCACAGATTACCCCAAGTTGTTTCATTAATGTCCTTCTCAATGCCAGGATGTTTTATCTACTTCATCTACACAACAGGGGAGACAATAACACATTGTACTACTGCACATCCATTGTATTACAAGCTTCCCCAGGCTGTTGGTTTTATTGCATTGTGTGGAGCCTCCACATTGCGGAGGTTGTTTATCCAATATTAAAAATCACATTGTCACGGCTTTATTAAAATGTCTATGATTATATATGCTTTCCAGTACAAGTTAAAGATTTGTCTTTTCCAAAAATGTAATTAAATAAAAGCTGCTTGTACGCGGCCATAAATGGAGACGGGTGGCCAGACACTGTCCAATGAAGGCAAATGGTGCCTAAAAGGAAGCCAGTGCATAATCTGCATTTACAGTAAGCATTGATGACATTCAGGTACCTTCCTGTCAATTCTTTGTTGTGAAGTATCCCAGGAGCCCCTAATGCTGGGATTCTCTGCCTTGAAAACAACTATCAGCTTGTATAGATTCTAAGTTTAGCGTACCCCCTCCAGTCTCCCCTGCTTTGTTAGGCTGCCTCAGCACTGCTATGGGCCAGTGGTAAAGTACAAGCCAGAGCTGGTGAGCATAGGACCTAGTCACTATGTGCATAGGTCCTATGCCTGCAAGTACCTACAGTTTATAAAGTGTCTCAATGTTTACTCAGAGTGCAGGGCAGACTACAGAGCATATGTAAATAGGAACTCGGCTGGTAATGATGTCACAGGGGGTGAAAAAAGCTTTTTCTTGCTACAGAAACATGTTAAAAGAAAAAAAGAAATGCTGGTACATGTACTAGAAAGGAAAAGGTAGGTTAAGAAGTACATTTAAAGCACCCAACAAAAATACTGCTTGTGTCAAAGAGTGTTTGCACACCTGAGGGCTCACTATGGGCACCATAAGGCAATAGAATTCGGTGCAATTCCTTGTACAGAGAAAAGAAAATGGAGTCTGGAAATGAGAGAATAAGTGACCTGTTTTTTATCTGTTTCAGGGCTGCACCAAAACTCCCACCCCAGAGGCCAACATTCAGAGCCAGCCACTTCCAGTGAGGGGACGGATGAGGCTGAAGTTTGCACTACGTTCTAATACAAGATGGATTCTGTTTACTAAGTCATCAGAACTTTATTATATTCTTAAACTGTATTCTGAAAGGACTGAGCTGTTGCCCTTGGTGCTATGCTTTATGTGTGTGCTCAGGTACTTGTAAATTATTAATTTATGTGGAGTATTTAGTACAATGCAGTGCATTGGCCTAGGCATATTTAACCAAAGATGACTTTCCACAGAAGGGAAATATTTTTTATAACGTGTACTACACTTGAAACACTTTACCGTTTCTACTAGACTGTATGGATTAAAAAAGAAAAACGGTCATCTATTATTAAAATGTGTAAGTCAATAAGCACATTCATAACTGGAGGTTTAATCTGTAAAATCTGCACTTTTCTTCAATGCATTTGTTTTATTTACAGTACAACTTCTGTAATCAATACGCCACTCGCTAAACATTTTATTTTACTGTTACTATATATCAGCAGCGCTTCAGGAAGACAGAATATGTGAAGACAGAAATATGAAAGCTGTCATTACTAATGTATAAATAAAGGTGCAGGTTTTGGGGATGTTATAGCTCCACTACCCAGCAGGACAGGGATAGAGGCATTTCAGAATTCACTGGCTACATGCTTGTTTTGGGGCACTGAGGGGGTCAGGATGACAGTCCTTAGAGCCTGCACTTTTACAAACACGTTAGTAATGATGTTGCTTAATTTCTACACTTGCAGCTTTATTTTTAGGTAGAACTCCAGGCTAGCCACTCAATCCCAAGCTAAAATACATCTCTATGAGTTTTTGGACTTGCCAAAGAATTTGTTGTTCACTTAGCAAATATGTGTCCGCATAGGACAAAGCACAGCTTCACTTTAAAGTGGAACTAAGCCCTAAAGAAAAAAAATAATAATAGTATTTGTGTACCCATGCACATTGTACACTCCTGGCTCATTCATAGTGCATGCTGGTTTATGGTCTTTCCCCAACAAGTTTATACTAAGCTTTCCTTTGCTACCCCCACCAATCTATTCAGTCCAGGGGCATGTGATTTGGCTGGTGGTTGGATTGCAGAGTGTAAGCTCTGACTAGCAAGATGTATGTGCTGCTGTGCAGAGGGAGGGAGGGGGGTACTGACTTTAACAGTTTGTGAAGGGCTTTCCGATAAATGTAATCCACATGGCTCAATCACTTTTATGGGGCTGTACCCAATCCTCCATGTGACCACAGAAGCAACTTGTATTACATCACTTTTGCGGTCACAGCTTTCCTTTCTTGGCTAGTGTAGCCAAGGATGCAGTTAATCAAACACGGTCTGCGTTTGATTAGGCTGCATTGGAGGACATGGATACATTTGGGGTCTAATAGATCTCTTTATGGCCCTGTCACCTGCCCAATGCTATCACATAGTGGGCTTTTTAGCCCCTTGTGATAACAATAAAGTAAAAAAAAAAATACAAGAAGTATAACAATTTAAAAGAAAAATTGAGCACATATATGTAAACATCAATTGCGCAACACATGTGAGTTATCGTCACACAAATCAGAGAGAGAGAGCAGTGATTCTATGGCCATAAATTCAAGTTTACAGCTTTTAAAGCTTTGCCTATACAGAATTTTGGGTACCATTGTTTTGTTTTCTACAGTTTCACAGGCATGCACAATTTTAAGGGCTGACATGTTTTAGTATTATTTATTTATTCGATGCAGCCCCATCTTTTTATATTTTACCAAAAAAGTTGGTATAATATTGTGTATGTTTGTACTAAGATTTATTTGAGTGTATTTTTCCTGAAAATATCCGCTTGATCACACGACAAAAAAAAATTGCAACTACCCAGGGTCTCTGCTTTCATAAGCGGGATGGGGGTTAAATTATTCTTAGCAAAAATGCAGATTTTAATATGTGTGAACATTTTAAAAAATGTTCCCAGTAGGCAAGTTGCTAAAGCAAACCTGTTGCTTTGCCCTGAGTCAGTGTTGTAAATTACAGACTAGGGTAGTTTGAATAGCCAAGAAAATGACAACTATTAACTGTATTATTTTAGATTCCTGTACCATCTGCTTGCCATTGGACGATGAAACAGCAATGGGAATATATACTGACTCACCGTCCAGTGAGCGGGCGGATGACACGGGTAGCTATTGCACAGCTCTGGTTAAACAGAATCACAAATCCTTTAACCTACAAAACAGCTATTCATTTCAAATGTATTTCTAGGTGCTTGGCTGGAGTTCCACTTTAAAATGTAAAGTCACCTTTGCACCTCAAATAATTAAAAATTCATAGATGTGCTGATGTATTTATTTAGAAATACAGTTGTGCTCATAAGTTTACATACCCTGCAGAATTTATGATTTCTTGGCCATTTTTCAGAGAATATGAATGATAACACAAACTTTTCTTTCACTCATGGTTAGTGTTTGGCTGAAGCCATTTATTATCAGTCAATTGTGTTTACTCTTTTTAAATCATAATCACATCAGAAACTACCCAAATGACCCTGATCAAAAGTTTACATACCCCAGTTCTTAATACCGTGTATTGCCCCCTTTAACATCAATGACAGTTTGAAGTCTTGTGGTATTTGTGGATGAGGCTCTTTATCTTCTCAGATGGTAAAGCTGCCCATTCCTCCTGGCAAAAAGCCTCCAGTTCCTGTAAATTCTTGGGCTGTCTTGCATGAACTGCACGTTTGAGATCTCCCCAGAGGGGCTCAATGATACTGAGGTCAGGAGACTGAGATGGCCACTCCAGAACTTTCACTTTACTCTGCTGTAGCCAATGACAGGTCGACTTGGCCTTGTGTTTAGGATCATTGTCATGTTGGAATGTCCAAGTACATCCCATGTGCAGCTTCCTGGCTGATGAATGCAAATGTTCCTCCAGTATTTTTTGATAACATACTGCATTCATCTTACCATCAATTTTGACCAAATTTCCTGTACATTTGTAGCTCACACATTCCCAAAACATCAGCGATCCACCTCCGTGTTTCACAGTAGGAATGGTGTACCTCCAAATGAAGCGTTTACGGTTGTGGCCAAAAAGCTTAATTTTGGTTTCATCACTCCAAATGAAATTGTGCCAGAAGCTTTGAGGTTTGTCTCTGTGCTGTTTGGCCTATTGTAAGCGGGATACTTTGTGGCATTTGCGTAGTAATGGCTTTCTTCTGGTAACTCGACCATGTAGCCCATCCTTCTTCAAGTGCATCTTGAAACAGCCACACCACGTGTTTTTAGAGAGTCCTGTATTTCACCTGAAGTTATTTGTGGGTTTTTCTTTGCATCCCGAACAATTTTCCTGGCAGTTGTGGCTGAAACATTAGTTGGTCTACCTGACCGTGGTTTGGTTTCAACAGAACCCCTCATTTTCACTTCTTAATTAGAGTTTGAACACTGCTGCTTGACATTCTCATTTCCTTGGATATCTTTTTATATCCCTTTCCTGTTTTATACAGTTCAACTACCTTTTCCCGCAGATCCTTTGACAATTCTTTTGCTTTCCCCATGACTCAGAAACGTCAGTGCAGCACTGAATGAATGATGCAAGGGACCTTTTTATACACACACAATAATTACAAGCAAACAGATCACAGGCGAGGATGGTTACCTTTAATAGCCATTCAAACCCCTTTGTGTCAACTTGTGTGCATGTTATCAGGCCAAAATCACCAGGGTATGTAAACTTTTGATCAGGGTCATTTTCTGTTGCGATTATGATTTAAAAAGAGTAAACACAGTTGACTGATAATAAATGGCTTCAGCCAAGCACTAACCATGAGTGAAAGAAAAGTTTTTGTGTGATTCATATTCTCTGAAAAATGGCCAAGAAATCATAACTTCAGGGTATGTAAACTTATGGGCACAACTGTATGCTTAATTTTCCAATACGTATTATTATGCCGTAGGTTAAATAATTCTATACTTGCGTACATACAATTTTCTCTGATTCAGTTGTCATGTGGTTGGAGTGTAAGGGAAAATAAACAGAATTGCATTTCCCTGTATACATTGCTTCTCTGCAGAGGTTGCCGTGATCTGTACTGTATATATATGGGGGGGGGGGGTGATGGTATCATGTAAGTGGTGATTTTAGGAATCTTTTCAGTTCTTATTCATAGACACATAAGGTAGTGTGTGTGTGTGTGTGTGTGCACAGACCATTCAATCAGTCAAGGGACGTGGGAAGGGCTCCAAGGACACAGCAATGTGATGAGGGGTTTATTATAACTGAGGAAATGAAGAACACACGGCAGGAATGTCATACACAAAGAAGTATGATGTAACAGGCACTCCATATGTCAGAATGAGAAGTGGTAACATTCAGTGTGGGTGCAGATACAGGACCATTTAGAGCAGGGATATGCAATTGGCAGACCTCCAGCTGTTGCAGAACTACAAGTCCCATGAGGCATAGCAAGACTGACAGCCACAAGCATGACACCTAGAGGCATGATGGGAATTGTAGTTTAGCAACAGCTGGAGGTCCGCTAATTGCATATCCCTGATTTACATACTCTCAGTGTCTACATTAGGGAATTAGTGTTTTGAGCTACACCTGGGAGGCTGCCGATGCAAAACTCTCCTACTCTTAAATCACTGAATAAATATGAAGATCAATTCACAAAGGGTTAAGGGGTCTTTATTTTAGCCATGTGACTCTTTTTCAAATCTAATTTGACTTTTTTAAAACAAAGGTTCTTATATGTTCGCTTTAAGAATCTGAGCTAAAGTTTCTGACTTTTCTCCCAATATATGCATGTGCATACTTTCTTAAGCTTGCATAGTTACATTGGTATGGCTTGCACCAGTGTAAGTATGCATACGGCATACTCGTGGGACTCCTGTGGAAGCTTGAAATCACTGTAGTAGTTACCGCTACTACAGTGATCATCGTGACCTTCCAGGCCTAATGCCAAGTGGCTGCCCTGCTGTATGGTGAACACAGGGGAGCACTTGCTTGGCACAGATGCCATTCAAAGAATGCCTTGCATCTCTGAAGTGACACGGTGGAGACTGATGTCACTGCCCCACCACTTCACCTTGCCAAATCACAGAATTCTTTGCATTCATTGAAAAAAAAATGCAAGGCATTCTGTGAATGGCATTATATGGTTGGAATAGCTGTCTGCCGGGTCCCACCACCAGGTATGTATATACCATAGCTGTGATTTTCCTCTTCCACAACAGCCCCACAGGTATGGCATATGTATGTATACTTGTAAGTATGCCAAAAATTCTATACCTGAAATTTATCTTTAAATTAGTCTGTGAAAGACAATTTCTCTGCTTTATAAAAAGAACCATCCAGGTGCATGTATTTAAAAGGAAGCAATTGATTCCCCACCAGGGAATGATGTAAAGTCACATTCTCTAGTTTATAAGAGAACATTTCACCTCCTGACCATCATCTTAAGGCCCAAAGTTTAGGATAGAGAAGGAAAGACTTACATTTTTGTCAGGTTTTTATTACTGTCTGTGACCCCCCTGGAGAGATTGAATATTACTTCCTGTGACACTCATGCAAGAAATGAGAGGAAAGGGAATCACTAAGAAAGTACAGTAAGCCATTAAAAAAAAAGCTTCTTCTTCTCTCTACGAAAAAGGTGGTGTTATCTCCATTGAACAGGTTTCTCATCACTTCCTGTCCTAAATCTGTCCCTGGAATCCATAAAGACGGTCTAGAACCTGTACTTGAATTTGATGCATGGTGCTCCACTTTTATAACACCTGTGAGACACTTTCACAAATACTGTCTCCGTACGTCAAAAAAGAAAGTTGGTCTTAACTGGCTGTAGTTTTGTAGGATACGAACTGTCGGTACTTTAGTTTGAATTTGGCGCAGGTGTCGCACCACAATGAAAATTTGGGGAAAATTATAACTAACTGAGTTTGGCACACAAGTTGCTGTCAGAACCAAAATTGTTGCAGATTTTTTTAAATTAGGTGCAGCACATTAACAAGTCCAAATTATGCCAGAAAAGTGCCACAGTAACGTTAATTTCCCCCCTACAACTGTAATCAGCAACACTCATGCTCCCTGATTGGAGCTCAGTAAGTGTGACTGTGCAGGGAAGATAGCGACAGGTTTACAAAGAAATCAAAACTAAGAGCTTGGGTTGATATTCCCTTTAAGAGTAACAACTGAATTTCAAAGAAAACCGGTACTGACCTCATTCCAAGAATGCTAGTTACCTGATTATCTCCAGGCTCAGTTTCCTTCCGACTCATTGATCTGAACAAGCATGCAGACCAGGAAATCAGAATATCTGATGTTCCAGGTCAGCTGCCCAAAAACCAACAGTTCAGATGGATTTTCAAAGCGATTGGCGTTTTCCGTCTTAGTATCCCCCCAGTAGTATTTTACTTTTCAGGTGACTATGCATTTGTGATTGATTTGGTACAGGAGATTGCAAACTATTCCTGTCTGACACATAAGCAGATATTAGTTCAATCAGAAACAATCAATAAAATGCCACTGCAGCTGATTGACTTGCCTGTGTTAAATCGATCAAAAGGTCAATTAAATGGTGGGGTCTGTGGTTTACTATTCCTATTCAATGTATTAATTCTAGTTGCATCAAATGATCATATTGATATGTGTGTCTAACTTAAAGGTTACATTTACAGGTCAGTAAATGTAACAGTATGTCAGTAAGAGCTACGCTTCAAGGTTTTCTTTTTCTCCATTTGTTCTAAGTTCTAAAGACCTGATGACTGAGATCTACCTGCTGCTGGTGATTGTCACCCCTTGAAAAACACCCTCAACTTACAAATCTTATTCTATGTTTAATTGCCCACATTCGTAATTATACAAATTCATACAATTAGTCTCACTGTGAAGAATTCAGAGCATGCATATCAAGCATTTCCAAGAAACAGATGAAATACCTAAAGCCAGCCAGGTTTTGTTTATTTCTGAATAGAGTGGGGAAGAGTGCAAATTTTCATTGGCTGTGGAGATCTCTCCTTACTTGCTGTGACACCTACACATGAAATGGGGGAGCAGTTGTCATCAGGACAGGAAGGCACAGGCAGCAATAAATCATTCTCAAAAGTTCTAACTTGTCTCCATTTTACTAAAATGGTTTTCATTTTTTCAGTGTCCCGGTTGGAGAGATTTACCATGACTTCCCCAGTAAAAACACAGATGACCATTAAAAAAAAAAAGAACAATCTCTCTAGAGACTGCAGATAATGAGGCTGATTTACTTAGGGAGTTGATAATCTACACACAGTAAATTGTGTAAATATTCACATCAAATATTCTATCATGTGAACACAAATTCTTGTTTACTTATTTCATCTGCACATGATTGGATAAGTGAAGCGAATTGTCACACAATTGGTAGTCTCAACACCTTTAAGGCCTGATTCACACCTATGCATTTTGTAGATTTGCACTACAGAACATGTTCCATAGGAAACCATGTTAAATGAACTGTAGTACAAATCTTCAAAAAAGCACAGGTGTGAATCAGTTCTACGCTGGGTACACACTACAGGTTTTTTTTTTTTTTTCCAGCAAGCAAGTCCGACAGAAGCCGGCTGAACAGCCGGCTTCTGACGTACAGACTGACATACACACGGGCCGAATATCGTCTTTTTTTTTTTTTTTTTTTTTAACCAGTTGTCATCTCCCAACATCCAGCCGGTGTGTACGGGGCATTAGTAAATCACCCTTAAAGCGGGGGTCCACCTATCTATCGTTTTTTTTTTTTTTGAGTTCATTCACAAACTTTTCTTCTCAGCATTACATACTCACATATTGTGTGTAATATGTCCGCCTGTGTCAGATTTCGTCAGAAAGAATAACTTATATTATTCACTGCAGGCGGTTTCCATCTTCATTGTGGGCATTTGAAGCCCACAAGCATTTATTTCCTGGATGTGGTGAATGCTGTGCTCCCAGCATTCACCGCTCGTTCCCGCACATGCTCAGTGACATCCTGGGAAGCCTGAGACTAGCTCCCAGGAGTCTGGTAGAGGCTTGAAACACGCCTACTCCCACGGGAGGAGAACCAGGAAGTGCAAAGAAGAATAGAAAAATAAAAGGTAATTACGGCGATTTAAAATTTTTTAAACGGCATGTCAGCATCTAGGCAAGGAAGAGAATACATACAGATATTGTTCAAAATTTGGGTGGAACCCCGCTTTAATCTATTTTTTAACTAAAATGTTATGCAAGGGGAACCAGTCAGCACTAGGAAAACATGTAGCTGTTTGCAACAAAGGTCAATAAACATAAACCTTTACACCTAAACTATCTCATATGTGCAGCACCAAAATGTAAACAAAAGCTATGACATCAAAATCAGTCGTGCTAACTAATACTGGGAATGTCAATATCTCAAAATTAAAAACCCAGTACCTATATCAATCAATACAAAATAAATTGAATATAAAGTCCTGACTGTTCATATACAGCAGTTAAAATAAGTATTGAACATCTCACCATTTTTGCAATTGCATGGGTTGTTACTGACATGTGATTAAAATTTATTGTCCATAGCACCTTTAGAAATATTTTTACTTAGAAAAATGGCGACATGTTCAATACCTATTTTACCTGCTGTATATAGCATGTGTGAAAATAAACCCCTGGAGAAAAGTCCAATATTTTATAGAACTGTGTCTGTCATTGTCTTCCACCAACCACGTGAAATGACTAAAGATAGCATAATAACAGCGTGTTCTGCTCATATTTGCAGCTTATTATCTGGTGAGTATAAAGTAGTGGTGGTTGGTGACATCGGCTTGCTACATTTCACACAGTTGGTGGAAAACAATAACAGACAGAGTTGTATGAAATATTGGACTTTTATTCAAGAGTTTATTTCATTTATTTGTATTGATTGATATGTGTGCTGGGTTACTAATTTTGAGACATTGACTTTCTCAGTATTGATTTTATAGTTTTTGTTTAAAATGTTGCTGCTGAACGTATGAGATATATATATTTTTTTTAAATAAGACAGATGCTGCTTGCTAGATTTGCAACAAAGGAAGATCAGTGAGGCACAATCATTGCTTGTCACTACTAAATGAGCAAATATTGCTTCTGTCAGATACATATTAATTACAAACTATACACACAACATTTAAAAAACACTGGTTACATTACTTACATGAAGCTGATCTTTTTCACATGTAAAGCTAAAAAAAAAATAAACATTTTAATTTCTCTTTAACACAACCTCAATGAAATAACCCTAGATATAATCAGTTGTCTATATGCAAAAGGACAACAGAGAAGTGCTGACTATAAATGAAAAGTGCTACAGGTAAAAATAATGTGTGAATATTTTAGCTAAAATATCAACAATGATATAATCAGCCCCTAATAAGATATATGGTATAACACCATGTAAGCAGCAAAAAATATCTAAACATCTATTTGCCAGACCACACTCAATTTAATAGTCTCAGAACACAGGAAAAGAGAAGAAAAAGCAATATGCATACAAACCCAGAGGAATATAATATGCAATTAATATTCTGTCTATCCATTCATATGAAATTCTGTTGATACATGTGGATAATATAATACACGTGGTGATTTGCACCTTCAGTGTATACAATAGAAACATCACAGCAGGTGCTGGCTGTCAGGTCACTGGAGAGATAATGGTGATGTTCTTGTAAAAATGAAATGGAAATTTTAAAGAACAAAAATTTGGCACGATCATTTCTAACCTGTTTTTAACCAATAAAACTGGACTAGGTATCTTAGGAGCTTGCTTCTTAGGCCCCGTTCACATGGGAGAACTTAAGCATACACCCGTCTGAGGGTCCAGTTTTGTTTGCAAAAGATGCACAGGAATTTTGTGCCACTGCATGCAGACAGTCCCATTTATGTTAATTGGGATGCAGCCATTGCTCCCAATTTGACATTTTTGCGGTTGTGTGTCCCCAAATTCACACTGTCTGCATTCGGAGACATGCACCCACACATATGTTAAATTGGGAAGCAGTGGCTGAATCCCAGCATACAGTTCTCCCAATAAGACCACCTACATGCAAATGCACGGAACACCTGTGCATGCTATGTGGGCAAACATGGTCCTTGCATGGGTGAACTCCATAGGCATGCGCACAGGGTGTGCCAGGTGTGCCTGGGCACACCCTAATCACGCTGTGCTGAACTAATCCCCCCTGCTGCTTGGCTGTAGAGAAAGGGACTGGGGAATCTCTGTCCTCAGTCCCTTTCTCGGTCTCAAATGTGAGACATCCGGAGTCTGTTTAGACACCTGTTATTTCAACAAAGCCGCCCCCCCCCCCCCCCCCATGAGGCTCCTAAAAATGATAAATTATTGCAAAATAAAAAATAAAAATGTAAAAAAAAGTTATGATAAATAATAAAAAAAAAACTAAACGACTGACACCGTCCAATGCTCTACTGACACCAACCTCCTACTGGCATCGTCCATTTCTCTACTGCCCTTTATATATATATATACACACACGCGTGTGTATTTGTGTTTTGGGGTGCACACCCTAATGCAATAGGCTGTGCACACCTATGGTGAACTCTTAAGTACACCTATGTGAACGAGGCCTTATCCCTATGAATTATTTCTATTTATCATAGATACAATGTAACTATTCTGTTCTAGTGTAATTAGTTTGCTATGTGCAGATGACTGTGTTTTCCATTCATGTGTTCTGTACCATCATATGCAAAAATCTTTCCAGCAAAAATTCTTTATGTATCCCTAGACTTTCCGCCCCCATGGCTGAGCTGGCTGCTCCCGCCCTCTCCACTGCCCAGCGCTCCAGTGAGCACTGCAAGGGCAGAGGGGAGAGCAGTGACTGACAGTCTCCAGCTCTCTGCACAGGGAGCTCTGAGAACCGAGCGATCTGCGTGTTTGATTACTCAGTTCTCAGTGTTAGAGCCGACAGGGAACAGATGTAGCATCGGACTGATGCTGCATCCACCTAGGCAAATATAAATCTGGAAAAACCCCATACTTCACTTTTAAAGCAAACCTGCGCATTTTCCACACACGTTTATTGATCCACCATTATGTCCCCCTGCCAAGCAGCATATGTGTGCCTTACTGTCACTTCATTCAGCCACTGGGCATGAAAGGAAGATCCTATCTAGGCTTTGATTCCCCTTAGTTCTAGCTTTCACAGGGCACTGGATTCCCCATGAGATGGACTTGAATGGTCCAGCACTGTCACATGCTCCTCCATCCTTGAAAGTGCCATCAGGCAATGTGGTGTGGGGCGAGTGTTGGGGGTTTAAAGCACATCTGTTGCTTTTCGCTTAATAGTTATAGAACAGGGCCCCATCGAGCTATATTTTCTGCATGTGAGATGAGCAGAGTTTACAATATTCTGTGAAAAACACAATCATTCTCAGCCCTGCTGTGTTGTTTTGTTGAGGTTAGGAATTATGGTATGACCAACTTATCTATGAGCTCAGTGTTCTTGTGTATTCTTCTAAAAGTCAAATGGGGCCAATTACTGTATGCTGGAATGTTTTTAGTGAATGTCCAGGTTTATAAATGGCACCCGTTGCACAAAGAAATTTGTATACTTTGTGACTTTTGTACCACTCACTATGTTTACAAAGATGAATGCATCTGTTCCAATAATTGTCAGTATTATATAGATGAAAAATTAGCAGAAGCAGCAATAAGAGGGACAAGCTGGCAGTAGTAGTGGTATCTGGCTGCACAGTGCCAACACTATAAAGCATCTAGTCTGCCATGAGATCTATGAGCATTACTGTGCAGTAACCCATGGGAACCAATCAGAATTCAGCTTTTGCTGATCTAATAGGTTGCTATGGGAACTGCACCTTGCACAGAATCATTCTCCTTGGCACTTCTTTATTAAATTAAGCGTGTATGTATGAAAAAAGGTTTATACGTTGTTCATTGTCTATTATAATCCTAAGGTCTAAGAATCTATTTGCAATCCTAATGCACGATCACTGCAGCCGTCTGTTGTGAAAATTGTTATACCAATAAACAAGCTTTATATTAAGATCTTATTTGAAGTTTGTTACATTGATTTGATGGAGTGTGTAGAGAGAATACTTATTTTCATTTCAGACATTCTCTGCAAGTTTTCTTTGATGGTTTTTGAGGCTAAACAATAATTTGCTTGGATATAGAAGAAACAAGAAGTCTGGCTTGACAAGTGTGTGGAGTCCCTGTACAATCATTCGCACTGTATCTCACACTATAGACATGGGGTTCCTGACCCAGAGCATGGGAAACAAAAACTCTGCTACGCACTTAATCTCCAAATAATGAAACAACTGGAACAGGATTTTCTGCACTATTTGAAGTCATTTTGGTAACAACAAAATGACTTCAGACTGGTGGTGGTAATTTAGACAGTCTAATAAAAGGGGTTTGGGATATAATTGGGCAGTTCATTGGGAGTCTGTAATTGTGAAAAGGTAAAGAAATGATCCCCTACAATAGAGACTTGTATAGAGAATCTTCATATCTCATAGATCACTGTGGAGGCACAAACATGTTGCTGATCCTGCTGCTAAGTTGGAGGCATGTCAGGTGGCTCCAGCAAAGTAAAAGGATACTGTCATGATATAAATCTATAGACTGCCATTGTGGGCCCATTTTTAAAGATGTTCCCCAGATTCAAGAGATTATCATTTGTCCTTATGCATGTATGACGATCAGAAGTTTGGATATTTCTTACTGCATCATGATTGTATTGTCCCAAAGCAACCACCTTTCATTCTTCCAGTGCAATACGGGAAAGTGAACAGTGTAATAAGAGTGGTTGTTCATTCTTAAAGTGGGAGTAAACACCCTTGGTTGATTTTTACCTTTAGGCAAGCCTATATTAAGGCTTACCTATAGGTACAGTAAATATCTCCTAAATGTGCACCGTTTAGGAGATAGTTACCTGCGAAGCCGCCAGTGACATCACCGTTGTATGCTCTCTGAAGGAACAGCACACCTGTGCCACTCCCTTAGACTCCTGTGCTGTGAACAGAGGCTCCTGCACGCATGCACGGGAGTGATGTAATTGCAGCTAGTACAATCAAAGGACCGGAGCCCGCCAACCCAGAAAGAATACCGGATGAAGATAGAAGCCCTGTTAGTGGTGACAGCACACCGCTGAAGGGCTTTGTTTTCAGGTAAGTTTCACATAATGTGCTAGAATGCAGTGCATACTAGCACATTATAACTTTGCCTTGCAGTTTTTATTTTTTTTTTAAGCCGGTGGTTTACTACTGCTTTAAAGTATAACTAAAGACAAAACTTTTTTTTTTTTTTAGTTTTGGATAAAGTGGAAAGGATCTAGAACCCCTGTCAGTTATTACTGCTGTCTGTGCCCCTGTTAGGGAGATTAACTTTCTCGATTTGTCCTGTTTATCATTATCATTAAAAGTTAAAGCGAAGAAAATCCCACATTTTGGGTTATCCCCAAAAAAAGTAATAGATGGGAAAACTTCAATGGGGACATTAGTTCTGGTGACCTGGGGGTCCCCAAGGGATTCCCTAAATTTGCAGGGATTTCCGCTCATGTCCTGTTTGTTTTGTATTGCACCCAAAATACTCCAAGCAAGAAACCCAAAAAGATGCATGAGCTTTCTTTGCCACATTTGTTGAAAGTGGGACAGATCATTGAAATGAATGGCTGCCCAATGTGCAACACCTGGTGATGTGCTACAGGAGTGTGAATAGGGCTTTGTTCTACACTAGACCTGATGTCACTCACCAGCCTCAGGGCTCAGAATCCCAGAATAGTGGCTACCGGGACTGATGAACAGATGTTTAGTAGAAGAACCGAACGGTTAACGCAGCGCTCGAAATCTGTATATTGTTAAAAAATGTGAAATAAATCAAATAAATGAAGCTGCCGGTGCTTAGGTTTGCTCTTGCTGCAAGGAATAAATACCAGATGTTAACACAATAAGACCCCTTTCACCCCGAGACAGTTTTCAGGCATTTAGCGCTAAAAATAGCACCGGGAAAGCGCCTGAAACCTACCTCCCATTCATTGGAATGTGTGCTTTCATACTGGGGCGATGCGCTTGTGGGACGGTAGAAAAAAGTCCAGCCCTCCAAAAAACGCCCCTGCCCATTGAAATGAAAGGGCAGCGCTTCAAAAGCGTTGCAAAACTGGTCTTTTTTTTTTAAAGGTCCCATTGTCACGCGACCTTAAAAAAAAAAAATCGTCCCGCTATCGCCCAAAAACCGCCGCTAAAGCACTGCAAAAACAACCAGCGCTTTAGCGGCTGTTTAAGCAGAGCTTCAGTGTGAAAGGGGTCTAACAAAATAAATATGCCACAATGATACACATAAATGTTTCATAGTATTAAACGCACTCACATGAAATTCAATACAAATTTGCAATTCCATACGATATGCTTTTTTTTTTTTTTTTTTTTTTTTTTGAGTAGATTCACAATTATTGATCTGTAAATGCCTACAGAATAGAAATGTATCAATAAGTGCAAATATGTTTTGAACTTTTGCTAGTCAAGCAAAGTCGTGCCACTGCCAATTTGTTATAGGTACAGGATCTAGGACTGCCACCCTGATCTTGCCTTCACTCCCTAGTGCAAGGTAGGTTCACCCCATCCTGTGACCTTGAACAAGCAAGCAGCCAATGAAGTCTAAAACTCCCCATCCTGCATGCTTGTTTCAGGCCAGCTTCCCTTCAGGAAACGCATTAACGCTAAACAAATGTAAATGGAATAGTCAGATAGACCAGTATAAAACTTATTTTAACTATTTAAAAAGAGCAATAATCCTTGGCAACCAATCAAAATTCCCTTTTTTTTTTTTTTTTTACAGTTGAGTTACACCTTTCTATGATCTCTGTAAACTGAAATGGTTACTATGGTTATTGCCTTTAATGCATCATAACTTAACCTGTATGAATCCTTTTTTCCAGCTCAATGCTGATATTCTTGGTCTATAGCCACATTCTGTAGCAAACTTTACGCTGTACAATGTGTTCTGCACACTTTTACACGGCCTATCTGTGCAGTGTGTCTGCTCCCTCCTGCAATCTCTTCCAGCTTAATAGGCCTCAAGACATTGGGAAAGTCCCTCAAGCTATTTTGTGTAACAGCAGGATGCTAGCAGGAGGGGAAAAAAATATGTGAAGAAAGAAAATGCAATGCACATAAAAGGGAACTTGTTCCTAAAAGCATAAAGCAGACAAATCATAATAATAATGGCAGGTAACAGGGCCCCATCCAATCGTGTGGGTTTCCAGAGGGACCCAGAGATGCTGTATTACCCTGACACAGGCACAGCAGCCTAGAAAGGGGTGTTAGATCAGCTGCTCTGAGGGGCGGGCATTTTTTTTTAAACAATTTTTGAGAGTATAAAAAGACTTTAAGTAAGTTATTTACTGGTCTAATAAGCATATAAATGGGACTAAAAAGTAGAACAGTTACCCCACAACCTATCAAGTTTCATATTTTGGTTGGTTGCTTTAACCAACTGCTCTAGAATTTGCAAATAAGATCTGAAATAATAAATATATTTGTGATAAGCCACATCCTAAAATTGACTTGGGGATCCAAAGGGAATTGGAAAATGATGGTCAATAAAAGGAAGACCTGTCCTTAGGCTGGAGGAGCCCTGACTTTAGAAAGCTATGGCTGGTACACGGAGCTGGTTTACAAAATTACTTGCAAACAAAAGCTTGAAATCCTACAACACGGATATATAAATCTGCCACAGACTACATCAGAACTGATCCTCCATGGCTGAATACAGCAAACCAATCAGCTAGTTGGTTTCTACCTGCTAATGTGCATTGTATAGCAATACTGACACAATTATTGCTGTTTTTATTGCTTTACTTAATAAGCCTTATTATATAGAGTACATACAGTAATACAAATCACAACTTCATACACATGCAGTAAATAGATGTAATGACTTACCTTTGTGGTAAGGTTCATTGTGACCTCTTCTGGGTGTGAAATGTAGCCATACATAACATGCTAGAACCATAGCTAACCTCTGACACCAATACCTCAACTGGCAGGTCTCTTAGACACTCTTCATGCATTAGCTTTCCACTTTATGAATCCCAAGGCTGCCCTTAGACTTCCCATGAGGCTCAGTCAGTCATGTTGAGCCAACAGTTTGACACTTCAGGCTTTTTTTCCAGGGTCTCTTTTACCCCTCTGAAACATACAGACAAGTTAATGAGGCAGATGAGTAATGCCGCGTACATGCGATCGGAAATTCGGCCAGCAAAAGACCGATGAGAGCTTTTGGTCGGAAAATGCGACCATGTGTATGCTCCATCGGACTTTTGCTGGCCGAATTCCAGCCAGCAAAAGATTGAGAGCAGGCTTTAAAAAGACCACTATAGTTTCCCCTTAGAGAAAACCTTTTCTATAGAGAAATATTGCAGCTGCCATTACTGACTTCTTAGACCTTATGGACACAGACGGCAACAGGTTGTAAAGAATTCAAGGGTAAAATTCCGGTGTAATAGCTCAAAGAGAGCACCAAATGAAAAATCCTTGGGAGTCCAAAGTCTTTATTGTTCAACTGGTTACCACAAGCAGAGCAAAAGACAGCCAACGCATTTTGTTGGGCCACACAATCCCCCTTCATTAGGGCTAGGTGAAATGGCAGAATGTTAAATGGACTCAAAAGCCCTCCTAAGCAGACTGATCTGCCGGCAGAGGAGGTTACAGTATTGGTGTTCACAGTAGATGTAGCAAGGGATGTCTTTTGCCGTGCTTGTTGTAACCAGTTGAACAATGAAGACTTTGGACTCTAAGGCTGGATTCACACCTATGCATTTTTAGCGCTTTTAGCATTTTGCAGATTTGCACTACAGAACATGTTCCATAGGAAACCATGTTAAATGGGCTGTATTGCAAATCTGAAAAATGCAAAAAGCACTATAAATGCATAGGTGTGAATCAAGCCCTAGGCTTGATTCACACCTAGGCAATTTAAATCATGGGCGGAAGCGCCGTGATTCCAAAATGTGGCAAAACATGGGATGTGTTTGAGATGCCATTACTTCTAAATGGCACCCCAATCCCGGTGCAACTTTGCTGCTGCAATGACGGAAAATGGCAATGCGTGCCGCTGTCGACCAAAAGAAGCTCCTGCTTCTTTTTGAGCTACAAGCTCATTTGGTGCCATCTTTGACCTATTACATCTGAATTTCTCAACTCAGGCAAACGTCCTTTCCTGGGGAGGTCTCCATCTTCGCTGTAAACTGCCAAATACAGGCAAATGACTTTGTCTGCATTTTGATTACCTGTTAAAAATCTGTGTCCAGCGTCCCTCTATCACTACCTCTTGGAGCCCAGCATAAAAGTCGGGCAATTTAACATGTCTGTTGAGCTGCAGGTGCTGTTTTGTGCCAGAGAAATCACTATATGCCAATTCACAGAAGGATCGGCATTTACTTAAATACAGACACATACAGCCATTCTTTTGTACGGCGAGCTGAATGCAGAATGTGTAGCTCACAAGGCACACAAAAATTACCAGAACCTTACACTGGGCAAATGCTTGCAGCCCAAGCGTCATGCTGACCTTGATTCTTCAATACTCACTAACCCTGCACAGTTAAGTACATAGGAACTTCTGACTTTTCTGAGCCGCATGCTTCCAGGTCAGTAACTCAAAAGGCATTTAATCCGGTGGTCAAATAGACAGACAGCTTCCATTTTCTGAAGGAGGTCAGCAATGGCAGCCAGCATGTTCCCTAAGGAAAGGTTTGCTTTGAAGGAGTTCATAGAAGAGTCCTTCCTTGCAAATAGTAAAGGGAACCTGCAGAGTCCAGGAACCTATAGAATCCTGTTTGAAGCAATCAGAACAAAAAAGGTGATTGCTGCAGGCTATTACCATCTGCACTGGCTGATAACAAGCTGGCGTGTTGTAAGAGAGAAAAGGTTTTAGTACTTATCTGCTCAATCTGGATGCCATATTATGAATATAAAGACAGAAAGCCATTTCCTATATGACATTCCTTCATTAAGAAGTAGAGAGCTTGCAAAAGTAAAAAAAAAAAAAAAAAAAAGCTATATAAAAATTTCCTTTATAAGAGAAATCTTTGCAGGCTATGCATATTCAGTCTTATATATGAGAGTTCCAGGTCCTCTTCCCCAGACTTTTTGTACTTGGGGCTGCTGCAGGCACAAGAATTTCAATTATCCCGCACTTGTCATTCCTTTCAGAGACACTACACAGCTTCATAGTGGAATAATCTCCCAGACATATATTAAAAGTTGACAATTTCAAACACATACTGACCACCTGTGACCGAAAAGCCCCACCCCCTTCCCACTAAGCCCCTCCCAATGCACTTAGTTGTATGATGGCAGGAGCACCATGCTGCTTCCCATTTTCAGAAGGAGTGTGAATTCCTGCTCACAGGAAGGGGAGCAGCATTTTATATGTGGCCGGCTTTATATAAAACTAATCTGTATGTTTTCTATGTTATAAACTCCATGTAAAATACTTATTAGTTTGGAAGCCCTTTCTTCACACAGACCTTTAAGGTTCCTCTATTCAGTTACTAAAATCAGAAATCTACTTCAACAATAAAGCAAAAACACTTCAGGAACAAATTCATATAAATGAATACAGATTTATTATTTATTTCTCAGAACTAAAATGTATAAAATTTCATACATTTCAGACAGAAAAAAATTGAAAGGGGCCTTTATGGTCATTTGCGCTATCCAAAGCAAAAACATGATTTTTGGATGCAAGGTAAAACTCCTTTTCTTGGAGTCCACTGAGATACACAGGAAATATGAAACCTTTGGGTTAAACTGCAGCCTACAGGAGGACTGGACAATGACAAACAAAAAAAAAAAAAAACAGTGGGCCAGCCCAGGGTATAATCCCTACTACTAACAATATAGTGAGTGCAAAAATATTTTCTCTCTCATCAATTGAGCAACAAAGGAAGTCCTTCATTTTCAGAACTTCTAAAAGCAACCCGAGTAGGGGGCAACACAGCAAACAAACATTAACAGGCCCAGTGTAAAATAACAATAACTGGGGACTATCTGCAGGTCAAAGAGCCATCTAAAAGGACCCTACACCCAAAAATTGCATGAGATAAAGCAGAATGATCCACTGGGTAGAGCTTAGAGAATGTATGAACAGAAGACCACAAGAGGCACTCACTGCCCTAGTGCAGTCAGCCTTAACAGGAAAGGGCAGGGGGACCAGATTCATAAGCCTAAACAAGTCGGCTGTCTGAGCCACCAAGAGATGGCAGAATGAGAAGCTGAGGCTCCCTTCTTGGGCCCATCTGGGATGACAAAAAAGGGAATCAGTCTTCCTGAAAGAAGCAGTGGTTGAAAAATAGACTTGAACAGCCCTAACCATAGCCGAACAATGGTAGGAAGTTTCCTTTTGATTATCTGGAGATGAAAAGAGGGACAAGAAACAAGGACCTGATTAAGGTGGAAGGTGGTAAGGAAAGAAATCCTGGACCTCAACACCAGCTTGTCCGTGTGCAGAACCAAAAAGTGTTCCCTCAAGACGAAGAAGCCAGATCAGTTATTTAATTAGCCGTAGTGATGGCCATATGAAATATAACCTTGCGGGTGCAGTAAGATCCCATTTAGGAGATTTGGACGAATCAGATATTGTTTGGCAAAGTAAAATTCCAACCAAAATTGGGTAGAAGATAGAAGCTACAAAGGGTTTAATAGTTCTGGAAAGGGCCTCCGCCCGCTTTCTGTTGGATCCCTGAACGCAGGAGCATGCTCCACAGGTATAATAGTCACTTTGTTAAGGTGTGCCACAGCAGAAACCACAGTAGAAACAGATAATTTTTTAACAAACTGCTCACGAAGCCTTTACAGGGATAACACGCTCTTAGCCTGTGCGAACACAGACATTGTATGTGATTGGAATCCGCACTGCGGTGCCGATCGCATGAGATGTCTGTGCAATGCGAGTTCAGCCATAGAGTTGTATGGCTGATCACACATTGGATTCACGGGAAAATAGTGCATGGACTTTTTTTTTCCCGTACTGGAATCTCACCCATGCAATCTGCTTCCTATGTCAGTTCACAGTTCAGACTGCGATGTGTGAACTGATCTGGGGGTGTCATTACCATTGTATTGACACCCACAGTGGTTCGCAGAGGGCAGTATGAACTGCCTGCGGGAGATAATGAAAGTGAAACCAGCGTTGTAATCGCGCTGGTTCCCACATCGCTACAGTGTGAACTTAAGCCGCGTACACACGGTCGGACTTTTCAGCTACAAAAGTCCGACAGCCTGTCCGACAGACTTTCGACGGACTTTCGTCGGACTTGCGGCGGACTTTCTAACGAACAGACTTGCCTACACACGATCACACAAAAGTCCGTCGAATTCTTACGTGATGACGTACACCGGACTAAAATAAGGAAGTTCATAGCCAGTAGCCAATAGCTGCCCTAGTGTGGGTTTTTGTCCGTCGGACTAGCATACAGACGAGCGGATTTTTCGACCGGACTCGAGTCCGTCGGAAAGATTTGAAGCATGTTTCAAATCTAAAGTACGTCGGATTTGAGGCTAAAAAAGTCAGTTGAAAGTCCGGAGAAGCCCACACACGATCGGATTACCAGCCAGCTTTAGTCCGTCAGCGTCCGTTGGACTTTTGTAGACGAAAAGTCCGACCGTGTGTACGCGGCATTAGGCTGAGGAGGAGCAAACAACCTATAAAGTGTTTGCAGTCTTCAAACAAAAAAAAAATAAATGAGCAGCTGCAAAGGGAAAATCTTTGTAGCCTTAGATGACCTATAAGACCCAAGGCCAGAAGCTGCACTGGTAGAAATGACAGGTTTACCCTTTAGCTTCAAGCTTCAGAAAAATGTACAACACATAAATAAGAGCCAAAACAGTCTCCTTCAATTTGGGAATGATAGCAATGGACTGCAACTCCTGAAAACCCATGAGTCACAAGACCTGACCAACTCAGAATCAAAGCAACCATGACTGTGAAGAGACTCCCAATACCAGAGGGTAACAGGATTCCAGGCTACAGACAAAAGGTCGATCCCTGACCCATATGTGGAGAGCATGCTAGGGGCACCTGGAAGAGTGGGATTGGTGTCCCCATGTTGCAGTCACAGGGTCAGGTGGCCGAAGGTGATCAAAAGTCACTGTGGGAGTGAATCAGGACTTAATCCAAGATCTAATTCCCAAATAGCTCTTTGCAGCTGGAGCAACAGAGGGGAGATATTTTCTCAATGCTGTGTGGTGGGAAAGAGAGCTTGGAGTGCGACACTGCACCGAGAAGAATGACAACAGTGCTATGTCCCATATCCCACATCATCAACCCCTTCAATGGCAAAACTGGCAAAAAACTGGGAATAATTGTGCCAGCGACCAATAAAAATGAGGGAACTCTCAGTGCTTGGCCCAAATAGCCTACTCACCAAGTTAGTCTTTGAAGACAAGGCAAATGCAGAGACAATGCCAGTGGCTCTGGACCTGGAAGCGCTCTGCAGCCAACTGAACCAGAACCAGTCTGAGAAGCACCCCACACAGAGCCCAGTGTCTGAGGGTTACTTCCAGCCTCACCCGGCAACATCCAGTCCACTGGAGTCTGGATCATCCAGTAAGATCTAAAATCCAGGCTGAGAATGATTGCGTGGGAAACAACAGCAGCAGTGGAGAAAAGGCTTAAGAAAAAAAAAAAGAAGTTGCTAGAACAAAAAAAAAAAAAAATCACAGGTTACTCTTTAAAACAGAACAAAAAGGCAAAACTTTTTTTCCCCCCCATTTTGGATAGCGTAAGGGAGGGTTATAACTCCCTAAATTTATTTTGCCTTTGCCATCTATGTCCCATTGTGGAGATTTCCCTTCACTTCCCATCCCACAGCCAAAACAAGAAGTGAGAGGGAATCCCTCCAAAGTGAGACAATCCCTGGTTGTCCCGACTGTCACTGGAACTGGTGTCCCCATTGGACGATTTCCCTTTTATTCCTGTTCTGGTGACAACCCAAAATTTGGGATTTTCTTTCACTTTACTTTCGATGATAAAGGTAAACAAGACAAACAGAGAGGGTGAACCTCCCTAACGGGAACATGTAAATCGCTCAGATGAACAGTTACATGACAACTGCTGTTAACAATTTCAGCTGTTAGCACACAGTGTGTGCAGGCAGTCTCTATAACCGTCGGCAAAAAGTGAGGAATGCTGGTAGTAGGAGGGGGTTATACCTTGAACTGGCCTAAGGTTTTTTGGTTTGCCAATGTCCAATCCTTCTGTAGGTGGCAGCATAGCCTGAAGGCTTAAGAGTGGAGTTCCAGTCGTTTCCACGTTTATTAAAAGTCAGCATATACAAAAAGTGGAGCTGCTGACTTAATAAAAGGGGGATAGAAAAAGTTCCCCGACAGTGGAGAGGTGGCCATTTTATCCGACAGCTTAGTCGTAGAGAATCATTCTGGATCTATGAGACTAAGGTCCTATCCCCAGCTGGAATGAATGTTGATTTTGATTTGAACTGTTTTATTTCTAATAGATAGTTTAGGTTTATCATATATTTTTATATTTTTTATAATTTTTTATGTTTTATCTGTAATTATTCAGTTACTATGTACATGAGATCTTATTCAACTGATGCCCGTGGTCTGACGTCTTTTTTTATATATTTTTTACATATTTTTTATTTTATGCGATTTTTTAGCATATTTGTATGCGATTTCTAGGAGATAATTAGTTCTTATTTCTCCACCAATTGGAATAAAATTGAGCTAGGCAATCTGCCTTAAGTTTTTTACTTTTGTGAGTTGCATGAAAGTAGGTTAGATTTATTTCCATTTATTCCTATTTTTGTCATTAGTTGCAACCTGTTTAAAAAGGCAGCGCGTACTTCTCCTCACTCCTATGGAGGCTGAGTGTTACGTTAACTATTGTCTCAGATGCAGCGGTTGGGATGTGCTGGTTTGTTGTCCCTCTCTGATTTCTGGGTTCCGCGCTTCTGATTGGTGCTGCCGTTTCCATGGTGTAGCATATATACAACGCGGGCCGTCACTGCGCATCCCGCCCCACGCTGATGAAGTCCCGCCCACAGGACGTAACGCGTACGGGGGTTAGGAGCGTGTGACGTCACCCGCGGCCATTGGTTGATACGATCGCAAGCTTCCCAGCCGGCACTCGGAGCTGAGTGCCGGTTCTTGTAAGTGCAATCTTTTATCTTTCTTATTTAATAAAATTGCTACGGAGAGCACTATGGTTACTGTGTTTTTTATTACATATGCATCACTCGTTTCTACTTGCTGAAAGTTGAAGTGTGGAGTTTATACCATCACCACCTGGATGTATCCACCTAGTGTATGCAGTTCATGCTATGTGACCTGTCTCAGGTCGAATAATTAAGGTGAGGGGCCATCCATGTCCGGTGGAGGGATTACAGTCACCAATTACCTGTTTCCTGTTACCCTGCTACCCTGATTATCCACTGGTGGTCCCTGTCTTCTATGATTTATTCCTCACATCTGATTTATGATTTTTTAAGGACTCTTATATCTGCGCAGCACTGCTTTTCTGTTTTCATGTCATTGAGGGATTGTTGAATTAACCTTAGTGTCTGCTTGCATTTATTTATTTGTGTCCGTATGATCAGTTAGCGCTGAATTTATTTATCTATTTTCGACTTAATAAAACACACACTCACCTGTCCCGCGATGCAGCGACCCAAAGCCTTGGTTCTCTCCCTCGCCGCTCCCCGGCATCACTAGTGTAAGCACCTGGCTGTGACAGCTTGCAGCTTCCCTGAACTTCCAGGGAAATTCTCACCTATGCTCCAGTGGTCCAACACCTGTGAGGTCCCTTGCCATTGCCAGCATCTTTCCGGGTGTCGGTCTTTCTCTTGATTGGCCAGTGCAGGAGTTATTCGTCTGGACACAATGCACTGTGCATGCACAGCTTCGTTTACATTCTAGGAAGGATTGCGAACAGGTAGGTAGGTTTATTTTATTGAGGAACAGACATTTCATGTCTCTTCTCCAATAAGAGTCTGTTTTTTGTTTTTTTTTGTATACAGATCCACCTAAAAAGTGGACAGTGCAGTCTCCAGCCAGTCTTTAAGCTCAAAGAAGAGAGGGGCAGGGGAGTACCTTGTCGTCCTAGGCTATGGGGCTGTGTGTTTTTATTGATGCACACAGTGTAAGGAGACACAACTTCTAGTCTCTGCATGCAAGGATGACTTAGTAAGATGCTGCAAGACAAAAGAGCCACCCTGAAACAGGACACCTGGGGCAGCAGTCATGGTACCGGCTTAAATGGAAACTTAGGCAAGGATTGAAATATAAAGAAGTTGCAAAATATAAAATATTAAGTGAATAAATCAGCTGCTAAAACTGCCTTAAAAAAAAAAAACGGAGGGTTTAAGATCACTTTAAGGTATAACTATATTGGATCAGAGGATGAAAAGGGTAACTATACAAACGTTTGGTTATCCTTTAATATAAAACATTTCTGTATGTTGACTCTTAAATACATAGTATTGGATTTATTATTAGCTCAGGTACAGCGATCCTATAAATGACGACTACTTCTGTTAACATAAAACACAATGCTGTAAAAGTGTGCTTCCCCCTCCAATTCTCTGTATTTCTGACAAGTACATTTGATCAAATATTTCCGTCTGTTCCAAACACATCAAAAACCGCTAAATCTGGAAAGAGGGTAAACACATTTTCACAAGGCATTGGGCATATATCTATTCCTACCAGTTTCCTTTGATATATTATAATAAAAAGGATTCAGGACGGCGAGGTAGGTCATGCAACGTAATAAGCTTGGATAGAGGCTGGATAAGTCATATGGTATGGGGGTTTTTATAACTATTGTAAAATACAAAAAAAAATCCATTTTGGAAAAAAAAAAAAAAAAGAAGAAGATGAGATGTGTGAAGCCAGCGTCGTCGGTACATTGTGTTATTATAGCAGAGGGCTCAGCGAACAGACAGTCGTCTCTCTTCCTTGTTCTTCTCTAATATGAGCACCACGTTCTGTCGGGGAAATGACAGGAAGCGGTAAGGAGAGGGAGCTTCTACAAACGCCGCAAACGTTTTACGAGTAAAATCATCAGCTCTTTACCTGTCTGTCGAAAGCTTTAGCCATTTCTGCGATGCTTATTCCATACTGCATGAGAAAAGAGACAAGCTTATCACATCCTTGCTCTGATAGCTGAGCCCAGAATACCATTCCATCCAGCCCTCTCTAATACCTCATTTGTGATGCTGCAGTCTGCTCCGCTCTCTATTAGTAAACGCACCAAGTCTTCATGGTTATTTAATGCTGCAACCTGCAGAGTCACAGAGAGAAGGAAAATGAATATAAAAGCTCTTATGGAATGCTGTACCATTATATTTCTGTTATTTGTGCATTACCAGTAATAACAAACACATACAAAGCCTTGGACCAAGGAGGCAATACCCCAGGGTTTAACGCATGCAAACTACTGAAAAAAAAAAAGTGATGTGCATAGCAGTTTACTCTATATTAGTACAGATTAGAAACATTGAGAGCACTTCTACTCACTCCACATATCCATTTTAAAGGTAACAATAATGAAGGTTTTTTTTTTTTCCCCCAACAGAGCAGCTAACAATAGACAGATAAACGTATTGAAAGGAGCCTGGAGCTCCATCTGCTGGCTTGAAATAAATATGAAACGTGCATTTACAATATTTCACATTTACCAAATTAAAAAAAAAAAAAAATGCAGTATGAAATAAATACAAAGCCACTGTACGTTCCTTTTAAACACACAAATCTCATATCAGAACTGTTTTATGGGGAGAAAAGATTTGCAAAGTAAAGCAAACTACCTTGACCTTTACTAACCCCCCCCCCCACAATGCTATATGCAGGGCCGCTGAATAAGACAGTACAACCAGCCCTCCTGTACTGGGCACCTGGACACCTGCTGAAAAGGAGGGCCAGCTGTACTGCCTTACTGCAGACAACGAGCACTGCAAGCATCTCCTCCGCTCCCTCCAGCTGTGCTGCAGGAGGATCAGTTCTAGCATCCCCTCCCCCATCCCCTGCTTTTTGGGAGCCCCTGTGCGCCCCTTTTCCCCGCAGCATTTTCAGCTTTCCTTCTCTCCTCTTCCGCCAGCAGCAGCTGTGGTCACACAAAAGGATGTTTCAGGATGGAGAGCAGAGGGAGGGGGCGGTAAATATATCATATAATAATGATTTTAGTGCATTTTAGTGAAAAATAGGATTTTTATAACAGCTTACCTGTAAAATCCTTTTCTTGGAGTACATCATGGGACACAGTGCCTTAAGTACTTAAAGTGGTTGTGTAGGTTCATTTTTTGTTTTTCTTTAAAATAACAAACATGTTATACTTACCTCCACTGTACAGTTTTGCACAGAGTGGCCCAGATCCGGCTGTTCTGGGGTCCCACGGCGGCTGTCTGAGCTCCTCCCCATTAAAGCTAAACCCCTGTAGGAAGCTCTTTCCCGAGTTGTTTTTTGCCTGGGCAAGAACACCTTTTTCTGGGCTGTATCTATGATCAGACCCAAATAGCCCAGCTTTTTTAATGGCTTTGAGGGAGACTTCTCTAGGTTGAGAATGCAACCCAGACCTTTCCAGGTAACTGGTTGTAATGCGTACACCTTACTCCGAACACCGATTAGTCTATTAGCAATAGATCGTCTAGGTACGCCAAGACTGTTTATGTCCTGTGCCCCTAACCTGGCTAGGGGTAGGGCTAGCACTCTTGTGAACAGTTTGAACACAAACTGAAATACTGTTCTACTTCGAACCGCAGAAACCTTTGGTGAGTGGGAAATATATGGACATGCAGATATGCATCCCTGATGCCGATAGACGCCAGAAGTTTTCCTCCTTGTAGGATAGAAACTACTGACCTGATCGACTCCATAGAAAGGAGCGGATCTTCAGGAACGGATTTAAATTCTTTTAGATCTAGAATGGATCTGTTGAATGTCTGCATGGATCTGTACACGTACAGGAAATGCATGAAAAAGGCAGTGAAGGTTTTAAGGAACCTAAGAAGAAACATAACTATCAGCTGACTCTACTAGGTAGCCTGAAAGGGGCATGAACCATCTCTGTAAGAGATTAATACCAGCAATCTCTCAGATTGCGAGGCTGAAAAAAGGTTCAACTCCAGTTGTCTCCTCCGCAGAGGAGTAATCGGTTTGCCTTTCTTCCTGATCACCTGAGGGTAACCCCCTAATCCTCTACCCACTGTTCTCTTGATAGGGGATCTAAGGTGGGGAGGGGGATCTAACACACTTCCTGGGATAGCGGATGCGGTTAAAGTCGCTAATTTTCCTTCTAGGCCCTGCAGGGTGGAGGAAAAACACATTTTCAATCATGTATACAGGGGCTGAATGCTTACTCCTCTAGAGTCTGGCGGTGGAGGCCGTCACCAGGAGTCCTTTTAAAATAAAAGGACGTTTATACCTTCTTTTGGGCAAAAGAGTACCTTTCCTGCTAGAAATCATTTGGATGCATTTAACCAAATCCTCCCCAAATAGTCTCTCCCCATGAAAAGGGAAACTAGTCAGAAGGTTTTTTTTTTTTTTTTTTTGCAAGATGCTTCGGCTGACCAACCTTTTACCCACAGGGTCCTACGCATGTGTTTTAGCACAAGCGCAAGGCGGGACTCTTGGTGGATATGGGAAAACATAGTGCCTTTGGTAGTTCGGCTAACTCATGGGGGTCTCTTGTGCAGGGACCTCCCTAAGGGCCTCTTTGAACTGGTCCTACTGACAGATGCCTATTGCAGCGACTGCAGACTGAGAAATGATCCCTGCCAAGGCAAAGGAGGACTTTAACAGGAATTCCAAATTTTTTATATGTTGGATCTTTAAGCATATGTGCCTTGTCTACTGGACAAGTTAGACTTATTAACACTGGAAATCGCAGCGTCAACCGCTGGAACCTTCCATTTTTTAGTGAATTTTTCCTCCATGGGATAGAGAACTGAGAATCTCTTTGGAGGGAGAAAATGCTTATCCGGATGATCCCATTCAGCATAAATAAGCTTTCCAGTAATGCATGGATAGGAAACGCATGTAAAGGTTTTAAAGGACCCAAGGAAAAAAACGGACTTTCAGCTAACTCTGTTAGGGGTAGCATGAAACCATCTTCGTAAGGATTTGTACCTCAGATTGTGAAGCTGAATCATCAACTGTTATTTCCTCCACAGAGGAATAATCAGCTTGTTTCTCCTCTATCACCTGAGGGTAATACCTCATCCTGTCCCCATTGTTCCCTTGGTAAAGGATCAGAAGTGGGGGAGGGGGATCTAGCACGCTTCCTATCCAATTGGATAGAGGATGCGATTAAAGCCGCTAATCTTCCTACTAGGCCCTGTAAGGCAGAGGAAAATGCATCTTCAATCACATATACAGGGGCTGAAGTGTGAGAAGCAGTAACACCACCAATTGCTTCCAATGACTCACCCTGGATTGCCATGTCCGGTATCTCCGGAGAGGATGACAGTATGGAGGCATGACTGGAGTTCCCAGCGCCTGGGGGTGGAATCTTTGGTACCCTTGTGGTAGCTCTGGAAGTTATAGTGCTCAGCACGAAAGCAGAGGCACTTTAACATATAGCATTTAGCTGTCTTCAGCATAGATGAACTGAGAGCGTCTGTATTTTAAGCCTCAGGTGAGAACCTGATTAGGCGTCCTCAGCATCTTCCACCCTAGTGCATGCGCCGTGTGCTCCACATGGACATTACGTCCCGCACATGGCGGCGCCTATCTCTGAGACACACCACTCTGCATGCCCACCCCCTCCTTGTTTAAATTAACTCTAGCCTGCGCGCGTGCGCGGACGGCATTCGGCTCTGCAAATGTGGAGGCTGAAACCGTTCTGTAAAGAGGAATGGTCAAGAATTACTCCTGACCATTGTGCACGTCTGATCTGCAACTACAGGAAACGTTTGGTTGAAGCTATTGCTGCCAAAGGAGGTTCAACCAGTTATTAAATCCATGGGTTCACATACTTTTTCCACCTGCACTGTGAATGTTTACATGGTGTGTTCAATAAAAACATGGTAACATTTAATTCTTTGTATGTTATTGGTTTAAGCAGACTGTGATAGTCTATTGTTGTGATGAAAATCAGATCACATTTTATGACCAATTTGTGCAGAAATCCATATCATTCCAAAAGGGTTCACATACTTTTTATTGCAACTGTACAAAAGTAAATTAAGAGGTGCAACCTGTTTGTTCTCTAAAGCCCATTCATTGCCTGCTTGAAAGCCAAACTGTTTTGATTGGGGATGAATAAAACGTGTGTATAAATGTCTTGCTTTACTTTATTAGTAAATTGTACTCCAGCATAAGCATAAAATCCTCAAATCTTGAGAAAAACACAGAAGAGAAAGAGAAAACAGCTGCACTCTGTAGAAGCAGTGGTCTCTCTTCAGTGGTCTAACATGCCCCCTACTGAGTCCGCTTTAAAGATAGACAATCAGAGAGCATGGGTTTAGCCAATTGTGTAGCTCCAGCTGTAAGCTACACATTTCAACTGCATCAATATTCTTCTGCAGTATGAACTCCTAGGGCAGTGATGGCGAACCTTGGCACCCCAGATGTTTTGGAACTACATTTCCCATCATGCTCATGCACTCTGCAGTGTAGTTGAGCATCATGGGAAATGTAGTTCCAAAACATCAGGGGTGCCAAGGTTCGCCATCACTGTCCTAGGATTTGTTTTGTTGTACTGTATATACACGCCCCATCATTATTAACCACCTCCCGCTTGAAGGCCGTCATGTGACGTCCTGGACTTGAAGTGGCGATATCCTATCCGGATGATGCCTGCAGATACAGGCATCCTCCAGAAATCTTTGTTTTCAGCCAGCAATTCCCTATTTTGTAAAAGCCATCCTAGCAGCTCATGAGCCACTGGAGTTTACAGGCAGCGGGAGGCTCTCTGGGACCTGAAGAACTGATCTGGGTGGCGGCACCGGATTACCATAGAGCTAGCCGTGGACCTAACGATCCCTAGCCATCTCTATGCTCCTGGGAGTGTGAATCGATGTTACTTCCGGCGCTGGCAGATGTAAACACTGCCAGTTTCTTACCATGGAAAGCAGAGATTGATGTTTTGTTTTGTTTTTTTGATCTCATGCTTTCCAGGGTAGAGGAGATATCTGGGGTCTTATTGATTCCAAAGGTCTCTATAAAGAGAACCTGTCACGCCTTTTCCTATTAGTATTATTATTCCTTTAAAAAAAAAAAAAGTGTGTAAAAAAAAGAAAAATTGAAATAAATAATAATAGTTTTTATTTTAACCACTTAATGACCAGAGCATTTTTTGCAATATGCACTGCGTCATTTTAACTGACAATTGCGCAGTCGTGCGACATTGCACCCAAACAAAATTGACGTCCTTTTTTTACCACAAACATATCTTTCTTTTGGTGGCATTTGATCACCTCTGCAGTTTTTATTTTTTGTGCTATAAACAAAAAAAAGACCAACAATTTTGAAAAAAACCCAAAAAAAACAAACTATTTTTTACTTTTTGCTAGAATCTCTCTCTCCCCCCCGCCCCCCCACCCTCCAAAAAAAAAAAAAATGTCTTGCTCAGTACTCATATTTTTGGTATAAAAAAAAAAATTATCAATAAGCATATATTGATAGGTTTGCGCAAAAGTTATAGCGTCTACAAAATAGGGGATAGATTCATTTTTTAAATTTTTTTTAGTAGTCGCGGCAATCTGCGATTTTTATCATGACTGCGACATTGCGGCGGACAGATCGGACACTTTTGACACTAAAAATAGCCACTGATTACTGTATAAATGTCACTGGCAGGGAAGGAGTTAAACACTAGGGGGGATCAAGGGGTTAAGTGTGTTCCCTCAGTGTGTTCTAACTGTAGGGGGGATGGGCTAACTAGAACATCACAGAGATCATTGCTCCCGATCACTGGGAGCAGTAGATCCCGTCACGTCAATAGGCAGAACAGGGAAATGCCTTGTTTACACAGGCATCTCCCCCTTCTGTCTCTCCGTGTCATGATCGCGGGCCACCAGCGGACATCGAGTCCGCGGGACCAGCGGGCAGGTGCGCGCGCTAGCCTGCGATGACGGAGGGACGTACGGGTACGCCCATTTGCACAGCCGTACCATTCTGCCGACGTACATCGTCGTGCAGCGGTCGGCAAGCGGTTAAAGTGCCCCTGTCCCCTCGTGTTCGCACACAGAAGGTATCGCCGCAAACGTTAGAGCGAGAGCAATAATTCTAGCACTGGACCACCTCTGTAACTCTAAACTGGTAAACTGCCTAAATAAATTAAAGCATTGCCTATAGATTTTTTAAGTACCATAGTTTGGCACCATGCCACAGATGTGTGCAATTCTAAAGTGTGACAGGTTTGATATCTATTTACTTGGTGTAAAATCATCTTTAATTTTTTACCAATTAGGTATGTTTTTTTTTTTTGCATTAAACTTCATTAAAGTGTACTTTTTCCAAAAAAATTGTGTTTGAAAACTTGCTGCCCCAAATATCGTGTGACATAAAAAATTCCAATAACCACCCTTTTATTATCTAGGGTCTTTGCTATAAAAAAAAAAATATTATATATATATATATATATATATATATATATATATATATATATATATATTATATTATATTTATGGTTGTGGCCCTATGACCGAGAGAGATGTGAATCACATAAACACGCGACAAGACTTACAACATAAATAGACCTGAAGTGTGCCTTGATGGTCTGGTCGGTATGCCAAGAAAAGGGGCAAAAGACTCAGATAGGGAAATAGCTCTTTATTAATTTCTTGTGGTAATTGAGCCAGCTTGGTGAAGGCTTGTGCCATTTCTTCCTAAGGATTTGGGATGTAGGTGGCAAAGCAAGCAGACTTCCATTGGCCTGGAAGGAAGGAATGTCCAGAGAACTGACTGGGGTTGAAGCCCAAGTTGCTTAGGAGGATCCTGACATGCTTGACAAACTGGCTGCCACTGAGGGGGCTGGTTAATAAAGGGTGGGCAGTGGCCTATCTTCAGATTGGTTGGGTAGCCGGGACAGTAGTCGGTCGAGGACAGTCACTAGATACCAGGCGTTGTTAGTCTGAAATATGCTGATGTTAACCCCTGGGCCGGTTTGTTGCATTTTGCTGACTGTGAGATGAAGGGTGTAATGGTTCGGAAAGCGAGTCAGGTGGCGTCGGAGCAGTGTTTGACTGCTGAAATGGGACAGCGCATCAGCAGCGATACTGTATTTGTCTGGAGTATGTCTACAGAAAAAATTAAAGTGGTGACAGAGTGACAGCTGCACAAGTCTGCGCAGGAAGGACATGATGGGAAGTGACTTGGATCTACCTTTGTTAATGATGTCGGCCGTGGCCTAATTGTCCGTGATTAAAAGAACCGTCTGTTTTGTCCATGTGCGGCGCCAGACCTGGGCAGCTGCGACAATGGGATAAAGCTCGAAGAGAGAAGGGGACTGGGTAAAACCAGGGATTAAGAGAATTTCTGGGAGCCAAGATTCAGAGAAACAGTGGCTGCCAAATATGGTCACGAAGCTGGTGGAGGCTGTGGCATCGGTGACCACCTGTGGTGACTCGTCTGACACTGCCAGAATGAACATTGAAATGCTGTTCCAGCTCGTGAGGAACTCGTCCCACATAGCCAAGTCTGCTACTGCTGCTTGATCTAGTTTGAGAATTCGGTCTGGGTGTTGTACTGTTGTGAGAAAGACTAAAAGCAATGATATGAAGGACCGTCTTTGAGGAATAATCCTCATCGCAAAGTTCATAATCCCTAGTAAGGACTGCAACTGCCTCCTGGTGCCCCCCTGCGACTGGGTGAAGTCGTGGATAGTTGCCCTGATAAGTGTTTGGCTATGGGCACATTGAGGTTGTTGAAAACTATTCTTAACTTGTCTAGATCTGCCGGGGGGTGTGCCTGGTTGCTGGATGAGCAGGAAGTTGTCAAGGTAGTGGATGACCGAGTGACAACAGGCCTGGTGAGACAGAATCCATGTGAGGGCCTGAGCGAAAATGTTGAACAGCCACGGGCTGCTCTTGGACCCAAAGGTCAACTTGGTGGCGAAGTAGTAGGACTCCCTCCACTTAATACCGTGCCACCACCAGAGGGACAGTTCAATAGGGAGGAGCTTGAACGCATCAGATACATCTGCTTTGGATAGCCAGGCGCCGGGACCTATCCCAATGATGGTTTGTATGGCCAAGTCAACTGAGGCATACTCGAGGGAAAATCAGTGAGTTCAGGCTGGGGATGTGGGAAGAATGAGACGCAGACAAGTCATACACGAAGCGGATTTTATTACTGAACTTGCCCTTGGTAAGCCCAATAGGGCTGACTCTCCAGACTGGGAAAGGTGACTGTGGGAAGGGGCCGATAATAAAGCCTTTATCCACTTCTGAATGCAGTGAGGAGTCAATTGCTTGTGTGTCGATGGCTGCTGACTGGAGGTTCCTGCACCCATGTGTAGTGAGCGATAAAGTGATGAGTCTGGTGTGGAACCCTTCTGTGAAGCTGTGCACCAGGAATATGGCCAGTGAGGGAGTGGGGTGTGTAGGGAGGTAGAACCCCAACCAGCTGACATCTATGCGGCCTAGTCAGGACATTCTCTCCTGTTTGACTTGAAAGGTGGTGCTCGGATGAGCTTTATGGAATGCTGTGCAAATATGGAGTATTGGGAAACGGGAGCTCCTCCTAAAGAAAAGATAGGCTGTCCTAGTCTATCTGCTGGTCATGATTGACCAGGGGCCGGGAGACTCTGACTGGTCCTGGAGGAGGAAGGAGGAGGGTAGAAGGGGAGTCTTGTAGTTGCTTTAGAGCACCAATTCACCATGTGGGTAGTGGACTGGCAAATGGTGCACAGCAGTGAGCAGGGGCCTATGAAATGGCGGCAAAATAGCTCTGTGTCAGAAACGTTTTTAGTCTGTCTTGACCTGGAACTGGCTGAGCTTGGCGGCTGCCTTGGCTGAAAATGAGTGGTGGTAAATCATAAAAGGCGTGCCCCCCATACTTGTACCCTAGGTCTGTGACTGAATGGAGATATAGGTCCAGATATTCCCTCCTGTTGGGGGCAGCTGAGCAGACAATATTCCTGAACATCCCGAAAGCCAAAACAAATTTGGTGACTGTAAGTTTGCGGGTGAGCCTGGGGTCTTTCGACCTAATGACCACCAAGACATTCTCCCAGGCATATGCTCCATTGTCGGCCACATCCAATCAGCAGAGATGCTACATTTACATCCTTGCCCTCCAAGACATCCTTCCCGAGGCTGGCAGGGACAAGGTGAGCAGGGAGGACAGTAGAAGAGGACTCTGGCGTACCTGCAGGAAGGAATGCCAGCGCCATGACCACAACTGGGTCAGGGGGGGTCGTGGGAGGGCGAGCCTCCAGGGCTGCAACTCTGGTCTGCATGTCAGTAACTGTAGCGGACAGTGAGGAAACCATGGAGTGCAGCTTGGAGATGGCCCCGGATATGGACTGCAAGAAAGCCTGAGGGGGGCTGGGTCCTGTAGAAGCTGTCGGCAGGAAGAGTAGCCTGAATAGCTCTGCCTTCCTGGCCATAGCAGGGTAGGGGATGGCCTTGCATCTAAGCTCAGCTAAGATCTTGGGAATGGTCCAAGTACAGAGGGACTGCATGCTGCCACTCTCTGAGCCCATAGAGGGTGACAGAGGGGCGGGTGTGAGGAGATAAGAACAGGGCTTGTCCTCTCCTGTTCCAAGCCAACAAGATGTCATGTTGTATAGGCCTGGAATGGAAGTGAGCATAGAGTACTGCCTCGAAGGAGGACACCATCCTTCCTCGAAGACTCATACAGAGCCGAATGGAGGGTTGTCTGGTGCCCCTTATCTGACGCTCCTGATACTTCAGGGCACAGATCCTTACGGGTGGCAAAAAAACCCTTGCTTGGACTGTATCTAGGATCAGACCTAAATACTTCAGACTTTGAGCTGGTCTTGAGGCTGACTTTTCGGTATTTATGACCCAGCCTAAGCTTTCCAAATACTGCACTGTGCAGGTTATGCTCTGTTCTAGAGCCTGTAGTGAGTGATCTCTGAGCAGGAGGTCATCCAGATACCTGAGCACCAAGATGCCTTGGGCCCTTAAAAGGCCCAGTACTGGTGCTAGGACCTTTATGAACACCCAAGGAGCTGTGGCAAGCTCGAAGGGTGGAGCCACAAACTGAAAATGATATTCCTCTACTGCAATTTGCAGGAACCTCTGATGAGGCTGAAAGATTGGTACATGTAAATGCGCGTTCTTTATATCTCAATGGAGGCTAGAAAGTCTCCCATCTGGAGAGAGGCTACAACTGAGCGGACAGACTCCATCCGAAAGGACTGGTTTTGTAGATACTGGTTCAGGGATCTTAGATCCACAATGGGCTTTGTGTCCCCCGTTTGGTTTTTGAACCGTAAATAGGTTTGAATAAAACCCCGCGCCCCTTTCGGATGCAGGAACCTGTATAATCACTCCTTGATGCACTAAATGATGTAGTGCCTGAAACAGTAAGTTTCTTTTTGGAGGATCCGAGGGAATGCTGGATCTTAGAAACCTCTGAGGGGGAACCCCCCGCAACTCCAGCTTGTAACTGCGGGACATAGTTGAGGTTACCTATTCGTCCTGAACCACTGTTCTTCAAATGTCCGACGCAAAGTGCAGTAGCCTTCCCCCCACCCGATAGAGTGGGGTCGTCCCCTCAAAAGGAACACTTGGTGCCGGGTTTAGAAGAGTTTTGGACCCAGGGCTTTTTCTGGCAATGGCCTTGCTCCTAGCTCTAGCGCCCTGTTGGCAGCCGAACTGCCTTGGCGCTGAAACACCTGAGGAAGCAGTCCCCGAGGTTTTAAACGAGGGACGCCTGGTGCTTTTCTTCACAGGAAGTAGAGAACTCTTCCCTCCGGAAATCTTTTGGATATATTTGTCCAAATCATCACCAAACAAACGTTCCCCATGAAAGGGGGAACCTGCCAATAACTTTCTACAAGGAAGCTCGGCTGACCAGTTCTTAAGCCACAAAAATCTGCACATATGTACAGACGAGAGAGCCAAACGAGAAACCTTCTGTATTGAATCCTTTAAGGCATCAACAGCAAAACACAGCGCTCGAGGAATATCTGTCCTATTTTCAGCAAGATCATCCTCTTGGTTAGGCCTGTCAGGCCATCTGACCTGATGCTTTGAGGACTGGCAGATACCAATAGCTGCAACAGCTGGTTGAATATTTGAACTGGCCAAGGAAAAGGAAGCCTTTAATAATTACTCCAGTTTCTTGTCAACAGGATCTTTCAAGCCTTGTGTGTTATCCACCAGACAAGAGAAAAGTTAAATTCTTGTTTAGGGAAGAGACTGCTGCGTCTATGGCTGGCATGCTCCACTTCTTAACGAACTTTTCATCCATGGGATATAAAAGGGAAAACCTCTTATGCCGCGTACACACGACCGGTTTTGTCGTCGGAATAAAATCCGAAGGTTTCTCCGACGGAATTCCATTCAAGCGGTCTTGCCTACACCGGGTCAACCCAAAGTCCGACCGTCAAGAACGTGGTGACGTACAACACTTACGACGGGGCTAGAAAAAGGAAGTTCTGTAGACAATAGCTTCTGTCCCATACTTGCTTCAGTGCATGCGTCATTTTTTCATCCGTCTGAACAGCATACAGATGATCGGTTTTCCCCGATAGGAATTGGTTCCGTCGGAAATATTTAGAACATGTTTCATTTCTAGGTCCATCAGAATTTTTGAAAAGAAAAGGCGAATGAGGCCTACACATGATCGGAATAGATGATGAAACGCTTCAGTCGGACTTTCTCTGTCGGACATTCTGCTCGCGTGTACGCGGCTTTAGGAGGAACAAAAATCCTGTCAGGATGTTCCCAAACAGCATACACCGCCTGTTCCAACAGTGGATGTAAGGGGAAAGCCTGTGCAGCCTGAAGAGGCCTCAGGGACCCCAAAGAGGACCAGGGGGGCTCAGTATTCTCTGCAAGGGGCAACTTAAAGGCAGAACAAACTATCTCCGTAAGAGTCTAGATAAAAAGCCTCTGCGACGGAGAGGCAGACACCAAATGGTTATCTTCTTGTCCAGATTGCTCAGAAGCAGACTCATTCACCAGGCCCTCCACAGAAGCCTGAGCTTTTAGCTCTTCCCTATCCTTAACCCATTCCTGCTCTAAACTAGGAGGCTCAGGGGAGGGGGAATCTGTCACGCTTCTTACCACCCTGCGGATGGAGGCAATCATGCCAGCAATCCTGTGCTCTAACCCGGCTAAGGCTTAGGACAATTCATCGTTGGTAATAAAGGGTGAAGCAGCAGTGTTGACTGTAGGCACAATACCAGATAGGCGCAGCGGCTCAGATTGCCCAGAAGCCTCTGGTCTTTGAGGGGATACAACACTAGGGATACGACTAGGTTCATCAGGAGCTACTGACAACATAGGTGTGCCCTTCCCTGTAGTGTTAGTATTGCTCCTCTTTTTTGAAGACGTTTACAAGCCACAAAAAGAGAGTACCTGAGTGTAGTATTAACATACCACAGAAGGCAGACCCTTTGATAGGGCTCACCAAGCCCCTATGCAACAATCCTGCTAAGCACCTTAGCCTGCCAAGCAACACCTGGTGACTCACGTGACCCGGGTAAGGAAAAATAAACTGCTGTAAATACCTGGTTCAGAGCCTGCTCTGTGTCCTACAGCTGACTTCTGGAAGCACCACATGCTTGGCATACACAGCTTAAATAAGCTGGCTGTGTGCCGGGACATTCTGCACATGCGTGCGGACGCACGTGCGTGGTCCTGAGAAACGGGCACGGCTTTATTCGCATATGACGCAAATCTTCGTGTGCCCAGAGCAGGCTATGGTGCATGCGTGGCTTTGAGTGCGCATAACGCCTCTGGGGAAGCAGCGTGCGCCATGGCCGCCAAACAAACTGCTGAGCACAGCAGCGCTCTTGTGAAAGCACTGCGCCGTGGCGAACCAAGAGGCGAAATGGCGCACCAATGTATGCCATCATAAAAGGTAAAAAACAGCCAGACACAAGGTACACTTTGCAAACACTCACAGCTAGCCCAAAACTGCCCCTTATGGTCACCGCACACAGGTGTCCAGCCTCTAGCTAGCTTGTCTGATTGTTACAATCACTGGGACACCCCACAATAAGTAAATAAGGGGGTTTCACTTACCTGTCCAGGCGCAGGGCAGCATAGAAACGAAATCAGTGCTGCCCACAGTGCCGCCTATCAATGCCATCTCATCAGTGCCACCTCATCAGGGCCCTTAAGTGCCACCCCATCAGTGCAGCCTATCAGTGCCCATCAGTACAGCCTCATCAGCATACATCGGTGAATGAGAAAAATTACTTGTTTACAAAATTTTCTGACAGAAACTAAGAAAAAGTTTTTCCAAATTTTCAGTCTTTAGTTTTTTTAGAAAAAAATAAAAAACCCAGCGGTGATTAAATACCACCAAAATAAAGCTCTATTTGTGGGAACAGTTTGCATGACTTCGCAATTGTCATTTAAAGTGTGACAGCGCTGAAAGCTGAAAATTGGCCTGGGCAGGAAGGGGGTGAAAATGCCCCATAGACAAGTGGTTAAATAAATGCTTAAACTGTTAGCAACATTATAAATCAGCCTCTCAAACGTTTTACCCCAGAGGAGACCCTAAAATAATTGCAGGGTCTTGAGGAACCCTTGCTAAAACCAATTTATCAAGGGTCAATGGGAAAATGTCCCTTACATTGGTAATCAGTAGGAAGAATGCCACCCTCACAGTAAGCTAAAAAGAGATTTGGTGTCATGCTAAGTGGACCCCAGAACTATACAGGCACCATTAAATGGGAGGTCAATCAGCCAAAGTTCAAGGAACCCTATTAACCTCTGGAGGAACCCTGGTTGAGAATGGCTGCTATAGGTAACATGCTTGTTAAGAATATGTAAATATTTCATTGTCACTTTGAGATTGAACAGCGATTCCTAATAATGGATTTTACCACTCCTTCCTCATATGTACTTAAAAAGCGGACTCTCATTTGTTTCTTCTTTTCTTCCTCTACTGTGACTTCCATTAACCACTTCAGCCCCGGAAGATTTCACCCCCTTCCTAACCAGAGCACTTTTTACAATTTGGCACTGCGTTGCTTTAACTGACAATTGCGCGGTCATGCAGTGCTGTATCCAAATGAAATTTGTGTCCTTTTTTTCCACACAAATAGAGCTTTCTTTTGGTGGTATTTGATCACCTCTGCGGTTTTTATTTTTTGCGCTTTAAAACAAAAATTGTGACAATTTTGAAAAAAACCCCAATATTTTTAACTTTTTGCTATAATAAATATCCCCCAAATTTTTTTTAAGAAACAAATTTCTTCATCAGTTTAGGCCGATATGTATTCATCTACATATTTTTGATTAAAAAAAACAAGAAAAATCGCAATAAGCGTATATTGATTGGTTTGCGCAAAAGTTATAGCGTCGACAAACTATGGGAAAGATTTATGGAATTGTTACTATCATTTTTTTTGTTTTACTAGTAATGGCGGTGATTTACAATTTTTAGAGGTACTGTGACATTGCGACGGACAGATCGGACACTTTTGACACATTTTTGGGACCATTGACATTTATACAGCGATCAGTGCCATAAATATGCACTGATTACTGTATAAATGTCACTGGCAGGGAAGGGGTTAACACATAGGGGGCAATCAAGGGGTTAAATGTGTGTTCCCTAGGTGTGTTCTAACTGTGGGGGGATAGGACTGACTTGGGGAGGAGACATATCGTTGTTCCTATATCGTTGTAGGAACAAACAATATGTCTCCTCTCCCCTGACAGCACAGGGATTTGTGTGTTTACACACACAAATCCCCATACTGGCTCTCGTGCACGCGATCGCGCGTGGCCAACGGCAATTGTGACCACCGGCCACACGCATTGGGTCCCCCACCGTGGAGCGGGTGTGTGCGCCGCAGGTACCCCCATACCCGTACGGGGTTTCGCGCAGCGGTGCCATTGTGCCGCAGTAAATGTACGTGAGCCGGTCGGGAACCGGTTAAACAAAAACAACCTGCCTATCTCTTTAGCCTCTGCCGGGTTCTCACAAATTTCTTACTTTATTTCATTTCATAAAATTTCTTCTCCAACTCCTCTGCATAAACTTTTCTTGCTGCGTACAATTTCATTTTAATCTTGGGAAATGTCCCTTCGGGATATTTTTAACCAATTTCTTATAATGACAGCTATTTGCCTGTAAATACCCATCACAATCAGTGGATTTGAAAAAGATGCTCTCTACGATCTCATTATTTATAATCACAGTCTTTACATCTAAAAAAAATTGACTGCAGTGTGACTACAAATGCAACAAACTTAAGCTTCCTTTTCCCATTATTACCCTGAAAGTTCTTTAAACTGTCCTCTATGCCTCCCCATATACAGACGGCGTCTGCTCAAAACCGTAAAAAATTGGCCCCCTCGAATTTTGGCTTCCTGCACATCTCTTCCCACACACTCATGAACAGGAATAAATACAGCAGGACAATTTTACATCCCACAGCTAAACTTTTTCTCTGCTGGAAATATTAGTTATTAAGGTGCAAGTAGCCTCTCTTTTCTAATATGTCCTGCATCATGTCTCTCTGTATACAGCTTTCTTATACACTTTCTATTTTGTAAAATTTGTTACAACGTTTTTTACTTACAGATCCTGCCAGTAACACTTCCTGTTGTAGGCTGAGGCTCGATTCACACAGGGGCAACACGACTTCAGCGCGACTTTGCACAGCGACTTCAACGCGACTTTATTCAATTTACAACGCGACTTCAAGTCGCCTCCAGGACAGGCGACTTTGGCTGTGGCCAATCACAGAATAATCAGCTCTCTGGGAGGGAGGGGCTTGCCTGGGCAAACTAATTTTTTTAACTGTAAAGTCGCTTCAGTATAGATGGAGATCCGACTTGGAGGCGACTTCCATTGAATTGAATGGTACAAGTCGCCTAGAAGTTGGATCCAAGTAGTACAGGGAGTACGCTCTGAAGTCGGAGCGACTTCAGTAGTGTCAATTAAGACGCTCCCATTAACTGTAATGTAAATCTCTTCTTGGGGCGACTTGAGGGCTTACAAGTCGGATCCCAAGTCGCCCTAGTGTGAACCGACCCTCACAATGGTAAAATACTGTTACATGAAGCATCCGCTTTCAACCATGAAGGGGTGCACCCTGTCAGAAAGGCTGTATGGGGCCTTATCATTTCTAACAGCAGCCCTGGGTAGGGCTGTTACTGGCAGGATCTGTAGGTAACACACTTGGAAACAGATTCACAAGAACGTATTTGTTTAAAGTGATTCTAAAGCCTTAAGGTTTTTTACCTTCATGCATTTTAGGACTTCGGATTTCAACTAAAGTAGAAACCATCAGCACAAAGGGCACTTTGCATCGATATAAATTATGGTTCCTTGTGCTGATATATATATTTTTTTGTTTGTTTGACTAAACGTAGGCTTTAAGAAAACTGCATAAAGTGAAACCCTGTGCCTCTGCTGTTTTCAGTTATATTGTTTCCATCGCTCTCTGTGGACTACACAACACTTCCTCCTAGATTATAAAGAAAAGGCGAGGGTAGTAGCCCATATCAAGAGTGAGTCTACTACAGTCATAACACAACAATGAAGCTGTATGGTGAGTGAGAGTTGTCACCTAGGGCAGCGAGTTACTGGATGGATCACCAGGTGAAAATAAAGGAAACATCTAGGGAAAGAATTGCAGCTATCACATCTAAATAGATTAGTAAACTGCAATATATTACATTATTCTTCTTGGGATTAGATACACTATAACTAAAACTACAGAAATGTAGTATGTGAGAAAAAGCAGAGAACCTTCAGTTGAGCGCATGGTATTAGGAAGTGCATTCATTGTGAAAGGGCTGCAATGCACATACAATAGTGCATGCCACATGGTGTATTGTTCACATCTGTGTTCTGTGGTGCATTACAATGCATGTGGGCTGCAGTACATTGTGTTAGTAAATAGAGGTTCTACTTAGAACAAAATTGCACCACATCTTATTCCACGTATTGCCACGTGTTTGTGGTATTGTGTAAAAGGACGTGCTTTTATACTGCATTACCGCAATACACTCGTGTGAGCCGTCCGCTGGGTGGAGGGGGAGGGGTTACGCTCTTGATTGGCTGAGTAACAATATGTCCCTTTACAAGTATGTGTATATATAGGAGGACTGCTGAAGGTGGGTTCACTGCTGTGCTCTGAGGAAGGGGGGACTTCACCTTTGAAACGCGTCAGCTGGCAGTGATTTTTGTGTGTTCCTCTGTGACCTCTGGAGAATTGTTCATGTTCAACTGAATGCTGCTACTTGATGACCATATACTGCGATTACGTTATTAATGTTTTGTAAGTAGGCTTTTTTATCTTCTTAATAAATTTTTATCCAAAGATAATGCACTAGGCTGGTGCGCCCTCTTGTTTCTCTTTTATCTTTGACTACTAGGATTTCCCCATCCTTGAGGGCAGCAAGGCCTATGTCATTACACATTTGTCTGGGTATCCACTTGTGGGCAGGAGCGTTTTTTCTCTGCTATCAAAATTAGTATGAGCCGGCCTGACCACAGATCACTCATGTCATATACAAATTCTCTGAAACCAGGTCTTAGAGCAGAGGTCTCCAAACTTTTTAAACAAAGGGACAATTTACTGTCCTTCAGGCTTTATGGGGGCTGAACTGTCACCAACGCAAGTAGAAAAGGGCCTGGCATCGGTGGGAGTAAACAATGCCATAGGCCAGGAGGTCAGTGGGAGTAAAAAAATGTACATAATTGGTTTCAGTGAGAGGAATAGTGCCCCATCGCTGGTGTCAGTGAGAGGAATAGTGCTCCATCGCTGGTGTCAGTGAGAGGAATAGTGCCCCATCGCTGGTGTCAATGAGAGGAATAGTGCCCCATCGCTGGTGTCAATGAGGAATAGTGCCCCATCACTGGTGTCCATGAGGAATAGTGCCCCATCACTGGTGTCAATGAGGAATAGTGCCCCATCACTGGTGTCAATGAGGAATAGTGCCCCATCACTGGTGTCAATGAGGAATAGTGCCTTGTATCAGTGGAAGGAATAATGCCCCGAGGGCTGGATGAAGGCAAGCAAAGGGACACATCTGCGGGCCGCAGTTTGGAGACCCCTGTCTTAGAGGAACACTCCTGAACATCGACAATACATGAGATGGGAATTTTAGTTGTAGAGTGCGTTTAACAGAAGTTTATATTTTGAAGAACGCCTTGTTGTTCTCCCTCTGTGCAGCCACAAAAGGAATAGTCAAAGGTGGCATTCGATGTACCCAAGTCTGTTTTTCAAGAAAGTTAATTACATATACCTGGTGAATTACTAGAATATTTGAAGTTTAAGATTGAATCAGTTCTTTGTAGCCTTCAGTGCTTTTATTATAAGGTGTGATTCCTGTGGAGACACTGTACCATGACTCATCTACTTGATAGTAAGAGTTCAAAATAAGAAGTATAAAGAAGACTATAGGAGTTCTTGTTTTTTTATAAGAGAAACTTCAAACTTCAACCTCAAGCACAATATAAAAAGAAATTAAGAAAAAAAAAAAAAAAAAAACCTCAGTAAAAAAGGTCCCGCAGAACTTGGAACTATTCGATTAAAACAAATACTGATATTTTACTGAGGCTGGTCTGTAGCAATAAATACTATATGAATTACCATCAAGGGGGATTTTCCATCCCTGTCCTTGGCATTGACCTCAGCTCCAGCTCTGATTAAACTGCGTGCAATGTCTGTGTTTCCAGTTAAAGCAGAAACCCTCATCAGCGGAGTCCATTGTGAATGCCTGTCTCTGGTATCTACCTAAGAAAAAAAGTATACACAATACTTAAGCATTAAGATTAGACAATAATAATAATTCTAAAAAACAAATCTAGAAGTCTCAGAAAAATAATACTAATAATATTGATTAAAGGGAATCAATATTAATAATTACAAATCTATATAAAACTAAACTTGGGTACAGAAAGCTCTTGTAAAATGATATTTATACTTACCTGACCCCCCCCCCCCCCCAAAAAAAAAAAAAGAAAGGAAAAAAGAAAAACTAGTAGAATCTTTGCTCTGAGCAAAGCCACTTGAAGAATCCGAATATTCAACCCTTAGAGGATTGTCAGATGCCTGGTACCCCGTCACGCTCTGTGGCTCCTCCTGTCACCCCCTTCCTCCTTACCCATACACAGTAATGAGTGGGCCAGCGGGAGGAGTCACAGAGCGCAGGAGAGGACACAGGCATCTGACAGAACCCAATGCATAGAGAAAATATGCTACTGCTCCAGGTGGCTCTGCCCCTTCAATCCTCTAAACCTCGCATATGTTTGGGTGCAAGCTCAGATCGTTTTAGCTATGCACATTTGAAAGTGAAAGGAATCCAGACAGCTGCACTCCGGAAAAGCTTATCCGCCTTAAGAGCCCTTGCACACTGGGGCGGTTTGCACTATTAATAGCGCCTGCAAACCGACCCGAAAGTGCCGCTCCTTGCATTCCAGTGTGAAAGCCCCAAGGGCTTTCACACTGGAGCGATGCGCTGGCAGGACGGTAAAAAAAGTCCTGCCAGCAGCATCTTCGGAGCGGTGAAGGAGCGGAGTGTATACCGCTCCTTTACCGCTCCTGCCCATTGAAATCAATGGGACGGCGCGGCTATACCGCCCGCAATGCGCCTCTGCAGAGGCGCTTTGCGGTGGTATTTAACCCCTTCTCGGCCGCTAGCGGGGGGTAAAACCGCCCCGCTAGCGGCCGCATACCAGCGGTAAAACGCCGCTAATAATAGCGGCATTTTATCGCCGACGCCGCCCCCGCCCCAGTGTGCAGGGGCTCTTATTGAAAATGTAAAAACGCCATAATACAGCAGAAAAACATGGTAGGGGCAGAGAGAAAGTCAATGAGTTTCACACTATATCGGCACTTACTCATGACATGGCAAAGTCATGAGTAAGCACTAATATAGTACGAAACATGTCAACTTTCTCTCTGCCCACACAGTGTTTCTTCATTTTCAATAAAGACGGATAAGCTTTTTTTTGAGCGTAGCTGTCCGGATTCCGTTCACTTTCTACTGTACAACGCAAAGCGGGTTAGAAGCTGAAGGTTCTGCATCCACATGTAGCTCTTCATGGGAGTGAAGATCAGTAGTTCAGGCAGTGGGACAAGTATAAAGTATTTTCTACTACTACTATTTTCTAAGGGAGATCTTTTACGAAGTTGTTATTCTAGTGACAGATTTACTCAGGGCCGTCTTTAATATTGATTGGATCCTGGGCAAAAAATTTCTCCCCCCCCATGCAGTTTTGCTCTCCACCTGCTCTGAGACATACAATAAAAAGCAACTAGACTCGAAATCTGTATACTGAATCAGATCAGGCAGCTTTTGCGATTGTCAGAGGTTACAGTGTATTATTACCGCTTCCTGACTGGTTGCTAGAGGTTACAGCACATGATTTCTGCTTGTACATTGGTTGCTAGTGATTACTGTACACAAATACTGCTCACCGATTGGTTGCTAGAGGTTACTGCACATCATTACTGCTTACTGATTGGTTGCTAGAGGTTACAGCACATCATCTCCACACTGCCTGCACACTATGGACTAGGGTGGTGAGGGGACCCATTAATAGACAGAAAACCCTTAGGGATCCTAGGAATCCTGGGATCAGTGGCAGTGCTGGGTGGAGGGGAGGGTGTGATCAATGGCAATGCAGATTTTTTTTTCACCAACTACCAATATAAAGAGGAGTTTCAACACTGGCCACCAATAAAATAGGGGTTTACACTAACCACTAATGTAATAGAAGTATTCACAGTAACCACCAATGTAAGGAGGGATTTACACTGACCACCAATGTAAGGGGGGCATTCACACTGGCCACTGGTGTGAATGAAAGGATTCTACACCAAGCACAAATGTAATGAGATTTACACTGACCACCAATGTAACAGACATTTAGCCTGCGCTCACATTTGTGTGTGTCTGGAACGCATGCAAAATAGCTTTTCTGATACCACAGAAACTACTGGCCTTTAGCAGATACGCAGCAGTGTCATTAATTGTTTTTGTGTGATTTTGAAAAAGGGTTTTGGACTTTCTTCCACATTTGTAGCATATAGAGCAGCACATTGAAATAGATAGGCTGCCCTACACGTGACCTACATCTTTATCCACCCTGTCAATACACCTTTGCATCCTAAAACCGATGCTAACCTCTGCACCCCAAACTTCCTCCATCCTCTCCACTCCAATCCCCCCCTTTAACTCTACCTGCCTCCTCTGCTCATCCTTGCACCCACCTTCCTTCCCTCCATACCTCCCCTCCTTGCTCACCTGTGCACCCCAAACTGTAATTCCTTCTCTGTCTACCTCTGCACCCCCCCCCCCCACACACACACACACACACTAATATGCTTACCTTTGCAGAACAGGCTGATGGTAGGCTTAATGGCCACAATTGCAGGCAGGACTTTCAAGCATGCCCCTTTACCCCCCCAAGTGGGCAGCATTCAGTATAGGTGATAGTGGATATGACCTCAGGGGGGTACGATATACATATGAATACTGCCTCTATTTACATATCAATGCTGTAGGTCCACCGCTATTTACATATCAATGCCGGTATTTACATGTAAACACAGGGTCTGCAGGTGAGTCATCTGTACACAACAATAGGGCAGAGTTGGGCAGCATTAGTAACAGAACTTCACACTGAGATATCAAGACACAGCATGGGACTAAAACCTCAAGGGATGAGGGAATTTAAACTGGGATAGTTGGCAAGTATGAGGCAGATGATTTGGGCCCCACAACAATGACAGTGCCCAGGGCAGTTGCCCCTTTTGCCCTGCCTTAAAAACGGCCCTGGATTTACTTTGAAAGACCACTCAGTAACGTTTGGATGTTAAGATTCTTCATGCGGGTTTGATCTGTATCAAAGGAAAGATTCTACGAAACGTGTACTAGGTCAGGTGTATATAAAGTCTCTCTTTTACAGGAACTTTTCCTTTTAGCAACTTAAGGTGGAACCCCAGGCTCGTAGCTAAAAACATTTTAAATACATACATGTTTCCTGTTTCAACTGTTAAAGAATTTGTAATACAGATCTTGTGCTTAAGAAGCCTCTGCTGGTCAGGATTAGAGATGAGTTCAGGTGTTCTCTGAACTCCTCACTAACCTGAACTTCAAAATACTGCTTTTTATGTACTCTAATGAGCTGCAGACTGGGTCATTCCCCGCCACACAACTCATGTGAGCTAGGGGAGAGGGGAATGACCCAGCCTGCAGGTCACTGGAGTGGGAAAAAAAGCAGAATTTGGGGTTAGAGATGAGTTCGGAGGATGCCCAAGCTCATCCCTAATCCTAACTAGAGATGTTAATTTCAGGCTGAGCTGTGGGCAGGGGATTTCCTGTTCTGCAGTTGACGTTACAAAGGGGCAGGGATGCTTATGACATAAGTGACCTAATAAGGCCACATGGCTATTATAGGTCAATGTCTACTCACTGGACAGAGGTCAGTGTGTTGGTACACTTTCAAAACAGGAGGTTGAATTACTGGACCAATAAGACAAATTGCTTGAGTGGGAACCACAGATATCACCCGTCTGGCTGTAGAATGTGGAAAATGTGTAAATCACAAGTTTGGCTGAACACGATAACAAATCAATCCCCCAGCAGGAAAGGCAGTGAACATATAGTATATCCTGTACATTTCAGCTTTATATTTAGTGATTTGCCTGGAGTTTTCCGATAATAATGATGCTGATGATGATAATCATGATGATGATGAAACGTTACTATGTGCAGATAACTCGTGTTATATGTAAAGAAATACTGTAACCATAGGCACATGATTATGAATGCTTTCTAAAATAAATGAACTTCCCACCTGTGGCCTTCTACTGTAGCCATGTCAGGGTGTCTCACTTGGACAGTTTTATCTTTTATAATAATTGAATAAGGAGAAGTGAAATTCTACGTGGAAGGCAACAGATTGGAGGACTCCACCAGGGAGAAATTACCACTGGAGTATCTGAGAAATGTAGGAAGCCAGTGGACAACAAACTCATACCTCACAACCATCATTAATCATCCACTGAATGACATTCACATGACCTCCATCAACTGCCCAGTGCATGGCAGTACAGCCACTCTTATCCCGGGTCTCCCATGATGCACCTTGTGTTCTTAGATACTGCACAACATCCAGATGTCCAGAGAAGCATGCCAGCATCACACTGCAAAGACAGAAAAACTAGAGGGTTACAGGTGTTTGTCACCCCATGTGCTGTGTAAACTGACAGTGGCTCACATGACTTCCTCCATAATGCACACATCTCCAGTACAAAATAACAGTATTTATCACTATTTATTGTGAATAGATTTCATACAATGCAGGAGCAGTTTAGTAACGTCTAAAAGCAAGTAAAAAATCACTTTAAGAGGTAGAGCACGACTCCATTAGTAACAGTAACTAAAAAAAAGTTCATGTTTAACTCCAGGCAAACAGATGAAATACAAATAGAAGAGCTGCTTTATAAGCCAAAAGATTAGTAGTTTTATCCATCCAGTTCTGGGAATTTCAAAGTTCTATCACAAAGCACAATCCTTTCTGACAGGGCAGAAAACCTAGTTTTTTTCTGCTACAGTTAAGTAATACTTGAAGGTTTTGTCCTTCCCCCAGCCTGTGATTGGACAGTTAAAAGAGAATCAGCAGACAGATGAGCTCATCTCTCTGTTCTCCTCTCCTATGCGCATGCTCCTCGTTAGCACATGAACACTGTAATCCAACTGTCTCTGCTTATGCGGTTTTGTAAAAAATATGAAATCTTTTTTAAACAATTCATTAAAAATGGCTGAGCTATACCATTCACATCCTAATCTGTAATATATCCCCTGCTAAACTCAGAAGGAGCAGGAATATGATAGAAGAATTAAAGTTAAATTGCATAACCACCAAATCCAACCAACGCGTTTCGACTTATATAAAGTTATAAAAGTTGAAACGTGTTGGATTGATTTGGTGGTTATACAATTTAATTTTAATTCTTCTATCACATTCCTGATCCTTATGAGTTTAGCAGGGGATATTTTACAGATTAGGATGTGAACTGAATAGATCAGCCATTCTTAATTCACTGTTCAATAAAGATTTCATTTTTTTTTAATGATGTATTAAAAGCAGTAGTATATTCTTAAAAAGAAAAAAAAAGGAGAGAGAAATAAAAACCAGTCCCTCTGTAGGCTCAAGACATAATAGTATGCACTGTATAATAGCACAGTTTGTCAAACTTACCTATAAAACTGATCCCTCCAGTGGTGCCCTGTCACCGCTGATAGGGATTCCATCTTCACCCAATTTTTCTTCCAGGTTCACACGCTTCAGCCATTTGAATGGTCAAGCCATGATGACGTCACTCCTACGCATGCATGCCGGAACCACAATCGAGGCACAGTGCGCAAGTGCCGATGCCAATAAACTGGCCCTTTGTTTAGAAAGTTTGGAGACCCCTGTTCTAAACAAAGGGTCAGATTACTCACCCTTTAGACTTTAGGGGTGAAGATTGTGGCCAGTGGTAGTCGAAAATACCCTGGTGTTAGTGGATTAAACAATGCCTTAGGATTGGTTGTCAGTGGGAGTTGGTATTGGTGTGAGCAATAGTGTAAATTTTTGGTATCAGTGGGAGGAATAGTGCCCCACCATTGTAATCAGTAGGAGGAACAATCCCAGTGAGGGAGAAAAGGTGTCCCATCATTGGTGTCAGTTGGAGGAATAGTGCCTCATCATTGGTGTCAGTGGGAGGAATAGTGGCCCATCATTGGTATCAGTGGAAGGAATAGTGCCCCATCATTGTTATCTGTGGAAGGAACAGTTCCCCATCTTTGGTATCAGTGGGAGAAATAGTGCCCCATAATTGTTATCAGTAGGAGGAACAGTGCCCCAGGGAGGAAGGAAAGGTGCCCCATCATTAGTATCAGTGGGCGGAACAGCTCCCCATCTTTGGTATCAGTGAAAGGAATAGTGCCCCATCATTGTAATCAGTAGGAGGAACAGTTCCCTATCTTTGGTATCAGTGGGAGGAATAGTAACCCAACATTGTTATCAGTGGGAGGAACAGTTCTTCATCTTTGGCATCAGTGGGAGGAACAGTGCCCCATCTTTGGTATCAGATGGAAGAAGTGTGCCCCATCATTGGTACTGTGTGAGCAACAGTGCCCCATCATTGGTGTCAGTAGGAGCAATAGTACCTCATATCAGTGGAAGGAATAGTGCCGCAAGGGCTGATGGCAAGGAAAGGGTCACGTCTGGCCCACAGGCCGCACTTTGAAGACCACTGTTTTAACCAACTCAATCATGGCTTTACAGCCTTTTACTTTACAACAGGGTTTCCTTCTTTCCTTTGAGAACATCTACAGAAGATATAAGTAACACTACATCCAAGGAATGATATAAAGCATCAATAGCTAAGCATACAATAATAACATTTGTGACTTCCATTCTATGCCTGATGGTCAGTTCTGTTATTTTTCTTGTTCTACATTTTAAACCAGAACATATATATATATTTTTTTCCTTTGTGTTCACATTTTAAATTCAGCAGCCGCTTTGCTGCCAGAAAGGATAAAGAGTTCATCGTACTGAGACAAACACATAGTGCAGTTTTCTGGATGCTGCTGGAAGAAAGAACAGGTTTACATGAAGGCGAGCAAACATCAGCGGAGCAGAATGATGTTCCCATGGTCAGGCTCCCTGTCACTTGTTTACTAAACACCTTATGGGAAATAATCTCTGAAGACACATGGCTGGCCATTAAAGTGAGCTAAAAACACACAGTTGTGCTGCAGGGGAATCCTGGCTGTCTGTTTTATCTGGAGCACAGTGTTCTGTCTCATTATATGGATGTAGAAAGGTGAAGTGCAGCCATAAACACTTGTGTTGTTATATTGTGTCTGCAGACCATCAGCTGCTGGACAGCGACAAATCCCACCATACCTAAGTGACCCACAGCTTGTGACAGAAGAAGCTATATTCAAGTGGACCTAGCATTAGATAGAATTTTATATGTTCAGTGCATGCATGATAAAAGTATTTTTATATGTGTAAAACTCAGTTATTTAATGCCTCTTAAAGATCCCAGTAACTTCTGAGCATGCCTTCGTCTCCTTTTCTCTCCAGAAACACAGAGCCAGCGTTGTTCTGTCAATATTCAGGATCGCCATCTACTTTCTGGACAAATCATATACATCCTGGGGGCTGTATTCACAAATGTCTGACACAGAGCAGCCCCTGCTCTAGGCTCTCACCTAGTGACTTGCTTCAAAGTTGCAATTTGGTAGTGTGATGACTTTGGGAGAGAGGACTGAAGAAGAAAAAAATTCTCCAGCATGCAGCAGATTGATGACATCATCACAGCCTAGGCAAAGTCATGGAGCTCAAGGACTGATTAAAATTTAAAAAAAAAAAAGGTTTTTGAAAAACTGCATTGTTCCTAGATATTGCTTCAGTAAATTGTTACATGTCAGACATGTAACAACCCATATTCACATCACACATGTTCCTGGAACAGGATCTATAAAAATAGGTGCTGCAGCAACCGCCAGCTGGAAACTGGAACATATATGATGCAGTGTAGACATCTGGCAGCACACCACAGATCTTCCAGTTAAGTCCAAACGATTTTTTATTAAAGCATGGTCACATCACAAGCGATAGACTGCAAAGTTTGGGAGCCGCACAGGACCTCTTCGTAATACATGAGATGACATCACATGCCAGACGAAGGGGCCCTGCACGGTTCCGAAACCTTGCACGCTACTGCTTGTCATGTGATCATGCATTCATAAAAAATTGTTTGGACTTAACTGGAAGATCCGTGGTGTGCTGGCAAATATCTACACTATGTCAGAAATATTTACACAGACTTGTGAGGCTTTATTCAAACCTAGTCGGTTCCTGTGCAACTACTTAACTTATTGAAGCCTGCCTGCACCACTATACAATTCCCACACTTAAAGTAAACATAGTCCCTTTTTTCCAGCGTGGTATACTGGAAAAAAGGACTAAATGCATGTGCATTATGTTGTGTATTAAGATGTTTTGTGCTAAGGTGGTCTTGTTCAACTGAATGGGCTGCCAATGCACCACAATGAACCAAAAATAGGATCTGGAATATTTTTTGTCATGTAGAGCATCACAACGCAGTAGTGCATTACCATTCAAATGACCATACGCTCTTCTCCCCAACAATAGCTGAACTAGCTGAAAAGCGGATCCAGACCCCAAGCCTAACATATATACAGCCTTGTTTAATAAAGTACTACAAAGAGCTGTAATCCCTAGTCACCTGACCAGTAGTATTGTGTTTACTGTTGGTTGGGGAGGAGTAATGGAAAATCTAGTGGACTGCTATTCACAGAGATGTGCATATGGACATTCCGCTTTTCAGCTTCTTACTAAAGTTTCATGTCTGTTCGGTCTAAAGTGTACTTTCTCTGAATTCTACCACTGTAACTGATAGAAGGATGTTACAGTGAACCTGTGGTCGGGGTATGGACATTCAAGTCTCTAAATATTCTTATCAAGCAGTAAATCAGAATTACAACAAACCTTCTGTAGCTGTAGGCATTGTGGAGCAATTTTATGCTCAAAGTTTACAACAGAGTTGATATTCTATTCAGTTTCTCAGCAGCTTTAGCTCACCAAGCTTCAGAGTCTGTGTTATGAACTTTGAGGATGAATTTCTCCATAATGCCTGTAGTTAAAGAGCCCAGTGGGGCTTGTTTTAAAGCAATTTTTCTGTTTAAGAATAAGTAAACACTTGGTTTACTTAAAAATAGGCACAAATGGGTGCCTGCACCAACCTTATAAAGTCTTCTAGAACAAAAACTAGTTGGGGTACTCTGTTGTAGAAATACCAACATAGAGCAAACCTGTATTTTCCCAATACAGGCAAGAGTAGCAGGGTTCACTTGATGATAACTGAGCCCCTCCTGCCGATAATTAGCCCTCCCACACATTCCTGCTGCCTTGTTCACCTGTCAGACCCTGAAAAAAACACCCTGTTATGGTCAGAGCTTACATAGGTAGGACAGTAGGACTAAGGACACAGTCCACAGTAGGACTAAGGACCTACCTCTGATCACACAACATCACTTGGAACCTGGTGACTGGCCACCCATTGCTCCTTTGTGGGAGCATGGGCAGAGATTCACATGTCCCCTATACACATAAGCAGCAGGCACTTCACGGGGCTCCAAAGGAGAATCAGGAACAGCAGGGGTATGTGGGGAAGCTAAAGTATCAGCAGACAATGGGCTTGGTTATTAATCAATTCTATTACTTTGCCTTAAATGCAAAGTAATGGATATACTAACAGCCTAATTGGCTTTTGGTTTGTGTCTATGACATTGGTTTGAGACACTTCTGAGATGATGCAAAATTCATTGACAGGCGCCATTTGACCTGCAGTTAACTCCCATCTGAGCTGCATTTGACTTGCTTCAAGTAGCTTTTGCATTCTGATAAACTTGTATGGGGATGCAGATACCTGTTTGAAGAGAGCAAATGCCTATTGGCACAGTCCCAAATGAAGCTTTACAATCTCGCTCAGATCCCTATTTCTTTGTTATTTTGTGCCTTGTTGGGAAATTTCCCTTCACATTCAGTGTGTTCACTGGGACAGGAAACAAAGACAAGTGAACAGGTAATAAGAGGAAATGGGAGATATAACCAGCTCTTGTCCTTGATTCTGAGCCAAAGTAAACTTAACACTTGGTAAAGTTTTCTGACTCTATGTTTTACTGATCTATGTAGGCCTTTTCTGTGTCACTCAATATATTGAAGCCAGAGGGTCTGTCATAAGTCCTGAGGGGGATAGTGCAGAAGTAGCTAGAATGGAAGAGAGGAGACGCCAATCATGTGAAGAACAGACGCTGCAACCTAATGAAGTATGTCTTCTACTCGGTATATATATTATAAATATTATATATATATATATATATATATATATATATATATATATATATATATATATATATATATATATATATATATATATACATACATACATACACACACAACTTAGTGTCTAGCATTCGTTAGAACTTGACCTGTACATAACTGCGGTCACACTGCAGTAAAATTATGTAGATCTTGAAGGTATTGTAAACTTATTTCCACTTTGTATTGAGTCTTTCTTTCTGCACCAAAACTAAATAAAATTCCATTAAATATTTTATCAGCTCTATATCCAGGAGCCAGCTCTGAAGGCAAATCAATTTGATGTACCAGAAATTCTGTAAGTAAATTGTTTGTCATGCAATATGTACATTGTTAACTAAAACACACAGATTTTGCTTCCTATGAATAGACAAACAAGCTGACTGACACATTTCGACTATTCCATCTGCTGCAAAATCTATATCAGATGTATAGACCAGATGTATAACAGGAAATCAAATACCATGCCAATAATTATTATTTGTGTACCATTTGCTGCCAATCGTGTGTCCATTTGCTTACACAGGCACTTTTAGAATCCAGTACATGGCAAGATGGCACAAAGTGGACTGGGAGGATATCCGATAGATGGAACATTCCGTAGACACAGCTGTGTCTAAGCCTCCTTTGCAGTGACTTCTGAAACCCTTGGTCATACCACACAAATAAAAGACAGTGTGACTTATGTGCACGGGAATTCTGTACAATCTGTAAAACAATTGTGATGCTTTGCAGAGTACCTTGCAGACGCTACAATGAAGAAATATGTGCAAATATACCACTTTTGCAAATGATAATTTTGAGTGGGTGTAGGCACCAATACTACAGTGATTGCCACAAGCTTCTGGATTCCATGATGAACAGCTGCACTGCTAAATAGAGGACACTCCGAACAGGCACCAATCAAAGAACACTTTGCATTTTCTCAATGCTCAATGATTGGACAAGGTGGAAATCTTGACATTACTGCCCCGCCTCTCCACTTTGCCCAATGAGAGAACGTTCTGAATTCACTGAGAAGATGCAAAATGGAATAATGTTGAGCATGCAACCTCCTGTGTTCACTAAGCCCTAAGCTCAGGACAGCCACTTAGCATGAGAACCAGAAGCTAGCAGAGATCACTGGAGTAGCAGTGCCTATAATAGGTCACACAGCGGGAAGCACACCGCCAATTTTCAGGAGGAATTCCAGACAGAAGGTTATGCTTAGTAACACTTTTTCCCTATAACTTCACTTTCCCTATTCCAACATACCTGTTCTTTCCACTTCCATTATCCCGGTGTATGTTTGCTCCATATTCAACCAGTAACTTCACCAGTCTAGAAAAACACAGCAAGAGAAAACAGCTCAGACAAAAATAAATGATCACAATCTTGTACCAAAGAGGTACACCAGTAAAAAAAAAAGAGATGGCCCCTGCCTCCACCTACAACTGGCCTTCACGGCAAGGAGCACATGGAAGGGCAAACGCATGAAAGCCAAAACCAGAGAAAATGGATGGGTGGGGGCAGGGGCTCTTTGTTACTGGTGCAAATTTGGTTAGGGGACACACTGGGCACCTTTGCTGCCATTGTGCTATGTGTCCAATGTGCCCCTGTGCCTTTGAGGATTGGGCTACCTCCAGGCCCACCTGCCCCTTATCTATCCATTAGAATGCATGTGCTCCCATTGTCAAAACTCTCATAAATTTAGAAGGGTTAGGACATTTTGCAAATGTGTGCCAACTAAACACCTGTTTTTAATGCATACTGTTAGACAGGTTAATTCGGTTGGTAAGCAGACTGGTTGGCGAGTTGAGCTGGGAATTCTCTGGTTTTGTACCAGAAGGGTACCCACAGAAATTAAACAAATCTGACAGTAGCCATTCTAACACATTCATTGGATAGCTGACCAAGAGTGTGTTGTACAACTCCAAGAGCCAGAAGAATTCTACCCTCATTTTTAATTGAACAAGCTGAAGTTAGAAGCTGATGACCGCTGGCCACGAGCGATCGTGACTTGGAGGGACAGAACAGGGACGAGTGTGTGTAAACACACATCTACTTGTTCTTTTCTGACAGGAGTGACAGATCGACAGATCGTGTGTTTCCTATTAGCTAGGAACCACGACCTGTCACTTGCTCTAGTTAGTCCCCTCCCCCTTCAGTTAGAATCACCTCCCAGGGAACAAAGTTAACCCCTTCACTGCCAGTGATATTTTTTTACAGTAATCAATGCATTTTTAATCGCAATGATCACTGTATTACTGCCAATGTTCCAAAAATGTGTTAAAATTGTCCGATGTGTCCGCCATAATGTCGCAGTCACGATAAAAATCGCAGCTCGCCGCCAATACTAGTAAAAATAAATAAAAATGCTATAAATCTATCTCCTATTTTGTAGACACTATAACTTTAGTGCAAACCAATCAATATACACTTATTGCGATTTTTTTTACCAAAAATATATAGAATACATATCGGCCTAAACCGAGGAAAAACATTTTTTTTATATATATATATATATATATTTTTGGGGGTTTTTTATTATAGCAAAAACAAAAAAAATTTTTTTTCAAAATGGTCGCTCTTTTTTTGTTTGTGGTGCAAAAAATAAAGACCGCAGAGACGATCAAATACCACCAAAAGAAAGCTCTATTTGTGGGAAAAAAGAGGACGTCAATTTTGTTTGGATACAACATTGCATGACCGCGCAATTGTCAGTTAAAGTGACTCAGTGCCAAATCGCAAAAAAGTGCTCTGGTCAGGAAGGGGGTAAATTCTTCCGGGGCTGAAGTGGTTAAAGAATTCACATTTTTATTGTACAAAACATTATGCTCCTTTTATTTTTATTTAATTTTTATTTTACTTTTTGGGGGAAATCAGATGTTTATCAGCCTTCTTTGTCTGTCAATGTAGCAGTATGGGGAATGTCCTTTGTAATCAACTGAATACATTATAGGCTGGTGGATTGATGTATATTTGAAGTCCATTAGCATATATATGGCTTTAAAGGGATAATGTCTGTTATATATTTGGGGAGTAGGGGTGTAGTTCGGAGATTCCTGTGCCACAGCAGCATAGATCAGATACAGACCCCCATATATGCTACTTATCGGTAACCTTTGACTGTATGTCATTTGGACATAAGGCTCCTTTCACACTGGGGCGGTAGGGGGCGTCGGCGGTAAAACAGCGCTATTTTTAGCGCTGTTTTACAGCGGTATTCGGCCGCTAACAGTGTGGTTTTAACCCCCCCGCTGGCGGCCGAAAAAGGGTTAAAACCCCTCGTATAGCGCGGCTATAGCCGCAGTATTACCGCGATATAGCCGCGCTGTCCCATTGATTTCAATGGGCAGGAGCGGTGAATACACCGCTCCTTCACCACTCCAAAGATGCGGCTTGCAGGAGATTTTTTCTTTTTGTGCCAGCGCACCGCTTCAGTGTGAAAGCCCTCGGGCTTTCACACTGAACACACAGCAGAGGCTGTTTAGGGGCGGTTTGCAGGCGCTATTTTTAGCGCAATAACGCCTGCAAACCGCCCCTGTGTGAAAGGGGCCTCATTTTTTAGACATTCTTTGAGGTCCTTTTTTCCTTTTTCTTCCCCTTTTTTTATCTTTTGTATTATTATTTTATAGGACTTGTACCGGCTCCTTTTCACCTGACATATATAGCCTCTAGCTTTTGATTGGCAGAGTCTTTTTTCCGTGTGGTGGTACCAGGCCTTTAATTCGGGGAACAAGCCACATGTCATGCACACATATAGGTGGAAATCTACAGTGCCTTGAAAAAGTATTCATACCCCTTGAAATTTTCCACATTTTGTTATGTTACAACCAAAAACCTAAATGTATTTTACTGGGATTTTATGTGATAGACCAACACAAAGTGTCACATACAGTTGTGCTCATAAGTTCACATACCCTGGCAGAAGTTATGATTTCTTGGCCATTTTTCAGAGAATATGAATTATAACACAAAAACATTTCCTTTACTCATAGTTAGTGTTTGGCTGAAGCCATTTATTATCAATCAACTGTGTTTACTCTTTTTAAATTATAATCACAACAGAAACTACCCAAATTACCCTGATCAAAAGTTTACATCCCCTGGTAATTGTGACCTGATAACATGCACACAAGTTGACACAAAGGGGTTTGAATCGCTATTAAAGGTAACCATCTTCATCTGTGATCTGTTTGCTTGTAATTGAGTTTCTGGACTCCTGACAGACCCTTGCATCTTTCATCCATTGCTGCACTGACATTTCTGGATTCTGAGTCATGGGGAAAGCAAAAGAATTGTCAAAGGATCTGTGGTAAAAGGTAGTTGAACTGTATAAAATAGGAAAGGGATATAAAAAGATATCCAAGGAATTGACAATGCCAATCAGCAGTGTTCAACCTCTAATCAAGAAGTGGAAAATATGGGGTTCTGTTGAAACCAAACCACGGTCAGGTAGACCAACTAAAATTTCAGCCACAACTGCCAGGAAAATTGTTCGGGATGCAAAGAAAAACCCACAAATAACTTCAGGTGAAATACAGGACTCTCTGAAAACATGTGTTATGGCTGTTGCAAGATGCACAATAAGGAGGCACTTGAAGAAAGACAGACTGCATGGTCGAGTCGCCAGAGAAAGCCATTACTACGCAAATGGCACAAAGTATCTTGCTTATAATATGCCAAACAGCACAGAGACAAGCCTCAAACCTTCTGGCACAGTCATTTGGCGTGATGAGACCAGAATTGAGTTTTTTGGCCACAACCATAAACTCTACATTTGGAGAGGGGTCAACAAGACCTATGATGAAAGGTACACCATTCCTACTGTGAAACATGGAGGTGGATCGCTGATGTTTTGGGATGTGTGAGCTACAAAGGCACAGGAAATTTGGTCAAAATTGATGGCAAGATGAATGTGGTATGTTATAAAAAAATACTGGAGGAACTGTTTTGAATTTGAATTCATCAGCCAGGAAGCTGCGCATGGGACGTACTTGGACATTCCAACATGACAATGATCCAAAACACAAGGCCAAGTCAACCTGTCATTGGCTACAGCAGAATAAAGTGAACATTCTGGAGTGACCATCTCGTCTACTGACCTCAATATCATTGATCCACTCTGGGGAGATCTCAAAACGTGCAGATCATGCAAGACAGCCCAAGAATTTACAGGAACTGGAGGATTTTTGCCAAGCAGAATGGGCAGCTTTACCATCTGAGAAAATAAAGAGCCTCATCCACAAATACCACAAAAGACTTCAAGCTGTCATTGATGTTAAAGGGGGCAATACACGATATTAAGAACTGGGGTATGTAAACTTTTGATCAGGGTCATTTGGGTAGTTTCTGTTGTGATTATGATTTAAAAAGAGTAAACACAGTTGATAACAAATGGCTTCAGTCAAACACTAACCATGAGTGAAAGAAAAGTTTTTGTGTTATTCATATTCTCTGAAAAATGGCCAAGATATCATAAATTCTGCCAGGGTATGTAAACTTATGAGCACAACTGTAATTGTGAGGTGGAAGGAAAGTGGTGAATGATTTTCAAATTTTTTTACAAATAAATATGTGAAAAGTGTGGCGTGCATTTGTATTCAGCCCCCCTAAGTCAATACGTTGTAGAACCACCTTTCGCTGCAATTACAACTGTAACATGACCAGATGTGGAAAATTTCAAGGGGTATGAATACTTTTTCAAGGCACTGTATATATGTAGATTTCATTAAATGCATAATGTACTGTCTTACATGCATTGGTACTGATTATGTATGTAACCATAGAGATATATGCCAGTTCTCCCTAAGGGAGGGGGCTTTGTCCTACGAAACATGTCGGAGATGAAGATATGTATGTGAGATCTTATTTAGGACCAACCTGTGATATAGTCATCAACACTGGCATGATAAGCAACCGCAACTGTTTCAAAACACCATCTGGATGTTTGATATTCATATTTTTAACTTTTTAATGTTTTGTACAATAAAAATTTGGATTTTTATCCTTAAATTTCTTTTTGGTGTGGTACCTTTAAAGTCATAGTAATTTTTTCATGTTAGGGATTGAGCTATCTTTTAGTGTCTTGCAATAGAGGAAGTGATACCAGTAGAGCCTTTAAATGAGTTGAGACTCACAAATTGAAATGTTCTAGTATACCATAAGCTGCACAGATGCACCAGATTTTGCACTCTCCAGTTTTAGTAAATCAACCCCATTGTTTCGAGGCTGCTTTCATGTTACTTTGTTTGCAGATGCTGGCAGTTGCATAGAAAATCCCAACACTAACATTTGTTGTCTTCTCCTGCAAAGAGAACGTTTTGAAAGTTCTTTTCCTCATGTTATAAATTATTCCCACTATTTAAGAAGCACTAGAACTAATGTAACGTGCCCAGTAATTAAAGTTGATTCCACTGATGCTGGATAGACATTATGGGATATGTATGTTCAAGTCAGTAGTCGCCATCCATTATGTTTTATTCTTTTCTCTTATGTTGAAAAATAAGATAAAGCGATCCTAAAGACCGTACCTCTCTGTAGGCTGCATGTGGCCCTCCTGTGGCACCTTTCTGCATCTCAGCCAGGTGATTGACATTAGCGCAAGTCTCCAGCTCTCTTGGCCAGATCCCATACCGTCAATAATAGGAGCCAGATGCACCAATTACATAACATTGCTGCTGCCATCCTCACACACAGATTTACTGTATGCACAGTTTTCACTTGGGCCTAATCACTGCTGAAAATGGGATAGGAATATACTGCACCCACAGTGACCTGGATAACTCTATGAATGGAAGGGCAGAATGGAATAAAATACATAACTACCTGAGATATCCTTTCTGTGCAGCCACCATAAGGGGAGTGAAGCCGAGCTTATCAGGAACATCCACTTTCACGTGCCTGGAATAGAAGATGCAGCAGAATAAAAACATGAAGAATTCATAAAATAAAATAGAAAAAAAAAGTTTTCTTAATGGAAAAGAGGTACCCATACCCAAAAACCAATGATTATTTAATATGGTCAACCTCAACGTATTCAGACTCAGTCTCAGACTGTCTCAGTGCGTATGTGTGCAAATATTAGACAAGTTGACCAGATGAGCTCATTAGTACACAGACTGCCTTTTTTGGCCACATATTTCATGACAATCTCAAAAAACTTTTGAGATTCTTGAGGTAACGTTCTCAGGAAGTAGAATATACAGGGCCATGGAAATGGTTAGAGAATAAAAAAAAAAAATCACACACACACACATATAGGTTGAACTGGATGGACCCATGTCTTCAATAAACCTCATAAGCTAAGTAAACTTTGTAAACCTAGAAGAGGGATGGCCTTATGGCAGACAAAAGACCAAGTGGTCCATTGAGTCTGAGACTTTTTTAAAAAAATGTTTCCTTAATTTTTTTTTTTCTGTCTGATTATAGATCTGTGCTTGTCCTAAACATGTTTGAATTGACTTACTGTTGACTAACTCACTACCTCTGCTCAAAGCATCAACTACTCTTGATAAACTAATATGGTGGCATCCATGTAAGAGTACAGAAAGTAACTGTTGGTACTTGGAACCATATTACTGTAATTTTACTGGCCTGTATGCCATTATTAAACCATGCCACTAACAGTTCTGCTATTTTGGACATGTGCCATAATTTGGTTCAATTCTCCCTGCAGAATCGGAGGATCATATGTATGTGCATGACCCCATTGTGTGCAGTCTGTTAGTAATCGTGTTGTTCACAATCTCATAAACAATAATTAATCATTATAGCGGATTTCAGACTCATACAATTGTGAAAAAGAAAAGCAGGAATAACAGTAAAGATGTCCAAATTGAGCCCAAAGTGTCAATATTTTGTTTGGCCACCATTATTTTTCAGCACTGCCTTAACCCTCTTGGGCATGGAGTTCACCAGAGCTTTACAGGTTGCCACTGGAGTCTTCTTCCACTCCTCCATGATGACATCACGGAGCTGGTGGATGTTAGAGACCTTGCGCTCCTCCACCTTCTGTTTGAGGATGCCCCACAGTTGCTCAATAGGGTTTAGGTCCGGAGACATGCTTGGCTGGTCCATCACCTTTACCGTCAGCTTCTTTAGTAAGGCAGTGGTCATCTTGGAGGTGTGTTTGGGTTGTTATGTTGGAATACTGCCCTGCGGCCCAGTCTCCAAAGGGAGGGGGATCATGCTCTGCTTCAGTATGTCACAGTACATGTTGGCATTCATGGTTCCCTCAATGAACTGTAGCTCCCCAGTGGTGGCAGCCACTGGGAAGCTACCCCAGACCATGACACTCCCACCACCATGCTTGATTGTATGCAAGACACACTTGCCTTTGTACTCCTCACCTGGTTGCCGCCACACACACTTTACACCGTCTGAACCAAATAAGTTTATCTTGGTCTCACCAGACCACAGGACATGGTTCCAGTAATCCATGTACTTAGTCTGCGTGTCTTCAGCAAACTGTTTCTGGGCTTTCTTATGCATCATCTTTAGAAGAGGCTTCCTTCTGGGATGACAGCCATGCGGACCAATTTGATGCAGCGTGCGGCGTATGGTCTTAGCACTGACAGGCTGACCCCCCACCCCTTCAACCGCAGCAATGTTGGCAGCACTCATACATGTATTTCCCAAAGACAACCTCTGGATATGACGCTGAGCATGTGCACTCAACTTCTTTGGTCGACCATGGCGAGGCCTGTTCTGAGTGGAACCTGCCCTGCTAAACCACTGTATGGTCTTGGCCACTGTGCTGCAGCTCAGTTTCAGGGTCTTCTTAAAGCCTAGGCCATCTTTATGTAGAGCAACAATTCTTTTTTACAGACCCTCAGATAGTTCTTTGCCATGAGGTGCCATGTTGAACTTCCAGTGACCAGTATGAGAGAGTGAGAGTGATAACACCAAATTCAATACACCTGCTCCCCATTCACACCTGAGACCTTGTAACACTAACGAGTCAAATGACATCGGGGAGGGAAAAATGGCTTATTGTGCCCAATTTGGACATTTTCACTTAGGGGTGTACTCACTTTTGTTGCCAGCGGTTTAGACATTAATGGCTGTGTGTTGAGTTATTTTGAGGGGACAGCAAATGTACACTGTTATACAAGCTGTACACTCACTTCTTTATATTGTAGCACTACTTTATATTTCTTTAGTGTTGTCACATAAAAACATATAATAAAATATTTACAAAAATGTGAGGGGTGTACTCACTTTTGTGAGATACTGTATTTCCCTTTACTGTCTGTCCCAGTGACCACCAGTCATCAGAACAGGAGGGGGAGAGGAAAATGTTCCCAACAAGGTATTAACAGTAATTAAAATTTGACAATTTCTCAACCTTTACTACTCTAACTTAAAAAAAAAAATTGGCTGCCTTTCTCTGCATGGTTTCCAGGATATCCTGAAAATGTTATTTTGTTATTGGAAAAGAACTCCAGTCTAACTAAAAAGCATGGTATTCAATTACTATAAGGAAATGGCACAATCATTACTTGTAGGTAATTATGACTTTTACAAACTCTTTACAGTGGAAGAGCAGCTAACACTCCATCATGTCTTACTGACGTCATAACTTATAGAAAGCAGATCAAGTTCAGGCAAACCTGTAGCTGTTCTAGCCATAGGCATACACTGGCATCATGATAATATTTTACCTACAAAGTTCCTTACCAACTTACAATCTAGGCTGCTTTTTTAGGTAAAAACTCAATAGGTGTTCCCTTTCTGCCCTCCTTACCACCATACTGATCATTGAGGATGTCCACCATACATTGTAGCCAATATAGAGCTGGAAAATGCTTCCATGGCTACCTGTGAATGGAATGGGCACAGGTTGATTTCAGGCTTCATATGAGAAGTTTTTTTTTATTGCCCATCTGTGATATGCTTTAGGAGACCAGACCAAAGGCAAAAAAAAATAGATGAAAACCTTAGCTGGATGACATTGTCTTTTTAAAGCACAAACATTTGTAATTTTTTTCGTATTTGAAAAGAGTTTTTTACTTTTCATCTCAGCGCTGCTGATCTCCTCTAGCACATTTGCAGCCACTTTCTGATGATATACACCTGCTGACGGCCACTGCTAGACAAGTCCCTGCAGCATCTTCTCCCCCATGATCCAGTGGTCTAGGATCTGACACAGATAGACAGTCCACCGCTGGATCGTGAGGGAGAGCCACCTGCTGGGGGAGTGGAGGCTCAGGTAAGTAAAGTCGTTTCCCCTCTCCCCTAGACAAAACGAGCAATTAATCAAGGTAATGCAGGCGCAGCCCCACTGCATAGGATAATATTACATTTTCTTAGAGTTGGGCTTTCACATAGTAGAGATTTTATGAGATTCTAGTGATTGGGTCCACATATACTTTAAAATTATGATAAACCTTCACATAAGCCCAGTGAAGTGACTGGCTTCAGGTGATACACAACAATGAATTAAATCCACCTGCATTAGCTGTACCTGTTTATCTGTAGCCTTGTCTCCCACACAGCTTTTCAGAGTACACAAGTTAGCTGGTATTTCTCAGCTTCCAGGAGACATGGGGTAGGGATCTGATGTAACACACTGCACAGCACATAGTGTCATCTGAGACCTGAGTGGAGGGAAAGGACACCCCCCCTCCCTACACAGTCCTCTTGGGAAACATGCACTTCTGAGGCTGGTCAATCACCTGCTGTGTGCTGGAGGGGAGGGGGTAAGGGAGCAGGGGTGTCCCCAAGGTTTGCACCGTGTCTGGAAAAACGGTCATAAGTGATTCATGCGGAAAGCAGAGGAAGGAAACAATAGACCACACTATGGGGCTAATTTACTAAAGGCAAATAGACTATGCATTTTACAAGAGAAGTTGGTCCTGAGCTTAGTAAATGAGGGCAAGCTCTACTGACATCCATCATCCAATCATAAGCAAGCAGTTTTTTTTTAATTTTCCTTGCATGTGATTGGGTATTCTTTGCAAAGTGAAGCATCATCCCATTTACTAAGCTCCTGAGCAGCTGCGCTTGCAAAATGCACAGTATATTTGCCTTTAGTAAATCAATCCCTAATTGCTATAGACTGAGGCAATTACACATTATATGAGGATTGCTTTGTTAATTTTTCATTTCAGAGGTATGGCCACTTTAAAGTCCATGAAAACCATAACAATTAACTTCACGTATTTGCTCTGTTAAATATACTATGGAAATCATTTTGCTTTATCTGTTTGATAAGTGCAAAAATATCTATTGAACCTGTCCGAAATTCAGAGCTGTCCTGTGCTTATTTCCAGTGTTATTCTAAGGCGCGTAACCAACTCACCCAGTCCTCATCTTGGACTACAGAACAATTAGTCTTTATGTTGTGGAGATGGGAGAGTAGAAGGGTCTAGATGGGTTGGCAACATCCAATCTATAAAATGCTGTGTGGTGTCAGCCTGCAATTAGTATTCTTCTGTACTTGCAGAATCTTTACATGGATAAAACATGGGAAAACCTACACCAGTTGCAGAAATGTTTTTTTGTTTTTGAGGGGGGTTTGTCCACATTAACACAACATCTATTTTCACAGAAGAGGTGGCTGTTCCTTGTATTTTATATTTATCAAAGTAATTGTTGTGTTAGCAAAAATACTTTCAATCCCACAAAAAAGTTTCAATCCCACCAATATATGTACTTGTCACTAACAAAAAAAAAAATGCCAGCAAAAGAAAAGAAAAATCAAGAATTTTAAATGCCTTCTTGCAGCGCTTTTCTCTTTCCATAATTTGCTAGAAAATTTGACTAATCTTGAAGAATCAATTCTCTAGCACAGTAAAGGCACTGCCTCTTCCAAGAGTGTCTAATTACTCTCTGTGCTGGCACAGCTCCTTCACCCTGCCCTTCACTTCTCTACCTAAACTTGTATGCAGCTGCTAAGGGAGGAGCAAAGGGAAATACTATAAATTGGTGGTCTTTAAAGTGTGGCCCTTTGCTTGCATCTATCTGGTCCTTGGGTTATTATCCGTTTCATGGACAACAATCATGAGACACTGGTATGTGTGTGATGGAAAAATCTGGACAGCCGCACTCCGGATTGGAAAAGTGAAAAATAAAATCCTCTTTATTGAAAAAGTAATAACATGATTAAAATCCGTACATGGCTTTGTTGGGATAATGCAGCATAACCGCTAACGCGTTTCACGCTCCCATACCATTGGAATAGCAATTGCCGGCACCTGGGGCTCTCACAATCATCCACACAGCGGAGGACGGGAAGCTTGAACCCGGTTACCTAGAGCGGTGGTAACCACTTTGCTTATCTCAAATGATGAGACACTATTTCATCCACTATACAAGAACATATTTGGGGGGCACACCATACAATGCGTTTAAATTCAAGATGGTGCTGCTATAAGACCTACAAACAGTACAAAGTATTTTACAGCGCACACATACAAGAATGACATTTCCTGCAGGGCTAGTTAAAAACACCTGAACATATTCAAAAAATACGGGGGTTTGGTCACACTATATGGTCATATAGTGCCAAGCCCACTTACTGCGACAAAGTACCCCGAATTGTATGGTGTGCCCCCCAAATATGTTCTTGTATATTGTAATAGGCCCTGACCAGGTTTTTTGGGCTGGAGCACCCCTCCCCCTCCTCATTACCTCCTATTTAGTGGCCACCAGTGTTTAGGATGTATCCCCTTCAGTTCTCCCACATAGAGGAGTTCAGCTCCCATGGTTGAGACAAAGGATCTTTCATTCTATTACTAGTGTAGGACCCACTAATTCGGGGTACTTTGTCGCAGTAAGTGGGCTTAGCACTATATGACCATATAGTGTGACCAAACCCCCGTATTTTTTGAATATCTTCAGGTGTTTTTAACTAGCCCTGCAGGAAATGTCATTCTTGTATGTGTGCCCTGTAAAATATTTTGTACTATTTCATCCACTGACACCAACAATGAGGCACTATTGCTTCCACTGACGCCAATGATGTGGTATTATTCCCAATAGTGAAACCACGGTTGGGGCATGCTTCTTCCCATCTACACCAATGGCGATCTATTCCTACCACCGACACCAACAGTGGGGAATTTTTCTTCTACCCACTGACCACAGATGCTAGGTCAATTTTTTTTTACTTCTAATGACCACCAACCCCGGGGCATTTTTTTTTTTACTGGCACTGTGGAAATTTTCTGCCACTGGCGCTGTGGCATATTCTACTCCCACTGGCAACAGTGTAAGCCCCCCAAAGTCTCAAGGACAGTGAACCAGCCCTTTCCTTTAAATGTATTGGGACACCTGCTATAGGGTAGAGATTCTGTATAAACCCTCTGCACACTGCTTTATATTCTTTCTAGCAAACTTTGCAATCAAAAAACAGGAATTTTCAGTTCACATATATTGCAATAAAGGTATGAGCTGGCCAACTGTGTCAAAGTAATTCCTTTATGGCCAGTCCTACCCTGCTCTGCAAATGCAAATTCTAATGTGGACACCATGCCAACATGAGGCAAACAGACACAAAGTAGGGGAGAGTTACTAGGTTCAGGTCTGTTGACTGACCAGAAATAGGACATACCTGTGCTCAAATCCCAATAGCTTGTACATGTATATAATATATCAGGTCCTGTTTTTTTATTGCAAAGTTTGCTAGAAAGGGTATATAGCGGTGTGCAGAGGGTTTATCCATAATTTGTAGTGTTAAAATGTGGTCACAATCCTTTAGCACCTGATGGAATATATACATGTACATGCTATTGGGATTAGAGCATCTTGTTTCTATCTAGTTTCCCCTGCTATAGGGTGTCAATGGAGTGACAGGTCGAGTCTGCTGAGGCTCCTAAAATCATACCCAAGATGGTGGTGCCCAGAGTTATCTCAAAGCTTTTGGATGTCCACACAAGGGAGGCTTAAGGCTGCATTCACACCTGAACGTTTCAAAGTCGGGCATTTTTAGCACAATTTTGCCATGATTTTGTTCAGGTCACCAATGTAAAAGGCAGAACAATGCCTAAAATCTACCCCAAAGAAGCTCATGTTCTTTTTAGAGCTTAGGGCGTTTTTCAGGCATTTTGCTTCAGGTGACAAAACGCTCAGATGTGAATAGGTTCCATTGAAATGAATGGGATTTTGCTTGTTGGGCGTTTTTCAGGCTTTATGAGCTGAAAATGCTCAGGTGTGAATGCAGCCTTAAAGTGATATTAAAGGCAAGTTTAAAAAAACAAAAAACAAAAAAAACATGTCATACTTACCCGCTCTGTGCAGTGGTTTTGCACAGAGCAGCCCAGGTTGTCGTCCTCTTGTGTCTCCTGGCCTAATTCCTGCCAAGTGCCCCCAAAGCAAACAGCTGGCTCTGGGGGCACCCAAGCAGGCTCGCTCCCTAGTCGCTGCTCTGTGTGTCCATTCACACACAAAGCTTTGGCCAGGCCCGCCCCCTCTCTTTTCTCATTGACTTTGATTGACATTGCTGTCTTAACCAATGAGGAGAGAGAGTCCCCCGAGAGCTGAGGCTCTTGTGCACTTTGCTGGATCACGACTGGGCTCAGCTAAGTATTTAGGGGGCTGGGGAGGCTGCTGCCCACAGGTTTTTTACCTTCATGCATAGAAAAATCGTGGTCCTTTAAAACCACACATTTTTACTAGGTAAATACCATGCATAAAATACACACATATAATCTTATGGGAAGATTTTTCTTGTTAAAATAAACAGTCTGGTTGACAGGGTCTCTTTAAAGAAAAAAAAAAAATATGTGAGCCAAACAGTTTATCAATATTTGCATGTTAACAGTGCAGACAATCTGGTACTAGTCTTGCTGCTATTTCTGAGAACTGAAGTATACAGTTCAGCTTTGAAAGGAACATTTTTAATGATCCTTCTACAAAGGAAAGAAATACAGCATCATAAATGAGAAACCGTTCCTCATAAAACAGGACCGTGGACAGGATTCCTCTGTGGAGTGGAAGTGGATGGAGAAGAGGCGGGGAAGGCTATGATATATTGCCATCACATGTTAAATAATGCAGAATATTCCAATGCAAAGAGCCCATCACATATTCACCTGACACGGTTCACACCCATTACGCTAAAGCACAAGTTCGGCATCTTGATGGGTTTTAACTGCCCCCACCAATTAAAATGTTTGTTATGCACATTAATATGCTAGATATTCAATAAAATAATAAATATTTCTGTAGCCCCAAAAGATCAGACCAGATTCCCTTTGAGACTTTAATTCATCAAAAGTATGAATAAAAGGGACAATGTGATTTAATGAAAACACATTATCCAGAAAGTGGAAGTAATGAACAGCTGTTGTATAAATATAGCAATCACCTGGGACTCCATCTAGTGTCACAGAGGAACACTGTTACACTACCTGAGACTCCACTATTCCATTCAAATAAACTACTGTATTGTACTGTCAGGTAAATTTAGGCAGGCATATGCTGTGAGCTAGGCCTGTTTGTTTTGATCTGGAGGGGGGGGGGGGGTGGTTTAGTGTAGAAGCAGGTGACTGACATGTGCGTCAGCTCTTGGGCGCCTCCTCTGGTTTTCAGAAGGTTCTGGAAAAGAGGGGCAGACAGGTGGAGTGACATGGGGTGTATATGGGAGCCCTGAACAATCCCCAACTAGGATTGGCAGGGGGCAGGCCTCCTATGTATACCCATGGTCAGCCTGCTGTGGGTAGGGTTGCCACCTGTTCGGGACTCACCCGGGCAGTACGGGATTTGAATCCTCTGCCTGGGTTTCCATCAGTAAAGTAAAGCATGGCAACGTGAAAGGATTCCCGCAGCATGCAGGTAATTATATTCATTCCCAATTATAGGTAACACTTCTCAATGTTTCTTCATGCTAAATTTACTCACAGATCCCGCTGGTCACTGTACAGAGATCTCCACATACATTCAGGGGAATCGACCTGTCGGTGTTCCCCCACCACAAACGTTTTTTCCAGCTGGCAATGTCCTTGACTGTAAGATTCAGATTGGAGGTTGGATGGATTTCTTCGGTCAGATGGACTTCTCCGGTCTGTGCATTGAATGCTCAGGTTAAATATCCCTGAAAATGGGTGGCTGAGCCAAGTAGGGAACTTTGTAAGTTCCGGGTGTAAGGAACGAAACATGTAAACATCTAAACGCTGGGACAGACACCCCCGTTCCCTACATGGCTCAGCCACCCACTTTCAGGGATATTTGAACCCGAGCATTCGATGCACAGATGCAGACCGGAGAAGTCCATCTGACCGGAGAAATCCATCCAACCTCCTCTCAAGGACTCTGGAGAATCACTATACTATATACTGAAATAGAAATACTGATCAGCACAATCTGAATCTTACAGTCAAGGACATTGCCAGCTGGAAAAAACGTTTGTAGTGGGAGCACACCGACAGGTCAATTCCCCTGAATGTATGTGGAGATCTCTGTACAGTGACCAGCGGGATCTGTGAGTAAATTTAGCATGAAGAAACATTGAGAAGTGTTACCTATAATTGGGAGTGAATATAATTACCTGCAGCTGCGGGAATCCTTTCACGTTGCCATGCTTTACTTCACTTGAATCTGTTGTAATCTCCTATGTACAATGAATGAATATCTGAGCAGATTGGATCAGTATTGTGCATTTTATGTCGTTTTTCTCCAGTGATGCTATATCTCCTTGTTTTCAATGACTACTTACCTGGATTAAGCAGTCGGGACTGATTATAATCTTCATTACACTCACAAAGGTGTTTTATCAGGTTGAGGTCAGGACTCTGTGCAGGTCAGTCAAGCTCCTCCATTCCAAACTCGCTCATCCATGTCTTGTTGGACCTTGTTTGTGCAGTGGTGTGCAGTCATGTTGGAACAGGAAGGCACCATCCCCAAACTGTTCCCACAAAGTTGGGAGCATAAAATTGGCCAAAATGTCTTGGTATGCCGACGCCTCAAGAGTTACCTTCGCTGGAACTAAGAGACCAAGCCCAACCACACCATAATCCCCCCTCCACCAAAATGATTCAGACCAGTGCACAAAGCAAGGTCCATAAAGACATGGATGAGCAAGTTTAGGGTGGAAGAACTTGACTGACCTGCACAGCCTGATAGAACACCTTTGGGATGAATTAGAGCGGAGGCTGTAAGCCAGGCCTTCTCATCCACATCAGTGCCTGACCTCACAAAAGCACTTCTGGAAGAATGGTCAAACATTCCCATAGACACACTCCTAAAGCTTGTGGACAGCCTTCCCTGAAGAGTTGAAGCGGTTATAGCTGAAAAGAGTGGGCCAACAATATTGAACCCTACGTACTAAGACTGAGATGCCATTAAAGTTCATGTGCGTGTAAAGGTAGATGTCCCAATACTTTTGGTAATATAGTGTATATTACTGGGGCATATATCTTAAAGCCCAACTCTGAGTTTATTTTTAAAAACTTTATCTTAGACATTAAAAGAAAAATGTCTCCGATTATCTCTAGCTGCAATAACCATCTTCAGATCCGAACTGTCCAATGAATTGCCACTTCCTCAGCACAAGATTTTCTCATGTGTTGAATGACAATCGGTGGCGCTCAACCCAGGAAAAATGAACAAACACTGAGTGCAGGGTGTCATGGCCCTGCCCCCTAGGCACTCACATTGTACTGAGGCACAGATTGGTGCTGATGTCAAAACCATAGAGCCTCTCTGTGTCATCCAGGACTGCCCACCACCAGAAGACCAAAGATGAAGAGGACTTAAGGTATCATATGACTGGGAAGAAAAAACAAAGTATACCATAACCCCGGCAGGGGAACGAGGGCCAGGATCTGGGGATCAGACCCGCCAATGTCATTCCTGCCTACCGGAAGAAGCTGGATGCAAGATGAGAAACTTTTTTTCCTATTCTTCTAACATTGTATTGTTTTTTTCTTTCACTTAGGATTTTTTATTATAAGAATGAATTGACCTCAGGAATTTTTCTGTCCATATTAAATCTCTCTGTACCTGCAGTTTTCTAGCAGAAGGATAACAAAATAGTTTTCAGATTTTCCATGCCTGTGGTCCTTCTCTGCAGAGGCTGCTGTCAACTGCACATTTCATAGCTGGCAGTTAAAAACAGGTTAGAATAATTGCAGCATCTGCTTTGTTCAGGAAACGTACAGGTCACCCATAGCAACCACTTAATATCTGGGCCAGGACAGAAAAACACAGCAGTATGCAATTTGAATATATTATGTTTGGTACGCAAGAATATATAAAAAAAAAACAAAAAAACCCCAACAAGCTGGGTACCTATGGTATTTAAAAGTCGCAAGCATACTGTGCAACTTATTTTATAGCTTTATGTGCTGAAGACATAAAATAACATAAGCATGATGGGTAAAACAGGCTGAAACATACAAACAGTAATTGGTCTACCACTTACGAACAAGAAGCATGCTGTAAAATTTAAATTTCAAAATGCCACTAAAACTGGTTATAAAGGTTAATTGGCAAAGTCATTGCGATGGTTCTCTCCCAACGAAGAGGCTTGGCAGTACAAAAAGAAAAAGGGATTTTAAATCGGTAGAAATTCTTCTGGAGGTCAGCCGGAAAACATCACAGTCATTGAAGGAGGCTGTGACACTACTTGGAAAATGGGCAAGTCCTGGAACAGTCTCAAATCATGCGGAAAAAAAAAAAATGTAAAGACTTCATGAACTGTTTTTGTTTTTTCATTTTTTTCTTTTTTTTTCTTATAGTATGCAACTGTTTTATCCTTTGGCTACCCAATTTGTTATCCCTCTTAAAGCGGAACTTCTCCTAAAAAGGGGAAGTCCCGCTTGTTTGCCTCCTCCTTGCCCTTTTACTGCTTCAGATCGCCACGGCCCCCCGTCCCCTACAGCCTTCTGGGACACGTCACAGGTCCCAGAAGACTGCAGGACCATTTGCAAATCGCAGCACGGATAGCACATGTGCCGTCTTGTGAAGCCGCAAGGCTTCACTGTTGGTTTCCTATAGTTAAGTTGCCAACGCTAGGGACCGGAAACCCACTGAAGAATCGGCTCAGGTAAAGACAGTGCTGAATCCCTGGACAGGTAAGTGTCCATATATTAAAAGTCAGCAGCTACAGTATTTGTAACTGCTGAGTTTAAATTTTTTTGGGGGGGAGACTGGAGCCCCTCTTTAATGTGTGCCATCAGATATTCTTTATGTAACATGTGTGCATGTGAAGCAATGTTGAAGTATAAAGCTGGCATAGATTAATCTAAATCGGGGCGTTTAAGCAGGGATCGGCCAATTTTCGATCAAAGAACTGCCATCCCTGTTTAAAAGAAGTCGATTGTTATTTTCTGTTGAACAGGAATTTTGGAAATTTTTTTTCGATTAGTGTATTTTGACAGCAGAGGAGCTGGGGATGTTTTTGTCAAAAGTCAGTAAAGGTGAATTGATTTTTTTAATCACATAATTTTTATTACATTTTTTCCCATTGTACAACACATCACAACACATAACATTTCCAACAAATAACCCAACCCAAAAAGAAAAATTAAAAAAAAAATCCATATTTACACTCACCAGACACTTGGATCACCATTACACAGAGCCTTCCATCACTTCAAAACCATTAAACATCCTCCTTTTTGTTAAAGTTATCAGCATTATAGAACCAATTCTTTAATTATTAAAAGTGTTATTAAAGCCCGTTTTTATTTTTTTTTATTCAAATAATAAACATGTCAAACTTACCTACCCTGTGTTATGGTTTTTCACAGAGCAGCCCCAATCCTCCTCTTCTCGGATCCCCCGCTGGCACTCTTGGTCCTAAACCCCCATCCGAGTGCCCTTATAGAAAGCCACCTTCTACGTGGGCACTCATTCCCGAGCCTCACTGTCTGCGTCTATTGACAAAGACATAGGGGCTCGCCCCAGCCCCCTCACCATAGGATTTGATTGACAGGAGCTCACAATGGCTCTCACTGCTATCTATCTGTCCATCGGGGAGGGAGAGAGCCATAAGAGCCACTACTCTCGTGCACATCAGTGGATCGAGATTAGGTCCAGGTAAGTATGGGGGAGGGGGGTGGCTGGGAAGGGGTTTCCACTACAAAAAAAAAAGCTTTTACCCTAATGCATTGATAGCATTAAAAGGGTAAGTTCACTATTAAAGAAAAATCTGTAAGGTGAACTTACACAAGACGCCTTCCTCACCCCCCCCCCCCCCATCATTTCTGCTGACCTGGAATGCGGTGATCACCCGCACTGACACATCGGGTCGTCGCCTCACCGGTCCAGGGCTTATAAACCCCCATAAGCTTAATCTCCAAAACATACCTCATCAGGAGGTAAGTTTAGGAACCAATCAGAACCCGACCAATCAGAACCCGCGTAGCCTGTCCCGTCACTGCGGGCGAAGAGGAGAGAAAGCCACGGGGATTTCAAATCCCCGGACTGCTAAAGAGGCTATACAGTGTGTCAGTTCGGGGGAAATCGCCAGACTCCATGCAAGTGGGCTGGGGGGGTGGCGGGGCAGGGAGGGGGTCCAGTGTAAGTTCACCTTACAGATTTTCTGTAAAGGTGAACTTAAAGTAAAAAAATCTTAAGGCTTTAGAACCACTTTAATATTGACTAAGGTGAAGTGTTAAGCACATCAACTACTGTATATACTCGAGTATAAGCCGAGTTTTTCAGCACATTTTTTTTGTGCAGAAAATGCCCCCCTCGGCTTATACTCGAGTCAGGTTACCTGCCGCCTTGTCAGTATTGATGCATGGGGAAGGAAAGCCATATTACGCCATACATTGTCCCCTCCGATTCACAGCAGGGCTGTGTGTCTCGGAAGTCTGCGCCGTCCCGCCTCCTCCTCGTCCGTCCGTGAGGAGGAGGCGGAGCTTTGTTACAGTGACTGTGTGTATAGGAAGTCTGCGCCGTCCACTGTAACAAAGCTCCTTGGGCGGCACAGACTTCCTATACACACAGCCACTGTAACAAAGCTCCGCCTCCTCCTCACGGACGGACGAGGAGAAGGCGGGACGGCGTGGATGGCGCAGACTTCCTATACACACAGCCCTGCTCTGAATCGGAGGGGGTAATGTACGGCATAATATGGTTTTCCTTCCCTCCGCATCAATACTGACATGGCGGTAGGAGTTTTTGGGGGTTGGATCAGTCCAGTGGCAATTGGTAAGAAAAAAAGTGGATAATGAAAAAAAAAAAAAAAAAGTTTTTGAAGGCTTTTATTACATTTTCAGGCTCCTAGGATTACCTGGTTGTCAAGGTGCCCTTACTACAGACACACTTCCCTAAAGCTTCCCCTTTTCACAATCTCTTCTCTATAAGGTACATGGGCACAGTGAGGCTTGCAATGGGCATAGTGAGGCATGTAATGGGCACAGTGAGGCTTGCACTGGGCATAGTGTGGCATGCAATGGGCACAGTGAGGCTTGCAATGGCCATAGTGAGGCTTGCAATGGGCATAGTGAGGCATGTAATGGGCACAGTGAGGCTTGCACTGGGCATAGTGTGGCTTGCAATGGGCACAGTGAGGCTTGCAATGGGCACAGTGAGGCTTGCAATGGACATAGTGAGGCTGAAATGGACACAGTGAGGCTGCAGATGGGCATTGTTAACCCTCTTTTCCACTTACAGTAGCTGCTGCATTCTTACCCTAGGCTTATACTCGAGTCAATAAGTTTCCCGTTTTTTTTGTAGTAAAATTAGGTGCCCCGGCTTATATTCGGGTCAACTTATACTTGAGTATATACGGTATTTTCATTTAGATTTCTTCTTTTGTTAAAGCATTACAATACTTACCTCTCCTTCAGTTGTCCCAGGTTCCTTGATGGCATCCTCTACCCAGCTTTTTCCAGGTGCCGGGATGCAACTGTCTGCATTGGTCGTCACGGGATGACATCCTGCGTATGCGAGGCTCAGTGTTCATTCTAAAGAAGACTGAGAGCAGGCAGGTAGGTTTACTTTACTGCAGTAGAGACATTGCATGTCCCTTCCACAATGTCTGCCTGCTTGCAGTTTTTACTTAAAGACTTTAGTTCTGCTTTAATACAGGATTAATAAGAAAATGTACAAAAGCAGTCCTGGACATCACACAGCAAGATCAGTAAGCATGATCCAGTGAGTTTAACAGACTCTAGGGAGCCTTTTAAAAGATGGTGAGATTTATAATATCTGTAACATGTGCACTTAGATTTCCACTGTTCCATAATCTGCATGTTTCTGAAAGTTAAAAGGGAAAATGGAAGCTACAATTCCGAATTTTTTAAATGAAACTCATCTACATTTAATCCACAAAAGTGTCCCCTCTGGGTGCTTTTAAGTGCCGCTGCTGAGATAATGCAAGACGAGGTCAGCGTGAAAATTACAAAAGGTTACAAGCAAAACTTCTAGAAAAGTTCTGAGATGTTCCTTCTCCATATTTAAGTAAATGCATATCAGACTGAAAGATTTAAGCTGGAAGAGAACCAGTTCCAGGAGCGGGATGATAAGAGACTGTACATTTTTTAATCCACCTGAACCTACTGCATTTTTCTTAGGAAATATATAGTGTGACTGATGACCCTAGAGTCTAGCAATTAAAGGATAACTGTAATTTTTAAATGCTCTTTTGATATATTCAGGGATACTAAGCAAATTTGCAAAAAAAAAAAAAAAAAAAACCTGTCGGTGTCCTTTTTTTTCCTGTGATTTAAAAGCGGTCATCCTAGTCCCACTCCATTGTTTACATTCAGCTTGTATGCACTCCAATTTCAGATCAGGACTTTGGCCTGTTTCATATGGGCTTCCGCTTATATTATTATACATGATTCATATAGCGCCAACAGTTTACGCAGCACTTTACAGCGTAAAGAGGGTACAGTACAATTACAATACAGTTCAATACAGAAGGAATAAGAGGGCCCATCTCATGGAGTTTACAATCTAAAGGGAGGGGGAGGTTGTACAAAAGGTAAATAGCTGCGGGGGATGATCTGATGGAGGTGACTCGGGTACAATTCTTTTTTTTTTTTTTTTATTCTTTAAGGTATGCAGTTGGACATAGTAGTATGACATACCATAGTAAATGAAATCCATTAATGGACAGTAATACAACCATATCAAAGAACCAAAGGATATCAACGAAATACCAAACAAGATTCCAGTACAGCAATATAAGGTATCTGTGAACTGTGGGCAATAGCCTCTATAACAAATATCCCATTTTATAACCTGTAGTGTGGTGGAAGATAAATAGATTTATTTGTAATGAACATACTGGGAGAAAAAAACACTAAAGTACTGTGTTTCCTCGAAAATAAGCCCTGGTCTTATATCAATTTTGGCAACAAAAGACCCAGTAGGGCTTATTTTCAGGGTAGGGCTTGACATGTGCAGTCTTCTCTCCCCATCTCCCTCCCTGCCTGTCAGGAATCCCCAGTGGCCAGTGGAACTGAGTAAAAGTGGGTGTGGAATCCTGGGGTGCACTGCGTTGCAGTATTGTGTAGTGTGAACTGTGCGTTTTTGATGGGTGCCATGTTATAGCGCCATGACCTGCCAATCCTCCCTTACCGCACTGACCTTAATTTTCTGGTGCAGTCCAGGGCACACTCCGAGCATTGCAGAGGGAGGGGGGCCGGAGATCCCCGCTGACAGCTGAAAGAGGAGCAGAACAGGAGAGCAGCGGGGGATTAGCTGAGCGCCGCTTGACGCTTCCTTGGCCCTTCCCTGCTCCGAGCACTGCAGAGGGGGGCTTCAAAGAGGAGGAGAGCAGCAGGGGATCAGCTGAGCGCCGTTGTACGGAAGGTGTTTGTCACACGTGGATTGCAGCAGCATACATGTTTTGCATTCTGTAATATTGTAGTGCAGTGCATTTTGGGATTTGACAACCACTTTAAACTAGGTCCTATTTTCGGGGGTAGGTCTTATTTTCAGGGAAACACGGTAGTTGGTACCGAACCACTGTGAGGTAGGGAGCAAAATAGTGAACGATGCACAAAATATGGCTCTCAGCCCTATCCTCACAGTAACAGCACCTAATGATCAACGCATACCGAGATATTTTTTTTCTATGTAGTAGTGAAAAAGGATGAGACCCTAGGTGTCTGGAAGGGAAGTAAAAAAAGAGTTAAAAGTAGGAAAGAGAGGAAGGGTGAAGAGCTTTGGCGGGGTCGATGGCACACAGCATTAAAACCCCATGAAGGAAGCTGCTTATTGGGTAAGGTTCTAAAGTAGAGGTGGGATAGGCTTCCCTGAATAATTGAGTTTTCAGGGATCTCCTAAAGGAAGACAGGGTAGGGGCTGACCGGGCATACTGGGGCAGGGAGCTCCAGAAGATGGGAGAGGGTATGGAGAAGTACTGGAGGAGAGCACTGGAGGAGGTAACTAGGGAGCTAGAGAGCAGGAGGAGCAGAGAGGACAATTTGGGCAATATCTGCAGATGAGGTTGGAGATATAGCAGGGGCGTTGTTGAGCATGTCCTTATATGTTGTGGTTAGTATTTTGAATTTTATACAGTGGGGTAGGTGAAGCGAAGAGATTGTCAGAGAGGAACAGTAGTCATGGATCTATTAGTAAGATGTATTAGTCTAGCAGCGGCATTCATAATAGGCTGGGGGGGGGGGGGGTAGCCTGTGTACAGGTAGGCCAATGAGGAGAGAGTTGCAGTAGTCAAGGCGGGAAAAAAAAACAAGGAGTGAATAAGTTGTTTTGTGGTGTCAATAGGCAGGAATGGGCGAATTCTGGAAATGTTGTGGAGGTTAAGGCGGCATTATGTAGCCAGTGAATGGACGTGGGGCTGTGGGAGAAGTCAGAGTCTAGGATTACACCTTGTTGTGTGCGAAAGGGAACAATGGTTGTGCTGTTGATCTCAATGGTGGAGTCATGGGGAGGAAGAAATATTACACGCTCAGTTTTAGAAAGATTGAGTTTGAAGAAGTGGTGTGACATCCATACTGAACTCACTAAGTTTGCGATACGTGAGAAGATTGAGGGGGTAAGTTGAGGAGTCAAGAGATAGATCTGGGTGTCAGCAGCATAGAGGTGGCAACTGGCACAGGAAAGAACTATACAGAGAGAATAGGAGGGGCCTAAGGACAGAACCTTGGGGTACCCCAAAAGAAAGAGAACGAGGATCGGAGGAGATCATGTTGTATGCGACACTGAAAGTGTGCTGAGATAGGTAGGAGGAGAACCAGGAAAGAGCAGAATCACGGAGGCCAAGGGAGTGGAGTTTGTTGAGAAGGAGTGGGTGGTCAACTATGTCGAAGGCAGCATAAAAGGTCCAAGAGTATGAGTATGGAGTACTGGCCATTAGTTTTAACAGTTAGTAGGTCATTGGTGAGTTTTAGTAGGGCAGATTTAGTGGAATGTTGTGGCGGAAGCCGGACTGTAGGGGATCGAGAAGGTTGTTGTCAGTGAAGTAGGAGTTCATACTTTTGTGGACAAGGAGTTCAAGAAGCTTGAAACAAGAGCAGGGAGATGGGTCTTAAGTTATTCAAACAGGTTAATTTAAGGTGTGGGAGTAACCAGTGAATGTTTGAGCGGAAAGGTTGAAGATATGAGTTAGAGAGTTTAGGATCGAGCAAGAAGGTGGTCACAGTAATTGTGAGGGGACAAGTGGTGAGGTGGACCGTTGAAAGGGGTTTGACAACTTCCTCAGTGGTGACAGGGCTGAAGAAGGAAAGTATTGAGTATAGTGTTGGACCTGGTCTGTTGGCTTGGGGAGGAAGCTGGAAGCTGGATATCTCATGAATTATGTTGATTCCTGGGCAGCAAGCAAGTTCGTGGGTGGAGGTGGAAGTAAGGAAGTAAAGGTTGAAAATGGTTGACGAGGTTAGGATGAGAGGGTTAGGACGATAGTGGTGTAGTAGGTTTGTTTACCTGTGTGGAGGCAGGAGTTGTATTTGAGAAGGGCAGATTTGTGGAGGGTGAAGTCTTGCAGGGATTTATTTTTACGTCATGCTTGCTCGAGGGCATGGCTACGTCTCTTGAGACTTCTGGTGTCATCTGTTTGCCAGCGTTTTAGCAGGCAGGTTCTGCGTGTGGAAAGAGGAACAAGTGTGTCCAGGAGGATGACAGTATGTTGTTGTAGATGGAAGTGCTCAGATTTGGGCAGTACAGGGGTACAATTTTATCATAAAGGCAGTCAGTAGCAGAATGAAGAAGGGAGGGTTGAGGTGGCAAAGGTTCCTGCGAGTAACTGTTTGCAGGTTGGCAGTATGGGAGGTAGAAGATAGGTAGACTGTGAAAAGGATAAGGTTGTGATCAGAGAGAGAAAAGAGTGTTGGAGAGTTTGTAGTGAGTGCAGAGGTGGGAGAATATAAGGTCAAGAGTGTTGCCTTTCGAGTGAGCAGTGGTTTGTGTTCATTGTTTTAGGTTAAAAGAGGAGGTTAACTTGAGTAGTTGAGAAGTGGCTGAGGTGTTAACATTGATTGGAAAATGAAAGTCACAAAGGACTATGGTGGGTACTTCAGAGGAGCATTTTATAAGAGTAGTGTGAACAGCAAGCTTTTGCAAAGCTTCCAGCAGCTTTCTCCAAGTCTTTCACCACTTGACCTCCGGAAGATTTTACCCCCTTTATGATCAGGGCATTTTTGGCTATTCGGCACTGTGGTACTTCAACTGGTGATTGCTTGGTCATGCAACACTGTACCCAATTGAAATTGACATCATTTTTTTTCACACAAATCTGGTGTAGCTGTGCATAGTAATCAATCATCTAACGTGTTCAATTAACCACTTCAGCCCCGGAAGAATTTACCCCCTTTCTGACCAGAGCAGTTTTGCGATTCGGCACTGCGTCGGTTTAACTGACAAAAGCGCGGTCGTGCGACACTGTACCCAAACAAAATTGACGTTCTTTTTTTCCCACAAACAGTGCTATCTTTTGGTGGCATTTGATCGCCTCTGCGGTTTTTATTTTTTGCGCAAAACAACAAAAGAACAAAAGAATAGCGACAATTTTGAAAAAAAACACATTTTTAATTTTTCGCTATAATAAATATCCACCAAAAATATATAAAAAAAACATTTTTTTCCCTCAGTTTAGGCCGATATGTATTCCTCTACATATTTTTGTCCAAAAAAAAAAGAAAATCGCAATAAGTGTTTATTGACTGGTTTGCGCAAAAGTTATAGCGTCTACAAAAAAGGGGATAGATTTATAGCATTTTTATTATTTATTTTTTTTATTAGTAATGGCGGCGATCTGTGATTTTTATTGGAACTGCGACATTATGGCAGACACATCAGACATTTTTTACACTATTTTGGGACCACTGTCATTTATACAGCGATCGATGCTATAAAAAGGCACTGATTACTTTGTAAATGACACTAGCAGTGAAGGGGTTAACCACTAGGGGCAGTGAAGGGGTTAAGTGTGTCCTAGGGAGTGATTCTAACTGTAAAGGGGGCTGGACTTCAATACACAGAACAGTTGACAGAGAGCTGTGATCACTGTCCTGTTACTAGGCAGAACGGGGAAATGCTTTGTTTACAAAAGCATCTCCCCGTTCTTCCTCTCCGTGACACGATCGCGGGCATCCGGCGGACACAGAGTCCGCGGGAACCACGGTCACAGGGACCACGGCGGGCGGGTGCCTCCGGCGGCAAGCAAGCACTCACGACACGGCTTCTTAAAGGGGACATACCTGTACACCCTTTGGCCTGCCAGTGCCATTCTGCCAACGTAAATCGGCGTGTGCTGGTCGGCAAACGGTTAAACTTTGACAATAGAAGCTGATTGGTCACTAGACACAGCTGCACCAGATTCTGTGAGTTCCAGTCTTAGTAAATCTCCCCCATTATGTCCACGGCAGCATGAAAGCAAACAGTGCTTTTGATGGAAGACTTATAGCATGCATCTGTGCTATATTTTTGAACACAAACTGTTGCTATTCACTACTACATAGGACTTGTGGCTGCAGATGGCCAAGTGAGGATTAGGTAGGAATTTCTTATTCTGACTTACTGTAAATCTTCCTTTATAAGAATCGTCGGTTCTAGAAAGGTATAAAACATATACACTTGTAAATTCAGCACAAAGGATAAAAGTATTCGGATATCTTGGGACAGGACAGATTTTTTTTCTTTTGGTAAATAATATTTGAAGCATAGGGATTTTTTAAGTGGAACCCAACTCTTGCAATCAACATTCATTTATTTCAAACCTTATGCTACTAGGCATAGTAAATAGATACATTTCTTCAGTTGCTTCCTGGTTTCTGGCCTAGCCCAAAATGATGTCATTAATTCCAGGAGTCTACATGGGGCATTTTTTCTCTTTTTCATCTGGAGGTGGGTCTTTCTCAGCTAAGCACACCCTGCATTCTGTCTGCATGCCTGAGTTAAGTGCAGATGGATTCAAGGAAATAAAATTTTACATCAGGGGAAACAAAGTAATTTTCATTGTGGGCCACATCAGCATTATGGTTGCCTTCAAAGGGCCAGCTGTATCTGTAAAACTAGATGTCCAGAGCACCTCACTCTTACATCAGATGTCATCCCCCCCTGCTTTTAGAAGTCAAGAGTCCCTTATCCTCCCTTACATCACAGTGCACCACCTTACCTTGTTCTGCTACAGGGAAGAAGCTGGGGCAGAGCTGGGAAGCAGAAAGTGTGGAGTCTGGAGGAGGATCAGAGGAGAGCTGGAGTCTGCTGACTGGCAAGACCAGGGAAGGTGAAGAGGAGGGGGTGCTACGGCTGCACAGAGAGGCGCAGGTTCTGTAGGAGGAGTTCTGTCTTCCTCTCTGCTACCGACTGCTAAGATAGGGAGGGCAGATACAAGCCTCTCCGTGGCTGCACGGAGGATTGCAAGGATCTGGTGGAGGAGTTCTGTCCTCCTCTCTGCCGACGCCTGCTGAGACAAGGTGAGGACAACAATGAGGGGGTTTCCGCAGCTACAGGAGAGGTGCGAGGGCCGGATTCGCCCCTCGAGCCTTATGTTTGACACGTGTTACATGAATCGTTTGCCCTTAATAAAGATGGCCATGGCTAGAAAGGCTAGTGGGGGCATATTTCAAATTGATTTCTCAACAAAATAAAGCATGGAGACATGGATGGATGGCTGAGTTTTCTCTGAATAATGAAAAGGAAATGGCATTTTCAGTTTGTGGTGCTCAGATACATTTTATTTTCGCTTTAAGAAATATGCACAAAGCTTGAGTGAATATGGCAAAAAAAGTACAAAGTGTGGGGGTTGCTTTAAATAAAGTGACATGCACTTAGGGGGTACTTGACAAATATCTGATGTTACACAGACGGGCATAATAAAATAATGTTGAGGAACACTGGACTACATGATGCCATTGGAAACTGCCAAGTTGGCTTGAAAATCTTTCAAAACAAAAATACTCCAGACAACAGCATCAATATTTTAAAAAGCAATTCTAGGCAACAAGTAGAAGCATTCAGTGAATAAAGATTATTATCTAGTAAATATACATATATATTGTTTGATTGCCTTGAATTGGACATTACAGCAGAAGTTCTATAAAAAAGTATAGCCCAGAAGTGTTAAAAAATTAAAAAAGCATCTTTCACAACAATACTCCTCTTCAGCCCACAATGTTCCCTCCAGAAGGTCCACTCCTTCAACAAGAGTAGTTCTCTTACGACTGTACTTCCTGACCACGGTTCACATATATCTGGTGCAGAAAACGCAACAAAATCCTACACCGCATTGAAATCGCACTCCATTCATGCGATCTGCCACGGGCGTCAATATTAAATTAATGACATCACAAAGGTCGCAAAACAGTGTGATTGCAAGAATTGTGAACACCCATGTGATCCGATTCCAGTGCGGCAAAAAAAAAAAGAAAAAAAGAAGAAGATGCCTGCACCTTTTTCGCACGGGTGCGGTGCGAATTGAGCCATACAAAACTAATAGGCTCAAATCACACTGCAAAAAAATTGCACGTGATTTGAACAGAAATACAGTGCGATTCTTGTCTGAAACACATGCTTCTTTTCTACACCGCTATAATGTGAACCCAGGCTGAAAGTGCCTGTAAACCTCAGACATGAAATATGAAAAAGGCATATGCCTCTATAGTGTGTACTTTTTCAATTAAGAACACCAAGGGGTTGATTTACTAAAGCTGGAGCGTGCAAAATCAGGCTCACTTCTGCATAAAAAGCAATCAGCTTCCAGGTTTTATTGTCAAAGCCTAATTGAACAAACTGAAGTTAGAAGCCAATTGGTTTCTATGCAAAAGTGAGCCTGATTGTGCACTCTCTGGCTTTAGTAAATCCACCCCCAAGTTTCATTTCTGTCTGATGCTTCGTTCCTCTGCTATCAGCATGAATCACTTCTGACATTTTCCTGATACCAGAAGAAATATAGGTGACAGGGGAGGGACCTACAGCACACAGTTTGTGATTGACAGCCTCAGCTCTGATCCTGTGTGCAGGGGGAGTGTCCCTTCCCTGTCTATCAACACTACCTTGCACTTTGATGAGCCTGGAGTGCAACTGTGGCTGGGACAGCCTTCGAGAGGAGAATTTGTGGAACAGGTCGAACAACTGGACGAACCCAGCCGAATAAAGGTATTACACTTTTTTTCCTGCACTCCTGACTGAACGAGCAGCTTACCCTTGCATTGTGTAAGGGTAGGGTGTTGTGGGGGTGTGGTGGTCCTCATGTGCTCCATGTTTCCTTCCTCATTGGGAGCCAAGCAAGGGTCACATGAAAGGCCTACCCTGGGGTGGGTTCTTCTGGGCTACGCTAGGTACTTTGTACAAGGTCACTGCCATACAGATGGGGCACTTCTACTTGAGCCGAGCCCACAACCCAGGAGATGACTAACATGAACCAACTCTAGTAAACTCTCTTGATGTCATATACACTAAGAAGGTCACTTGTGCATTTAACAGGGACACGTAGAGCCAATTCCCCTTCCACCTGTCCAGCCTAGCGCCACTACCTCACTCCCAGTAACATTATGAGATCCTGCCGTACACCTAGCACTAGCGCGGACTCCATGTGTGCACCTAACTTGACTCTCTCGAGTAGCTGCATACAATATTAGGGCCTCGGCAGTGCAGATCTGCTTCCATTGCTATGTGAGACGGATCATGGCCGAAGGAGTGTCAACAACATCTCCCTTGCTGCAAAAGACTATCTCATCCACCACATGTACACACTTCAGGCTGCTAGGGAAACCTTTGTTACCCTTGGTAACCACTGTATCTTTACACTGTATTAACCATTTACACCAATGTCTTCATACACCAATGTGTTTAGTGACCCGAGCCATAAGTTTGTGTGTCAGTTACTTACAATTCATCCTTTTAGTAACTTCAGATCAGGCAAGGGCAAAGTTTCAAACATTTTACTTGTAGAAAAAGTTACACTAGATGACATTCACAGGTAACAATTCAGAGTAAAGTACAGACATTCCCCCAACATCCCCAACTCAGGCTTGTGGCTGCCCCAGCATACCTGCATAGGTAAGAATCAATCTTTGGCAGAGTCCATTCTTGGCAGAATCCAGGATAGACATCTTTAGGTAGGACTGCAAGTTCCAGCAATCCTCCTACATCTTACAGGCTGTCTGTGTCTTTCCGCCCATACAGACTGTTTGTGTGTGACTTCTCTCCCACCTGCTCAACAACCATGGATCTAGACCCCCTGTCCCTTTTATAGCACACAGGACCGGAGGGTCGAACCCAAGAAAACACGCCAAGACAGAAAACCTGGGAGTGTAGTTACCCCTAACTGCCCACTGGGGCAGCAGTACCCACTACCTGCCTACAGGTGCGAGGAACGAGGAATTTGTTACTGCAGGGGTAGATTTTGTCTAATTCCTGGTGCTGGGCTTTACATTTTTTAATTGAAGGAAGGCACCAAACGTTTTTGTAACTCAGAAGGAGGAACTATAACATTTTTTCTTATTTGTTATACTATTCATCTGTCAAGATCTGCACAAGTTTTCAAATAAAGCTTTCTCCGATCAAGATTTGGATCAAGTCACTGTCTGCACATGCTGCTGAGATTGTGAGTTATAGCTATCCTACCAAATTTGCATCAGTTATAGAGATCATGCTTGCAATGCTTAGATAGGGGAGGCAGAACAAAGCTCTTCTATAACTTTTTAAGGTTTAGATTATAATTTCGACTGCAAAATACCTTTAACTTGTTACAGCACAAATCTATCATATCATAAATGCATTAGTGCAACAGCTTGATGAAGCGCAAATAAAGCTGGAGGGCACTACATTCACCACCAGAAATGAGGAATTCAATTTGTGTGATATGGAAAACAGCAAGTAAGGGTGAATGTTTGCAGAATTACTGACCCACTCTGGAGTACATTTCTGGTGGCTCCTTCATCATCCATATTGACAGCTCGATGAAGATGTTCTCCATTCATCGGTTCTCCTAGAAGACACACAAATACCCAACAGTTAAAATGATATAGCTGACAGTCAAAATGGAACACCAACAAAAACATTTTTTGCTTGTTTTAGCTAGTGTGGGGAGGGTTAGACCCTTTACCAAGATTTTACTGCTGTCTGTATCCCCATTATTATTCCTTCATTTCCTGTCCGAGTGGCAAAGTCATCAACAGTACAGGAAGTGAAGGAAAATATCTATAGGGGACAGAGGCAACAATAAAAAGCTGATGGTGGTTCAGACTTCTACCACTCCCCATCAGGACCTACACCGCAATAAAACCGGACTCTTGCCCCTAAGCTATGAAAGAAAAAAAAAGTTCTGTCTAGAGTTAGATTTAAAGAGGAGTTCCAGTCTGTAAAAAAAATTAAATAAAAGTCAGCAGCTACAAATACTGTAGCTGCTGACTTTTAATATAAGGACACTTCCCTATCCAGGGCTCCAGCAATGTCGGCACCCCTAGCCGATTCATCAATTGGCTTCGGGTGCAGGTGCCAGCATCTGTAGTAAGGGAAACGTGAAGTGAAGACATACGGCTTCACAGCCGGTTTCCTACCATGCATGCGCGAGTCGCGTTGCGCTTTCTGAACGGTCTGAGTAGCGATCTTCCCCGAAAGTGAGAGCAGGTACCTGCCCCCCCCCCCCAAAAAAAAGTGCCAAATGTGGCAGTGGAGGGGGGGAGGAGGTGTGAACAAGCGGAGCTTTCACTTTTGGGCGGAGCTCCGCTTTAAAAAAAAAGCAGTAGTATTATAAGTATACAGATATATACAACTGCCATTCTAAATTATTAAAGGAATACTATGCTAAGACTGAGTAAGTTAGGGAAACTTTGTAAGTTCCAAATAGCTCCACAGCAACATAGTCAAACATCAAGATTTAAAAAAAATAAATACTACAAGTTTCTAACAGCTTTAGAAAACATTATATAACATCTAAACGTACATGGGGAGAGAGAACATTTTTAGCATATATTTTTAGGGTAAAAGTTACAATGCCTAACAACATCATCAATAATAAAGAACATTCTCATCATCATTAAACAGGATGAAAAACATTGTGCATAATTAAAGATTAAGAAAAAACATACCATCATAAAAGCATAGGTATGGGAAAAATAATAAATTAAAGAAACATATCCGATACATCTCTGCAAAACATGGACATTTCCCCATTTCTTTAAAATGCAGCAAGTACAGAAAAATTATTTTTGATCTGCCAGAAATCCAGTGAGCCCCTAAACTTCCTACAGTGAGTGCCAAACACTGTGCTTTTCAGCCTTTTCAGATCTCCCCTGCTGAATTACTACAGCACACTGCTCTGTTACCTAGATGGGAAGCAGTTTTCTGTACTGCAGCAGAGGAAAAAAACTCAGCAGAGAAGAACTCAGGCATGGCTGACAACAGCTTGGGATCAGGGCCGCTGCAAGGATTTTTGCCTACACAGATGTCTAACTTTTGAGACAGAGAATGGAGATTCTCTGCAGCCTCAGCTGCACAGAATGAATGAACAGGAAGAGCTCTGCAGTGTCTCCCTGTTGATTCACAAATCAAAGCATGTGTTCATTCAGAAAAGGAAGGAAAGTTAAGAAAAAATGTCATTTAATGATTCTTTCCTCGCTCTTCATCTTGAAACGATCCACCCGCATCAGCCGGTCGGAGAGGAGAGGAGGGGAAGTCAGAAGCGCTGAAAGGGGGAACAGGGGAGCACACAGGGGGCCCAGGCAGCAGAAGGAGGTGGAACCTGGACAGAGGGGGTGGTGGGGGGCGGCATATACAGAAACAAATCCCCTGTATTTTTCTCCTGCAGTCGCTGAATGGCAGCGGTAGGGAGGAGAGGGGAAGCCAGCTTTTAGCGTATACAGGAGGAAAATATAGGGATTGGTTCCAGTAAATGCTGCTGCCGCTCCTGTACTAGGGTAAAACCCAATGTTACAGGAAGTCTGCATGGGCCCCTGGAGCATGGGCAGGGTTTCCACTGTGACCACCTCAAGCTCCGCCAGTGTCTCCCCCCCCATCCTGGCACCCCAAGACGGCTGCCTAAGCAGCCTTATGCTAGTGAAATTCCTGCTTGGGATTTCAGTGCAGCAGAGGCATCGTTGTCCATAGCTCCCAACTGTCACTGATATCAAGGGACTTGTCCCTCATTTTGGTCTGATCTATATAGTTGTATGTAAAATGGACTTTTTATCTTTCAAAAAGTGTTTCCCAGTACTAAACTTTTCACCCAATTTCAAAATTGCTGCTTTTATAAAATTTCAAAAACCAGTATAAAAGAAATAGTAGTGGTGAAAAAATAAAAAAATAAAAACACGTGGGTTTAACTTTTTTTATGTATAATTCTCCTTTAAAGGTGATTGGCAAGGGGTGTGTCCTATGCCTACATACTTTTGCTGATAGGTGTTCCTCGTTCCCATCTCAAAAAATTGGAAAGTTAGGAGAGCACTGGATTTCTGGCAGATCAATGGTAGTTTTTGTACTTTGTACTTTTAATAGTGAAAAACATGGGGAAAGGCACATGTATTGTAGAGATGTACTGTGTGTTTTAATTTTTTTTTTTAATTACACTTTAAGAAAATAAGAAAACAACATTGTTTTAAACAGCCTGTTAAGTTCTGATAGCACTAAAAATGCACAAGATGTTAAAAACAAAAATGTTACAGCCTGGTTCATATCTATGTAGTGCACTTTTAAGTGTGTGGAGTTGTACATGTGTTATAGGTGTACTACCATTGAATGCTATAGAACATGCATTTTGAGTAAAGTTATCACAATAAAGCACTTTTTCTTTTGTTGACAGAACCCTCCATGCTTTATTTTGTTGAGAAATAACTTTGAAAAACACTCCCCTAGCTGATGATTCATGTAGCATTTACTTCCTGGAATCCCCCTGCCCTTCGCTCAGGCATGCAGGCAGGAGGGTGTGCTTAATTGAGAAAGCCCCCATTCCCTCTCCTCCCCCAGAAGAATGGAAAAAAATGCTCATGAAGTCTCTTGGGATGTACGAAATCATTTTGGCCTAGGCCATAAACCAGAAAGCAACTGTCACTTACCAGATCGTGGCTGTGATCTCCTCTCTTCCTTCTCCTGGAGGTGCGGGGAGCGGCGGCCATAGTGGTGGGGAGCGGTGGCCATAGGTGCGGGAAGCGGCGGCTCCAGTGTCCGCTCCTCCTCACAGCGTACTGTAGGTCCGGGCTGATCTCCTCTCCTCCTTCTCACTAAAGGTGCAGCAAGTGGCGGCTCCGGTGTCCGCTCCTCTATCTCCTACAGCGTACTGTTCCTCTTCCACCTAAGCGCTAGGCATCCAGTAGGATCGCCTGATGCTTAGGTCAATGGGGAAACAGTTCTCACGACCTGCCTCCTGATTGGCAGGGAGGAACTTTAGTGTGAAAATAGCGAAAATTCATTCGCTATAGTCACACAACAGGGTAGGATCGGGACGCAGAGCACACCCTTTTTTGAAGCCTATTAGAGCCTCTGGCTCAAATCACGTGCTTCAAATATCCACCCCCTCATTGGAATCCATGCACCCGGAAACCTGATATGTAGATGAGGGGGCCCGACGCATGGATAGGGGAAGGGGGGGCGGCGCCCGTGCACCATCTATGGATGGCCCGCCTCTGTTCCTATTGATTTCCTAATGCTAGCAGCATAAGGATTAAAATAGGTAATGTTGATTTAGAGATTTTAGTTCCAGTTTAATGCTCCACACTTAAAATGCATGTAAAACGCAAAAGGCGTGAACAGTGCCGAATTGTGGAAAACAATCACAATTGTAAACAGCTTGACTGATTAATATATAAATAGCCTCATTTATACTGCAGCACTGTGCATTAAAACACGACAACCAATCAGAAACCTTTCTTGGCTGAGAAGATAAATAAAGGACACTCTGTCACTACTGTCTGTACTGTATTATTAATCTCGCTAGTTTTACAGTTTCCCATTAGGAAAGTCTATATCGTACTGAATATAGCTGAAACCAGTATTACCACGGTGAAAGTATGGCGAGAAAGAATTTAATCTGACTGTTGCAGCACTTTAAGCAATCTGCTGCAGTTCTTGAAAAGGTATTGTGCCTGAGCTGCTGGATTCTAAAATTCCATCATGTGAGCTATCTAAATCCGCTTTCATTCCATTTTATATGCTTTTCCCCCTTCTAAGCTACAAATCTATTTAAGAGAGAGATATATTAATGTCTTTTTTAGACAGATGATGTTTCTGAACTGGGGAAGAGTATGTTTTACAGCACAGTATTCTATTGTGCCAGCAAATCCTGCAGAACACATCCAATATTCCCCAGAAACACAATTCAGCGTTTGTACGAATTGGAACATAGCGCTATTTATGACGGGTTTGCCTTTTTTTTTTCCTACAATGGCTGAAGTATGTGGAGATATGTAGCCCAGAAAGCTATGCGCTTTTCATAACTACACCAAAATGATAAAATAGGAAGGAAATGATAAAACGATGGAAGCAAAATAGGATTTTCATTTGAGAGATTTAACATTCCACTAAAAGATTTTTTGGCTAGCGTATGGCTGGTTGTCAGCTTATAAGGCTAGCAGATATGGACTAGTTACTGTTCTAGATCTGGCATTCTATGGCCAGGGACAAGCTTTCTAGCTCCTTCCTAGCTGTCTGTGGTCAATTTAAAGGCCAACTTCTGGACTTGGACAAAATCTTCCCTTGCAGTGCACCCCGTCCCCAACACTGCAATTGCTCATTCACACTTTCCCAACTCCAAAGTCGCAGGATTGCCAATGAAACTTTGGAGTCGCGCAAGTGTTGCAACTTCGAGTGTGACTGATCCAACTTTACACTCTCTGGATCAAAGTCACATTCAAAGTTGCACCAAAGAAGTTCAGGCACCTTTTCAAGGTTGCTGTGACTTTAAGTTGCACGGATTTGAACAGGTGCCATTGAAAAGAATGGGCTGAGACATATCATGCAACTTTGATGTCCATAGTCGCATGACGAGTCGTAAAAGTGTGAATGGAGCCTTAAAGAGGAGCTCCCCCAAAACATTTAAAAAAGTTAGCAGCTACAAATATTGTAGCTGCTGACTATTAGTATAAGGACACTTACCTGTCCAGGGATCCAGCGATATCCTCACCCGAGTCAATTCTTCAATCGGCTTCGGGTGCAGGCACCGGCATCTCAAAAAAGGGAAACAGGAAGTGAAGCCTTGCGATATAACAGCCAGTTTTCTACTGCACATGCGTAAGCCACGCTGCGCCTTGTGAATGGGTGAAGTTCCGCTTTAAAGTGGTACCTATGCTATGGACCTATGCTTCAATGGTCCAATGCCCACGAGCTACTTCATTGGCATCTTCTCCCTGGCTTCTTTCAGGTGCCAGTCTTCTGCTGTCATGATTGGCTGGTGCAGGATGATGTCACTCCCACACATGCACAGGAGTGCAAAGGTTATAAGAAAAAAAAAAAAGCCAACCATTTATGAGAACAGTGTTTTAGCAAACTAAATGTCATTCAGTTAGTGGATATGCATACTTTAAAGTGGTAGTAAAACTACAGCATTAGGGGGAAAACAAATCCCCTGCAAGGCAACTACATAATTTGCTAGTGTGCATCGCAAGGAGTCATGGGTGCAGCACAGCGGCATGGGTATGCTTTTCCTTTTGAACGCATGTGCAGGTGACATCATTGGCTGCTGCTCACTAGAATATCTACTAAGTGGTGCATGTTTAGGGGATATTCATTTTACCTACAAGTAAGCTTTCTAATAAGCTTACCTGTGAGCAAAAATCAATAGGAGGGTTTACTATCACTTTAAAAGAAACCTGTACTAAGAGAATTATGTTGGCTGTCATTGCTTGCCTCCTGTCAGTCAGGCAACTAGCATTTTCAAAAAGAGATCAGCAACGACCAGCCATGTACTGTTAAAAAGTAGAGGGGAGTGCAAGTAAGGAGCACCCAGGTTGTGTATCTCTAATTTTCCAAGAAAATTGCTTTATGCAGGAAACATTGTATTTCAACATACTTGTAGTGGAGACGGAGACGAGTGGACTGTATGCACATTCACCATTAAACTCTGTAACTTTCAGTCTGAACCTGTAGGTAGAGCTGGGCTCTAATCCTTCCACAACATGTTTCCGAGAATATCCCCTGAAAGAGAAGAATACATTGATAGTGCAATTTATAAATCACAGGGCAGCAATAAAAAGGTTGTAGAGGCGGATAGATAAATATATAAAGATCATTTCAGCTGTTGGTTACAGCAAGCAATCAAAATCCAGGTTATGTTGCCTAAGTACCTCTGTTAGTCTTCAAGCACATCCCTGTGCAGCCCTCTTGCATCACAACTCTGGTCTGCACGTGGGGCCTAAAAATCTAACAAAATTGATCTCTGCTCCCTGTTGAAAAGTCCCCACCGAAGTGTCATCTAAGTTTCAAATACCAGAGATTTACTGCCCACTGAGGTTCTGGCATTAAATATTTGAAGGACAGGGCATGAGGCTTAATCACATGTTGGGCAGAAATTGAGGCTTTATGTAGAGTCTGGATCCAACATCCAATGGGCTCCACAGAGACATCGGGCCAATTTGAAGACCAACACATGTTCTTGCCCAGATTGTGGTAATTCATGAACTTCCATGCTTTCCAGTAACCTAGATTTAAGCTTCCAAAGTGGCAAGCTCTGATGTACAGCTCTGACACTTATATATGGAGAAAACAATTGGTCATTGGTTGAAAATGATCAACTCAGACAACAGCCAATCCCTTCCTCAACAAACCCAACTCTGTATGCTTTCAGGTAACTGGTAAAATCATCCCCCTATGGCAGGCATGTTCAAAGTCTGGCCCGCGTTTCCAGTTTAATGTGGCCCCCTTGGTAATTTGGATACATATATGTCTTTTGTGGCCCCAGGGCCACAAAAGATTTATGCTGTATTTATTGGCAATGCCGCGTAAGGGACACAGAGGGGGGGGGGAGCACCATCAGATTACATACAGGATAATCTCCTGTTTACTCGGCGGCATCTGTAATAGGAAATCCCATCTCCTGGGCTGCCATTGGACGACTGTTCTGTCTATCATAGGAGGCGGGACTTTGTATTAAAGAGACCGCCATGTAAACAGGAGATTCTCCTGTATGTAATCTGTTGACGGTCCTCCCGCCCCCTCCCTGTACCCTCAAAGGCTGCACTGATGGCAATGGTGAGGCCGCATTCATGGCAATGGGGAGGCCGCATTCATGGCAATGGGGAGGCCGCATTCATGGCAATGGGGAGGCCGCATTCATGGCAATGGGGAGGTCGCATTCATGGCAATGGGGAGGCCGCATTCATGGCAAGTTCTTTATTTAACATTTAAGTTTTTTTCCTGAAACTTCCCTCCTAAAATTAAGGTGCATGTTATACGCCTTTGCGTGCCGATAAATACGGTATATCGAAATAATACACCCAAGCTCATCCTTAGTCCTGAGCGGCGCTCGGGAATTCGTTGGGCATATTACATTTGTTGTAGTGGCCATATTTTGATCTTGACCATCAAAATATGGCCAATTAGAAAATTGCTAATAAGACAAGGCAAGCTTGATCCTCCTATTAAGCTTTTGCATCAGGTTTCTGAAAAACATTGCATGCCTGTGCTTTATGTGATAATGACTAAGCCCCCCCCCTTCATGACACTGTCAAAAAGGGGCGGAGCATGGGTGACCTTAAAATGATCCCCCCCCCCCCCCCATGAAAAAAGTTCTGCGGACGGTTCAAAGGAGCTTTCCATGCAAGTGAAACAGGCCATTCAAAGTAAGGCTTCAAAAACAAAACAAATCAGAGAGATAGCAGCAACATTAGGAGTGACCAAATCAACAGTTTGGTACATTCTGAGGAAAGAAGAACAAACTGGTGAGCTCAGCAACATAAAAAAGCCTGGACGTCCATGGAAGACAACAGTGGTGGATAATCACCGGATCCTCTCTATGGTAAAGAAAAACCTATTCACAACATCCAGACAAGTGAAGGACACTCTCCTCTAATAAGTGGGCGTATTATTGTCAAAGTCTACGATCAAGAGAAGACTTCAGAAGAGCAAATACAGAGGGGTCACCACAAGTTGCAAACCATTCATAAGCCTGAAGAATAGAAAAGCTAGATTATACTTTTCCAAAAAACATCTAAAAAAGCCAGACCATTTCTGGAAAAGCATTCTTTAGACGGATGAAACTAAGATTAATCTGTATCAGAATGGCGGGGAGAAAAAAGTGTGGAGGAGGCTTGGAACAGCTCATGATACAAAGCACACAACGTCATCTGTAAAACATGGTGGAGGCAGTGTGATGGCATGGGCATGCATGGTTTCCTGTGGCACAGGGTCAAGGGTGTTTATTGATGTGACAGAAGACAGAAGAAGGCAGATGAATTCTGTAGTGTTTAGAGATATGCTGTCAGACCAGATTAAGCCAAATGCAGCAAAGTTGATTAGATGGCGCTTCACAGTACAGATGGACAATGATCCAAAACACACTGCTAAAGCAACCCAGGAGCTTTTAAAAGAAAAGAAGTGGAATATTCTGCAATGGCCGAGTCAATCACCTGATCTCAACCCAATTGAGCATGCATTTCACGTGCTGAAGGCAAAACTAAAGGCAGATAGACCCACAAAAAACAACTGAAGACAGCTGCAGTTAGAGCCTGGCAAAGCATCAGAAAGGAGGAAACCCAGTCTTTGGTAATGTCCATGGGTTCCAGACTTTGGGCAGTCATTGCCAGTAAAGGATTCCCAACAAAATATTAAGAATAAATATTTTATTTATGATTATATTCATTTGTCCAATTACATTTGAGCCCCTGAAAATGGGGGAACTGTGTATAAAAATGGTTGCAGTTCATAAAATCTGTACTTGATATTCATGTTCAAACCCTTGAATTAAAGCGGAAAGTCTGCACTTCAAATACATTTTGAATGTTTTGTTTTGATTTTATTCTGGTGGCATACAGAGCAAAAGCATGAAAATTGTGCCTGTATCCAAATACATTTGGACCTAACTGTATCAGTGTATCTGACCTTCCAGAAGATGCTTGACAGGATATTTTAAGCCCACATATTACATTTGTCTACTCCACCAGAGACAAATTAATTCAACTTTACATTGTATGTACGATACACTATATAGACTATTTAACATACACTGTTGAATAAAACCTGCTATACCATTGGTGGCTTGGTGCAACTTTCTCCTCTTCCCATAACCTCAAATGACATATGTTCCCTTGTGAACACAAATTTAAAATTACCTATGGATTATTTAATATACGGTCGTTTGTGCACAGAGATGTAGCTGATATATAAAGTTCTTTATTGATTTATACGTGACAAGTGCACCCATCTTTACTGTCAATATGTCATATTTTATACATGTTATGCATTTATAACTTTTAAGATATTGAACCTAATGTAAAATGCAAAGATTCACATCCATTGTGGCAGAATTGTATACTAATGTGATATCTGGTAACAATTGGATAGCTATAGTATTTACTGTTATTTATCTGTATTATTTATCTGTAAACTCTAATAATCTTTCTCTTATGCCGCGTACACACGGCCGGACTTGCCAACGGGCTAAACTCCGTCGGCATTTCCGACGGAAAGATTTAGAACATGTTCTATATCTGAGTCCGACGGAAATGCCGACAGAAAAAGTCTGATGGAGCATACACACTATTGGAATGTCCGACCGAAAGCTCCCATCGGACTTTTTCTGTCGGAAAGTCCGGCCCTGTACGCGGCATTAGAACAACTGGCAAAGTCGGTAGACAGGCTGACTGCCGCCTGATCCTGGAAAAACCGGCAGAAATCAGACATAGGGCATGTTGACAGTCTTGCCCAACCTTAACGTGATTGTAAAGTCAAGTTTTTTTTTTTTTCTATAAAAATAACAAACATGTTATACTTACCTGCCCAGTGCAATGGTTTTGCACAGAGCAGCCCAGATCCTCCTCTTCTCGAGTTCCTCTTCTATGCTCCTGGGCCCTCTCTCCTGTCAAATGCCCCCACAGTAAGTAGCTTGCTATGGGAGCACCCGAGCCGAGTCACAGATCCCTGTGTCCATTCAGACACAGTGCCCCGGCTCAGCCCCACCCCCTTTCTCTCCTGATTGGCTGACTGACTGAGTGACAGCAGCAGGAGCCAATGGCGCGCTGCTATGTCTCAGCCAATCAGAAGGGAGAGTCCCAGATGGCCAAGACTCTCATGGACATCGCTGGACAGAGATGGGGCTTAGGTAAGTATTAGAGGGGCCAAGGGGGGGCTGCTGTACAGAGGTTTTTTTCATCTTAATGCATTAAGATAAAAAACCTTCTGACTCTACAATCACTCTAATTATTTTTACACCCTTCCCGCCGACTGTAAACACATATGCAGCCTCACTGAAGTGGCTATTTTTCTGTGAGGCCGCATATGTGCGTACTTATGTTTGTGCTGGGAGCATGCTGCACAACGCGCTTCCAGCACAAAGACTGGGCTCCCAACGACAGCCCCGGGTTCTGTACTAATGATCAATCACCTGATCGCCTCGAACTGGCTATTACAGTGATCAATGACTATACAACCCACCCCTGTACCCTTTTCTCTCCTTGAATGAAGATAATACATTGTGGGGGAGTTACTAAAACTGGTGCACAGAGAAACTGGTGCAGCTGTGCATAGTAACCAATCAGCTTCTAGGTTTTATTGGCAAAGCCTAAAGTGGTTATAAAGACTGTATGTTTTTCCTTCATGCATTCTTATTCATGAAGGTAAAAAAAAAACCTTCAGTGTGCAGCCCCCCTAGCAGACACTAAGCACACAGCCAAGATAACAAAGGAGTGGCTACGGGACAACTCTCTGAATGTCCTTGAGTGGCCCAGCCAGAGCCCAGACTTGAACCCAATTGAACATCTCTGGGGAGATCTGAAAATGGCTGTGCACCGACGCTCCCCATCCAACTTGATGGAGCTGGAGAGGTCCTACAAAGAAGAATGGGAGAAACTGTCCAAAAATAGGTGTGCCAAGCTTGTAGCATCATACGCAAAAAGACTTGAGCCTGTAATTGGTGCCAAAGATACTTCAACAAAGTATTTAGCAAAGGCTGTGAATACTTATGTACATGGGATTTTTTTTATTTTTAATAAATTTGCAAAAATTTCAAACAAACTTCTTTCACGTTGTCATTATGGTGAATTGTTTGTAGAATTTTGAGGAAAATAATGAATTTATTCCATTTTGGCATAAGGCTGCAACATAACAAAAAAAAAGTGGAAAAAGTGAAGCGCTGTGAATATTTTCCAGATGCACTGTATATATATCCTTGGGAAGTAGTGACGATATCAAGACGATGGCTGCAGTCAACATCCTGATATTGTTTAAAACCAGTGGATTTCCTTCCTGGTAAAAGTAACCCGGGTGCCTAAACAGCCACCTGATCAGTTTTACAAGTAGCAGAAGGGGGCTCTCTGTTGTGATAGCATTAAAAACTTGATAAAAAAAAAAATTAAAGACACAGCGTGAAAAAAATAAAATTAAAATAATTTTATTTTTTTTTAAATTCTAAAGGGCCCCCATCCCCCTATGCTCATGCACAAATGCAAACGCGTACATACTTGCCGCACACAACAGTGATTGCAGAACATGTGAGGTATTGTTGGGTATGTCAGAGTGACAGCAATAATTCTAGTGCCAGACTTCCTGTTAAACTCTAAACTGGTAAGCTGCAAAGGCTTTTAAAGCGTCACCTATGAATAATTTAATATACGCTCGTTTGTGGCCATTCCATGGGTGTGCGTAATTTTAAATTGTGAAATATGTATCTATTTACTTGGGGTAACATCTTTTATCTTAAAAAAAATTGGGTATTCTATTGAGTTTGGGTGCACTAAAATTCATTAACCACTTGCCTACTGGGCACTTATATCCCCTTCCTATCCAGGCCAATTTTCAGCTTTCAGTGCTCTCACATTTTGAATGACAATTACTGTCATTGGTGTCCTATTTGCACACAAATAGAGCTTTCTTTTGGTGGTATTAAATGCCACTGGGGTTTTTATTTTTTGCTCTATAAATGAGAATAGACCAAAAATTTTGTAAAAAAAAAAATGCATTTTTCTTCGTTTGTTATCAAATGTAGCAAATTTGTAATTTTTCTTCATAAATTTTGGCCAAAAATTCATTGTCGCTGAAGTCACTGAAAACTGACCACACCTGATGTACTGACAGCTTTCTCCTTTCTTGAGACACTTTAGCCACTTTCACACTGGGGCGGGGGGGGGGCATTAGTGGTAAAGCACGCTAATTTTACCGCCGCTTTACCGCTGTTATAGGTGTGCTTTTAACCCCAGCCGAATAAAGGGTTAAAAGCACCCACAAAGCGCCGCTGCTGAAGCGGTGCCCATTGATTTCAATGGCAGGGGCAGTGGAGGAGCGGTATGGTGTAGTTCCTCGCGCTAAATCGAGTAAGTAGGTGGTGTAGATGAAACAGTGGTGAACTAAACTAATATATGTGCAAAATTGTGCAAATGAGGGGTGATGATATCTTAATAGATAGCAGCAAAATCTAAAGTGTTCACTTTCACTCAACGAAATAGAATAGAAAATGATTTCGCGCTTTAAAATCTATCACCTCCAAGTAAAGTGCATATGATGATACCAAATATATAAACTTACAATATCTAAAGGTGCTCCATAGTGCAACAATACATCAAAGTGCTATGTGCATAAAATACAAATCTGTAAAAATTAATAATTAATGCAAAGTTCATATTGTGAATCAATATTAAAAGTCTATGTAGTGCTGTTCCACTGGGGTCATTTGATAAGGGTGAAAAGGTAAAAAACGATCTTAGATTTTGTGATCCGGTGACACCGGGCTCTCTGGACTCTCACCTTGAATAAAATTGATAAGGGCATCAAAACCAGGTTCTCTGTTCTTGGTAATAAAATGATGTAGAAATGGGACTTCTCTGGTGCTGTAGCGATCTCTCTGCTTAACAGTACCTGTGAGATGTAGGGATAGAAGGGGGGTTGCCCACCTGGGCTCCACCAGTCCGGTGGTGTGAACAGGAAGGGGAGAGAGAAAAGATGCCTCCAATGGTGTAGTAAGTTTAAACAAGTGACTATTTATTAAAAGATGAAGTGGTCTCTTACATATAAACAAGTTAAAAACAGCTTTAGAAGTAAAAGAGTTGAGGAGCGGCGTTTGGGACGCCTCCTTACTAGTTTCCGGTTTCGTCTGTGCTCGGCCACGCCCTACGCGTTACGTCACCGCCCGTGACTTCAACTGGGGACTGTCCCCAGTTGAAGTCACGGGCGGTGACGTAACGCGTAGGGCGTGGCCGAGCACAGACGAAACCGGAAACTAGTAAGGAGGCGTCCCAAACGCCGCTCCTCAACTCTTTTACTTCTAAAGCTGTTTTTAACTTGTTTATATGTAAGAGACCACTTCATCTTTTAATAAATAGTCACTTGTTTAAACTTACTACACCATTGGAGGCATATTTTCTCTCTTCCTTCCTGTTCACACCACCGGACTGGTGGAGCCCAGGTGGGCAACCCCCCTTCTATCCCTACATCTCACAGGTACTGTTAAGCAGAGAGATCGCTACAGCACCAGAGAAGTCCCATTTCTACATCATTTTATTACCAAGAACAGAGAACCTGGTTTTGATGCCCTTATCAATTTTATTCAAGGTGAGAGTCCAGAGAGCCCGGTGTCACCGGATCACAAAATCTAAGATCGTTTTTTACCTTTTCACCCTTATCAAATGACCCCAGTGGAACAGCACTACATAGACTTTTAATATTGATTCACAATATGAACTTTGCATTAATTATTAATTTTTACAGATTTGTATTTTATGCACATAGCACTTTGATGTATTGTTGCACTATGGAGCACCTTTAGATATTGCAAGTTTATATATTTGGTATCATCATATGCACTTTACTTGGAGGTGATAGATTTTAAAGCGCGAAATCATTTTCTATTCTATTTAGTGGAGGAGCGGTGTATACACCGCTCCCTCACCGCCCGAAAGATGCTGCTTGCAGGACTTTCTAATGTCCTGCAAGCACATTGCTCCAGTGTGAAAGCACTCAGGCTCTAATACTGGGTCTGCAGGGCAGGCATTTTTCAGGCGTTTTACAGGCGCTATTTTTAGCCCTTTAGCACCTGAAAAACGCCTCAGTGTGAAAGGGGTTTAACAAGCCATAAAAATATAAATGCCCCCCAAATTACCCCTTTCTGGAAAGTGGACATGCCAAGGTATTTAGTAAGAGGCATGGTGAGTTTTTTGAAGTTTTAAGTTTTTCCCACAATTCTTTGCAAAATCAAGATTATTTTTTTTTTTTCACAAAATGGTCATTGGAACAGGTTATTTCTCTCACATGGCATATGCATACTTGCAACTACACCCCAAAACACATTCTGCTACTCCTCCTGAGTATGGCGATACCATGTGTGAGACTTTTACATAGCCAGGCCACATACAGAGGCCCCAACATGCAGAGAGCACCGTCGGGTGTTCTAGACCAGTGTTTCTCATCTCCAGTCCTCAAGGAGCCCCAACAGGTCATGTTTTCAGGATTTCCCTCAGATGAAATGGCTTTGTTAATTACTAAAGGCAGTGAAACTGATCAAATCACCTCTGCAAAGAAATGGTAAGCCTGAAAACCTGAGGAGTGGAGTTGAGACACCATTCTAGGGACATAAATTACACATTTAATTTCTTGACTACCTATCACACTTGAGGACCTTGGAGCACCAGGACAATGTAAACACCCACAAAATGACCCCATTTTTGGAAAGCAAAACCCCAACATATATTCTATGAGACACAATGAGTCTTTTGAACATTTTATTTTTTTCCACAAGTGTTACTGTCACACTCTTCTCTACCCCATCCATAAGAAATTCTAGGATTATGGGGATCGAGGTGGAAACAACCTCTTTTTGTTTACACCAAGTACAAAAGGTTTTCCATACTTTAAATATTGTATATGTATGTATAGTATATATTGCTGGTTACTGGTTTCTTGCTCAAGAGGAGAGTGTCCATCACTCTGAGCAGCCTTTGCTTCTGAGGATCTGGTGCTCACTAACCAGGCCATCAGATGGAAAACTCTGGTCTGGGGTGCAACACTGGACCCTGAGAGAGTAGGACTGGAAAATCCGTGAGTTTCCAGGGAGGCGCTACTGACATCGCTTTCAAGGTTGCAAACCACGCCCTCCTTGGCCACCATGGAGCAACCAGGAGGAAGCGGCCCGAGGACTGGCTGAGTTTTTGAATGACTTGAGGAAATCAGTGCCAGAGGAGGGAAGCGTAAGCCAACTGGAACTTCCATTCCTGGGATAAGGCATCTGACTCTTTCCTGAGAGAGGGAGAAGAACGTCTTTACCTTCCTGTTCTTGTAACTGGCAAAGAGGTCTCTATCTGGGCAGCCAAATTTTTGGACTAATGCCTGGAATACCTGGGGTTCATTTCCCAGTCTGACAGGGTGGTGGCTGAGGAAGTCTGCTTCCTGATTGTCTGAAGCCTTTATGTAGACTGCTGACAGTGAGAGTACCCTCTGCTCGGCCCAGCTCTAAATCTCTTTTTCTGGGTCCAGAAGGGCTTTGGACCTGGTTCCCCCCTGGTGGTTTAGGTTGGCTACTGCTGTGGCGTTGCCTGAGCAAATCTGGATTTTTTTTGCCTAAGACTCTGTCTTCGAAGGCCTTTAAGGCTTCGCCCACTGCTCCGAGCTCCCTGAGATTGGAAGAGGATCTGGCTACTCCCATGTCCCAGGTGCCCTGCACCTTGGCTTTTCCTAGGTGGGCTCCCCAATCCTAGGCACTTGCATTAATGGTGAACTTCAGTGGATCCCACTGATACCACGGTCTTCCTTTTTCCAGATTATCTGGGACTGACCACCACTCCAGGGAAGATCTTACCTGAGGGGTTATGACTAAACTTTCATCTAGGGATTTGTTCCTTTTGTCCCAGGTGAAAAAATTGAATGTCTCTGGAATGCAGTTGTGCCCAAGCGACTGCTGGGATGCTGTCTGACATGAGTCCCAGGACCCTGACAATATCTTTCCTGGAACACACGGGGGAGCCTATCAGCCTTCTGACAGCTGTGACTAGTTTCTCCACCTTCTCCCTTGGGAGGAAGAGCTTTTGGGCCGTTAATCTACTGGATAGCCTAGGTAGGTTTGGACCTGAGCCGGTTCCAGGGATGGTTTTTCCACACTCACCAGCCAGCCCAACTTCTGCAGGACTGAACCTGCCCTTTGGGTATCTGTCTCAACCTGAGTGGCTGATGGACCAAAGATCAGCAGGTCATCCAGGTAAGCTATTAACGCTATTCCCTGGAGATGCAGATAGGCCACTGCTTCGGCTAGGATCTTTGTGAAGATCCTTGGACTGGCTGCTAGCCCGAAGGGAAGGGCCCTGAAGTGCCAATGGCGAGTCCTTTCCTGGGTTACCACTGTAAATCTCAGGAATGCCTGGTGTTCCGGGTGGATCGGGACATGCAAATAGGCATCCCAGAGTGCCAGAGTAGTCATAAAGACGTCCCTTAGCAGGTTTTTTCGCACAGAGTAAATACTCTCCATGCAAAAGCTTTTGTACTCTAGGAATTTGTTTAAGTTCCTGAGGTTATTGATATGGCTTGGGTACCACAAAATATGGGAGGAAAAGCCTTGGTATAGCTGGCTTTTTTTTACTGGCACTACCACTTGCTGTTCTACCAGTTCCTGAATGCCTTCTCGTAGGGCTTTCTTTTTTAAAGCATCCTTGGGAGGATGCGTTACCGTAATCATAAGCGGGAGCTTTGCTGAGAATTCTAAGCGGTAGCCTTCCTTGATCAGCTGAATGATGTATGGACTGTCTGAAATTTCCTCCCACTGGGAAATGAATTGAGACAGTCGCCCCTCCACCTTGATTCTGGCATCACTTGGAATCTTTGGTGTTTTGGGCTGGAGAGGGAAAGAGCAACTTGCCTTTTTTCTTAGCTTTTTGCTGTATTTATCCCGAGGGGCCTCAAAAAAATGTCCTGTACATTTCCCTTCTGGGGAAAACCCCCCCCAAAAAAAAAAAAAAACATTATCAAGGCCCGGCCCAAACAACAAGGACCTTTCGAAGGGGAGACCACAGAGTTTATCCCTTGAAGTGGGGTCCCTTCTCGGGCTTTAACCCAAATGGCCCCTCTGGCCAAGTTAATAAGGGCACCTGTCTTAGCTGATGCTTTTACGGCATCCACAGCCGCATCTGCCAGGAAAGCTAGAGCCTTTCCTATTAATGAAATGGAATCCAGAACCTCTTTAGACTTATTACCCTGTAAGAGGTGCTTATTAAGCCTCTCTATCCAGAAGTCCGCATTCCTGGAAACACAGGTAGCTGCTAATGCTGGGGCCGTAGCGGAGGACTTGCTCTCCCATGCCTTTTTCAACAGGGATTCCGATTTGCGATCCATAGCATCTCGGATGTTCCCTATGTCCTCAAAGAAGAGGTCAGACCTTTTTGTCACCTGGGAGAGGGCGGCGTCCAATTTAGGGACCTTTAGGAATTTTTCCGCTTCCTCCTCCTTCTCTTCCAAGTTTTGGGTTTGACCAGGCTCCTCTCAGGAGACTGCCATTCCTGAAGCACTAAATCCTTCAGGGACTGGTGTAGGGGAAATACCCTTGACTGGTTTTTAACCAACCCCCTATACATCTTATCTTGTGCTGAGGTTTCCTTAGTTGGTTCAGGGATCTCTTCAGTGGCGTAAAATCACTTGAAGTCCCTCCAAGTACTCTAGACCAAAGAGATGTCTGTTTAGTTTGATGTCTTCCACATCATTATCCAGGCCCATATCAGCCTGCTCCTCTGAACTGGGCTCAGATTTCGCATGGCTTTCTGCTTCCTCTATCTCTTTCTCTTCCCTTCCCTGAGCGGAGGGAAGGCCCTGAGATTGATAAAAAAAAGCACTTGGCCCTGGTCTGGAGAGAACGCTCTCCTGAGAGGAGGGGCCCTCTTTAGGGCGGGATCTCCTCTGTATCTGCCACCTGGGGAGCGGCTGCAAAGGTGTGAAAAGATTGTATAGTGGCCATCATCTGTTTAAACAATCTTTCATTAGACCAGAGGCCTCTTTCCAAGCCAGTTTGTTAATACATCGGTAACAAAACAGCTTGATGTGGGATTTAGACAATCTTTTTCCACAGTTACCACGCTTTTTAATGGCGCTAGTGCTAGTGGAAGAAAGTGGTTTGTCAGAGACCTCTTGACATCCGCCTGGGGAGTCTGCAAGAGAAGAGGAAATAAGAAAACATCACTCTTCCAGCCCCCTTCAGAGATGGCAGCAGGCCCCCTTCCCCAGAGGTGAGAGCCTAGGGGTTTCCCAACTAAATTCTGGTGTCACTCTGCATAATAGGCAAAACACACTTACTGGGCCCTGACTTGCTCTTGCCTGCAGCCACCTGTGCTACCTTGCCAACCTCCTTTTCCATGAGGTAGGTAACAGCAGACTTTTTGCTCCTTGCAGCTCCCTGGGTCCTAGCAGAAGACAGGGAATCTTCAGCCTCCGCAGCCACGTGGATCTGGCATCTCCTCAATGCTTTATTGCCCCTTCCTGGGTCATGTAGGGCGTGCTCCTCCCCCTTCTTGTTCTGACCGGAGATCCTGGTTTCAGAATGAGGCTTGGAGTGCACAAGTGCCCTTCTGCTGGTGTTTTACTTCCTCTGGGCTCTGGCAAAAGGGCGCCCCCTGCACACAAGGGAGTATAGGAGGAGACCCGAGCTGCTGAGCGGCGTGCAATGGCAGGGGAACCTTAGAAACACCCAGACTGCCTGCACCACACCCTGGGGCGACCTATGAGAAGCTTGAAGTGGCAGGTTAGTGCAGCCCTCGCCGGCATTCCTGAAACTGGCTCACAGGGGTACCATCCAACTCTTTTTTTAGTCTTCTGGTCAGAGAAAAATAATAAATGTTTCGCTGTAGGAGAAACACAATTAATACTGAGGGACAAGGGGGAAGGTGGGGCCTTTTAACAGTGGTGAACTGATTGTGTATCATCTCTCATGTGTTTCCGTCCCGGAAGGTGAGGTGAGAAATTGTAGTTTTGCAGTTTAATAAACTGTTGCACAAATATTGTGTAACATAAAAATGCAACTACCACCATTTTATTCTTTGGCCTTCAATTTCAGAAAATATTTAAAAGGATTCCAAGTTGCTTTCTAGCAAAAAAAAAAAAAGAAAATGCAATTTCAGCCATACAGTTTGTATGCCTGAATTTGCATCGCACAGACATTGCATGTAATCTGCACAGCAATGTGGTGAGAATCATATGCGATGTCTGTGCACAAGTGTGAACCCAGCCTTAAGGTTTGTTTGACTGTAGTCATAAAGGGGTTAAAAATGTCCCCTCCCTCCTTCCTCCTGCTACCTACCCTATGTAAAAAAAAGATCTGTATACTTGCCTTTTTCCAGCCTCCTCTAGTCACTTGATCTTGCAACTCCGGCTCTGACACGGAGCCCCAGCCCGGCCCACCCCCTCTCTCTCCTGATTGGCTGACTGACTTAGCAGCAGGCGCCAATGGTGCCGCTGCTGTGCCTTAACCAATCAGGAGGAGCGTTTCGGACGGCGAAGACACTCATGGACATTGCTGGAGAGAGATGGGGCTCAGGTAAGTATTAGGGGGTGCTGGAGGGCCACTGCTGCACACAGAAGGTTTTTTATCTGAATGCATATAATGCAATAAGATTAAAAAAAAAAACCTTCTGCCTTTACAAACCCTTTAAAATGCCTCCCAATATTATTCTATGTGTCCATGCACACATAGGCTTTTAGCAGCTGTAAAAAAGTGCCAGGGAGTTCTGGAGTAGCAGGGTTAAAGTGGATGTAAACTCTTTCTGATACCCAGTGAAGTGAACAGACTCAGATGATACACAGAGATGAAACAAATCTCCCTACATAAGTTTTACATCTGCTGTCTTCAGCCGTCTATATTTTTTAGAAAGTGAACATCGTGTTAGAATTTTTATTTCCTCTTTTAGCAGGGGGAGGGGAGTCTTGGCATACACTGTGTAACAGCTGTTTGGAGGAAAGGCACCCCCCCCCTCCACATAGGAAGAAAGAAACATGCAAAGCTGTGCTGTGAATAGATCAGCTCTCTGCTAATCTATTTATAGCACCCTTTTATCTCTAGAATTATTTAGAAGTCATGCTAATAACAGAGGAACGAAGCAGCAGAAAGACACAGGACTTAGGCTAGGTTTCCACTATTGCGACTTGAAAGTTGCGCGATTTTGATGCGAATTGAAGCAATGCCTGTGTATTCTTAAGGTCTATGGACCTCATGTCAGCATCAAAGTAGGACCCAAGTAGTGCAGGGACTACCTTGAAGTCACACAGATATGAACAGAACTCATTGGAAATCATGGGGTACGACTTGTCATACCAAGTCGCATGACAAGTCGCACTAATGGAAACCGAACCTTAGGGCTTTGGAGATGGATAAGTAAACACTGCAGATATATGTGCCCGGGTCAAATTTCATGAATCGGGCTTACATCCACTTTAAGCTGTAAAAACGATGTGGCTAAACGCAAAACATTATACAGCGTTAAGCCACATCAAGAATTTTTAAGCAGTGGTAATTGGATTTGGAAAATAGAAGAGAGCAGATAAACGCTGCTAAACGTGAACGCTCCTAAACGCGTATTAATGTCAATGCAAAACGCTTCTAAAAGCACGTTTTCACAGCTGCTTTGTACCTGGCATCGGTACTGGCTTTGCAGCTCGTTTTTTGAAAACACCCTGTGTTCACAAGCCCTAAAAATATACTGATACAGGAGCAAACAGGAGGTACAGTCTCTACGTGTCTGTTCTATTAATACGGAAGTATTGTATAGGAGACAATGAGGTTGACTCACTAAACTGTAAGAGTTATTTTAGCTGTATAGCTTCTCTTTCATTCCACAATAATTTTCTCATAAAATAAGAGTCAATATGCCAAAATAATTCAGCAAAATAACATATATTATAAAGAGAAAAAATAATAAATGTGTAAATTCGTCTGATCCATGGAATTAAACCTGTGAACTGAACACATTGTTTCCAGTTGTAAATATTAGCAGAACACTTTAATGAAAATTCTGCATGCTTTTATGCTTTAGAGAACTGAGCTTTTTTAGTAAATCCTTGAAGGTTACTATGCAGCTCTTAGAGGTTAGATTGTAAGAGAAATTGGCCCTGACTTTTTTTTTTTTTTTTTGGATGTGAGCAGCCCTATGTACAATAGAGTGAAATCTGTCTGATACGGGGATGATCATGTAGTAAACGTATTATATGTAGAGTACCATGGCTGTGTTGAATTAGTAGATTCCCAATCCGGTACCTATAAAAGAACAGTAACATTTATGTTTTCATAAAATTATTACCAATGTTACTGTTCTTTTATAGATAAGGTTGCTCTCTAAAATATTGCTGAGGAAGTGGATACAACCACAAAACACGTTGAGAAGACATACACATATTCTCGGTGATAGACCAGAAGTATAAGCCTTTTGCTATCACTGGATAACAATCCATACAAATGAGAGCGTTTTCCGTGTATGTTTTTAAACTGATGTAATAAAACATTAATTTTAGACTATGTTGTGTTGTTCCATACCATTAAAGTCCATGAGATAGCCTCACAATATACATTTTCTATAACGTCACTTAGTACGTAGGTACTTGTATTCGTGATATACCTGTTGGCATCTATATATACCCCATCAGATACCATTTGGCGCAGAGGCTAGTGGCACAGGTAAGGGGGGTATGAAAATATGGGGTGAACAAGAATGAACACAATGTTAGGGTTAGCAAGGTCATTAGGGTGGCCATTATCTTTTACACCAACAGCTCATGCCCTAACGAATCTCTCATCCAACCTCTGTGTACTACAGTGGCAGCTGATGTTTTTTTTTGGGGGGGGGGCGGCAAACAAGCATCTCCTCTGAGCGGCCAGCAGCACCTCCTCCCCACTGTCTGCCGGTCAGTCCGGCATTTACCCCATCTAGGTGGGTAGTGAGTAGCGGCTCTGTGTCCTCTCCTCCATATGCGGCTTCCAGCATGAGGCTCCTCCCCTCCTCCTAGGCATCCAATAGGATCGCCTGCCCTTTCAGCCAATCAGGTGACAGGTCTCAAAACCCACTTCCTGATTGGCCAGGAGGAGGATCAGTGTTACAATAGAGAATATTCATTTGCTGTTGTACCACACCTGGGTGGGCTTCGTTCGCATTTTCTGCGCCTTCGAGACCATCCTATGTTGAAGCCTATTAGAGCCTCTGGCTCTAATCAGGTGCTTCAAAAAAAAAAACCGCCATTGTAATACATGTGTCCGGCCTCCTGCAAGGGACCGGGTGCATGGATAGAGAGAGGCGGCAGTGGATGGGGGGGGGGGGTGGCACCCGTGCGCCCTTGATGGATGGGCTGCCCCTGGTGTACTATCTGAATATAGAAATAAGGGACATCCCACTGTGGAATCAGGAAGGAAGTCCAAATACAAAAAACTTTAGAGGACAATAACAGATCTGGATATGGACACATTTAAATATAAAGTTGTCTGCTATCATGGGTGGCACAAACACAAGCCTCAAGATCAATAGACTGGTCAGGTCAGACCCCATTGTTCTCAATAGATCAGCTTAAAGCGTTTGTTACCCCAATACTTCATATTTCTAAAATCTGCCTGCTGTACCATGTACTTGTATGAGAAAGTATCCTGTTCTCTTTGTATTGCTTCCTTTTTATGAAATCTCTGGTGCTCCTGCCAGTTCTCTTACTTTCCTATTAAAAACTGACCACACTAAGCAGGAGAGCACAACATGGTCCCATCCCATAGCTGGCACAGGAAGCGAGAGGAAATGCCTCTAAAGTAAGGGAGTCCCCGTTTGTCACCAAAACGTCCCCATTTGGAAGATACCCCTACTTTTCATGTTTTGGGGACAACCCAAATTTTGGGAATTGTCTTTTACCTTTATCAAATAAAATGAATGTAAACAGGACTAATAGAGAGGTTGCTCGGACCTCTGCCTGTGCCCGACAGGCCTTGGTCCATGATTTCTATGGACTTTATAGCAGAATTACCACCTTCTGAAGATTGTACGGCCATCTTTGTTATTGTGGATGGCCTGTCCAAGATGGCCCACTTCTTACCCTTAAAGGGTACACCATCTGCTGCAGAGACAGCTCGAGTGTTCATCAGGAAAGATGTGAGACTCCATGGGGTACCTGTTGATATCGTATCTGACCGAGGGGTCCAATTTATATCCAGGTTCTGGAAATCACTCTGCAAGACCCTGAAGATCAAACTCTCTATGTCATCCGCATACCACCCACAGTCTAACGGACAAACCGAACGGACTAACCAAACGTTGGAGCAATATATCCGTTGCTTCACATCTTTTGTCCAGGATTACTGGGTGTCTCTTCTACCATTAGCCGAGTTTGCTTATAACAACTCCTGTCATTCAGCCACTAAACAGTCTCCGTTCTTCGCAAACTATGGCTTCCATCCCACCTTCTTGCCTGACCTGGTCTCCGAGTCCTCAGTTCCAGTCGTCCAGAATACGGTAGACTTCTTCAGTCGTAACAATAAATTGTTGTAAGTAACCAAGGCGCAGGAAGATAATAAAAAGGCTTTCGACTGAAGAAGGAGGGGAGAACTGATCCTGCAGCCTGGTGACCAGGTTTGGTTGGCTACAACCAATCTGAGATTGGCTTGCCCATCAAAGAAGCTTGCTCCAAAGTTTCTGGGACCGTTCCCTGTAAAGAGGACAATTAACAACCTTTCCTATGAGCCATCTTTACCGGATTCCTTTAGGATACATCCAGTGTTCCATGTATCTTTATTAAAACCCACAGTGCCGGATCCCTTTCCTAATCGGGGGACTAGACTGCCTGAACCAGTGATCGTCAATGGGGACGAGGAGTTCGAGGTGGAAGCAATTGTAGACTGCAGGAGGAGAAGGGGTTGTCTGCAATATCTGATTAAGTGGAAGGGCTATGGGCCAGAGGAAAAGTCCTGGGAACCTGAGCAGGATGTGCACGCTATTTACTTGGTCCGCGCCTTTTTCCGCAGCCACCCCCAGAAGAAGAACCAACTGGGCATCCGGAGGCTGGCCATAAGGGGGGGGGGGCAGTGTCAGGGAAGACGTCTGCAGAGTACAGCTGTTGTTTCCAGGCGCATACCTGTGCACAGGCGCCAACCAAGAATGTCCAGAACGACCACGGGCGCATGTGTGACCGCGCGTTAGCGCACCAGTTACCAGAACTGGCGCCAGTCGGTCTATTTAAGCGGAGCTTCAACACTGGCTGGTTGCTGCTTGGTCTACAGCATTACCTGAATCCTGATTCCTGTCGGTTTGACTTCTGCTACCGATCCGGCTTGTTCCCGAACTACCGCTGCCCGCTTCCTGTCCTGACCCTTTGGCTTCCCACAGACTATTCTCGGTCTCCAGTTCCTGTTACCTAGCACCTGTTGCTGAACCTGCTTGTGACCCGACTACACCTCTGCCTGCTGTCTATGCCTGATTTGCCCGTCTGTTGCCAAGACCTGCCTGTGACCCGACTGCGCTTCTGCCTGCGGCTTCTGCCTTATCTGCCTGTCTGCTTGTCTGACCCTGTTTCTGGCTGTCCAGCCTTCTTCAAGCTCCTGCTTCCAGTGGTGCATCTCTGCTTATCTCCTGCCAAGTCCGCCTGCCATCTGCCACCTCGCCTGCCTGCCTGCTGTGTTCCGGCTCCCTGCTGCGAGTTCCTGGCTACTGCTGATACAAACTTCTGGACTGATCATAGGCAGTCTTACCCCACCGTGCTCCTGAGCCTGCTGTCCCACTATCAGGGGCTCTCGAGCCAGAGCTGTACGAGAGGCCTTCCTCTACACGTCAGGCTCACCCACCAGGTACGTGACACAAACTCCCCCATCCATGATATATTTTGCTGCAAAATCACTTTAATAAGTACCCCCCTAGAGTTTCTAGCCGTGGCCATCTTGTGCAAGGGCAGACAGTTAAACATTTACATCCTGGAATCCATCTGCTCTTAGCTCAGGCATGCAGGCAGGAGTGTGTGCTTAGCTGAGAAAGCCCCTCCTCCCCTTCTGAAGGCTCCTGGGATGTATGACATCATTTGCCTAGGCCATAAACCAGAAAGTAACTGAAGAAGAAATGTAAAACAAAAGTTTAAAATGCAGAAATATCTTAGACCTTCCTATCCATTTACGAATGCTAGCAGTGTAACGATTAACAAATAGTTCATGTTAATGAGAGAGCGAAGTTCCGCCTTTAAGGGCTTCCACTTTACACTCCAGTATTCACCAACTGGCCCTTTCATGGTCTTGCCCATCACAACCAAACATTAGCTTAAATAGTTTTTTGTTTTTTTTAAATACTCTAGGCTGAGGAGCTGTAATCTGGTTGCTATTGGCATCTATTTTAATTTTCTCTAATGTTCCCAGATTTCAGTTTTGAAATTAAAAAATTCACCTGATTTCCTCCGGCATCCCAGCCTACGTGAAATAAATGGTCTAATGAAATATTTACAGCGTTTGCAGAAGCTGCCAAAAACCCAGTGTCGCCGGGTGCAACAAAACATAGCAGAAGCCTTGTTTGCAGCTTCATCATCTTTAATCAAAAATTATTTTTCAACAATACTGAAATGTTCTCTTGCCTTCAAGTAGTAAAACCTGTAAAACGCAAAAAAATCAGGCGGTCTCCGGAGATGTGATGGCAGCATTACCAATGTAAGTCTGCCACCTAGTGGTGCACACAGGCGCTCCTCCAACCGTGCAAATCGTCAAATCTCATTAGATATGGTGACAATGCAAGAGGTGAACCAAGCAGAAAAATAATCTCTATTCAAATTATCATAGTGAAAGAAAAATCACAAACTGGATTAACATGGATTTGTATCTGCATCAGCATAAACTAAGGTTCACCTGAGCAAGTGGAAGTGCAACCCAGATATGGTAGAAAAAGGGTCATTTGAAGTTCACACAGAGAGAAGATCATTGGGGGAAATATGATGACGCTGCATAAAAGCTTCAAGCTGTTTTTCTAGAGTATGTACAGTTCTGTTTATAGGACAAGAACTAATATTGCATTAGGAGGAGAACATGTCCTGATGAATGCACTCCAGCAGCAGCTGCGGTATCATTGCTCAGGGCTGCTTTCTTGATGGTTGCAACAGTGGAGTACATCAGGGCAGAGGGTTGGCACGGCTGCTTATGCGTATAATACAGTGACAACATAGGGGAGCAAATGGGAGACAGGGACAGAGTGTTGTCACCCTATACACAGGAAGTGCATGAACAAGGACCTCCATGGCAGGATTACCAAGTTGTTGTTTTTTTTTTTTATTGAAAATAACTTGAAATTGCACAAACATGGTAAAGATTATATACACTCATCGGCCACTTTATTAGGTACACCTTGCTAGTAGGGGGTTGGACCCCCTTTTGCCTTCAGAACAACCTTAATTCTTCATGGCATAGATTCAACAAGGTGTTGGAAACATTCCTCAGAGATTTTGGTCCATAGTGACATGATAGCATCACACAGTTGCTGCAGAGGTCGGCTGCACATCCATGATGCAAATGATGCAAATCTCCCATTCCACAACATCCCAAAGGTGCTCTATTGGACTGAGATCTGGTGAGTGTCAAGGCATTATATTTTTCATCTTGTTTCTGTGTTTTCAAAAAAATTGTGGCAAAAAATGAAGTCTTCAAAAGACTCACCATGCCTCTTAGATAATACCTTGGGGTGTTTGCCTTCCAAAATGTGGTCATTTTGTGGGTACAGTACAGTGACCTCATTGTCATGGTCAAGAAACCAGTGGTGAGATGATTGGAGCTTTGTGACATGGTGCATTATCCTGCTGGAAGATGGGGACACTGTAGTCATAAAGAGATGGACATGGTCAGCAACAATACTCAGGTAGGTCGTGGCCTTTAAATGATGCTCAGTTGGTACGAAGGGGCCCAAAGTGTGCAAAGAAAAAATCCCCCACATCATTACACCACCACCAGCCTGAACCATTGATACAAGGCAGGATGGATCCATGTTTTCAAGCTGTTTATGCGAAATTCTGACCCCACCATCTGAATGTCACAATTGAAATCGAGACTCATCAGACCAGGCAACATTATTTCCAGTCTTCTATTGTCCAATGTTGGAGATCCTGTGCAAATTGTAGCCTCAGTTTCCTGTTCTTAGCTTACAGGACTGGCATCCGGTGTGGTATTCTGCTGCTGTAGCCCATCTGATTCAAGGTTGGATGTGTTGTGTGTTCAGAGATGGTATTCTGCATACCTTGGTTTTAACAAGTGGTTATTTGAATTACTGTCGCCTTTCTATCATCTGGAACCAGTCTGCCCATTCTCCTCTGACATCAACAAGGCATTCCCCTCCACACAACTGCCGCTCACTGGATATTTTCTCTTTTTCTGACTATTCTCTGCAAACCTGAGAGATGGTTGTGTGTGAAAATTCCAGTAGATCAGCAGTTTCTGAAATACTCAGACCAGCCCATCTGGCAACAAATATGCAACATTCAAAGTCACTTAAATCCCCTTTATTCCCCATTCTGATGCTCAGTTTGAACTTCAGAAAGTCGTCTTCACCATGTCTAGATGCCTAAATGCATTGAGTTGCTGTCATGCGAATGGCTGATCAGCAATGTGTGTTACCAAGCAACAGGTGTACCTAATAAAGTGGCTGGTGAGTGTTCTTTTCTATTATAGGAGATTATAGCGACTGGGTTTACATATACCTAAAGCAGACTGCTCATCCTCCTCTCTAACAAATGTTCAGGGTTTCTTTTTAGGGGAGCAGGTATCTACTCCCACTTCCCTGAAAAATTAAAAGGTGAACACCCTACACCTTCCCCAACCCCATTGTCCTTGCTGTACTTACCTCTTTGGGTGATGAGCTGTCAGTGCTCACGCAGCCAGTGTAGCGTACCAGGGGTTTAAAATCTCTGCTCTACTCCTGCTTTCAGTAAGGCTTCTGGACAGATCAGAGCAACTTCGATTGGTGAAAGTAGTCACACACCAGCAATGACCAATCATAAATCACTCTGATCCATCCTGGAAGCTGTACAGAAATAAGGGGATGAAGAACCCGGATTTTACATCCCCAGACTGCCCAGTTGTGTAGGTACTGACAGCTCATCACCCTAGGAGGTAAATACAGCGGCGACCATTAGGGGGTGAGGAAGGTGTGGAGTGTTTGAGCATCTTTTATTTTTCTAAAAAGTTAACTAACCTCTTTTAATCCTTAAAGTGGTTGTAAACCCTACATTTACCAAGTGAAGTGACTATCCTCAGGTGATACACAGAGACTAAATAAATCCTCCTACATAAGTTGTACATGGTTATCTGAAGTCTTCTCTTATCTACCTCCTTTCAAAGTCCTGAATTTATACAGTTTGTCTGAGTTGTCAGAAAAAAGAAGGGGGGGGGGCTGAAACCACACTGCAGAGCTCACTGAGGATAGGTCTCAGCGCTGATTGGAGGGAAGGGACACCCCCCCTTCACACAACACACAGGAACAGAGCTGAGGCTGCCAATCAGCTGGAGCTCCCTCCCATCACCATTTTTCACTTGGTGTCAGGAAAACTTGTCAGAAGTCACTTATGCAGATATCAGAGGAATGACGCAGCAAACAGAAATTACACTTAGTGCTCTGGATTGAGACAAGTACACACTATAGGAGGCATATGCTTAGTTCATATCTCATGTTTAAGACCCCTTTCACACTGAAGTGCCTCTAATGCGCCTGTCGTTTTTGCGGCGCTTTTTGGGCACTAAAAATCAAAAAAACACCTGTTTTGCGGCGCTTTGGAACGCTGCCCATTCATTTCTCGCCCACAGCCTCCTGGGATAACACAACACATCCCAGAAGGCTGCAGCACCAGCAATCTAGCATTGTGCATGGTGGGAAGCTGGCCGTGAATCATCTGGAAATCACAGCCGGCTCCCAAATAAAAAATGGCGGTGCCAGGAATCTGCAGCTCTAAGAAGAACCGCTGCGGAAAAGACAGCGATGGACTCCATGGACTGGTACATTTCTGTTTTTTTTTAAAAGCAGCTATAGTATTTGTAGCTGCTAGCTTTTCATTTATATTGAACCAAAGTGAAGTTCCTTTATAAAATAAGTTGGATTACTTTTTTTACAAGTTTCAGCAGCAGAAGCAAATATTAGTCTCTGTACCCAGCTAGACTGGCTTAACTGCAACTACAGATGATGTCTGGTGGTCCGCACCATAGTGCCAATAAGGTTCTGTGGTTTTAATAAAGCAGAATCTAAGCTGAATAATAATCTGTATATATAGTTAGCAATAAAAAGCTCCTAATGTCTGTAAATAGAATTACCTTTCAGTTCGCTTTAGGCATCCCATCTCTGGGGGCACTGACAATATGTAAATGGTATTCTATGTAACATGCATATTCTAGGCTCTGCAGATCCTGACCCTTAAAGTGATTGTAAACCTTTTTAATAACAAAGATGTTACACTTGCATGCTCTGTGCAATAGTTTTGCAAAGAGCAGCCGTGATCCTTCTCTGCTCAAGTCCCCCTGCTCTTGGCTCCTCTCCTCCGCCGAGTGCCCACCATAGCAAGCCACTTGCTACGGGATCACTCATGCAGGCTTGCTCCCAAGCCAGCTCTGTGATTGACATCAGCAGGAGCCAATGACTTCTGCTGCTGTCTCTAAACTTATGAGGAGGGAGGAGGTAAGAGAGCCGAGAGAGCCACTGTTGTGCCCCCATCACTGGATCGAGATGGGGCTCAGCCTTTAGAACCACTTTAAGCCACTGTTGCACACAGGTCCATTTCCATTTCAAAGTCAAGGCAAACTACCAACTTCCCTGCATTTTATATATATATATATATATATATATATATATATATATATATATATATATATATATATATATATATATATATATATATATATATATATATATACACACACACACACACACATATATATACATATATATATATACATATATATATATATATATATATATATATATATATATACACACATATACATATATATACACATATATATATACACACATATACATATATATACACATATACACACACACATATACACACATACATACATATACACATACATACATACATACATATACACACATACATACACATACACACACTATATCTCACAAAAGTGAGTACACCCCTCACATTTTTGTAAATATTTTATTATATATCTTTTCATGTGACAACACTATAGAATTAAACTCTGCTACAATGTAAAGTAGTGAGTGTACAGATTGTATAACAGTGTAAATTTGCTGTCCCCTCAAAATAACAACACACAGCCATTAATGTAAAAAACGCTGACAACAAAAGTGAGTACACCCCTAAGTGAAAATGTCCAAATTGTCCAAATTGTGCCCAAAAGTGTCAATATTTTGTGTGGCCACCATTATTTTCCAGCACTGCCTTAACCCTCTTGGGCATGGAGTTCACCAGAGCTTCACAGATTGCCACTGGAGTCCTCTTCCACTCCTCCTGACGACACCACGGAGCTCGTGGAGGTTAGAGACCTTGCGCTCCTCCAACTTCCGTTTGAAGATGCCCCACAGATGCTCAATAGGGTTTAGGTCTGGAGACATGGTTGGCCAGTCCATCACCTTTACCCTCAGCTTCTTTAGCAAGGCATTGGTCATCTTGGAGGTGTGTTTGGGGTTGTTATGTTGGAATACTGCCCTGCGGCCCAGTCTCCGAAGGGAGGGGATCATGCTCTGCTTCAGTAGGTCACAGTACATGTTGCCATTCGTGGTTCCCTCAATGAACTGTAGCCCCCCCATGACCATAACACTCCCATCAACATGCTTGACTGTAGGCAAGACACACTTGTCTTTGTACTCCTCACTTGGTTGCTACCACACATGCTTGACACCATCTGAACCAAATAAGTCTATCTTGGTCTCAGACCACAGGACATGGCTCCAGTAATCCATGCCCTTACTCTGCTGGTCTTCAGCAAACTGTTTGCGGGCTTTCTTGTGCATCATCTTTAGAAGAGGCTTCCTTTTGGGATGACAGCCATGCAGACCAATTTGATGCAGTGTGCGGCATATGGTCTGAGCACTGACAGGCTGACCCCCCACTCCTTCAACCTCTGCAGCAATGCTGGCAGCACTGATATGTCTATTTCCCAAAGACAACCTCTGGATATGACGCTGCGCACATGCACTCAACTTCTTTGGTCAACCATGGCGAGGCCTGTTCTGAGTGGAACCTGTCCTGTTAAACTGCTGTATGGTCTTGGCCACCGTGCTGCAGCTCAGTTTCTGGGTCTTGCCAATCTTCTTATAGCCTAGGCCATCTTTATGTAGAGCAACATTTCTTTTTTTCAGATCCTCAGAGAGTTCTTTGCCATGAGGTGCCATGTTGATCTTTCAGTGACCAGTGTGAGAGAGTGATAACACCAAATTTAACACACCTGCTCCCCATTCACACCTGAGACCTTGTCATGGACAGACCTTAGGTGGCGTTGTTTGGTCCCCAGTTATCCAGAAGTATAAGCATCTGTTTTCGGTCACCCTTTCTTGGGCTGAGTCGTCTATCGAGATACAGGCTCTAATCGACTCTGGGGCTGCAGGCCTGTTCATTGATGCTGCCTTTGTATTGCAGCACTCGATTCCGCTGCAGCTGCGTGACACTCCACTTGCCATTGAGGCTCTTGACAGGAGACCTCTACAGCCTGCCCATGTGACTCATGAGAAGGTTCCATTGTCCATGGCCGTAGGGGCTCTTCACCATGAGAAAATCCAATTCCAAGTTATTTCCTCACCTAGGTTTCCGCTGGTTATTGGTTATCCTTGGTTACAGAGGCACAACCCCATTTTTGATTGGCTCTGTGCTGAGGTTCTCTCCTGGTCACCACAATGCAGTGAGACATGCTTCCAGAAGGTAGCCAAGCTCCTGTGCACCTCTTCACTCTCCTCCCTGCTGGACGAATACCGCGATTTTAGCGATGTCTTTGACAAAGGTAAAGCCGGTAGTTTGCCTCCACACCAGCCTTATGATTGCGCAATTGACCTTAAACCTGGTGCCATACCCCCTCGTGGCAGGGTTTACCCATTGTCAGTCTTGGAGGAGAAGGCCATGGAGGAGTATGTTGCAGATGCACTGTCTCGAGGTTTCATCCGCAAATCCTCATCTACTGCTGGTGCTGGTTTCTTCTTTGTGAAGAAGAGCGGTGAACTGAGACCTTGTATCGATTATAGGGGTCTCAACCGTTTCAAGATTAAGAATGGCTACCCGATTCCGTTGATTACAGAGTTATTTGACCGCCTCAAGGGAGCAACAGTTTTCACGAAGCTTGATTTGAGAGGGGCATGCAATCTTGTGCGGATTAAGGAGGGCGACGAGTGGAAAACTGCGTTTAATACCAGAACAGGCCATTATGAGTACCTCGTAATGCCTTTTGGCCTTTGTAACGCCATGGCAGTTTTCCAGGAATTTATTACAATGTCCTGCAAGATTTGTTGCAGTTATGTGTGGTGGTTTATCTCGATGATATCCTCATATTTTCCAAGTCCCTGGAGAGCCACCACACAGATGTCTGTCGTGTGCTTCAGAAACTAAGAGAGAACAATCTCTATTGTAAACTGGAGAAGTGCGAGTCCCATCGTGAACAGGTTAAATTCCTGGGCTGTCTCATTTCCACTGCTGATTTTTCGAAGGACCCAGAGAAACTCCTATAGTGGCCCCGACCCGTGGGTTTACGTCCTCTGCAGCGTTTCCTGGGCTTTGCCAACTATTAATCGGAAGTTTATTCGTAACTTATCGTCTTTGGTCAAACCCCTGACTGATATGACCAGAAAGGACGGTAACCCACAGAGTTGGTCTTCGGAGTCCATTAAAGAGGAAGTAAACCCTGTACGTTCTTATTTTTTTAATATAATGATCCTGCAATGTATTAGTAAGCCATACACATTTAAATATGACAAAAATGAGGTTTTAAAATACCTTATTTCCCTTTTTTTTTTAAATTTAGTTTCCTTCTGGTATTGGCCGCGCCATCTTAACTAATGCTTGATGAATCTTATGTGGGTGTCATTTCCGCCCTTACTTTGTTTTCCTGTCCAAGTATAAACCAAGCCTCTATCTCGATTGCCGTTACTACGGCAACCGAGCTAAGCCATTAATCACAGCAAATCACACTCTGTGCTGCTCTGGTTCCCTCCCCGTGTGACCTCTTATCAGTCACAAGGGGGAGAAGCAGGAATGAGATATTCAGAGCAGCATCGCGAGACTTCCCTCTGTGCCGTTCTGAGAGGAAGCTCGTCAATCCTAATGTCGCAGCATGCAGGGGAGATAGATAGTGTGCCATTAAAGAAAATACCTACTGCGCAATCGCGCCTGACATCAATTTTGATTGTATGCCGATTTCTATGCAAACAAAGTGAGTATACTTTAACAGGCAGCGATCAGCTGCCTGCGCTATGTAGATTACTAAGAGATAAAGTTGTTTTGGAGGGTTTACAACCACTTTAAGGCCTTTGAGAGTCTCAAGGCTGCCTTTGTTTCTGCTCCTGTGTTGGCACATCCTGATCCTACATTGCCTTTTATCCTAGAAGTTGATGCTTCTGAGACTGGAATTGGCGTCCTTCTGTCTCAACGTCCTAACTCAGAGCGCTATGCATCCGTGTGGCTACTTTTCCAAGAAATTGTCACCTGCAGAGTGCAATTACGAGATTGGTGACAGATAGCTGTTGGCGATCATTTTAGCCCTGAAAGAATGGAGATATCTCCTTGAAGATACCACTGTACCGGTTCTCATTCTTACTGACCATAAGAATCTCACATTCTTGTCTGAGGCTAAGCCCCACTCTCCCAGAAGGGCGCGATGGGCTCTTTTCTTGTTGAGTTTTAATTACATTGTCTCATTCTTACCCGGTATTAAGAATGTAAGGGCTGATGCCTTGTCACAACAATTTTCCTCCACTTCCAAGTTGGAGTCGGTTCCAGTTCCTGACATTCCTCCTGATCGTATTCTGGCTATGGTTCGCACCAGTCTTACTTCTCCTTTGGGTGACAAAATTCTTGCTGCTCAGGTCCATGCTCCTCCTGAGAAACCTTGTGACCACTGCTTTGTCCCAGAGAGTCTCCATACTGCCGTGCTCCAGACTTACCATTCTCCCAAGGCAGCTGGTCACCCTGGGAAGAATCAACTCGTTTGGGCTATTTCCCAACTATTCTGGTGGCCTAGTCTACGGGCTGATCTAACTGCCTTCGTAGCTGCCTGTTCCGTGTGTGCTCAGAGTAAGACTCCACAACACCTTCCAGTGGGTCTCCTACAACTCATGCCCAATGGAGAGAGGCCCTGGACCCACCTGTCTATGGATTTCATTGTGGAGTTATCCAACTCCCAAGGCAACACTGTTATCCTTATGGTGGTTGACCGGTTCTCAAAGATGTATCATTGTATTCCACTTAAGAAGTTGCCCACTTTTAAGGAACTGGCTTCAATTTTTCCTCAGGAGATCTTTCCCTTACATGGGCTACCCAAGGTGATTGTTTCGGACAGGGGTAGTCAGTTTGTCTCTCGGTTCTGGCGAGCCTTTTATGCACAGTTGGGAATTCAGCTTGCTTTCTCCTCTGCGTATCATCGGCAGTCTAATGGGGCCGCAGAACGAGCCAATCAGTCCTTGGAGCAATTCTTACGTTGCTATATTTCTGACCATCATAACAACTGGTCAGACCTATTACCGTGGGCAGTTTTCTCACAACAGTGCCTTGAGTTCTGCTTCCCGAATGTCCCCATTTATGGCGAATTATGGCTTCCAACCTTCCATGTTGCCTGACTCGTTTGTTCCGCAGGGTATTCCTGCGTTAGAGGAGCATCTCGGTGGTCTTCGTTCCACTTAGGCACAAGTTCAGGAGGCTTTGCAACATGCTAACGATAGGTACAGACTCCTTGCTGACCGCAAGGAGTGTTCCTTAGTGTTCCTTTTTTGAAGTTCGCACCTCGGTTTATTGGGCCTTTCCGTATCCTTCGCAGGATTAACCCAGTGGCTTATGCCTTGGATCTTCCTCCTAGTATGCGCATCTCAAATGTGTTTCATGTCTCCTTATTGAAACCTTTGGTCTGCAATCGCTTTACCTCGGTGTCACGTCCTCACCCTATACAGGTTGAGAACTATGAGGAGTATGAAGTACAATCCATTGTTGACTCCCGTAGCTTCCGTGGACACATACAGTACCTGGTGCATTGGAAGGGGTACGGTCCGGAGGAACGCTCTTGGGTCTCATCCTCGGGCATACATGCCCCTGTCCTCCTCCGTGATTTCCATAGACGTTTTCCCCTCAAGCCCGGTGGTCCTCCGAGGGGCAGGGGTCGTTGAGGAGGGGGTACTGTCAGGGCTGGGCTCAGCCCTTCCTTTTCTGAGCTGGCCACCAAGCTGTTGGCTAATTGCCAGCTCCCATCTCTCTCCACAGTTACCCAGCTGTTGTTGATTCTGCTCGTCAGCCCTGCCTACTTAAAGCCGTCTAGCTCACTTGATCTCTGCCTTCGCCTTTTTCAACATCACAGAGATTTTCTCCTGCATTCCTGTTGAAGACTTGCTCAGCTGAGGTTCCTTCTGGCTCCTGATCCTGCTTGCTGTACTAATACGTTTATCTCTGGCTCTCTGACATTTGCTTGGCTGACTACCCGATCCGGTTACTGAACTCTGGCTTGTTTTGACTACACTTACTCTGTTTACCTTATTATTATTATTATTAAACAAGTGTGATTTAACTTTACTTCTGTCTCGGTCTGATTCATGGTTCCTGATATTTCCCATTGGGATGCACTGGCTAATACCCTTATTTAATATGCTCTTAAAGCATACCCATTTTTCCTCCGTGTTCTTTGTTCCTAAGATTTTATCACATTTAGAATCTTCTAGCAAGGGTCGTAGTTCAGGGAAGCTGGATCTTTTGAAATTCAGTGTCTTTGTATTCCCCTTATGTTTCCTATTTGTGTGTGTGATTTATACTGAAACTAATTGACCTGTGATCACGGTTTCCTAAATTGCCCCGTATTTCCACATCCGTGATCAGGTCTGTATCATTGGTAATCAGTAGGTCTAGTAACGCTTTGTTTCTTGTTGGTGCATTTACCATCTGACCCATGAAATTGTCTTGCAAGGCATTTAGGAAATGGCGAGCTTTAGATGAATGCGCGGTTCCTTCCACCCAGTCTATGTCTGGATAATTAAAATCCCCCTATGACGACAATTCCCATTCTTGCCGCTAATCCAAATTGTGATAGGAGGTCAGCCTCGCCCTTCTCCCTCTGGTTAGGGGGCCTATAGCATATGCCCAGTATTACTTTCCCCTTAGTTTCCTCCCTTTGTAGCTCTACCCATAAGGATTGCACCTTCTCCCTTGCTCCATTAGTGATGTCGTCTCTCACATTCACTTGTACATCATTTTTGATATACAGGTATACACCTCCCCCTTTTTTACACTCTCTATCCCTGTGATATAGGGAATACCCTTGAATGGTTGCCAGCCAATCATGAGAGCTGTTGAATCAAGTCTCTGCAATTTCTACAAAAACTAAATCCTCCTCGTACAACAGTAGCTCTAGTTCTCCCATTTTGTCGGCCAGACTCCTGGCATTGGTGAACATGCCACATAGTTTAGACCGGATGCATACTATCTCCTTATGGGGTGTTCTGAGCTGGCAAATAGGACTTGTTACTGTACTTACCTCGGGTTTAGGTGTTTTAGTCAACCTGCCACTAATTCCCACAATACTACCCTCTGGAATTTGTTCCGCGCTGACTGACTATCTCTACCTCTGGGCCCTCCCCCGTCGCCTAGTTTAAAAGCCCCTCTAACTTGTCGGTCATCTTCACTCCCAGCCAATCAGCACCTTCCCCATTCAGGTGCAGTCTGTCCCTGCTAAAGAGCTGGTAACTGAATGAGAAGTCAGCCCAGTTCTCCAGGAACCCAAACCCCTGTATAGCGCATGAATTTATATTCTCAATCCCAGATAGCAAGTAATTGTGCTGCAAGTTTGAAAATGACTTGCTAAGCTATTGCTAGACTTGCCAGGCTTCACAAGTTTGTTACACAATTACAGAAAGTCTGCATGCCACTGCATGACTCCAGATTAACTTTCTTTGCAAACATTCTGCAAGTCTGCTGCAAGTGCTGCTTCAGCTATGTTGTGCAATAGTCATCCCACCACAGGGGTCACTGTGGCTAAATTTTAATGCTGAAGACTTGCAGAGCTCTTTCAGTAGACTCACCACTGCCACTTTGCTCTTGCTAGAGACTTGCCACGCAAATTTGCTACAAATTGGAAAATTGTCAACTAGAACTTGTGCTTCAAGTGCTCTGCAAGTGCACAACTTGCCAGTGAAAATATGTAGCAAGTTAACAAGACTTACAATTCAACACTGGAACAAATTTGTGGCAAGTTATCCTTGCTATCTGGGATGGTGACCCAGCCACCGAATGCACACTGTCTGCGTTCAGGGGCCACTCACCTACCCATGCACGCCTATCACAATAGGATGAGTGGCTGTATCTGTACAGCCGCTGCTTCCCCTTGAGAAACATACGTTGCCTGCATTCAGCCCCTGGTGGCTCCCGCCACATAAACAAGATGCTCGTTCATACTGTATGGTCCTCAGCAACCGTATGAATAAGGCCTAAAAGTGTGCTCAAACACTTACATATTTTGTTACCACTGCCTCCAGCTCTGGACCCCCGAAGTGCAGCTTCCCCGATCTTCTGGTCAGGAAAAAGGCGCTCTGTGTACTAAATCACAAGGGACAGCAGTTGTCCATCTATTGGCTTTGAGGAGGGAAGACATGGGAGCAGAGAAGTATCTTGCCATCCTAAGGCATTAAAGATGTTTGTGTGGGTAAGGGAGCGTGCATGTAAGGGTGGCTCCACAGGAACGTATAAGGAAAAGAACTGGGATCCAGTGAAGAAGGCCACTGCAATCATTAAAAAAAACAGCATACACTGTAAGTAATCACGTCATCAGTAGGAATGGAGAAAACTATTTTAAGCTTTAATATCATTTTAAACCCTCTTTGGCTTGGTGACCAGGGTCTGAGACAGAAGTGAGGGAAAAATTCAAAAATGTTGAGTTGTCAGCAGAGCTGGAGTTAAGGGAAAATCTTCCTATGGGGATCCCTGTTTCTATGACAATTCTCTCAAATTCCACTCACTCTAGATAGATTTCCTAATTTCTTTTTGTGTCTTCAGGAAAAAACAACAAAAACATTCCCAGTAGGGCAGTGGCAGCAAAAAATAATCTAATAGGGGGTATTAATCTTTCCCTACGCTATACAAAAAAATAAAATAAAAGGTTTGCCTTTTTCATCCTTTGGGAAAACCAGATTTAAAAGGAGTTAAAATTATAGGGAAGACTGAAAATAAAATAAAACAAAACCCAGTTTAAGGCTAGGAGGAAACAATTTATGATTTACTGCTAATTTACAGCAAGCAAAAGAAGTAACCATGCAAACGGCGCAGGATTGTCTGTACTCGTGACTCCAGTTCAATATTCCTGCAGAAATCTCTCTTGGCATGCTGGTCACAGAGGAACTCTTTATTATTGTGGTCAATTTACTAAACCTCCCTCACACTTCGTAAAATGCACCAGTAAACGAAGATAAAATGGTAAGGGAATCCTTTATTGCAGCATAACAGTACATGGCACTACTACAGTCTATACATTCTCCGGTATAATTGCAGCACCATGGGAAAGAAGAATGAGCAATGAAATGGTGATGGCCCAATGTATTATTTAATATAGCAGGGTTATGACCCTGAGCTTGCTCTTCCACTGCTGGGCTTTCCATGCAACTGTTTAACAATCTACATTTTAATGGAGAATGTCAGCAGCCATACCAATAGTGCACTACCGCTGTGCATGTGTGATTGCAAAAGGCAAAGTTACTGCTTAATATGCAGATGAGGGATAAGGAGAACAGGATATTTAGATAGCAACGAGCTGCGGCTGACTGTTACAAGGTTCCTGTGCATGCTGTATTCCACAGGATACAGCCTTACATCTTGTGTTCGAGCCGTTTAAAGCACAGCCTTTAAACCAGCAGTATATGAACCCCCTAGGGTACTGTTGGTGGGTTCAGGGGTAGTCCTTCTTGATATACTGTATGAGACTACCAGCTTGAACAAGTAGTCATTTTACAACAGCTCTAAAGGGAGTCGTTTTTTGTACTTCCTGTAAAATACTTTCTCTGTGCTCATTGAAGGTCAACTAAAAGGACATTACACTGCTTTAGATAATAACCAACTGGGCATATCACCACCTGCAGGAGTAGGAGCGCTAGGTGCACACACACAAACCTTCCCCAGGGGCAGCCCTTGTTGGTGGACAAATCCCCCTTCACACCTGTGGACAATTTATTTACATAGCATAGCAGGGTAAATATCAAGAAAAAAATTACACATACAGTGGCAGCAAACCAAAGGGGTGGGTGCTGTGTCCGCCAATTAATGCGGAGAATAAGATTTTCCAGTCCACCTTGTAATATATGGTGACTGTATGAGCGACCAACCAAGTAGCCACCTTAGAAACCAGAAAACCTGTGAAATTGATGCCTGATGGTGGAAAGCCCAGAATGCACTTATCGAAGCACTGAAGACCTTTACATAGACCCTTTACAACTACCAACAGGGAGTCCGTCCCACAAAATCCGACTGCGGCATTTAAGTACATTCTAACCACCCCAATTACTTTTGAGGAATGTAGGGCCGTGTCCTCAGGTTATACTGGTTTGGAAGCACGATATCCTCATTCAGGTGAAAGGCTGACACAGCTTTTGGCAAAAAGAAGAGTCTTGGACACAAGACAATTTTACCCTTATGAAGCGCCAAACATGGTAGCTTATAAGGACAATGCAGCCATTTGTGATACTCAGCTTGCTGAAGTGATAGCTTCTAGAAATGACACATTTTGAGAAAATGTCAGCAGATCTAGGATATTCTTACTACATTTAGGTCTCACAGTGACAATGTTGGCCTGACTGGTGGCATGATGTGCATAACTCCCTGAATGAAAGTGTGGACAAGTGACAGCTATGCCAGTGGACATTGAAACACAAACTGCCAATACAGACACCTGACCCTTGCATAGCTCCCAACTGTCCCTGATTTGGAGCAATGTCCCTCTTTGCTGCTTATTTGTCCCTCATTTTGGTCTGATCTATATAGTTGTATATAAAATGCACTTGTTATCTTTCAAAAAGTGTTTCCCAGTGCTAAACCTTTCATCCAAATTCTAAATTGCTGCATTTGTCAATTTTAAAAGCCAATATAAAGGAATAGTAGTGGTAAAAAAAAAAGTCCTTATGGATTTAAATAACCTTTTTTTGGTTAATTGTCCTATGCCTACATACGTTTGCAAGTAGGTGTCCCTCATTCCCATCTCAAAATGTTGGGAGGTATGCCCTTGGCCACCGCTCCACGCTGGTTCTGGAGAAAGGCCAAGAAACGGGCAACTGAAAAAGAATGACAGCACACCCCTAGGGGTTCAAACTATGTAAAATAGGTCTTCCATGTATGAAAATACTGTACAATGTTGCTGGATGTGGCCTTGGGCATGGAACAAAAGATTACCTCTGACAACTTTCTGACCCATAGTACTTGACTTTCAAAGGCTGGTAAAGCCAGTGACTACAAAATCAGAGTGGTAAACCAGCCCTTGAGAGCATCTCTTTTTAGAGTAGTCGACATAACAGAGCAACTACTAGCAGATAAACAAGATCCACATACCATGACTTGTCAGGCTATCAGGATCACCAGAATCCCCCTGACCTCTAATTGGCATAGTAGTCACTGCAACAGATTCACTGCTGGGAAAGCATATATACACTGATCAACCATAACATTATGACCACTAACAGGAATGGACATCTGACAGTGGGTGGGATATATTGGGCAGCAACTGAACATGTCCATAAAGCTGATGTGTTGAAAACAAAAAAAGTGCTGGAAAAACAAGTAGATCCATGGTGGCCCTACCTCACAACTTACAGGACTTAAAGGATCTGCTACTGATGGCTTGGTGCCAGATACCACATCATACCTTCAGAGGTCTAGTGCCATAGATGCCTCAACATTTTTTTTTTTTATAGGTAATCATAATGTAATGGAATATTATTATTGTAAATCAGACAGAGTCAGCGTGTGATGCAGGATGTTGGCCACTTCCAGCACTGCTGCCATGCTCTCGGTTCCCTTTGATAGTTTACATATGCCATGACTGTGGTGTCCTCTTATCGCACTGATACAGGGTGTTCTCTAGGAGGTGCATCCAGCAAAGTCCATCTGAACGCTTGAAAATCAGCGCATTGATGGAGAGCAGGTGTTCCTCCGGGCTCCAAGATTCCCGGGACTCCTCTCTAGCCATGCAAGCCGGCATCTGTTGTTACTATTTTCCAGGTCTGAGGTAGAAACTACTCTCTGGCTAGTAGCAGTCGTGAGCAGAGTTGTCCACAGCTGAGAAAGTGGTTTTGTCCACCAGAAGGTGCTGCCCCTGGGCTGTCTTGTTTTTTTAGTGAACCTAGTGTTCTACTCCTGCAGGTGTTGGTACACCCAGTTTGTGTTTATGTAAAGCAGAGTGGTGTACTACAATGAGTGAAAGATAGATATTTATTTCCACCAGGCAAATGCTAGCAATGTCAAAAGTTTAGAACATGTGATTAAGCCCCCATTCACACTGGTGCAGCTTTGAAATCACGTTACTTCAGCGCAATTTCAAAGCGGCACATCAGTGTGATTTGCAGTATGACTGCGACAAACAAATCTGACACTTAGTGACACTTTTTGGGGACCAGTAACACCAATACAGTGATCAGTGCTAAACAAAAAGAAAAAAAAAAAGTACTGTCACTGTATAAATGACACTGGCAGGGAAAGGATTAACATCAGGGGCAATCAAAGGGTTAACTGTGTTCCCTATGAGTGTCATCTTACTGTGTGGGGGATGGATGCACTCAAGGAAGAGACACATCTGTGTTCCTGATTAGCAGGAATCACAGATGTCTCTCTTCCTGTCTGACAGAAAGACGATCTGCTTTGTTTACATAGGCAAACCGTCCTGCTTTCTCTCCAGCGAGCGATCATGGGTGGCCAGCGGCCATTGCGGCTGCTGGACCCGCTGATTGGCTCCCGCTGTGTCCAATCACAGTGGGAGCGCGTCCCAGAGCCGTGCACGAGAATCACATACAGGTATGTGATTTGGCGCTTAAGGGCCGCCCTGCCACAGTAAATATACGTGGGGCGGTCCTTAAGTGGTTAAAGCATGTTATACAGCATAGTGCTTGTGCTTTGTCATTTGGCCCTTCTGTCACCTAAAAAAACCTGGCTGATCCTGCCAGTTTCTGCCCACCCCTTTGTAAACTGACCATAGTATATCATGGCTGCTGAGCCCTGACAACGTGGTTAGTTTACCTGCCTCCGTCATCTGCAGCTCTGCTCTCTCCCATCCTCCTCTTTCCTCCCCCCCCCCCCGCCAGCTCGCGATAGTGCCCGCCCCTGCGACTTCTGCCGCACAAATAACATTTAAATTGTCATACGATCAGCGCTGTGTCCGAATCTTGTGTCCCCTTGTGTGAGTGTTATAAAAAAAGAAAAGCTCTCTTATTATTGCTCTCTCTCGCTCTCTCTCCCTCTCCTCCTCCTCCTCTCCCAAGCAACGTCAGCGGGGGAATCTCGGCCCCGCCCGCTGCAGCTGTCAGACAAAGAAAGGAGAGAGCCAGCCGGTCACCTGATCGCTGAGAAGGTCCCAGAAGACTGTATCCACCATTCACGATGCGCTGCGCGACTTGTGCATGCACAGTGGGCACCCATCTGTGAAGCCGCAAGCTGTCACAGCCGAGTGCCCATAGTGAAGATGCTGGCACCGGGGACTGAAGACAGCAGGTGAGACCGACTGGGGTGAGCACAGCTGGATTGTGGGACAGGTGAGTGGCTGTTTTTTTTATGAGGCAGCAGCTACAGTTTTTGTAGCTGTTCACTTTTATTTTTTCCACAGGGCACTGGAACTCCTCTTTAATGGCCCTGTAATCTATTTTTCAGGAAATTGCTTCTTACTGTGTTTTTCTGCCTCCTTGTAACATTCTCCATAAGCACAAAAGAAGCATCTGAAACTTAAATCATACTGATGCCATCCACACAAGCACCAAACTCTAGATCTGTTTGATACTTGGTAAAAATGCCTGTTGATCCTGCCAGAAACCCACTAAGCTTGTAAGTTCCTGTAGTGAGCCAACAATACTACTTTTGTTGCACTGAAATCCCAAGCAGTGTCATCAGCCTGACCCAGTTCACCTCTCTAAAACTAAAGAACACGGGACCAGTAAGCCGAGATATTTTATAGGGTACTTTAGATTTAGATACACTTTAACAGCATTAGTAACATGCCTAAAGTGCATCTATGGTCAAAATGTAAAATCATATATTAAGTTCCATATTGTATTTCAATTTCCTGCCTACTAATCTGAACAATCCTGAAGTTTGTCAAGTTACTTTGTGAAGATCCCCACATAATTACTTTGAATTCTGTGACACAGATTCACTATAAGCTGTGAGCAGACACTGCTGTGTCACAGAATTCACAGAGCCTGCCTTCTGAACTATAGAGCTGCTGGGAGGTGAAGGGAGGAGGCAGAGTCAGTACAGAATCACTGTTTCCAGGTACCATGGGATATGTAGTGCTTAAAAATTGAGCGTAAACAGCGGAGGAGGAGCTGCTGAAGCATACAGGGAGTCCAGGAAGCTGTGGAAAGACAGCCAGCTGACAGGCAGAGCTCACAATATGAAAGGATATTTTTAATGTAAGCTTTTTTGGGTTGCCAAATATAAAGTATTGTTTGTATTGTTTTAACAATGAAGACGTTAAAAAAATGAAAGTGTATGCTGTGATCACGGCTGAACAAGATCCCAATCAAAGTAAATGAAAAAAAATACAAGTACAATTTTAGTAAATACAGAATGACAGACCATCGCGCGCCCTTCTAGGCACAACATAAGATCACTCATAAAACCTTGAGCTGACAATTATATCAAACAATACAGTAAAAATCCCAATTACACAAGGTAACACAAGTAGCAAAATGTAACAATGACATATAAATAAGTGTGCAGTTATATCAAACTCCAATAAAATAATGCATTTGCTGAATAAACATTAAAAGTTATAAAGCAAAAATGGAAAAATTAAATAAAAACAAACATAAATAAACTGAAACATCGTATAGTAGACCAGTATTGAAATATAGTCAGTATAACTGGCATTACTGGTAGGTAAAAGACTGATATTAACTTTTTAAATCCAGTCCCACCGCTACCCAAGTCCTCTGGTAAGCAGTCTCCTTGGCTTTATTAGAGCTACTGCACATTTTCTAATTTCTGTAGCCTTCACTCTGGTGTTTTGTGTGCGCTTAATATAAAGGATACATTCACTTTAAAAAAATAAATAAAATAAATGTAAAATTTTTTGCAGGTAAAGAAAATGTGCATTGATTCTTTTTTCTTGGAGTCTGTAAAGCATTGCAATAGCGATCAACAGATCGCTGGTGCCATGCAGATCTCCTGTAGATCCGTCAGTGTATTTGTGTGCCCATGCATCCTGGCAATGGCGTATCATCCATGGGTGCAGGGTGTTCACTGAACACAGGCCCTGAGAGGGGGGGGGCACTGTGCTCTGACCCACACTGCACCGTGTCCTCCTCCAGCATCCTCCTCCAACCCACCCGACCCCCCCCCCCCCCCGACCTCCCTCCTCTCTCCCACCAGCTGTGGTGGGGGGGATATGTCAGGATTGAGGGCAGAGGAAGGGGCCAGAAAGCATGTCACTTACCGGCCCCTTTCTTTTCTGAATGAGCAGAGTCCGTGATCACTGACTCTGTCCATTCAGAACTGAAGCATCCTAAACTGTGTTTACTCTGCTTCAGTTTATGAATGGGGAGGAGCCTCTGTCTCCTGTCCATTCATCTTCAGTGCAACTGAGGCTGCAGAGAAAAGGAATCTCTGTCTTCCATCCCTTTCTCTGTCTCAAAGGGGAGATGTAAGGAGTCTGATTAGACCCCCAATATCTCAAAGCCCCCCAACAGGCCTGATTAAAGAAAAAAAAAACTGGAATTGTAATAAATATTTAAAAAAAAAAAAAATGATACTGTCCATCCCCCAAGAAAAAAGCATTGTGAGAAAATACAAATAAATTGTAAAAAATAAAAACTGTAAAAAAAAAAAAAAAATTAAAATTAAATACTGACACCAACCTGCACATACTACCCACCACCAAACACTCCATACTCCTCTCCTGCACATACTACCCACTGCTATACATTCCGCACATACATTCCCTATTTAACATTGCCGCATTTCTGCACTACGCATGTCTTCTCAGACTCTATTAAACCACACCCCCTTTAAGCCACACCGAATATTTAGCGCAATTTTAACCACGCCCACTTTTCCTTCCGTGCATCACATTTTTTTGGTTTACCGATGCCTAGGGCCCACTTTTTATCTTGCACACGGACCCACTGATTTCATAATATGCTCCTGCATACGGGCAAGCAGATACATTGACAAGAAGAATCAATTAACTACCACTGAGCTCCACAGCGCCATGGTAATTTATTGAAAACTACAAGCCGACAGCCGCAAAGAATGAACATTCACACACAGAGCTAATTTTAAAAAAAGTGACAGCTAGTACTAGGAACTTCTCCCCGTACTGCTGGGGGGGGGGAGGGGGGGGGGGACGAGCAGCGGCTGCAGCATTGGGAACATGTAACAATTACCAAATATGTACCCAAATGGGTGAAACATGGAACATGTTCCCAAAAAGGTGAATGTATCCTTTAAGCCTCTGTTCATCCATCCAGCTGGTGCCATGGAGGCATTGCTATTTCATTTTCCAAGATATTAGACTATACAATTTCAATGAATATCTGATGATGGCTACAGAACATCTATTGACTCACAAATCTCATTTTTCATAAGGTTTACTATCTCAAGAGATGGGAAGATGGCTTGTTCTATGCTTTTTAGACACAGCTAGACTGTGGCGCGCCAGACATGGCCAGAAACTCCAATTCCTATTTATTTTAATGCAACGTAGTATAAGGAGAGTGTTACAGAGTGCTTGTATGTATTAAAGCCAGTTTTTTTGTTTTTGGAGGATAGAGTTGGGAAGAGTTATGGCTTCTATTTTTGCTTGTAACCACTGGGGAGACTTCCCCTCACTTTCTGTCTATGAAGCTCACATAGCACATCTGGGTAAGATTTCACCACTAGAGTTTCCATAACTTCCTCTTCTAGCAGGCAAAATCTCCCCTATAGGGACACAGATGGCAATAAAAACCAGACAGAGGATCGATCTAAACAAATTAAAATGTTTTATCGGAATCTTATACTGCTTCTATTTCCTCCACTTAGGTCTCAGACTACACTCAGCTCCCTGCTCTGTAGTGTGTGTGAAGATCACCAACCCTTACCTGCTTGAGCTCAGAAATATTGTGTAAATTGCATGCTTTAGGAGGCTGCAGAGAAGAAAGGGCTACAGGTAAACCTGTAAAAAACTCATGTATGAGGATTTGTTTAATCTCTGTGCATTACCAGAGGCCAGTCACTTCAGCGAGTATATGTAAGGGTTTCCAACCACTTTTAGACATCTACTTGACAACCAACACACTGCCATCCCATAAAGCACTGTCAACTAAAAACCATTCCCCTTCCAAACACTGTAGCTTGTAAAAAGGAGATACATTCATGGTTACATTAAAGTGAGTTAGTAGTTGATACTAGAGTAAGCATATTCTCGCAAATGTGTTTTTCACATTAAATCCCAAACTCTGCTGTGTATGGCCTACAGTGAAGAGGAATATAACCAGCAGTATGCATCCCACATGCTGGGAAACATTGAGCTAAAAGAATTTACAGTTTGTACCTACTGTCACTTATTTTTGAACTGCATTTCCAGTGTAGCAGCGAGAGGTACAACGTTTCCAGGATGATTTCCTGGAGACTACCAGAAGGCTGCACAGTGCTGGAGACCCGTACAAAAGGCTTTAGCAAAACCAGAAAAAAAAAAAAAAAAAAAAAAAAAAAAACTCAGCAGCATCTGGGATTATTACCAATACATATCCTTTTTTTATTGCACTGTCCACATCTAAAAGTGGTGGCTACGTGATCAAACCACATAAATCAGCTTGTCCTATTCAGCTCCATACAGACCCCCTTGGATGGAAACATGGCTATTGCCATTAGATTATGATGCCACGAGAAATGATTGGTAAGTCTCAGTAAATGCTGCTGCTGCAGAATTTTTTTCCGGTACAGATTACTTGTGTGATAAGCACTTGTCATCTTCAACAGCGAAAAATTAAAACAGATCAATTAAATGTGTCATCGAGCCACTAGATTCAGTACAAAAGGACAGACAGAATTCATATTATTGATTTTGTGTTACGATCTCCCATGGTAGTATAAAAGATACTTAGAACACATTATAGAGACAATATCTAAGAATGTCAAGTATTTTTTTAAAACCAGCAGATCAAATGGTAATAAAGCCAATACAATACAAAGGGCTCACACATCCTATTGAAGTACATATACAGATGACTAGTGCTACTTCTCCAATTAAGAGGAGTATTATACACCAAGTGCAAGCAGATAACCATCCAACCTCCTTTATTACAGATGACAAAGTAAAGGTTAGCTTTAACTGTATGTGTTTAAGACCTTCGTTTATCCTTTCCTAATTTGCGGTGGAAGAATAAAAATGGCACTGGGCATAAAGAGCAACAATTCTGGAGATTTTTATATAAAGGCAGCATGTGTTTCTTTTTTTTTTATCCTTTATTTATGCATTTAACAGAAGGTTAGAACAAAGCAAGGATTAGAAGCTGGACACAACAGCCAGCTACAAAAACACCAGGCAACCAGTGTGGGTGTCATAAACATACCCTGGGAATATGGATTGACACAGAGAGGTCAGTTACATGAATAATAAACCGTGTTGCAAATCGTCAGTATTTTTACTGGAAGCCAGTAAAAACTGGGCAATTTAAATGCTAGTGACAGGAAAATGTTGTCAATAAAATAATCTGGCTGACACGTTTGACTCGGAGCTGCAGTATCGGTCTGGAGCTGGCCAATACCACCCCAGTGCCTGCTACTGTGTTCAGGTGGTGATCTGGCAGAGGTGCTGTCTGAAACTTTTACTGTAACTTTTTTAAATGTCAGTAATAAAACTTGGCAGAGGCAGTAAATTTCAATCTGGTAGGTTGGCAACACTGATAATAATTCACCCAGTGTTTTAAAACTTACAACTTTTGGGGGTCCACCGCCATCACGACTCCAGCAAATGACAAGATAGATATAGAGGCAGACGTAAGAAAAAGGGGGGGGGCGAGTGTAAAAGGAAGGGGAACAAAAAAAAAAAAGGGGGGGGGCAGGGAGGGAAGATGGGGCCAGGGGGCTACTGGGACTACAACAGAATGGGGACAATAAGGAATCATAGTCCCGAGAATATGTAAACAGAGACCAGTGGAACCAGACTGTTATAAATATTTCCCTTTGGTGTCCTTGAGCACTGCCATGAGGCTTTGCATGCTGCAAATTTCAGTGATTTTTGCCAGCAACGGCACGGGGAGGCTCCTGCTTCCATATGCCTGGGATGCAAGCCCTAGCAGCATTTACCAAGTGGATCAACATAGTTTTCTTGTAGTGTTTCCTGGGAGGTGAGAAGCATGTAACAAATATTGGGCCAGGTCTGTTCCCAGATCAAAATCAGTCAATAGGTTAATAACCGATCTGACAGTGGACAAAAAGTGTTGAAGTGCAATAGGGTACCCTTTTTTTTCTGGCATCGCCAACAGGTTCCAGATGCTCGTGGAAATATTTTACGGAGAACCGCTGAGACTCTGTACCACCGTGCCAGGAGCTTATACCTCAGTTCTGTATCCTGGTTAGCAATGAATGCGTAATGTGCAAAATACAGAATGTCCTCCCTCTGAGCTGGTGAAAGAGAAGAACCCAAGTCGCATTCCCAATTATATAGAAATGGTGTCACAAAATTCTCCTCAGGGAGGACCAAGAGCTTATATGTGGTGGCGACCGAATGAGCCGATGGCACAAATGCATTCGAAAGATGTTTTGGAAGTTTGGAGCATGCCACATTTCACCACTGGAAGTAGGTAATGACGAAGTTGTTGAAGTCTCCATAGATCCAAGGAGGGATCGAAGATTTGCTGAATAGAATGGGTGGGTTTCAGGCCTGTGTCACTAACGGAATTAATGCGGTAAGTACCCGAATGCAGAAGTCGCCTAAAGCGACGGTCTGAGAGTATAGGCGGGAACTCTGGGTTTCCCAGGATTGGAGTCAAACAAAAAGTTTGGGAGAGAATTCATTGCCCTGCAGGTGGGCTCACCTAGTTGGGCTGATCAGCGGATGTCCTCTGAGACCCTTCAAGAATGACCGGTGGACCCAAGGAAGGCAGAGTAGAGGTAAGTCCGTGGTAGACTGCTCTAAAGAAATCCACTGCTTAGTATCATAGGCTCCACACCAATAAGTAAATATAATATACTTTCCTATATATTTACTAATGCTAGCAGCATGAGGATTAAACCAACCAATGTTGATTGGGAGAGTGAAGATCTACTTTAACCACTTGCCGACCGCCGCACGACGATGTACGTCGACAGAGCGGCACGGGCAGGCAAAAGGGCTTACCTGTACGTCCCTGCCTGCCCGCGGGTGGGGGGGTCCGATCGGACCCCCCCCCCGGTGCCTGCGGCGGTCGGCAAATGTCCCCCGGCGATCGGTGGTGAGGGGGAGGCCATCCATTCGTGGCCCCCCCCTCGCGATCGCTCCCAGCCAATGGGATCATTTCCCTGCCTCTGTATTGTACACAGAGGCAGAGGAAATGATGTCATCTCTCCTCGGCTTGGTATTTTCCGTTCCGGGCCGAGGAGAGAAGACTGAACTGTGAGTGCACAACACAAACACACACAGTAGAACATGCCAGGCACACATTACACCCCGATCCCCCCCCCCGATCGCCCCCCGATCCCCCCCCGATCACCCCCCCCCCTGTCACAAACTGACACAAAGCAGGTTTTTTTTTTTTTTTTTTTTTCTGATTACTGCATAGTGTCAGTTTGTGACAGTTAGTGTGTTAGGGTAGTGAGTGTTAGGCCCCCTTTAGGTCTAGGATACCCCCCTAACCCCCCTAATAAAGTTTTAAGCCCTTGATCACCCCCCGTCACCAGTGTTGCTAAGCGATCATTTTTCTGATCGCTGTATTAGTGTCGCTGGTGACGCTAGTTAGGGACGTAAATATTTAGGTTCGCCGTCAGCGTTTTATAGCGTTGGGGACCCCCATATACTACCTAATAAATGTTTTAACCCCTTGATTGCCCCCTAGTTAACCCTTTCACCACTGATCACCGTATAACCGTTACGGGTGACGCTGGCTAGTTCGTTTATTTTTTATAGTGTCAGGGCACCCGCCGTTTATTACCGAATAAAGGTTTAGCCCCCTGATCGCCCGGCGGTGATATGCGTCGCCCCAGGCAGCGTCAGATTAGCGCCAGTACCGCTAACACCCACGCACGCAGCATACGCCTCCCTTAGTGGTATAGTATCTGATCGCATCAATATCTGATCCGATCAGATCTATACTAGCGTCCCCAGCAGTTTAGGGTTCCCAAAAACGCAGTGTTAGCGGGATCAGCACAGATACCTGCTAGCACCTGCGTTTTTCCCGTCCGCCCGGCCCAGCCCAGCCCACCCAAGTGCAGTATCAATCGATCACTGTCACTTACAAAACACTAACCGCATAACTGCAGCGTTCGCAGAGTCAGGCCTGATCCCTGCGATCGCTAACAGTTTTTTTGGTAGCGTTTTGGTGAACTGGCAAGCACCAGCCCCAGGCAGCGTCAGATTAGCGCCAGTACCGCTAACACCCACGCACGCAGCATACGCCTCCCTTAGTGGTGTAGTATCTGATCAGATCAATATCTGATCTGATCAGATCTATACTAGCGTCCCCAGCAGTTTAGGGTTCCCACAAACGCAGTGTTAGCGGGATCAGCCCAGATACCTGCTAGCACCTGCGTTTTGCCCCTCCGCCCGACCCAGCCGAGCCCACCCAAGTGCAGTATCGATCGATCACTGTCACTTACAAAACACTAAACGCATAACTGCAGCGTTTGCAGAGTCAGGCCTGATCCCTGCGATCGCTAACAGTTTTTTTGGTAGCGTTTTGGGGAACTGGCAAGCACCAGCGGCGTAGTACACCCCGGTCGTAGTCATACCAGCACTGCAGTAACACTTGGTGACATGGCGAGTCCCATAAGTGCAGTTCAAGCTGGTGAGGTGGCAAGCACAAGTAGTGTCCCGCTGCCACCAAAAAGACAAACACAGGCCCGTCGTGCCCATAATGCTCTTCCTGCTGCATTCGCCAATCCTAATTGGGAACCCACCGCTTCTGCAGCGCCCGTACTTCCCCCATTCACATCCCCAACCAAATGCAGTCGGCTGCATGAGAGGCATTTTCTTTATGTCCTCCCGAGTACCCCTACCCAGCGAACCCCCCCAAAAAAGATGTCGTGTCTGCAGCAAGCGCGGATATAGGCGTGACACCCGCTATTATTGTCCCTCCTGTCCTGACAATCCTGGTCTTTGCATTGGTGAATGTTTTGAACGCTACCATTCACTAGTTGAGTATTAGCGTAGGGTACAGCATTGCACAGACTAGGCACACTTTCACAGGGTCTCCCAAGATGCCATCGCATTTTGAGAGACCCGAACCTGGAACCGGTTACAGTTATAAAAGTTAGTTACAAAAAAAAGTGTAAAAAAAAAAAAAAAAAAAACCATACAAAAATATAAAATAAAAAAAAAATAGTTGTCGTTTTTATTGTTCTTTCTCTCTCTCTATTCTCTCTCTCTATTGTTCTGCTCTTTTTTACTGTATTCTATTCTGCAATGTTTTATTGTTATTATGTTTTATCATGTTTGCTTTTCAGGTATGCAATTTTTTATACCTTACCGTTTACTGTGCTTTATTGTTAACCATTTTTTTGTCTTCAGGTACGCCATTCACGACTTTGAGTGGTTATACCAGAATGATGCCTGCAGGTTTAGGTATCATCTTGGTATCATTCTTTTCAGCCAGCGGTCGGCTTTCATGTAAAAGCAATCCTAGCGGCTAATTAGCCTCTAGACTGCTTTTACAAGCAGTGGGAGGGAATGCCCCCCCCCCCCAACGTCTTCCGTGTTTTTCTCTGGCTCTCCTGTCTCAACAGGGAACCTGAGAATGCAGCCGGTGATTCAGCCAGCTGACCATAGAGCTGATCAGAGACCAGAGTGGCTCCAAACATCTCTATGGCCTAAGAAACCGGAAGCTACGAGCATTTTATGACGTAGATTTCGCCGGATGTAAACAGCGCCATTGGGAAATTGGGAAAGCATTTTATCACACCGATCTTGGTGTGGTCAGATGCTTTGAGGGCAGAGGAGAAATCTAGGGTCTAATAGACCCCAATTTTTGCAAAAAAGAGTACCTGTCACTACCTATTGCTATGATAGGGGATATTTACATTCCCTGAGATAACAATAAAAATGATTTAAAAAAAAAAAATGAAAGGAACAGTTTAAAAATAAGATAAAAAAATAATAATAATAAAGAAAAAAAAAAAAAAGCACCCCTGTCCCCCCTGCTCTCGCGCTAAGGCGAACGCAAGCGTCGGTCTGGCGTCAAATGTAAACAGCAATTGCACCATGCATGTGAGGTATCGCCGCGAAGGTCAGATCGAGGGCAGTAAGTTTAGCAGTAGACCTCCTCTGTAAATCTAAAGTGGTAACCTGTAAAGGCTTTTAAAGGCTTTTAAAAATGTATTTAGTTTGTCGCCACTGCACGTTTGTGCGCAATTTTAAAGCATGTCATGTTTGGTATCCATGTACTCGGCCTAAGATCATCTTTTTTATTTCATCAAACATTTGGGCAATATAGTGTGTTTTAGTGCATTAAAATGTAAAAAAGTGTGTTTTTTCCCCAAAAATGCGTTTGAAAAATCGCTGCGCAATTACTGTGTGAAAAAAAAAAATGAAACACCCACCATTTTAATCTGTAGGGCATTTGCTTTAAAAAAAATATATAATGTTTGGGGGTTCAAAGTAATTTTCTTGCAAAAAAAAAAATATTTTTTTATGTAAACAATAAGTGTCAGAAAGGGCTTTGTCTTCAAGTGGTTAGAAGAGTGGGTGATGTGTGACATAAGCTTCTAGATGTTGTGCATAAAATGCCAGGACAGTTCAAAACCCCCCCAAATGACCCCATTTTGGAAAGTAGACACCCCAAGCTATTTGCTGAGAGTCATGTTGAGTCCATGGAATATTTTATATTGTGACACAAATTGCGGGAAAGAGACAATTTTTTATTTTTTTTATTTTTTTTTGCGCAAAGTTGTCACTAAATGATATATTGCTCAAACATGCCATGGGAATATGTGAAATTACACCCCAAAATACATTCTGTTGCTTCTCCTGAGTACGGGGATACCACATGTGTGAGACTTTTTGGGAGCCTAGCCGCGTACGGGACCCCGAAAACCAAGCACCGCCTTCAGGCTTTCTAAGGCCGTAAATTTTTGATTTCACTCTTCACCGCCTATCACAGTTTCGGAGGCCATGGAATGCCCAGGTGGCAAAAAAAAAAAACCCCCAAATGACCCCATTTTGGAAAGTAGACACCCCAAGCTATTTGCTGAGAGGTATAGTGAGTATTTTGCAGACCTCACTTTTTGTCACAAAGTTTTGAAAATTGAAAAAAGAAAAAAAAAAAAAATTTTTTCTCGTCTTTCTTTATTTTCAAAAACAAATGAGAGCTGCAAAATACTCACCATGCCTCTCAGAAAATAGCTTGGGGTGTCTACTTTCCAAAATGGGGTCATTTGGGGGGGGGGGTTTGTGCCACCTGGGCATTCCATGGCCTCCGAAACTGTGATAGGCAGTGAGGAGTAAAATCAAAAATGTACGCCCTTAGAAATCCTGAAGGCGGTGATTGGTTTTCGGGGTCCTGTACGCGGCTAGGCTCCCAAAAAGTCCCACACATGTGGTATCCCCATACTCAGGAGAAGCAGCTAAATGTATTTTGGGGTGCAATTCCACATATGCTCATGGCCTGTGTGAGCAATATATCATTTAGTGACAACTTTTTGTAATTTTTTTTTTTTTTTTTTTGTCATTATTCAATCACTTGGGACAAAAAAAATGAATATTCATTGGGCTCAACATGCCTCTCAGCAAATTCCTTGGGGTGTCTACTTTCCAAAATGGGGTCATTTGTGGGGGTTTTGTACTGCCCTGCCATTTTAGCACCTCAAGAAACGACATAGGCAGTCATAAATTAAAGGCTGTGTAAATTCCAGAAAATGTACCCTAGTTTGTAGGCGCTATAACTTTTGCGTAAACCAATAAATATACACTTATTGACATTTTTTTTACCAAAGACATGTGGCCGAATACATTTTGGCCTAAATGTATGACTAAAATTGAGTTTATTGGATTTTTTTTAGAACAAAAAGTAGAAAATATCATTTTTTTTCAAAATTTTCGGTCTTTTTCCGTGTATAGCGCAAAAAATAAAAACGGCAGAGGTGATCAAATACCATCAAAAGAAAGCTCTATTTGTGGGAAGAAAAGGACGCAAATTTCGTTTGGGTACAGCATTGCATGACCGCGCAATTAGCAGTTAAAGCGACGCAGTGCCGAATTGTAAAAAGTGCTCTGGTCAGGAAGGGGGTAAAACCTTCCGGGGCTGAAGTGGTTAAGTGCCAAAAAGTTTAGAACCTCTGACAAGGTTTTTATTGCTTGGCAATCAATTGGGTACAGATGCATCACTTACTACATATTAAGATGTGCCACAGTCTCTAGCCCCTTGCTGCCCGGGGCAATTCTAACATTTCTCTCATACATGTAAAAATCCACATTTTTTTGTTTTTGCTATAAAATGACCTAAAACCCCCAAATATTATATAATTTCTGAAAGCAAAAGCTCTGAAGACTAAAGTGGTGGTTGTTGCAATTTTTTTTTAGGTCACACGATATTTGCGCAGCAACTTATCAAATGCAAAGTTTAGGAAAAAATAAACTTTAATCTTTGTGCACATAAACCCAATACCCATTTACCATACTCAAATATAAAACATTATGCTATGATGAGTAGATGGATACCGAACATGTCATGCTTTAACCGCTTCAGCCCCAGAAGATTTTACCCCCTTCCTGACCAGAGCACTTTTTGCGATTCGGCACTGCGTCGCTTTAAACGACAATTGCGCGGCCGTGCGACGTTACACCAAAACAAAATTGATGTCCTTTTGTTCCCACAAATCGAGCTTTCTTTTGGTGGTATTTGATCACCTCTGCAGTTTTTATTTTTTGCGCTATAAACAAAAATATATAAAAAAAACTAAAATTCTTCCACATATTTTTTTAAAAAAAAGATAAAAAAAAAAATATATATAATCGCAATAAGCGTATATTGATTGGTTTGCACAAAAGTTTACAAAAGCGTCTACAAAATAGGGGATAGATTTATGACATTTTTATTATTATTTTTTTTATTAGTAATGGCGGCGATCTGTGATTTTTATTGTGACTGCAACATTATGGCGGATACATCGGACACTTTTGACACTATTTTGGGACCAGTGACATTTATACAGCGATCAGTGCTATAAAAATGCACTGCTTACTGTATAAATGACACTGGCAGGGAAGGGGTTAAACACTAGGGGGCGATCAAGGGGTTAAGTGTGTCCTGGGAGTGATTCTAACTGTGGGGGGGGGGGGGGTGGATGGGCTACCACTGACATGACAGCGATCACTGCTCCCGATGACAGGAAGCAGTAGATCCCTGTCATGTCACTAGGCAGAACGGGGAAATGCCTTGTTTACATAGGCATCTCCCCGTTTTGCGGCTCCGTGACAGGATCGTAGGACACCGGCAGACATGGAGTCCGCAGGACCCGCGGGTACGGTCATGCTGTATGCGGCGATAAGAGGGGATCTACAGGTACGCCCATTTGCCCACCGCTGCCATGTGCCAACGTATATCGGCGTGCAGCAGTCGGCAAGTGGTAAAAACTGCACACACCCAAAGGAGTGGCAACAAACTATGGTACATATATTATTCAGTTATTAATAGGCAACATTTTAAAAGCTGTTACAGATTGCTCGCCTGTGGTTATCACCGCGTATTCCAACAACGAAACAGTGGATTGAACAGGTAAAATACCATTCTCATTAAGGAAAAGTTATATCAACATAGAAAAGCTAACAAATTCTATAGAATATGGCAGCCATGGCAAGACGCTCCGGGTCTAGCGCCATCCTAACTGGTGCTGGGACCCCTGCTCCAGATATAATCTCTCTGTGCCTCTAGATCTATGGCGACAGACAGTCTGCAACTAAGGGCCTTCTGGCTTGGTCACAGCCGTATGTACGGTCATTTGTCCCTTCATCTCACTGGACAGCTAATAAAAATGCCTGTTAAAGTCCTACGCAGCATTGTCACGATAATACACACTTCTCTTTCTTTTGTTATGTTGTTTGCCTTCCCGTTGGAAGGTAGGTAGTTTACATACATTGTTTGAGTATCTATATCTGTTTTTGTGTCGATCATTCAAAGGGTCCGTTCACCATGTGTAAGCAGGATAATAACATTTATAATAAGTATACGGATATTACTACTGTGCTCCATGATATATGGAGCTGTTATTATACCTTAGCTCTTTGAGCCTTGTACATCCTTTATACACAGTATTGACCTCACTGTATATGCAAATGGTTTCCTTCTGAATTTGATCTTTGTTTATTGTACAACTGCATCTGTGACACAATAGTCTTTTTTTCTGAGTTAAAAAAAAAAGCTGTTACAGGTTACCAGTGTAGAGTTAAACTTGAGTTCTAGCGCTAGAATTATTGCTCTCACTCTGATGTTTGTGGCAATACCTCACGTGTGGTGTGATCACTGTTTGAATATGCATGCGGGGCCTTCATGTGTAAACACCGGGGGACAGGGTGCTTTAAAAAAAAAAATCACTTTATTTAAATTTCTTTTTTTTTTTTTTTACATTTCTTGTTTTTTTTTGTATTCAACTTTATTGCTATCACAAGGGATGAACATCCCACTGTGATGGCATGGGCAGTGACAGGTACACTTTATGGAGAAATCTGGGGTCTGTTAGTCTCCACTGCCCTTCAAAACACCTGATTAAAACAAGATCAGTTTGATCGGCTGCTTTACTAGCCAATAACAGCTAACAAACAACCAACCAAAACTGGAAGTGACAAAATCCTCATTGCTGCCAGTTTCATACACTAAAGCGAATATTTGGGAACTAATGTTCTTTCTTCTCCACTATGGTAAGCCAGCCCGACCACCCACAGCAGCCCTGGGCTCCCCAAATGGGATGGCAATGCCCAGAAACTGCAGTAGGGGGTGGGTTTCTTCCTCTTTGTAAAAGTGGTCAGGCAGCTGGATCACTTTTATGAAAAAACATAATTTGCCAGAAAATTTTGATACCAGGATTGTGGCTGCAGCTGCAACCATGATCCTGGTATAACCATTTAAACCCAAGGATGTACGGGTACATCCTTTTGCAGAAAGAGGCTAGAGTACTTAAAGTGGATGTAAACCCGATTCATTAAATTTGACCTGGGCACATATATCTGTAGCGTTTACTTATCTCTCTCCAAAGCCCCGAGTCCCGTTCCTCTGTTATCAGCATGATAACTTCTGACAGGTTCTCTGAGACAGGAGAAGAAACCAGTCTGAAATGTGTCTCGGGGTGGATGCTATAAATATATATTAGCAGAGAGCTTGTCTTGTCACAGCACAGCTACTGAAAGTATCTTCATTCTTCTGCCTATGTGGAGTGGGGGTGTGTGCCTTTTCCTCCAATCAGCTGTCACACAGTATATGCCAAGACTACACTCCTACTGCTGAATGAGGAAGTAAAAATTCTAACCCGATAGAGAATTCTAAAGAATATAGCAAGCTGAAGATAACAGATATACATGTAAAACTTATGTAGGGAGATTTGTTTCATCCCTGTCTATCATCTGAGGCTGTTCACTTCGCTGGGTATAGGAGAGGGTTTACATCCACTTTAAGGGAATTTGTGAGCACAGAAGTCGGTAGCAAAATAGCAAACCCCAATTGCTCACTGAATACATACGCTTTAATATATCCAGAAAATATAAGAGAAATGTATATGATAGCTATAGGATATATACCTCACAGATACCATTTCTAAAACGTATATGTATTTTTTATTGTCAACTCAATAAAACCATATAAAAAAAATTTAAAAAAGAAGAGCGCTGGTGTACATTACAATTGCTTGGTTTCTAACTATATCCCTGTAAACCCCATCATTGATACAGCATATAAATATCAATATACTCCATACAACAAAAAGATTCTAAGCAGCAACCACTGATGGAGCTATAATAAAATGTTTTATTGCTGTCTGCTCTTTTCTGTTGCAGTGATAACTGCATCCCCCAATTTAATGAACAGGTGTCACAGGGACAGGACATAAGGGAGAATCTCCCCAAGCGAGTCATAGACAGAAGGAAAAACTTAAAAGAAAAGTGAACTCTACTCAAAACTAAATAACGAAAATACAAAGTACATGACCTGAATAACTGTTCTAGACACAACGCCATTAGAACATATAGACAGAAGGAAAGTACTAAAAGGTCACCACCGACAATCTCCAGGTTTCTCTCAGCACAGGTTTCCCACTGTATAGTCAGTCAGATGATAAAGACCAAAACCTCAAAACAAATGATCTAGGAGTAAATTCACTACAGGGTGGCCGGGGGTGGTAAAAAGAGGTGGCTAAGCTGTGGTAAAACCACGCCTCAACTGCCAACCAGAATTCTGACATTACAGCCTGACAGAAATGTCCACATGCCATAACCGTAATGCTTTGCTTAAATTTTAACACCCCCTGCCAAACTCCTCCCATTAAAGTCAATAGAGCCGCACCGCAACTGCAAGGCAAACGCTTGCCTTGCAGTTGCAGTGTGGACCTGCAATGTAAAATTGGCATTCAGCAATTAAAAAAACAAAAAAAAAACCCCGGTTTCAGGAGTCGGTAGTAGCGCCTCCTAAGCAATGGTCAGCCGCCGCTATACTGCCCTCTGAATAGCAATCTACTACAGATGGCTTATCAGTGGAAGGTAAGTTTACCACCTGTCTGAAAGAGCCCTAAGGCATTTAAGACACATTTCTGGAGACGTGTATTTAGGTGGAAACCTTGCGCCAAATTTATGGAAACCCTGCGGCATTCCTTTGTTAGTAGCGATACATGCAACAAATTCAAGTAGTTCTTTTTTTGCAACACTTTTACTTTATGGTACTATTTTTGTGACAAACACATAAAGAAATACTGCTTTGTGTTTGACTCTGCATTGTTTTCAATGAGTTCGTAGATTCATAGACTTGCATTGGGGAAGTAGCAGTGAAGCACAACCATTGTTCTGCAAAGTCTAACACAGTCTATTCAGAAACCGCTCTAAAGTCTATAATATTGTTCTGCAAAGCAGAGGAAATAAAACTTCTTCTATTAATGTATAGAGATAACTGGCTGTACATCAAAACATTGACTTGAACTGATAAGATTACTTGACATCGAGCTAATCTGTTACACACTTATCTGAAGAAAAAAAAAAAAAAAGAAAGAAGAAGAAGACTACACATTTATTATTTACTTTTCCACATGTTTACCCATCTTTAAATATTTAAAAAAGAAAAACAAAGCTCAATGTCACCAATAATTAACAAAAAATGTGTGCTAAAATTAATAAACTGAAAAAAAGACTGCTGCAACCCACATACTAAAATGTTCCTGAAGATGCAACGTATAACGAAACACGTCGGATGGAGCTGGTTCATGACATCATCACGCACGCCGGAGGTTTGATGGCGGTGCAATATGCTATCTTCTGTTGCTGCAACAAGCCTGTCAGCTAGCATGTTGAATAAATCCCGCTTTTAAATGATACTGGGCCATTGAATGATTTTATTTTCTTTGAGTGGCACATGAAAAGTGGCATCTACTGTATATTCATTGGAGCCATGGTGAGAGCCATCTAGTGGTGGACCCTGTTGTGGCAGCCGTGGAGCCTGAGGTTTGTCTCCGACTAGGAAAGGTCTCTCATCTCATGCTTTTAACCTCTTAGGATCTGGAGGTTAATTACTCTTGGTAAGGAGTGAGCACTTGAAGTGACAGTGGTGCACACTTGGCATTCAAGGATATTAGAAGATTACAGATTATATGAACTTTTGAAATGAAGAATTATATCAGTTTTGAAAGTCAACATGTTTTTAATATCAGATAACAGAACAGTTGAGACCAGGTTATACGGAAGACAGCAGCAGAGAAAGGTTACCCAGCAGGGTGTTTGTAACAAGGAGTCTGTGTAAATAGGAATTCATCTCCTTCAAAAGGCCAGCTGTTGCTGGAATGCTGACCTGATTCAAGAAGTTTGATGGTAATATAACAGTGCCACCTGGTGGAGACCGCAACATACTTCCTGGAAGATGTTTGGGGGAATAACATACTTCCTGGAAGATGTTCGGGGGAATAACATACTTCCTGGAAGATGTTCGGGGGAATAACATACTTCCTGGAAGATGTTTGGGGGAATAACATACTTCCTGGTAATTAAGAAGAACCGTCTTTTAATAGCTTCTCATTGGACAGAGGACTAGACGGGTGAGCAGATGGCGTTTGTGTGGGTTGTGTCTGAGTGTGCTTTAAAAAGGCAATGGCCAGCAATGGTCTGTTCCTTTTTCTCTGTCCTAGAGCCCAGCAAGCATACAGAATCCGTAAGGAAGGACTTCCAGTATCGTATCACCCCTGATCTTTTTGTTTTATATGCTCTGTAGTATTCTTTTAGTGTTTTATGTTAGCATTTCTACTTTCTTTGTAAATAAATGAGACCTTTGCTTCTTTTTTATTTCTATAGCTAACATAGTTATTGTTATCAGCACCATTACCATTACCAGAGCTTTGATAGACTAGCTAACTATAGGAAGAAAGAAAATAATACATAGTTATAATTTAAATGGGGGGGGGTGGGGGGGCCAAAACCACCCCCTATTTATTTCAAACAGTTTGCACATTCTTTATGCACAAGAGCACTTTTGTTTGTAATTATGTGATATACATTTTTTATATATTTGATTGTATATTTGAATTGAATAATTTATATAAAATTAATGATTATTACTTATTTATAAAATTGAGCACTTTTGGATTTGGTTGTTTAACCGCTTGCCGACCAGCCGCCGTCATTATACTGCAGCAGGTCGGCACGATCAACGAATGTGTGTGTGTGTGTGTAAATACACAAATCCCTGTTCTGTGAGAGGAGAGGCAGATCGTGAGTTCCTACTAGCTAGGAACAGCGATCTGTCATTTCCTGAAGTCACTCCCATCCCTATACAGTTAGAACACACACTGGGTAACCCAGGTGACCCGTTGATCGCCCCCTAGTGTTAACCCCTTCCCTGCCAGTGACATTTACACAGTAATCAATGCATTTTTATAGCACTGATCGCTATATAATTGTCAATGGTCCCAGAAATGTGTCAAAAGTGTCAAAGCTGTCTGCCATAATGTCGCGGTCCCGATAAAAATCGCAGATCACCGCCATTATTAGTAAAAAAAAAAATTTAAATAAAATAATAAAAATGCCATAAATCTTTCCCCTATTTTGTAGATGCTATAAACCAATCAATATACGCTTATTGCGATTTTTGTATTTAGAGATATTAGGGTTAAAACGGCGCTACCTAAGAAACCTGTTTGGCTCAGCCTATACAGGAAACATTATGCAAACGTTTTTTTGTATATATAAAGGATCTTCAAACTTATATAAGAAAAAAAGTTCAGTGTTGTAACAACTGAAAACAAATGTTAAAAAATGGCTGGAATGCATATATGTGGATCAGCATATGGTTGCATGCATCCTACATGGGGAGTAGTGTATAAGGCATGTCAGAAAAAAACTTTTTTACATCCCATATATTCCTGATGGATCAATATTCTCTCTCCAAATCAGGAACTATATTCACCACTGTTTGCAAAATGAAAGCATACTATGTGTAGCAAAAAACCATATACAATACAATTATGACAATTCCTGTAAGGGAAAAAAAAAAATTTTTTTGCATACACCATAGGTATATATATGTATCTCAATATTTATACAGTTCATATGCTGTGGTGGTTATAGTAATATAAAATAGTCCCATGTACTTCATACGACAACCAGGCACGATATTCCCCAGAGTGACTTTCATGTGTACAGGGTTGAATGGTGACTTCTGTGATCCCCACTCAAATTGCTCACTCACCAAATGTCGGAACCCCTGCAGGGGTAACAGGCCTGTAGTGCTATACAAGGACTTTGCTGCTACTGCTGTTGTACTTCAGATGTTTCCAATGGTATCCCGGTGGGTCATGCTGCGATTAAACCCTCATGTATCAGGGAAAGAAAAAAGGGCTTCCATAGTGTGATAAAGTCCCAAAAAATATTTATTTTAAAAAAAAAAATTTAAATCCAAAACCATAAAGTAAAAAATATAAATTTAAAAGTTGCAATCATCCAAAAAATAAGCTTCCGTTAACCCACCCTGGGGTTTTTGTTTTTCCCCTTACAGGAATTGTCATAATTGTATTTATATATGTTTTTTTGCTACACGTAGTATGCTTTCATTTTGCAAACAGTGGTGAATATAGTTCCTGATTTGGAGAGAGAATATTGATCCATCAGGAATATATGGGATGTAAAAAAGTTTTTTTCTGACATGCCTTATACACTACTCCCCATGTAGGATGCATGCAACCATATGCTGATCCACACATATGCATTCCAGCCATTTTTTAACATTTGTTTTTAGTTGTTACAATACTGAACTTTTTTTCTTATATAAGTTTGAAGATTCTCTATATATACAAAAAAACGTTTGCATAATGTTTCCTGTATAGGCTGAGCCAAACAGGTTTCTTAGGTAGCGCCGTTTTAACCCTAATATCTCTAAATACATCTATTTGGCAGGACAGCCCCAGTGAGTGTCTTTGTTTAAGGGAGGCAGCAACCTGTATAGATTTGCCTGTATACCTGTCCTAAGCGCGGTTTCCCAGGATTACTATTATTGCGATTTTTATTACCAAAAATATGTAGCAGAATACATATCGGCCTAAACAGAGGAAAAAAATGTGCTTTTTTTTTTTTTTTATAAAAAAGGGGGATATTTATTATAGCAAAAAGTACAAAACTATTGTGCTTTTTTCAAAATTGTCGCTCTTTTTTGTTTATAGCGCAAAAAATAAAAACCACAGAGATTATCAAATACCACTAAAAGAAAGCTCTATTTGTGGGAAAAAAAGGACGTAAATTTTGTTTTTGTGTAACGTCGCATGACCGCGCAATTGTCAGTTAAAGCGACGCAGTGCCGTATCGAGAAAACAACTTTAGGTCATATGTAAAATCAAAACTTTTATTTGTCAACTTACATTTTTATAGCACTTCCTGGTATTTATTAGGCACTGGTGATGTAGCCAGGGTCTCACAGCTGCCCCCTGGGAAGGCTACCTCACCAGTGCCTTTCAGGGAGATTGTGTTTGTAAACAGCTAAATTTTGCAAGATTACAGGGGAAAAATTGTTTTTTTGCTACAGGGAAAGATGTAGTGAAGACAAGAAGAAGCTGGCCATCGATGACATTTTTTTTTTTAAATGGCGATGCAGGTTGTGGAGCTCAGGCAGGTCAGGCCAATAGGAGTAAGGAAAAAAACAAAAACAGTGTGTTACTTATATGTAGGTTTCCCTAAATGTATTTAGTTAGTGTTAATAGTTTATTAAGATGTGGGATGGAGGGGGGACTTTAACCACTTAAGGACCGCCCCGCGTACATTTACTGTGGCAGGGCGGCCCTTAAGCGCAAAATCACGTACCTGTACGTGATTCCCTTTGTCGGCTATGGGGGGACACAGCAGGAGCCAATCAGCGTGTTCGGTGGCAGTGATGGCTTCCGGGACCCACCAACTGTGCAGTCTGCCTTGTTTACATGTAAACAAGGCAGACCGCTGTTCTGTTAGGGCCCTTTCACACTGGGGCGGGCATCGGCGGTAAAGCGCCGCTATTGTAAGTTGCGCTTTACCGTCGGTATGCAGCCGCTAGCGGGGCGGTTTTAGCCGAGAAATGGTTAAAAACCACCACAAAGCGCCTCTGCAGAGGCGCTTTGCCGGCGGTATAGCCGCGCCGTCCCATTGATTTCAAGGGCAGGAGCGGTGAAGAAGCGGTATACACTCCGCTCCTTCACCGCTCCGAAGATGCTGCTAGCAGGACTTTTTTTCCCGTCCTGCCAGCGCACCGCTCCAGTGTGAAAGCAGCGGCACTTTATTAGCGCAATAGCGCCTGCAAACCGCCCCAGTGTGAAAGGACCCTTACAGAGGGAGAGAGAGATCTTGTGCTCAGGAACACAGGTGTCTCTCTTCCTCCAGTCAGTCCATCCCCCACAGAGAAAACATTCCCTTGGAGCACACTTAACCCTTTGATCGCCCGATGTGAACCCCTTCCCTGCCAGTGTCAGGGCATTTTCTTTTTAGCACCGATCACTGTAATGGTGTCACTGAACCCCAAAAAGTGTCACTCAGTGTCAGACTTGTCCGCCGCAATATCGCAGTCCCGCTAAAAATCTCTGCCATTACTTTTGCGCAAACCAATCAATATACGCTTGGGATTTTTTTTTTTTTACTAAAAACATGTAGCAGAATACAAATTTGCCTAAAAGGATGAACAATTAGTTTTTTTTTTTCTTTTGTCTGTCTTTTTTTGTTTATAGCGCAAAAAAAAAAAAAAAACAGGAGGTGATCAAATACCACTAAAAGAAATCTCTTCTTGTGGGAAAAAAAGGACATAAATTTTATTTGGGCACAACCGTGCAATTGTCGTCAATTAAAGCAACGCAGTGCCGTATCACAAAAAACAGCCTGTTTAGGAAAGGGGGGGGGCAAAACCATCTGGAGCTGAATGGTCAACATCATGTCAGGTGCATGTTTGAAAAGGGAAAACACTAAATGTGCATGCATTTTCCCTATATTGCATAGATAATGTGACAGAGATACTTACGAATAGATTGTGCCATACGCATGCGTCTTCAGATCTTCCTCTTCTATAGAAAATTTAAACCAGTTTTTGACAGGGCCTCTAATTTGATAAGCGTTATTGATATCCCAATACAGCTCGATACTGTGGTGATTCACCTTCCCTACTATGGGAGGATCAGGGCGTGGAAAAGCAACCTTGCCTGGAAAAAAAAAGAAAAAAAAAAAAAAGAAGTATTTTGTTCAGTAATGCAGAACCTAAATGGAATAATGGAATGTACATGGAATTGTCAGATATAGACAAGAGAAATGGGAATTGTAAATGTTTCGTAATTAGTTTGGTTATCCTTACATAATGTCGGGTCTTGCATTTGTCTGAAATAATTAAAAAAGTGTATATTGATTTATATAGGTTTAGCTCAAGAGCATAAATTAGCATTTATAAGCCTCTGACAGCTAATTACATTAGAGATCATGAAGTTGTACTAGAGCGGTGAATCAAGCCCACTGCACAGGGAGAATACCAAATGCAGGCAGAGATGCCTTACCAAGCAAGGCCATTTACTGGTGTTATTCTGTCTACAAAGAACAAACCCACAGAGCTGGAACTAGTAGCAAGGTGAGAAAAAAGATCATTAACCACTTTTGTGAAAGCGCAAAAGCAACAAAGCTCTTCACTAGAGATTAACCACTTACTGCTATGAGTACTAAATTGACAGGATTTAAACTTAAAGTAGTAGTCTGTATTTGGATATGAACCTACAGGTAAGCTTATAATAAAAGGTTCAATAAATATCTCCTAAACATGCGCTGTATAGGAGTTATTCTAGGGAGCAGCAGCCAGTGACGTCATGCGCTCTGAAGGAATAGGATAACCCGTTCCATTCCTTCAGAGCTCTGTGCCGCGGCCCTGACTCACGTCATCGCGGCTCGGGCATTGAAGCAGCTGAAGCCCGACAACCCAGAAGGAAGACCGGGTGAAGATGGAAGCCTCCGCAGAGGTGACATCGTGCCGCTGGAGGGCTTAGTTTCAAGGTAAGCGTTTTATAATGTGCTAGCATGCAATGCATACAGTACTAGCGCATTATGCCTTTACCTTCCAGGGTTTTTTTTTACACTACCGCTGTAAAGCAGAACTTCACTCTCTCAATCATCATTACCCATTTTTAATCCTCATGCTGCTAAAATTAGTAAATAAAGTATATTATATTTATACTTTTTTTAAACTTTTACATTTCTTCAGTTACTTCCTGGTTTCTAGGCCTAGGCAAATGATTGGTCAAAAGAAATGTGTTACACTGTCACTTATTAATAAAGTACATCAATATTAAATCAATTCAATATAAACCATACATTTATAAAGTGCATCAGTGATGAATGTTTCGGTTTATATTAAATAATATAATAAGTGCAAGAAATTTCATAAAGTGTGGAACATTTGGGTGGAATCCGCTTATACTAATGCTGATTCTTCAGATGACTAGTTAAAGCGGGGGTCCACCTACATCAACCCAAAAAAAAAAAAAATATTAAAAGCCAGCAGCTACAAATACTGCAGCTGCTGACTTTTAATACATGGCCACTTACCTGTCCCAGGGTTCAGCGATGTCGGCAGCCGACGCCGATAACCCGCTCGGTTCTAGGCAGCTGCCGCCGCCATCCTAGGTGAGGGAATCAGGAAGTGAAGCGTTGCGGCTTCACTTCCCGGTTCCCTACTGCGCATGCGCGAGTTGCGCTGCGCATCGTAACTGGTCCCCGCTATCTCCTGGGAGCTGTGCGTTTCCCAGGAGACAGCGTGGAGGGACAGGAAGAGGCATAGACTCCCATGGGAGTCTATGCCGGAAGTGGGTGCAAATACCTGTCTTAGACAGGTATCTGCACCCCCCTCCCCCCTGAAAGCTGCCAAATGTGACACCGGAGGGGGGGAGGGTTCCGAAAAGCGGAAGTTTCATTTTTGTGTGGAACTCCGCTTTAACGCTTGGATAGGGAATTAACGGTATATAATGTTGTACATCTCTACATTTATGTTTCATTAGAGGTCTTTCCTGACACATACCATATGGGAGAGTGCGTATTTTCATAAATTCCTGAGTGAAGTGATTGTAAAGGCTTCTTTTTATTTTTTTATTTAAAATAACAAAACATGTCATACTTACCGCCACTGTGCAACTCGTTTTGCACAAAGTGGCCCCGAACCGTCTTCTGGGGTCCCTCGGCGGCTCTCTCAACTCCTCCCCACATCAGATAACCCCCTAAAAGAAGCACGCTCCCAGGGGGTTACCTTGCGGGCGCACTCCCGAGTCCAGCACTCGGCGTCCATAGACATGAATGCTGGACTCGGCTCCGCCCCCCGGGTCATTGGATTTGATTGACAGCAGTGGGAGCCAATGGCTGCGCTGCTATTAATCTATCAAATCAAGAACTGGGACCCCGTGCAGAGAGGGACAGTGCGTCTCCGCTGAGGGAAATTTCGGAGCTCAGGTAATTAAAACGGAGGGTTTACAACCCCTTTAGCTCTGTAGGATGTTTGAGAGGGAGAGTGGCCAATAAGAATCTTTCAGCCTGTGCGAGCAGTTAGAGTGTACCAACTTTTTGATAGTTTAGAGTGCCTTGATTTTAGCTAGGTAGTATTTGTTTTTTTTTATTGTGCTTTTGTTTGTTTTTTTTCTATGCAATCGAGCCTGAATATGCCCAATAGGCTCTGTTATGTACTGTTAGCTTCGAAACCTGCAATTAATAATTTTCAAAAAAAATAAATATCATAACCGGTATTTCTGTGATGAGTGAAAGTGCAATAATTCCAAAAATAAAGTGCAAAGAAATATCTGGGGGGTGTTTTTCAAAGTGATTTCTCAGCAAAATATAGCATGGAGACATGAATGGATGGGCGAGTTTGCTTTTCATATTAAAAACTAATTAAATAGCAATTTTGGTTTGTGGTGCTCAGATGAGACCAAAATAATACCTTTACCTTTTTTGTGGGGGGGGGGGGGGGGGTGGAGGCAAGCCCACCATGCCGGCCAGTGCTTTTTTAAATATAGTTTTTACGACAAGCTAAAATTTACCTGGCTTAGAAATGTCAATAGCCAGAGCTTCATGTCAGGATCAGGCTTCATCGCTAAAAATGATAACCCTTGAAAACTACACTATTCTCAATCTAACTTATATAACCAAATATTCTTTGTGACCCATCAATATCACAAGGTGTTTACAGAATTGCCATATTGCCAGCTTCGGTGCATATCCAGACCAACAAAATGTTTGCCTCCTTTCCACAAAAAGGGTACAAGTATTTTTTAATACATCAGATTTTTTTTTTAACAAATCATAGAAAAAAGGCCCTGTGCACACTAGCGTTTTTTTAAACTCCTAAAAGCTGTTATTAGCCTTTTTTCTGCTCCTAGAAGCTAAATAGTGTTATCCTGTGTGTCCATACGCACTACTTTAGGCTACTAGCATTTTTTGAGCTTCAATGTCTAGGAGTAGGAAAAAAAATTGTTTTTGTACAGTTTCTATAGCAGAAATGCTCCTAAATGCTGCTAATAGTGTTTATCTCCCCCCCCCTTTTTTTTTTTTTTTTTAAAGAAACTGCAAAAATGCAAATAAAACACTAATTCCCCGTACACACGGTCGGATTTTCCGATGGAAAATGTCCGATCGGAGCGTGTGTTGTCGGAAATTCCGACCGTGTGTAGGCTCCATCTGACATTTTCCATCGGATTTTCCGACACACAAATTTGGAGAGCAGGAGATAAAATTTTCCGACAACAAAATCCGTTGTCGGAAATTCCGATCGTGTGTACACAAATCCGACGGACAAAGTGCCACGCATGCTCAGAATAAATAAAGAGATGAAAGCTATTGGCCACTGCCCCGTTTATAGTCCCGACGTACGTGTTTTACGTCACCGCGTTTAGAACGATCGGATTTTCCGACAACTTTGTGCGACCGTGTGTAGACAAAACAAGTTTGAGCCAACATCCGTCGGAAAAAATCCTAGGATTTTGTTGTCGGAATGTCCGAACAAAGTCCGACCGTGTGTACGCCCTATTACACTCCTAAATGCTTTTAAACGCTCCTTAAAACACTACTAAAACGCTGCTATTACCAGCGTTTTTTCGCTTAAAAAAAAAAAAATGCTAGTGTGCAAGAAGCCTTAAGATTAAAGTGTAAATAAAGGCAAAACTTTTTCTTTTCATTTTGGATAGAGTAAGGGAGGGTTATAACCCCCATCAGTTTCTTTTTTCTTTTTTTGGCATCTGTGTCCCATAGGGGAGATTTCACTTCACCTTCTGTCCCATAGCAAATACAGGAAGTGAGAGGGAATCCTGGTGTGTCACCAAAACTAGTGTCCCCGTTGGAAGATTTCCCCCCAAATACTGTTCTGATGTCAACCCAAAATTTGGGATTTTATTTTACTTTTGATGATGATACCTTGACAAACAGAGAGGGCGAAAGGGGACACATACATTATAATATAATATATATATATATATATATTTATATATTACACACACACATATATATATATATATATATATATATATATATATATATATATATATATATATATATATATATATATATATATATATATATATATATATATATATATATATATATATAACATATTAAAAACTGACAGGTGTTCTAATCCCTTTCCACTCTAGCCAAAACAGTAATGCCGCGTACACATGAGCGGACTTTACGGCGGACTTGGTCCGGCGGACCGGACTCCGTCGGACAATTCGATCGTGTGTGGGCTCCAGCAGACTTTTTTTTACCCCAAAAGTCCGACGGACCTAGAAATAAAACGTTTCAAATCTTTCTGACGGACTTGAGTCCAGTCGAAAAATCCGCTCGTCTGCATGCTAGTCCAAGGGCCTAAAACCGACGCTAGGGCAGCTATTGGCTATCAACTTCCTTATTTTAGTCTGGTTGTACATCATCACGTACGAATCCATCAGACTTTGGTGTGATCGTGTGTAGGCAAGTCCGTTCATTCGGATAGTCCGTCGGACCAGTCTGGTAGAAAAGTCCACTCGTGTGTACGCGGCATTAGATAGAGATATAATATATCACACACACACACGTACAAAAATCTACCTGATGTATACTAATGTAAGGTTGGTCTTTACGAAGGAAATATTAATAGAGAAACATCAGCAGGTGTGCACTATACCCACTATGACCTAAAACTTCACTTTTATTCGGAACTGTCTAAGAATCTAGACTGTAGAAAATGAAAGGAAGTCATAAAAATGCCAGGTGAATAACCTCATAGGGCAATGCGGAATTAGTGCCAAAATACAAAATGATGGAACAGATATACAACTGGCCTCATTATAGGGAGATAATCAGACAGCAAGTTATCCAAGGGCAGCTAAAGACATACTTGCTGTCTGATTATCTCCCTATAATGAGGCCAGTTGTATATCTGTTCCATCATTTTGTATTTTGGCACTAATTCCGCATTGCCCTATGAGGTTATTCACCTGGCATTTTTATGACTTCCTTTCATTTTCTACAGTCTAGATTCTTAGACAGTTATGAATACAAGTGAAGTTTTAGGTCATAGTGGGTAAAGTGCACCCCTGCTGAGGTTTCTCTATTCCCATTGATACCTTAAAAACCAATACAGTAGTCTATGCGGTTGTATATTGAAATTGAATCACTTAGCTGTAAATAATTAATGAACCCACAGACTCAGGATATTTTTTAAGGTCCTGGATCTTTCAGACCAGTTCCAGCTCCTCTGTTCCTTTCGTAAAATAAAAAGAATCATAAAGCGGCGTTCCAGTCATATTTTTTGTTTGTTAGAAGTCAGCAGCTACAAAAAGTGTAGCTGCTGACTTTTAATAAACAGCCACTCGCCTGTCCCACGATTTAGTGGTGCCCTCATCTGCGCTTTGTTCTCCGCATGTCCTCCCGCGGTGGCACCGACATCTCTACTATGGGCACCCAGCTGTGACAGCTTGCGGCTGCGCTCTATGAGTGGTCCCAAATTCTTCTAGGCCCTGCCATGTGTCCCAGAAGACTTTGGGATGGAGAGATTCCGCTTCCGATCACCTAAGGCGACCGAAACGGAAGTGGGAGCAGGTACCTGTCAAAATTCTACCTCCCCCTCCTCTTTAAAAGCTCCATTTCACAAACAGGAGTTGGGCAGGAGGCCTTAAACCCCGCTTTAATGATACTGAAAACACCTGCACTGATGGTAATACAAAATAAAACCCCTTGGGTTAACCCAGCAGCTGTTCCAGTCGTGCACCCCCCTGTACACAATAAAATAATGACTATTGTTAGGATGTGGATGGTCTATGTAACCTTTCAAATATAATGTGGACAAAGCTAGTGCGGTCACCCTACCCACAAAATTTTTTTTAAATATTTATGTTTATAAAAGATCTGGATGAGCAAGTTTGGGGTGGAGGAACTTGACAGGCCTGCACAGAGTCCTGACCTCAACCCGATAGAACACCTTTGGGATGATTTAGAGCGGAGACTGAGAACCAGGCCTTCTTGTCCCCATCAGTGCCTGACCTCACAAATGTGCTTCTGGAAGAATGGTCAAACATTCCCATAGACACACTCCTAAACCTTGTGGACAGCCTTCCCAGAAGAGTTGAAGCTGTTATATCTGCAAAGGGTGGGCCAACTCAATATTAAACCCTACGGACTAATGCCCTGTACACACGATCGGACATTCCGACAACAAAATCCATGGTTTTTTTCCGACGGATGTTGGCTCAAATATGTCTTGCATACACACAGTCACACAAAGTTGTCGGAAAATCCGATCGTTCTGAACGCGGTGACGTAAAACACGTACGTCGGGACTATAAATGGGGCAGTAGCCAATAGCTTTGATCTCTTTTATTTATTCTGAGCATGCGTGGCACTTTGTCCGTCGGATTTGTGTACACACGATCGGAATTTCCGACAACAGATTTTGTTGTCGGAAAATTTTATAGCAAGCTCTCAAATTTTGTGTGTCGGAAATTCCGATGGAAAATGTGTGATGGAGCCCACACACGGTCGGATTTTCCGACAACAAGGTCCTATCACACATTTTCGGTCGGAAAATAGAACAGTGCATAAGACTGGGATGCCATTAAAGTTCATGTGCGTGGAAAGGCAGGCGTCCCAATACTTTTGGTAAAACAGTGTATATTAGGACTACAGAACAACTCCAACTTTTCAGAACATATGAGGGAGGTGTTCTGTAACAAATTAGCAACTCTCCGTCGATTTTTGGCAGTCTCAACAGGTAGTGAATAAGAGAAATTCATAGTAAGCGTTTACATATACTTTGAAGGTAGACTAGTAGTCTGTTAAATCGGCCAACATACAGTATAGCCAAATAAAATATATTTATAGGAACAGTTAGCAAGCATTAGAATATTGTTATATAAAAACAGCAGATGAAAATTTACAACTTCCTTTTTTGTGTGCATTTAATTAAAGAGATAATCACCATTACAAGATCATATTTTAAATAAATACCCTTCTTTTCATGCCAATTTAAATACTTCATTAAAAGAGAATCAGTAGGTCATTTTTAGTGTGTGTAATTGGAAATTACTGATATGACTGCTAACATAAAAAGAAAATACATAGACACACACATTTATAGAAAAGATTGCCATCTAGTGAGATGTAAATAATAATAAGATATGCTAATGTTACATTTCTCGGTAAAATAATAGGATGCTCTGGGGTATTGAAAAATTCATATCTGTATATTTCTTTACACGCATTGGAAAGTTATGAAGCAGACTAGAGACGACAGCGCCAATTATGATGCTGAATAGTAGTGTTCAAATGGAGCAGATTTCTTTGTGTAAGCTGTATACTGTATTCATAGGAGGATACCTATTGTCAATCACCAGTTATCAGGAGACACTGCTTGGGATCAGGAATTGCAGAAGATATGGCAAGCAATCATGTACTCAAGGGTTCCCAAAGGAGTCTCATCAGTCCAGATCCGCTCCATCTGCAGCCCTCCATTCCAACCAGGTATTCGCAGTCTCACAAGTGGGTCGCGGCACCACGGCTTCCTCGGTTTCTCCTCCTGGTCAACCCGATCCGCCTCCTGTCCCGATTGGCCGGGAGGAGAAGCCGAAGGCAATAGCGAATATTGATTTGCTAGTGTCACATGTGGGTGGGTTTGGGGGGCCCGAGCTCAACCTTTTTCAAGCCAATAAGAACATCAGGCTCTAATCAGAAGGCGCCCCGCATGCATACTAGGGGGGCGCCCCTGCATCCCTTATGGACTGGTCGCTTTTCACAAATTTGTGAAAGTGTTGAATTGTAAATCTATTAACTTGCTGCACATTTTCACAGGCAAGTTGTGCACTTGCAGAGCACTTGAAGCACATGTTCTAGTTGACATGTTTCCAATTTTTAGCAAATTTGTATGGCAAGTCTCTAGCAAGAGCAAAGTTGCAGTGGAGAGTCTGCCGCAAGAGCTCTGCAAGTCTACAGCATGAAAATTCAGCCACAGTGACCCCTGTGGTGGGAGGACTATTGCACAACCTAACTGAACAAGAAATTGCAGCAGACTTGCAGAATGTTTGCAAAGAAAGTGGATCTGGAGCAGTGGCGCCACCCCATCCATGCGTCCTGCCCCCTAATCTACATGCGGTGCACCGGAGGCAGGGATTCCAATGGGTTTTTTATTAACCACTTGCCGACCAGCCGCTGTCATTATACTGCGGCAGGTCGGCACGTTCCCGCGAGTCGTTGTAGCTGTACGCCGGCCCTTTAAGCAGGGGCAGCAGGCGTGCACCCGCTGCACTGTGGGGAACTGATGCTTGTGACCGCCGGCCATGAGAGCCAGAACACGGGGGGGTAAAAACACAAATCCCTGTTCTGTGAGGAGAGGAGAGAGATCGTGTGTTCCTAAGAGGGAACACATTTAACCCCTTTATCGCCCCTTAGTGTCAACCCCTTTCCTGCCAGTGACATTTACACAGTAATGTGTGTGTGTGTGTGTGTGTGTGTGTGTGTGTGTGTGTATCACTGATCGCTGTATAAAAATGTCAATGGTCCCAAAAATGTGTCAAGTGTCCGATCTGTGTGCCACAATATCGCAGTACCACTAAAAATCACAGATCACCGCCATTACTAGTAAAAAAAAAAAAAAAAAAAGAATCCATAAAAATGCCATAAATCTTTCAGTAGACACTATAACTTTTGCGCAAGCCAATCAATATACGCTTATTGCGATATTTTTTTAACCAAAAATATGTAAAAGAATATATATTGGCCTAAACTGATATGAAGAAATTTGTTTTTTAAAAACATTTTTGGGGATATTTATTATAGCAAAAAGTAAAAAAATATTGTTTTTTTTTTTTTCAAAATTGACGCTTTTTTTTTGTTTATAGATAAAAAAATAAAAAACGCAGAGGTGATCAAATACCACCAAAAGAAAGCTCTATTTGCGTGAAAAAAAGGACGCAAATTTTGTTAGGGTACAGCATTGCATGACCGCGCAATTGTCAGTTAAAGCGATGCAGTGCCAAGTTGTAAAAAATGCTCTGGTCAGGAAGGGGGTAAAATCTTCCGGGGCTGAAGTGGTTAAACACGCGATCAGAGCCAGAGGCTGTAATAGGCTTAAAAAAAAAAAAAAAAAAAAAAAAGGGTGGGCTTGGGGCACAGCGCACAACCACTTGTGTGACAATAGCGAATGAATATTTGCTATTGTCTTCCTCATTCTCCTTCTAGCCAATCAGGAAGCCCCTATTGTCAAGGGAGTCTTAGGACGCCACCACCATCTGTCTCCCGGGGGGGGGGGGGGTTAGTTTGTGCCACCCCCACTTTTGAGCACCGGCCGCCACTGATCTGGAGTCATGCAATGTGGACTTGCTGCAGTTTTGCAACACACTTGTGAAGCCTGGCAAGTCTAGCAATAGCTTAGCAAGTCATTTTCAAACTTGCAGCACAATTGCTTGCTATCTGGGTTTTTATAATGGCCTATACATCAAACCAAAAGGAGGGACAAGTGAGGAGGCAAGAGGGGCAGAGGCATCTATTTCCAAACAAGTGACAGTCCCACCAAATGAGGATTTTTTTGGGAGCTATTCTGTTGGACATCAGCGCCTCATTTGTAGAGCATATTGAAGTCAGAAAGAAAATCTAAAATTGGCAGTTTCACTTTAAACAATCTAGATTCGTGAATTTCATTATGCTACCCAAAATGGACAGATTTACATACATACATCCAGACAAAAAACATAATGGATTTGCTATATTTGCCCTATAGCTAAAAAGCTAATTAACCACTTCAATATCAGGCACTTAGACACCTTCCTGCCCAGGCCAATTTTCAGCTTTCAGCGCTGTCGCAATTTGAATGACAATTGCGCGGTCATACAACACTGTACACAAACAAATTTTTTATCATTTTGTTCCCACAAATAGAGCTTTCTTTTGGTGGTATTTAATCACCTCTGCGTTTATTTTTTGCGCAACAAATAAAAAAGACCGAAAATTTTGAAAAAAAAAAAAAACAAGTTTTTCTTTGTTTCTGTTAAAAATTTTTGTAAATAAGTACATTTTCTTCTTCAATGACGGGCACTGATATGGCTGTACTGATGGGCACGATGAGGTGGCACTGATGAGGTGGCACTGACAGGCACTGATGATGGGCACTGATAGGTGGCACTGATGGGTGGCACAGATGGGTACTGATGACACTGATGGGTGGCATTGCTGGGCATCACTGATGTTACATCTTATATAATGGTGCCAGTCAGTGCCCATTTGTGGGCACCGATTGGCACAGATTGAGCATAATTTGCACATGTGGATGGCCATGGGGTACATACCTGGCCATCCACATGTTGCTCCGTCCCAGGTGGTCCTGGCGGCTTCCCTGGTGGTCTAGTGTGGGCATCCGAGGGGGGCTGTGCTGTTAAACAATCAGTGCAGACCCCCCCTGTCAGGAGAGCCACCGATCGGTTCTCTCCTACACTCGTGTCTGTCAGATGAGAGTGAGGAAAAGCCGATCAATGGCTTTTCCTGTTGACATCGTGATCAGCCGTGATTGAACACGGCTGATCACGTGGTAAAGAGCCTCCGCCAAGATCGGTGTAGCGGTGTGTCAGATTGACACACCGCACCAGCGACCGCCGCAATGCGCGCCCCTATGGGCACGTGGCGGCTGTTATCCTGATGGACATCATATGACGCCCAGTCAGCATAACTGAACCACCGCCCGGCCATCATTTTGCTATAGGCCGGGCGGGAAGTGGTTAAACAGCTTTTATTACTTACCTAGAATGAAGGTAAACATATTAATATATATACATACATTTTTAGAAGTTGGCAGCTTTAATATAGATGCCAACGTCCGAAACCTCTCAAGCATTCCAGCTCTTGTACCCATTTTCAGACAGAAATAACATTTCGTTTCCAGTCCTCAAGGCGCCCCAACAGGTCATGTTTTCACAATTTCCCTCACTGGAGTTGAGAAAAACTGTTCTAGAAGACAGATACTTCTCTCTTTGCATACAAACCTGCCAGTTAGGCCAGTCAGTATTAATAATATCAGATGAGGGCTCAATAGGATAAGTGTTGGGAGTCAGATCAGATTTCCTTGGAGCCAGATCTTAGTGAGTTCTAGGCAGCCATTGTAGTCTCCGATGTGGCTGTCTAAGGTATAGGGTGCATTTGTACCAGTAACCAGCCAGGACAATGGAGAATGCTTGGCAAAAACTGCCTGTATGTTTTCAGGCTACCCTGACCACTATCTTCCTCCAAGTTCAAATCTTCAGTAACTTTGCACAGGGCAAACGGATTGTGTTTGTAGAGAGCCCCCCCCCCCCCCCCCCAACCCATCCACCATTAGGCAGTAAGTTGTATTTACTAGACATGCTTCTTTACCTGCTGACACTGTCACTTTGCCCTGATTGGGTAAAATGAAAGTGAGACCTCATTTAGAATACGGTGTCCAGTTCTGGAGAACTCACTTACAGAAAGATATAAGAAAGAACAAGTCCAGAGACGGGCAACCAAAATGGTGAAAGGTTTGGGGGATAAAAACAGATCGAGAGCCACTTCAGGAGCTTAATATGTACAGTCTGGAGGAAAGAAGGGAAAGGGGCGACATGATTGAAACCTTTAAATACATCAATGGGGTGAATAAGGTCTAGGAAGGTCGTCTTTTCAATATAAAACCAAAATCAAGAACACGGGGACATGACCTCAAACTAACTGGAGGAAAGTTCAAAACCAATCCTAGAAAGTATTATTTTACTGAAAGGGTAGTTGATGATTGGAATAAACTACCAACAGAGGTAGTGAGATAGTCAACAGTAAATGGCTTCAAACATGCTTGGGACAAACATAGATCTATAGTCAGACAGCAAGATGAAAAAAACAAAAAAAAAAAAAAAAAAACACAAAAAACAAAATCAAAAAATAAAATAAAAATGGGCAGACTCAATGGACTACTCAGTCTTTTTTCTGGCATTGCTTTTCTATGTTTCTATGAAAATGCCTCTAGAAGCATTAAAGCTGAAGTTTACAATAAAAAAAAAAAAAAAATCCCCTACAAGTTCTGTCGCATCACCTACCTGGAGTGAAGCATGTCTCACAATGTGCAGGCAGCTGGATCCTGGAGAAATCTTCACTGCGAGATGCTGGTCCTCTTCCCATCACTGAACCAAGTACTGTAATGGTTAAAGGCCTGGCATGTTCAGGCAGAACAACAGTGCAGATGGTCAAATGGAGACCTGCCCATACCCCCCCCCCCCCACCCCCACCCTGTACCCCCTCCTCCAGTAAGAGTTCTTTTATTAATTGCACTGCTTGTAACCTGATCTATGAATCGAGGGGGAGGAGGGGAACTGATCTGTTACGGAATTCTCTCCACATTCACTGGTCATGATACAAGCAGTGCAATCAACTAAAGAAGGAGGAGGAACAAGGGGGCGTGTCGCCATCAGACAATCTGTACTGCTGCTCTGCCTTAAGATCTGAAGCACCAGAAATTCACAGACAGGAAGAGGACAGGCATCCCTTCAGTAAAGAAGATTACTTCAGAATCCAACTGGCTGCACAATGTGTAAATTACTACTTTACAAGTATGTGATGCGAGTACAGCTGTAGGGATTAAAAACAAAAACAAAAAAAAAAAACAAACTAAACTTTAGCTTTAAACAAGGTACTCAAACGACTGGGGTAATGCTCTATTGCAATATTTTATCGTCAATCCGGCCAATCAGAAGTGGGTGTGAGACCAGTTTTCCGACTGGCCGAAAAGAGCAGACTCTCGATTGGCGGCCGAGGAGGGTGGAAGCCGCCGCCATGGAGAGCAGGAGAATGGGAGGCCGCCACTGCTGCCGAGCAGGGGGAAGCCGCCGGTGATGGGGTAAGTGCTACCAACCTGGGGGGGGGGGGTGGCATACTGTTTGCCCCCCCCCCAAAAAAAAAAAATGTTGCCGCCACTGACTTAGCATCTACTATACTCATGATGGCTTCAGGAACCCCAAAAATGTTAGCTCAGGTCACAACTGCTTACATTATCTTTCTAGGCCCTCTTTGTAACATGTTGCAATTGGGGCTCATCTACAAAAAACTGTCAAAAATATTATCCGTGTTCCCACAAATCAGACTCAAACTTGCAGATCCCAAATATCAGCTGGTATCTGAAAATCTAAATTAGACCGGTCGTTATTGCTTATTTATTGGCTTTTATAAAAGTCCAGGCCAGGAATCAAGTTATTTTCTTGTTATCACAAGTAAAAAGAATTTTGTCATTCAGTCCACCCCGTAGGACAAACATTCCAAACACCATTAAACCTTTATAATAGCGATTACTTGTCTGGAAAAAAAAAAAACCCAAAAGAACTGAAAGGAAAAACAGATTTTGTGCTTTTTTTGACTGCAATTATTCTCTCACAATACCTTTATTAAAGCAGCAGCAAGCATAATCCTGCTGAATATTTGGGGATATAACAAATACATTTTCATACACAATGAACTGATACTAGCCAAGGGCAGGGAGATACTTGCCTGTGTTATTAGAAAGAACATAATGCAAAATGGGATAAACCTGGCAATACATTAAAAAAATAATAGGCAAGCTTTTGAAATAGAAGCAGAATGGGAGCCTGCAAGCAAGTATTAGAATATAATCAGCACTACTTTTTTATTTAAAGTTAAAATATTACTTTACCTGTTCCCTGACCCAAACAATTTCAGATTGATGTAGTATGTAATAAAATATACTGTATTGCGTCCTCACAAGGAGACTCAAAAGAAAAAAAGTCAATGTATACTCCGGTTATGGTCAGGTGGGCTGAAAGTAGATGTAAACTTTAACAGAATGATATTTCTTTATTTTTTTTTCAATGTACCGTGTATCAAAAATAATTTGTATTTTCGTTTTCAACTTGTTGCCAACCACAGTGCATATGTATGGTGCGCCTTACATTCCACAAGCCACACATATGCACTCATAGTGGTGGAGAGCATGCTCACTACGCACTCCCAACGCAGTGACTGAGCGGTCACAGACAGCTCTCGATGTCCGTCTGTAATCAGGAGCAGGTGGGAGGGGCTGCCAATCATCTGACCACTGTGACAGCCAATCACAGTGATTATGCGATCATGAAATCTACCACCTGGCATTAAAACCCAGTTAACCACTTAGGGACCGCCCCCCACATACATTTACTGTGGCAGGGCGGCCGCTCTGTGCCATAACCTGTACATAGTACTCAGTGGAGGATTAAGGTGGTCATGGGCCCCTAGGCTACTTTTTTGTGTGGCCCCCTCCTGAGCATGCTTTACCAGAAAATAAATTATTTAGTGCCATGTGTAAAAGGGTAGACCTATATTACACGCCTCGAGTGCAACTCTCAGGTCTATAGCCCAAACACATTCAGACATGAGCCTTCTATAAACAGCAATTCCACAGAAAAAAAAGCATTCAAAATACACCTGCAAGCTGGTAACAGATTTTACCTTTCTAAACCAACAGTTAGGCCAAAAACATCTGCAGCAGCTCCTGTTTAACTGAGGCAAAATCACAACAACCTGACAGAGACCAATCAAAACGCTGTGTAATATTCCAATAGCATAAAAGCCATACAAATACCATAAACAGCAGCAGCAGCAGCACATAAAAGCAAGCAATAATCAACAGCAGAACAATCATACGTTCCAATAGCAGGAAGTGCCAGCATCCATCGGCGCAGCCTGTCCATCGGACACCACTGCAATCCAGGAAACTGACCAGACTCACTCCCAGGATATCCGGCAGCTTTTGTCAACATGCTTGTTCACTATGTACCTTTGTGAGTACCTTTTTACAGTTTTATTAAACTCCATGTTTTTTACTGCACTTAGAGTGGCGCCTTTGTTTCATTTTCAGAGTGCATATAACACACACCCTAACATTAAGGAGGGAAGTTTCAGGGAAAAAAACTTCCCACATCCCCCTGCACAGTACACAGATCCCTTTCCCTGCACAGTACACAGACCCCTTCCCCTGCACAGTACACAGACCCCTTTCCCTGCACAGTACACAGACCCCTTTCCCTGCACAGTACACAGACCCCTTTCCCTGCACAGTACACAGACCCCTTTCCCTGCACAGTACACAGACCCCTTTCCCTGCACAGTACACAGACCCCTTTCCCTGCACAGTACACAGACCCCTTTCCCTGCACAGTACACAGACCCCTTTCCCTGCACAGTACACAGACCCCTTTCGCTGCACAGTACACAGACCCCTTTCCCTGCACAGTACACAGACCCCTTTCCCTGCACAGTACACAGACCCCTTTCCCTGCACAGTACACAGACCCCTTTCCCTGCACAGTACACAGACCCCTTTCCCTGCACAGTACACAGACCCCCCTGCACAGTACACAGACCCCTTACCCTCTGCACAGTACACAGACCCTCTGCACAGTACATTGCTTTTCTATGTTTCTATGAAAATGCCTCTAGAAGCATTAAAGCTGAAGTTTACAATAAAAAAAAATAAAAAATCCCCTACAAGTTCTGTCCCATCACCTACCTGGAGTGAAGCATGTCTCACATTGTGTAGGCAGCTGGATCCTGGAGAAATCTTCACTGCGAGATGCCGGTCCTCTTCCCACCACTGAACCAAGAACCAGACCCTCTGCACAGTACACAGACCCCCTGCACAGTACACAGACCCAATTCCCTACACAGTACACAGACCCCTTTCCCTACACAGTACACAGACCCCTTTCCCTACACAGTACACAGACCCCTTTCCCTGCACAGTACACAGACCCCTTTCCCTGCACAGTACATAGACCCCTTTCCCTGCACAGTACACAGACCCCTTTCCCTGCACAGTACACAGACCCCTTTCCCTGCACAGTACACAGACATCTGCACAGTACACAGACCCCTTTCCCTGCACAGTGAGCAGAACTGGATGGCATACTCTAGATGAGTCCGGACCGTAGTTTTAAAAGTGGTAGTTGTATTTACCACCGAACGTCCACGTGACATAGTGGCAACACAGAAGCATAATTGGGAGACAAGGACAAAGTGTTGTTACCCTATGGCTGGAAGTTCCTAAACAAGGACCTTAATGGCAGAGTCTTAAGGTTATTATATTAGTGAAAACTGCGTATTTTCAAATATTGATTTACAGGACAATGTACGAGGCAGGCAAGCTTTGCACTATTACTCTAGCTAAATTTGTTATGTTTACATTAGAAACGGACTGCATTAGAAGTTAGACATGTGTTACTGTCAGGGTTGGGCTCAGCCCTTCCTTCTCAAAGCTGGGCGCTCAGCTGTCAGCTAATTGCCAGCTCCTATCTCTCCACAGCGATTCATCTGTTGACGATATCCTGCTCATCAGTCCTGCCTACTCAAGCCGTCCATCTCTGCCTTCGCCTTGGTCACATCTCTAGCCACTTTAAGACCAGCCTCGTTTTGGATTTTAGGTGTTTACAAGTTTAAAACAGTTTTTTTGCTAGAAAATTACTTAGAACCCCCAAACATTATATATTGTTTTTTTTCTAACATCCTAGAGAATACAATAGCGGTCATTGCAATACTTTTTTTTGCACCGTATTTGCGCAGCGGTCTTCTAAGCGCACTTTTTTTGGAAAAAATTCACTTTTTTGAAAAAAAAAATAAGACAACAGTAAAGTTAGCCCAATTTTTTTTTATATTGTGAAATATAATGTTACGCCAAGTAAATTGATACCCATCATGTCACGCTTCAAAATTGCGCCCGCTCGTGGAATAGCGTCAAACTTTTACCCTTAAAAATCTCCATAGGCGACGTTTAAAAAATTCTACAGATTGCATGTTTTGCGTTACAGAGGAGGTCTAGGGCTAGAATTATTGCTCTCACTCTACCGGTAGCGGCGATACCTCACATGTGTGGTTTGACCACCGTTTTCATATGCGGGCGCTACTCACGTATGCGTTCGCTTCTGCGCGCGAGCTCGTCGGGGCAGGGCTCTTTAAAAAAATTTTTTTTTTTTTTTTTTATTATTTATTTTATTTTATTTTATTTATTTTTTCACTGTTTTTTTAAAAAAAAAAAAATTTGGATCACTTTTATTCCTATCACAAGGAATGTAAACATCCCTTGTAATAGAAAAAAGCATGACAGGTCCTCTTAAATATGAGATCTGGGGTCAAAAAGTCCTCAGATCTCATATTTAGACTTTAATGCAAAAAAAAAAAAAAAAAAAAAGTCGTTTAAAAAAAAATGACACAAAAAAATGTGTGCCTTTAAGAGAGTGGGCGGAGCCGTCGTAATGACGTCGCTCCGGCCGTCACATGGTATGGAGACGGGTGGGCGCCATATTGGCCTCACTCGTCTCCATACCTCAGCAGGGAAAGGACCCGATCGCCTCCGCCGCTACCGACGGCTCCGGTAAGCGGCGGAGGGTGCGGGAGAGCGGCGGGAGGGGGGGTGGCACCTCTCCCGCCGCCGATAACGGTGATCTCGCGGCGAACCCGCCGCGGAGACCACCATTATCGTGTACGGAACCGCCCGCTGAAAAGATGGATATCTCGGTTGTGGCAGCAGCTGCTGCCGTTACCGAGATATCCATCTTCAAAAAAATGACGTATATATACAGTGGGCGCTCCGGAAGTGGCTAGAGACACTCTCATGTGTTCCTGTTAAAGACTTGCTTGGCTGACATTCCTTCTGGCTCCAGATCCTGCTTGCTGTTCTACGACGCTCATCTCTGGCTCCCTGATGTTTTGGCTTGTCTGACTATCCGTTCCTGTTCCTGAACTCTGGCTACGTTTTGACGTTTACCTTTTTTTATTATTATTATTAAACAAGTGTGATTTAACTGTACTTCTGTCTCAGTCAGTTACATACTGTAGTTATATACTTGGTAAGATTGAATAAAGACACCAGTTCATCCAATTCCGCCTAAGTGTGTGTGCACATGTGTAGATTGCTTACATCTAAGGGGAAGCCACAGATGCATTACTTTAAAAGTATAACTATGCCCAGACCACAGATATTAAAAGTACAGCCAAAACTCTTTGGCTGTACCTCTCCTGGGGATCACAGAAGTGGTTTGTTTTGCACTCCTGTGACCCATTTCCAGCTGACAGCTAGCTAAAGCGCAATGTCAGTGAGTTCACAGAGTCGGTCCAGGCTCTGAAAAGATCCCAACCATATGATCAGGATCCACCCTAGAAGCCTGGACCAGCAGATGGCTCAGCCTTTCAGCGAGCCCCTGAGAGCCTGAACCAGCCGCTCCCGCCTCCTCCACAGCCCAGGGCCTCAGTGAGTGCTGGAAGAGGAGAGAGCGCATGGTTGACAGTCGTTATCCCATGCTTCTCTTTTAAAGCAATTACACATTCCTAAAAAAGGACAAAGTGCATTCTAAAAACAAGTGAATTTTTTTTCCTCTTCACCTGACTTAACGCCACAGATGCATACTTACCTCGATCTGTCAGCCATGTTTCTGCCGATTGCTTACATCCAGTAGTGCAAGGCTTTACTGTCCTAGCAACGCCTGCACATTAGTTCCCCTAGACCTTTATGGGGCTGTGTCCAAAGCCTGGGAATGATCGTAGAAACTCCCACAAAAATTGATGGGGCTATAATGGCAGGCGTAGCCAGGAGAGTGAAAACTAGATGGGAAGTACATATAAACAAATTTGTCACTGGCTTATTGGGGAAAACTGCAATAAAATAAGGTTTCCAAACTCAATTTTTTTCCAATATCTATAAACCTCACAGCACCAAGTATAAGCTTTTTCAGCTGCAAAGAAAAGGCCATAGTCAGATATCTTTTCAGTTATAATTCCTTTTTTTTTTCTTGATGCAAGAAGCACGCAAGCACTAAATTACTGTTGAAACTTATTATTGGAGATTTATCTTTTCTAACTAGATTCCTGCCCATGGGATTCAGCTGTGGGTGGAGGTTATTGGGTTACAGGGAAATAAATAATACTAAGGATATTATGGTTATATACTACTTTAAAATTACCTTAATACATCTGAAAGTCCAAATGCACACGAAGGAAAAAAAAAAGCAAATACATAAAATTTATGAAGATGCAGTGTTATTGTCTATGCAAATTGAGGCCTAGAAGAGAACACAGAAAAAAGTAGAGCTTATCTGTTCAATAATGTGTATTTATTATCCTTACAGCAATGGTGAGTTACTCATACACTGCTTGCTTGTTGAGGATCATGCACAGTCCAGAGGGAGAAGGCCACATCTCTATCTGCATATCATTTTATGGTAATAATGGGAAGATATTTGTCCCAAAGGCAACAAAAGAATAATATACCTGGAAAAAAAAAAAAAAAGTGTGGAAATCCAAATCCAAACCAGAGAAAGTCTGGTGTTGGGTGTCAGGTGAAATGATTTGTCTAGAGACAGAACCAATTTGTCCCATGACGACAGAATATTGAGCTGTAAGGGTCTGGAGTGGAACTGAACAAATGGAACTGCCACAGAGGACGCTACTGGCTGAACTTCTGTTGATCGGCTGCAGTACACACAAATTTAGACCGCTTTCTATTTAACCGTTTGATGCCGCCCATGCGTACAGGGCTTTATACTAGGAGTAGAATATTTGAAGCTTTCCGTGAGGAAGAAAAACTCTTGCCTGAGCTGTGTCTATAATGAGACCCCGATACTACATGCTACTGTATGTGTTAGCTTAATGGTTTTGATTGTCTACATTGACAATCATAGTTTGGGTCCTTTGTCCTTTTGCATTACATAACAGAACATCTTCCTAAATGCTTGTAGCTCCCTCAAATGCCAGGGCCCATAGTCGGTAGGCAAGAGGCTAGCATTCAGGCCCCTCCAAAAGCCTCTGTCCTGTGTGAGTCTATCACAGTCTATATATGCAAAATGGGAATTCCCTGCAAGCATAGTGAGGCCAGCACAGTTAGTGTTCGAACGATAGACAAAACAGTAGGGCTATAAACTGATAATGTTAAGTGCCCATGTCAAAATAAAAGGTAGTGTTGATGCACTGGAAAATTAGGGACACGCAAGTACACATCCTTGATGTCCATAGAGGACTAGAAAGTCTCACTGATGGAGGGAGGCTAAGGCGGACTTGGTGGATTTCATGAGAACCTTTTGAATTCACATGAAACCATTCAGAGCTCTTAGATCTTAGATGGAGCAATGCATTTTTTTGGTTTTTGAAGCGCGAGGAGGTTGGAGTAAAACCCCTGAAAGCTTTCTGCTAAGGGTGCAATGACAATGACTCTTCGGTGTAAAAGATCTGCAGAGGAAGCTTTTGTATCTGCTAGCCTGTGTGGAAACATAGGCAGGTTGGAAACATAGGCAGGTTGGACAATGAGAATCGGGGTGGAGGCAGAGAGCTGCATTCTGGCTTGTAGTCCCTGGACACCACACCCCTTACCCAGGCATCTGGGATGCTCCAACATGTTGTAGTGTTTGAACAGGAACAACATAACAATAACCACCAGGTAACATTTTGGTTTATTCACAGCCAGCTGCATAAGCGAATGGGATGTATTGGCTTAAGATGACAAGGTCACATTAGGCGGCAGGAAGAAACTACTTAAGTAGTTTAACAGAGGAATACAAAAGTAAAAAACGGGATTATTGTGGTATCTGCTCTGAGATTTAAATATTTAACAGTTGCCAGGTTCATTTTATTCTTAGCAATCTCAACCCTCAAAAACACATTGCATCATCAGCTTATACTAAACATTTCTACACTTTTACAATACGTTGCCGCTGGGGGATAGAACAGTACAGAAAATGTTACTGTGCAGTTCAAATGTTGGTAGCAGGTGGTGGTAATCTATAAATGGTGAAAATATGATTAAAATGAAGAACATGCTAGATGTCAGTAATTAAATTGCATTTTAATTGAGAGCCAGGAAGAAATGTGGTTGAAGTCACAGCTGTAATTATGATTGGCAATTGAACGGCACAGCAGGGGGCTTCCCTAAATTACCAGATGAGATGCACAGTTATAACGGGGACAGAGCCTGACATTTTACCAGGCTCATGAGTGCACAGCCGTTGAATGCAAACAATGGGAAACGGCTCTATTAAGGCCATTGTGATGAGCTTACACAAGCAATTACTGTTGCTGTAAACTTAATGTGAATTATAGAATGTTTAAGGAAAACTTCCTTCCTGAATGTGCTCTATGGTTTTATGTGCAATAATATTTTGCTGGTAATTTAGAAAAAGAGCGGTTGTTAAAAATATAAAATATAAAAAATAGGCTATGCTTTTAAAGAAGAATTCTTACACCAAGGGACTGCAGACTTCACTGAATGCGATCATTTTGTTCATTCCTGGCAATGAGAGAACCATCAACAGGCAAATCTGAAACCATGTATCCAGCCATTTTCCATAACAGAAGTAGAAGTAGAAGGAAGGGAATGGAATAGCCATGAAGTACAAAAACTGACCTGGCTTTATGTGTATGTCAGGCTGAGGCTTCGGGAAAGTTTGTTTTTCATAGAAAGAGTTGTCATTTTTCTTCTAGAATAATGTGATCTTGATACTAGGCCGAGCTAGATTCAGAGAGTAAAACGAGTTTTTCCTATAGGATAGGACCATTTTAATGCTGGGGCAGGGGCTAGGGCTGGGGCATCTCAACACCCCCCCCCCCCATCTTGGTTATACTCACCTTAACCCATCACTCTCTTTGTTGCCTGAAGCATAAGGCCAGGTTCAAATTTGTACGGTTCAGTAAAACACACATAATGCATGGCATCAAGGTGTCCAGTTAATTTTGAACAAAACCCACACTACTCTTTCTATAGGCTGGTTGCTTAAATTCTTTTTAGTAATAGGCTCAGCCAATTGTGATTTAGACTACCTTGAATTTATGAGTCTTAAACCTTGTACACACTATGAGAAAAAAAAATTTAAAAAATAGGATAAACGATCTTAGGATTTTCCAAGAAGGTGTGTATGATGATGTAACTGAGAATGATATTAAAAAGGAGCTCCAGTCTGTGTAAAAATTAAAAGTCAGCAACTACAAAAACTGTAGCTGCTGACTTTTAATAAACAGCCACTTACCTGTCCCAGCATCTAGCGATGGGCTCACCCAAGTCGTTTTCATCTCTTGTCATCAAGCTTGCAACTTCACAGCTGGGTGCCCACTGCACATGTGTGAGCCACACTGCGGGTGGCCCTGCAGTCTTCTGGGACCAGTTAGGTGTTCCAGAAGACTGCAGGGGAAGGAAGGGGGGGGGAGGGACTTCGGCTTCCGACCAGAAGTGGGTACATGCTCCCCCCCCAAATTGAACAACAAAGCTACGTACTAGTGCCTTTCCGAGCCGTTCTTTGCTTCCGATCATGCGCAATATTTTCTTTTTTGATAATTTCTATACAAAGGGTAAAAGATGCAGTAAAATGGCCACATCTGTAAATATTAGGGAAACAAAAAAGGAGGGAGGGTATTACTAGAGAAAATACCCAAGCATGACAGACTTTAAAGGCCAGGAAACAATGGAGAAGAACAGTATAAACAAATAATTACTTTTATTGACAAATATATAATATAAACGTAAACATCAAAAGAGGGAATAAAAGAATCGTAGCACATATGCATCTGTGTATATAGTGCAGTGAGCCCTTTTGCGTCTACGCATTTCGCTGTTAGGCTTCCTCAAGACACGACCAAGGTTCAAAGATGAGACAGATAAGAGAACAAATTTCTCTATCTTTATCCGGATTGTAATATTGGATATACCCACGATACAGGTGTATGATGGATTATGAAAAATTAGATGAATAGCAGATATACTTGCAATTCTCAAACAAGGGCATGCCACTTCAAATACATAGGGAACCCGCAAGGCTGAAGATCATTCAATAATATATTGGGAAACAGATCCTTAGAGGGATCCAGCCATATTAGTGGCTCCTAAAGCCAGAGGTAGCCCGCTGAATATGTGAAGCATCATATGGGAAGCGTGCCCCTGGGAGACAGTGAACGCACTGCACACCTGATGCTGCACAATATGATCCAGGGGCACTGGACGACGTCAGGTTTGACGAAACGGCATAGGGAGAGCGGCGTGCTGACGCCACCACAACACACACACGCAGTCCCGGAAGCTACGGGTGCTTTGTAGAGAGAGCCGGCCGGCTCGTTCATCTGTTTTTGCCTGAACGATTTCGCTTACATGTGAGTGCATTACTGTTTTATTAATAAACATTATATACGTTTTTACACTATGGAGGCTTCTTTTCGCCTTTCATGATTGGCCATTGGACAAGTTGTGTATGGGCTGTTTAGGATAATAGGAGGAGTCGATCTGACCTTATATCCATCCCTATCTGAGACTGTGGCTGGGTTATAAGCCAAAAGGCGCTATTGATCTCCTGACCAGAGATCAAGGGAGCTGGTAAGAGGCAGTTGTTTTGAAGGTGGAGGACTGTCCTATCTCTAACACTACTTCCAATGGTGAACTGAGTGTGATGTCACTAATTAGGTGGATGAAGAGTTATATCCCTTGGTGATTTTTTGTCGGACATTTATTGACATTATCTTCAGATGGACTCAGTATTTTGATGTGCATATTTTTAATTTTTTAATTTTTAGTTCATGTAGCGCGGTTTCTTATACAATTCTAATATTTATAGTGTGGGTATCTCGCATTTTTGCAACCGCAGCTTATCATTCAATTTGGAGTTTATATATTGGATCAAATTATGTATGTCATGTTATGTTTTTTCTGACAGCGCTGTATTCTTTTACATTTTTACCATCAGTAACACACTACGCCGCCAGGGACTCAGATCCTGCAGTGCCAGATGTGTCCCCCTGCTTAAGCCAGTACATGTCCGGGCCCGTCTGAGATTTGCTAGAGAGCATTTGGATGATCCAGAAGAGGATTGGGAGAATGTCATATGGTCAGATGAAACCAAAGTAGAACGGTTTGGTAGAAAACACAACTTTTTGTGTTTCTACCAAACAGTTTGGAGGAGAGAGAATGCTGAGTTGCAACCAAAGAACACCATACCTACTGTGAAGCATGGGGGTGGCAACATCATGCTTTGGGGCGGTTTCTCTGCAAAGGGAATAGGACGACTGATTCGTATACATGAAAGAATGAATGGGGCCATGTAACGTGAGATTTTGAGTGTAAACCTCCTCCCATCAGCAAGGGCATTGAAAATGAAACATGGCTGGGTCTTTCAGCAAGACAATGATCCCAAACACACCACCCGGGCAACGAAGGAGTGGCTTCGTAAGAAGCATTTCAAGGTCCTGGAGTGGCCTAGCCAGTCTCCAGATCTCAACCCCATAGAAAACCTTTGGAGGGAGTTGAAAGTCCGTGTTGCCCAGCGACAGCCCCAAAACATCACTGCTCTAGAGGAGATCTGCATGGAGGAATGGGCCAACATACCAGCAGAGTGTAACAACCTTGTGAAGACTTACAGAAAATGTTTGACCTCTGTCATTGCCAACAAAGGATATATAACAAAGTATTGAGATGAACTTTTGATATTGACCAAATACTTAATTTTGCACCAAAATGTGCAAATAAATTCTTTCAAAAATCAGACAATGTGATTGCCTGGATTTGTTTCCACATTTTGTCTCTCATAGTTGAGGTATACCTATGATGACAATTACAGGCCTCTCTCATCTTTTTAAGTGGGAGAACTTGCACAATTGGTGGCTGACTAAATACTTTTTTGCCCCACTGTAGAAATATTATGGAAATAATATAGAAAATTGTGACTCACTCCCCTATCCCCACATGGCAGTGCTGGTGCCTCGCACATTTGTAATGTAATATGGTGGCAAAGAGGATCTTAGCCCTGTGTAAGTCAACTATTATGAACTCTGAGCTTACACAGTAATTCTTCATCTTGCGCACACTGGCAAACAAAATGTGAATGTACGAATGGTAAGTATTAGGCCTCATACCCATTCACAGCCGCTTTTTTGAGCATTTTTTGCAGCTTAAAAATGCCTCTCCATGTTAGCCTATGGCCTCATACCCACCATGGCGTTTTTAAGCTGTAAATGGCATAGTCATTTTTAAGCTGCAAAAAAAAAAAAAATAACCCAGGAATGTCAGACGCCGGCAAAAGGTGTTAAACACGATTTAATGAGGCTTAATGCTGTGTTAAGCTTCATCCGCGTTTTCTCTCTATTCACAACCAAAAGGTTCCCTATGGGAGCCCATTGATTTGAATAGAGGTCGCACCAGAAGTCGGATCAAGAGGATACGACTTGTGTGCTGAGAATGTTGAGGGGGGAACCCAGCAAAAAAATTTTTAAAAAAAATTCTGCGTGTGGGGCCCCCCCCCCCCCCCAAGACGATACCAGACCTTTATCCAAGCACGCAGTCCGGCAGGTCAGGAAAGGGAGGCAAGCGAGCGCCCCCCTCTCCTGGCCCATACCAGGCCACATGCCCTCAACATGGGGGGGTTGGTGCTTTGGGGCAGGGGGGCCCTGCGCCCCCCACCTCAAAGCACCTTGTCCCCATGTTGATGAGGACAAGGGCCTATTCCAGACAACCCTGGCCGTTGGTTGTCGGGGTCTGCGGGCGGGGGGCTTATCCCTTTAATATGGGGCCCTCAGATCCCGGCCCCCCACCCTATGTGAATGAGTATGGGGTACATCGTAGCCCTACTCATTTACCTGGGGAAAAATGTGGCAATAAAAAAAAATTGACAGTTACTTACCGATAACTGTTTTTCTAGGATATCTTCCAGGACGGCACACCTGAGAGATGAGAGGCTCCTCCCTACAGGAAACACAATCAATCGACAGCTGTTTTAAGTCCCCACCCTTCCCCTTGATCCTCAGTTTGTAGAGAAGTAACTCCTGAACCTGGTTCACAAGGGAAATCATTCCTCATAGGTACTCACCTTCTAGTGTTCTACCATTTTCCCTCCTCCAACGGGCGGGAAGTAGGCCTGCCGTCCTGGAAGATATCCTAGAAAAACAGTTATCGGTAAGTAACTGTCAATTTTCTCTAGTCATCTTCCAGGACGGCACACCTGAGAGGATAATCAAGTACCTCAGGCCTACCTTAGGGTGGGACCACTGCAAGACCCTCTTGGCGAACCTTGGTTCTGCAGTGAGTTTTACCTCCACTCCATATGCTTGATGAAGGTATTATAGCTGGATCATGCGGCTGGTCTGCATGTCTACTCCACCGATGTCCCTGCCTTCTCTTCTTCGGATGTAGGACCTAGGTGGAGTGGGCTCTTAAAGATGGAATCAGAAAACATGTTAAACTTGTAGGTTATCAATGTTGCCTGTCTCACACATCTAACAACCCTGGCCTATTGTGCCTGTAGGTGCTACTTAGAACCCTTAAAGATTAATCAGAGACCTGTGTTGTAAGACAAGGACACTAATTGATCACTAAGAGGGCCTGTCTTAACACTACCCTGTTCAGGGAATTAAAACTGCAAAAAAAGGTGGGCCCCTAACAGACAACCTTTTTTATTCATTTTTATATCAGCAAAGACTAAAGGGAAGCCTACTTAAGGGTAATAGATTAACCGAGGCTTGATCCCTGGGTTTAAGGCATTCCCACTCTGTGGCTTTACTTACGCCTGAGTGCCTACTTCAGGAGAATAAAGTTCATAGCAGGAGTATAACACTTATACTGCTACATCTAGTTCTGCTAGAAGGGTGAGATGAAGGCCATGCACCGAGCCGTAACCTATTCGGTCGGGTGGACATCTTCAGGTCATAATACTCCTCTGAACAGAACTTCCCAAGTTCTTACTAAGCAGGGTGATTCTTTATCGCCTTCCTCCAGTGTCCTATAACCCTACTGGGCTTCAACCCTAGGAAATGGTTCCAGCCTCCCTGAATGTAAGGGGCTGAGGCTTTCTGACATGTGGCGTCTGCAGCCAGAACTCCAGGCCCCTCCACGGAAAAGAGGGCTGAAATACAAAAGGTGATACATGCATTATTAATATCACAAATTAAAAAAGATCATAGATTGTGAACCCAGCACAATAGATTTAGACAGAAAGGACACAAGCATAGACAATAATGTGTATCCGAGTGTGGCTAGCTAAACCAACATATCAAATATGGGAGAGACCCAAATCTGAACTTCAATGTAGACAAACAGTCCTCAGTCTGGTTTTCTGATGTGCAGCTAATATGTAAAAACATTAAGACACACGCAAACCCTCAGCCTTGGTTCACACTGGGACGACTTGTCAGGCGACCTAGTCACCTGACAAGTAGCGTCCTGTTCTGTGCAATGGAGCCGTTCTAAATCGGCGCAATGCAAGTCGCTCCGGCTTAGAAAAAGGTTCCTGTATGACTTTGGGGGCGACTTGCATTGACTTCCATACAGAAGTCGTTTCGCAAGTCGCCGCTGAGTCGTGTCCTGGGTCGCCTGAGGCAGTCGCGCTGTAAGTCGTGCTGCCTTAGTGTGAACCGACCCTAAATGCTGCGTGTTTCTGGAGTGCAGCTAGCTAGGTCATAACTGATATATATACATAAAGGACGGGAGTCCTGTTTACGGTGGAGTTTTACTGATGTACAGCAAAACAGGGCAATAAATATAAGACAGAAAGACCCAAACTTCTATGTTGCGTATTTCTGACGAACCACAAAATACAGTTATAAGATCAATATGGTTATCGCCTTCCTCACTGGCTAGCTAAACCAACATAACAAGACAATATCTTTTCTGTTATGCAGTTCTGTAGTGCAGTCACATAGAACCAACACGGAAAGGACCCAAGCAACCTGCAGCATTGTGTTTTTCTGAAGTGCAGTAAGGTAAGGGAATCTGAAACAGAAAGCACCAACAAGCTTCAATGTTGAGTATTTCTGCTGTGCAGCCACATAAAAACAGACAGCCTTCCTAGCTTCGATCTTTCTGGTGTATTGCAAAGTAAGGCAATAAACTCCATGATGTCTATTCTTGTGTGTAGCCAAACCTCAACCAGAAGGGAAACTTAGGGCTCCCACACCTGTGCGACCCAACCTGCAACCGCAAAAACGCAAGAGAAAAGTCATACACTATGGCTTCCAATGGGAACCATTTGTGTCTGTGCAACTCCAGGTAGCGGCGCCACCAAGCAGACCCTGCTTTCTGGATCCACAGACCCCAAGATTACACAGGTCGCAGGTAAATTGCAATTTTCAGGTTGAACAAGCGAGGGGTCCCCAATGCTGTATCTCCCTGGAGGCATGCAGCCAACCCCCTGCTGTGTATCCTTAAGAAGCAGCAAGGTAGAACAATGAGAAACAGAAAAGACACCCCTCACTGCTGTGCCTTTCTGATATGCAGCCGATAAGGCAGTAAATATAGAACATACAGGACACAAACAATCTTCAATCTTTGTGTATGTCTGATGTGTAGTAATATACCAATACTGAGCAGATACGCCACCATCCTCAATGTGTCTCCCTGCTGAGGCAGCAAAGACAAATCAGAAAAGGACAAGCAACCTTCACTGCTGTGTCCCTTCTGATATGCAGCCAATAAGGCAGTAAATGTAAGACATAAAAGGACAGACAACCTTCAATCTTGTATATATCTGATGTGCAACAATATAACAATCTGAATAGAGATAGCACATCCATATTGAAGGGATTTGGCATGCGACTCAACATGTCAAATCGCATGCCGAAAATCGGCAACCTTTGCCGTTAATAGCACTGTCAGCCTGACGCTACTTTGCGGGGCTGCACCGATTACCAAAGGCAGTACCAGTACTACCCATGGCACAGGTTCAATTTGTATTTCCCCACAATTCAGGACCATCAATCTTCACTACTGCCTTTCTAATAAGCAACCAATAAGGCAGTAATACAGGACACAAAAAACCCCAGACAGAACTCAATTTTGAGTATGTCTGATGTGCAGCAATATAACAAATATGAGCAGATATGTCAAAAGACTGAATGATGTGCATTTCCGCCATGCGTCACAAGACCAGAAAGTACAGACCACCTTCCCTGTTGTATTTTTCTGATCTGTAGCCAAATAAGGCAGTACCTTTAGGATAACAGACAACAACCAAGCTTCAGTGCAGTGCATTTCTGATGTACAGCAATATACCCCTTATGAGCAGAGATGTCACAAATCTCAATGTGTATTTCTGCTGTGCCACAAAACATCCCAGCAAGGACAAACCTTCACTACTGAGGTCTACTGGTGTGCAACCAAGGAGGATTCATGGTGTATCCCTTTATGGAATAACCAAACAGAGCAATTTGATCCCTAGGCATAGCCTGGGCTGTAGATACTAACACTTCACCCCCAGTGAAGGAACAAAGTCTAAAAATGGTTAGACACCTTACTATAGTAGCTGTTGTCCTACCTTACCTCCATAGACTGAGCAAACACTGGCCAGCTCACACACGGGTGGGGCTGATCAGAACTAAAGTCTCAATGAGCCCCGTCCTAGAGACCAATTTAGGACAGCCTCTAGAAAAGGTGGTCACCAATTTAGCCTGGAGGAAAATAGCCACCTGCAGGCCTTAACCAAGCAATCATGTATCTATCTAGCTCTTGCATATGTTTGCACAGAAAATCCTTAATTAAAGGATATAGGAAGCGATTTATGGTTAATCGCCTTTAGATCTGTCACTGAGTTGACTGTAGCCCAAACCAACAAAAAGGTTTTTCTTACCTCCTGCACTTCAATATAACCACAATGTAAAGGTGGAGTGGGAGGTTGGGGCTTATGACTTCAGATTCCTAGCAGCTGGGCTAATAGGGCCATATAACCTAGTGCACCTGCTGACCAGGAGAGCTTACTCCTGAATCCTTCAACCATTGCACAATCCATAAATTGTTCAGTGGTATACCTGGCCTGTAAGGAACTCTTTGTATCTACCAGGTCCTCCCCCCCTTCGCTCTATTCATCCCTACTAATGTCCCACAACCGGACATGTAGGGAGAGTCTGGAAACCTACTGTTGTGATAACCACAGTGTCTCTGCTGTAAGAGGGAGCTGTGGCTGGTGGTATTAGCAGTAGCTTCTGGGCTATTTTGTTATGCAGACCCCAGGTCCTGCACTGCACCACTTAGTAAATACAGGGGGAAGGGGAAGAGATGCCTTACCTACCTCTTTCCCATCTGAGGTGGTTTAGGCACACTCGCTCCTCTGCACCATTTGTCCACCATACAGCATCTCTGATGTAAGAGGGAGCTGTAGCTGGTGTTTTTAGCAGAAGCTTCTGGGCTATTTGAATCTAGACCCCAGGGGAGATTATCTCAAATGCCCAGAAACCATCTGGCTGGGATTGGGGATTTTGCAGCTAAATTCCCAAGGTAAAGGAAAGTACTCACCGTTGTAGTCTTCCCCTTTTTTCCACAGCCACCGGGCTTGCTTTTCCATCCTTATGGTCCACACGCAAGAAGGATAGCCGCCAAAGTGCCCCCCCCAACTACTGTCCCCGTAGGGAGCTGCAAGGTTAGGCTGTGTCCTGCCAGTCAGTATATACACCTGGGGGGGGCAATGCCGTACGTTCCTCATTCCATTCTGAGGTGGTTTAGGCAGACATCCACCGTAGTGAACTGGTGCCTCCTCGAAAGGAGGATGTGGGCGCCTGCTCCTGCTGACTCTCAGCCTTCCCTCCTGGGTAAGAACGCGGGTCGTTCATGCGGCGCCCTCCCCAGCAGCCCACGCGAGCTACCAGGGGCCCAGGAGTCGGGGGCCCTGGAAAGAACTGACAGCCAGCACCCCTGTCTGAACGGACGCCCGGACAGGTAAGGGGGGGAGACAGGAAAAAGGCCCCTGAAGTTCTGGGGACACCACTGTACCCAGGGGCCTTCAGCTCTCAGGGGGGCTCTTCCAGTTTCTGCTGCCCCCCCTGAGGAAAGGATAGGGGAAACCCCCCAGGAAGGATAAATATATCCGGCCAGACCCAGAGGCCCATCAGGTACTAACCAGGCCCAACCCTGCTTTGCCTCCGAGATCATACGAGATCGGGCAGGCGGCGCCCTCTTTCACTTTCAGGGTGATGTGGCCGTAGGCCTTCCCCAGGCATTTGGTCCGGCTCCCAGGGGGGGACCACCAGCCCCAGGCTTCGGGTCATTTGGAAAAAAACAAACGGTTTCGCTGTGTAGGGAGAAACACAATCAAAAACTGAGGATCAAGGGGAAGGGTGGGGACTTAAAACAGCTGTCGATTGATTGTGTTTCCTGTAGGGAGGAGCCTCTCATCTCTCAGGTGTGCCGTCCTGGAAGATGACTAGAGAAAAACACACTACACAGGTTTTTAAAGTAATTAGGCAGCTCTGGGGGTCTCTTCCAACTTCTTCACGCTCTCTGGTGTCTTCTGCCGGGCTCCTCCGCTATCTTCTGCTCTTTTGCCCGGTCTTCTCCGTTGTCTTCTTCCCTCTTCTCTTCTTCCGAAGTTGGCTCGATGTTCTCTCCCGCTGTAATGCTGTGTGCGTGGTGCGCAACAACTTATATAGGCATGGGGCGGGGTCACCGGGTGATGTCATCCGGTGACCCCACCCCTTATGACGTCAGTTCTGGGGCATGATGGGATTGTGACATCATAAGGGGTGCGGTCACTGAATGACATCACCCGGTGACCCCGCCCCATGCCTATATAAGTCACCCTCTCACCAAGGTTCTTGCTGATGGTCTTGTAGCCCATCCCAGCCTTGTGCAGGTCTACAATCTTGTCCCTGATGTCCTTTGACAGCTTTTTGGTCTTGCCCATGATGGTGGATTTGAATGGAAGAAAGAGATTCTGTGGACAGGTGTCTTTTATACACATAAAGAGTTGTCGTAAGAGGCAGCTTCTTATATTAACAGGACTAATTTGGGTACCACATGAGCACATACCAGTCTGTGGTAGCCAAAATTATTCTTAGTTGGTAGGGGATCAAATACTTATTTCACTCGCTGAACTGCAACTCAGTTTATAACATTTGTATCGTGTTTTTTTTCAGTTTTTTTGGTTGATATTCTGTCTCTATCATTTTAAATACACCTATGATAAAAACATATAGACCCTTCATTTCTTTGTAAGTGGGCAAACTTACAAAATCTGCAGGAGATCAAATAATTATTTTTTTCCACTGTATATGTAAAGTGCTGTCCCTTTTTTATGTGCAAAAAAAAATGTATACTACCAACCCTTTTGAAAACCACCAACCATTAAACATCCTTGATATAATCATCACAAATTATATAAATAAATCAAATCCCATCACATTCTGTGCATTATGCATCACACTCCAAGGGAATTTATCCTCCTATAAAAAGCACAAGAGTAAAAAAAATCCTTCACCACCATCACCAGATAGCCAAACTCATTGTCTAAATGAAGGTCACCAATCGCTTTCAACCCTCACAGGTAGCATACAGGAACCACAAGGCACTTGCTTCAGAGCAATTTGGCGAATGTCATTCCCCATACATCATCAATTGAGGACCATGACATCAGAAGGAAAAAAAAAAACACATTGCTTTCTGAGGACTTCCATTCCCTTGGAGTGCGATGCATAATGCACACATAATGTAGTGGGACTTGATTTATTTCTTATTAGAATTTGTGATGATTATATCACGGATGTTTTATTGTTTGTGATTTTCAAAGGGTTGGTGGTATAATTAATATTTATTTATTTGCACCTGAAGAGACGGCGCTTTACATGTATGTTATATAATCTATATAGATTTACCTGTAGGAGTTTTATGACAGAAGAGGCCCTATTAGTATGATAACAAATATAGCCACAAGGTGGGTAGCATAACTTTAAAGGTAAGCTAGCAACATACCTTACATATTTACAACAACCATAAGGTCCAATATTGGCTCAGTATTGATACCAATTTACATTTTTAGATATAAAATATTTAGCTTATTTTGAATTCCATATAATATTTTCACAATCTAAAATACACAGGCTTGTACAGGTATATTACTTGTGTATCATACATCTGTTAGATCCTTTATTATGGGCCTATAGCATAGATTTCCTCAGTTCCGTATCAACAGTGGCGAGGGAAAAAAGAAACAGATTTCTTCCTGACGCGTTATTAAGCAACTATTTAAAAACTGAAGTATGGTTTATACCCTACGGGATCTGCACCCTAATCACCCTGGACTAGCCAGCAAAACTGAAGGGACAGAGATAGTAGAACTCCATGGTCTTCATATTCCCACATACACCATGTAAATCTCAACTCATAAAAGTAATCCTTATATGTAGACCACAATGGCATGCCTCTAGACATTTCACTGGCGAAGTTGATATGCAACATATTGTTGAAAAAGGCATAACAGTGCAACTTGGTCAAACTGGGAATCCTTCATTACTCGAGCTGACTCAAACTGGCAATCAATCACCATCAAAATATCATCCTCTACAGACAGTTAGCAAGTAGGGACATAAAAGGGTGCAAACCTCTCCTGGACCTATTGGTCTCTTCAGTCAGAAACCCTTCTTCCTCACATGCCAAGCTCAATGTACTTTTAAAGAAGTGCTATGATGATGTGACTCCTGTGCCCATGTGTGGGAGTGATGACAATGAGGCCCGGTCACGTAAGCAGCCAAAAAGTCCAAATCCAGAAGAAAGACTGGGAGGATATGAAATCGCCTGTGACAGCTGACAGCACTTACATTGCAACACTGGAGGGTATTGCTTTGCAGGTAAGTCTGCCATAATGTGCTAATATGCTGTGCATACAGGTACAAACATGCCATGAAGCTGCTGGGGCCCATTTTTTTATGTTTTTATGTGGAGGTTTAATTCCACTTTAAGTTTGTACAAATGTTATTTTTTTGCTTATTTAAAATTACTGGTAGATGTTGGTTTACGGGTGTAATTAACATAAGCTTATTATGTGATCTAACAAAAAAGAATGCAGCGGAATGCAACAGGGTTACTTTAAATCCTTCCCCCACATCATCTCAGGCTGCATGCCCACAGACATTTTAAAAAACGGGCTGTAAAGCCAGTACAGACCTCAGGAAAAAAGTGGCGTTAAAAACGTGATTTTACTCACGTTTTGCATTGAATTCAATGCACGTTACTCTGCGCTGGCTTTCAGATGCGTTTCTCTGTCTCTATTCAAAGTCAATGGTTCCCTATGGGAGCCCATTGATTTGAAAAGAGGTCGCACCAGAAATCGGATCAAGAGGATCCGACTTGCGGTGCGAGTTGTGTGCTGAGAATCTTGAGGGGGGGAACCCAGCAAAAATGTTAAAAATATTTTGCGGGAGGTTCCCCCCAAGACGATACCAGAACCTTTGGTCTGGTATGGATCTTAAGGGGAACCCCCAAACCAAAAAAAAAAAAAAATAGCGTGGGGTCCCCCCCCCCCAAGATCCATACCAGACCTTTATCCGAGCACGTAGCCCGGCAGGTCAGGAAAAGTGGGCGAGGTGGCCCCCTCTCCTGGCCCATACCAAGTCACATGCCCTCAACATGGGGGGGGTTGGTGCTTTGGGGTAGGGGGGGCCCTGCGCCCCCACCCCAAAGCTGTTGGAGCCATTATTTGCAAAATGGAAGAAATACAAAATACTGTATTTATCGGTGTATAACACGCACCTTAATTTTAAGAGAGAGGTTTCAGAAAAAACCCCTAAAATTTTAAATAAAAAAACTTTGAAGCAAAATAAGGGTCAGTGTCCATTAATGTAGCCTTATCAGTGCCCATCTGCAGCCTCACCATTGCCCAATAATGAAGCCTGATTAGTGCCCATCTGCAGTCTCACCATTGCCCATCATTGCAGCCTAATCATTGCCCATCTGCAGCCTAGCCAGTGCCCATCATTGCAGCCTAATCAGTGCCCATCGGCAGCCTAGCCAGTGCCCATCATTGCAGCCTAATCAGTGCCCATCTGCAGTCTCACCATTGCCCATCATTGCAGCCTAATCAGTGTCCATCTGCAGCCTCCCCATTGCCGGATTAGACAGAGCCAGATCTGCTGTGTACTCAGCTCGGCTCGCAGTAACGCCCAGTTCCACCTCCTGGTCCGTATTGAATTGCAAGGTGGAGGCTGGTTTTCCAATCATGGAACCACTGTGATTGACTGTCACTACGGTCACATGATCGAAAGCTCCCGATCGCAAGTATGTATCTGGAACTTTCTGTAACAGTATACATATATATGTGGCCAGGAAGCATTAAAGACCACCCTCTGCATGCGACTGGCAGGAAGAGGCTAAGGCCCAACTCCAGTCTGCTCAAAATATGAACCCAAGTGTCAGGAAAGAGTCAAGTACCAGTCTCGCCAATATAGCTGCCTTCCTTCGCACTTGCACGGTAGAGCGGCACTCCGGCGCATCCCTGGGCACAATACAGCGAAACGGCTAATGCGCATTTCGGCTAAACGGCTAATGTTTGTGTGCAATTCAGTGAAACGGCTAATGCGCGTGCACGATTCAGCAGAACGGCGACCGCGCGTACGCAATAGCGCGCACAACATGAGCCTCCCACTGGCCTATAAAAGCCACTCTGTGCCATGACCAGATTGCTGGTTTGTCTTTCAGCTCCCCGTGTGTTTCCTGCTTGTATCCTGATTCTTGATTACCTGTTGTGACCCGGATTGACCTTGACCTGCTCTGATCTCTTCCTGCATCTGACCCTCGGCTTGCCTCTCGGACTTCTCCACTTGCTTCCTGGGTTTGACCCTCGGCCTGTCTACGGATATTGCTTCCTGTCTCCAGTGATTGACCCTCAGCCTACTCCTGGACTTTGCTATTGTCTTCAGTGCTCGACCCCTGGCTTGCTCACAGACTTTGCTTCCAGTTACCTGTGTTTGACCCTCGACCTGTTTACAAACTTTGCTATCAATCTTCAGTACTAAGTCATCAGCCTGCTGACAGTCCTTTGCACTAGACTGTTTTTGCCTATCTAGAGACTCTTACTAGTCAACGGTGTTTGACCCCCAGCCTGTTGTTGGATGAGCTGTTCATCCTCCTTCTTGAGCTTCAGCATCTTCCAGCCCTGCACAGCTGTCTCCCTGCTGGTGACCTTCACGCAAGACCTGCCTAGCCTGCTGGTGACTCGTGCCTCTTTGTGCCCTTCACCCCCTGTACCATCTCCAGGAGTGGAGTGCGCTTAGTCGCAAGAGGTTACCGCTCTCAGCATCTCGGCCTCGGTGAGTACCCTTATCTGACACCAAGGACTGGTTCACACTGGTATGCATGCGTTCCTATTTTGACAGCCCGTTCATTTGAATTCATTCCAAAGTAGTGCAAGCAAATACAAATTTGCTTTTAGAAATTGCGCCACACCAAACGGCATGCTATTGTGATTCCATGTGGTTTGGTGGCTGAAAACGTGTTACGTTTCAGAAATGTGTTTGGAGTGCCATTAACTATTAATAGCACCTGCCCGCATCTCACAGCGTGCAGTGCAGGAAACGCACCATGTTCCAGTGTGACTAGCCCTAAAATACACGGTTGTTTTGAAAAACATTGCTTAATATAACTGCTAAACTATAGGCGAATGGTGGCACCCATGAAGCCTGGCAGAAAAACGCCCATATTATTTGCATTCCTCCATCCTGGCTAGTCGCTAGAATGCCGTATGCAGCAAGCCCTTCAGCATCAAGGGGGGGAATGTTCTCCCTTGGTCAAAAGTCGCACATGCGCGGTGCACTCTCTTACCCGTCTTAGCAATGCTAAGCTCAGTTGCTGCATCTACAGGGGGACAGAACACGTTTATAAGGTATAGAGCACAGTGTAGAGTGAATACAAGTATGTGGAGACCACTCTGATCTAAATTAGGTGATGGTTATCTAGGTCTGCTGTTCAGTGGCACTCCAATTCTGATGGGACAATGGTGTGACTAAATGCAGCAGCTGCTGGTAGAGACACTTGTGAGGAGATTCCCAGCATTCTTCAAGCTGTATGTATTTTATATGTTTATAGAGCAACTGACATGTCATATAGAGGCACGCTCTGTACATACAAAGACACACAATACTCCACTGTCTGCTCCAAGCAGCTAATGTAAGGATTCCAGCCACATGTTCCCCCCAGTAATGGTCGGAAAGGTCTGTGTATTCTATATTTAGGGAACCACTAAGAACAACTAGTACGGAAATGTCAAAGTCTGTCCTAATGGCCAACATAACACTTAGAACATTGAGCAATCTAGTAAGCATGGTTTTCACTCTAATTTAAAGCCCAACTCCAGAAATCCACTGCAAGGGTTAACCTCATGTTTAGTCTAGAACAGGGGTCTCCAAACTATGGCCCTCCGGTTGTTCAGGAACTACAATTCCCATCATGCCTAGTCATGTCTGTGAATGTCAGAGTTTTACAATGCCTCATGGGACGTGCAATTCCACAACAGCTGGATGGCCGTAGTTTGGAGATCCCTGGTCTAGGGGACAGTACTTTTATTTACCCAGTCCTCGGGTTCCCTGGCAGACGACACTCCCCTATGCTCTGGCAGTGGACTGTCCCCTGGCCTTCTCATGCCCATTGCAGGGCTATGGACCATACACTGGTCTTGACCAGTAGTCTCCAAACTGCGGCCCTTTGCTTGCCTGTATCCGGCCCTTGGGGCACTATTTCTACCACTGACATTAATAGTGGGATAAATTGCTGCCAATGACACCCAACGGTGGGGCATAATTCCTGTCATTGACACCAACAGTTGGGCAATATTCCTCCCACTGACACCAATGATGGGGTATTATTCTTCTCATGGACATCAATGAAGGGGCATTGTTAGCGACGTCAGGACATTTTCTACACCCACTAGCCACAGTCCGGCCCCTCTAAAGTCTGAAAGATAGTAAACTGTCCCTTTGTTTAGAAAGTTTGGAGACCACTGGTCTTGACGATTTTAGAGAACCTTAGACCACTGGAGCACAGAGGAAAAGAGGCTGCAGGGATCAGCCCAGCAGTACATAGGAACCTGTAGTTGTATTGGATCAGGTAAGTATATCTGCTTTTCAAAATCCTCAAGAGAGAAACGAGCAGCTAACCCCGTGTAGTGCAGGTGCAGCCTCACTGCAAGTGAGAATTCTCAGGTTTTCTGGAGTTCAGATTTAACAGTAACCTTTCCTGAGAAAAATATAGGGGCAGTCAATGCTAATGCTCTTCTGAAAATGCCTTTTTGCCTGGAGATTATGCTAACCCACTGGGCTTTTATACTTTCGGAGTGTCTGACCCATCCTGTGGTATTTTCTTGACACTCATTATTAAAGCAGTAATTAACTATGTATGTGAATTTGTACATACAGGCAAGATTACAATAAGGCTGATTTCACACTGGGGCGTTGGGGGCATCGGCAGTAAAGCACCGCAATTTTTAGTGGTGCTTTACCGTCGTTTCTGCGGCCCTTTTCGGCCGATAGCGGGTTAAAAGGGCCCGCAAAGCAGCGCTGCCTATTGATTTCAATGGGCAGGGGCACTGTAGGAGCAGTGCCTCAAAGATGCGGCTTGCAGGACTGTTTTTTGGCATCCTACCAGCTCCCCGCTCCAGTGTGAAAGCACTCGGGCTTTCACACTGAAGTGAGAGGAGAGGCTCTTTACAGGCGCTATTTCTAGCACTATAGCGCCTGTAAAGCGCCTCAGTGTGAAAGCAGCCTTAGGCCCCTTTCACACTTATACGACTTGTCCCACAATTTTGTACTGCAAAATCGTATGACAAGTCATTCTCCATGATTTTCAATGACTACCATTCATATTGGCACGACTTTAAGTCGTGCCGACTTGAAAGTAGTCCCTGCACTACTTTGGTTCAACTTCTATGCGAGTTGTACTCCATAGACCTCAATGTTAAACTCTGAAGTAGCATGCAAATCGTGCCTGAATAATATAGACACGACTTCAGTACGACTTTGTAAGCACAAGCCTGGCTCGCTGATCGGGAAAGGAAAAGTTTTTTTTCCTTTCGCGATGAGCGACAGGCAGTGCTGACAGCTGTCTGGTATGAATCCAGAGGGGGAACGCCGCGCCAAGTTTTAAATGAAAAAACCTGCGTGGGTTCCCCCCCAGGGACATACCAGGCCCTTAGGTCTGGTATGGATCTAAGGGGAACCCCCTACGCCGAAAAATCGGCGTGGGGTGCCCCCCAAAATCCATACCAGACCCTTATCCGAGCACACAGCCCGGCCGGTCAAGAATGGGGGTGGGGACGAGCGAGCGCCCCCTCCTGGACCGTACCAGGCCGCATGCCCTCAACATCCCAAATTCCGATAAGCCCCCCGCCCGCAGACCCCGACAACCAACGGCCAGGGTTGTCAGGAAGAGGCCCTTGTCCTCATCAACATGGGGACAAGGTGCTTTGGGGTGGGGGGGCCGCAGGGCGCCCCCCCATGCCCCAAAGCACCCACCCCCCATGTTGAGGGCATGTGGCCTGGTACGGTCCAGGAGGGGGGGGGCACTAGCTCGTCCCCACCCCCATTCCTGACCGGCCGGGCTGTGTGCTCAGACCAGGGTCTGGTATGGATTTTGGGGGGACCCTCACGCCGATTTTTCGGCGTAGGGGGTTCCCCTTACAATCCATACCAGACCTAAGGGCCTGGTATGCCCCTGGGGGGAACCCACGCCAGTTTTTTTTAAAACTTGGCGTGGAGTTCCCCCTTATGATTAATACCAACTACTGTATGTTTTCATTTGTTAATGCCAAAAATGTGGCAAAGTAGTACTGCTCCCAAATCGCTGTAAAATTGCTGCAAATTGCGGTAAAATCGCGCGACTTTGAAGTCGTATTAGTGTGAAAGGGGCCTTAGGCATCTCCTAAACATGCACCATTTAGGAGATATTGACATCGGCAAAAGTCAATGACATCACCCTTGCATTCGAAGTGAGTGAGTGATTTAGCACCGCGCTGCTTTAACTGGTAATCGTGCAGTCATGCAACACTTTACCCAAACAATATATTATTTTATAATATATTATATTATATTTTATTATTAAGATATAATTAATATATAATATAATATATATTATTTATACTTTGCTACACTGTAAAGTAGTGAGTGTATAGCGTGTATAACAGTGTAAATTTGCTGTCCCCTCAAAATAACTCAACACACAGCCATTAATGTCTAAACTGCTGGCAACAAAAGTGAGTACACCCCTAAGTGAAAATGTCCTTGGGCCCAAAATGTTTTAATATTTTGTGTGGCCACCATTTTCCAGCACTGCCTTAACCCTCTCGGGCATGGAGTTCACCAGAGCTTCACAGGTTGCCACTGGAGTCCTCTTCCACTCCTCCATGATGACATCACAGAGCTGGTGAATGTTAGAGACCTTGCACTCCTCCACCTTCCGTTTGAGGATACCCCACAGATGCTCAATAGGGTTTAGGTCTGCAGACATGCTTGGCTAGTCCATCACCTTTACCCTCAGCTTCTTTAGCAAGGCATTGGTCCTCTTGGAGGTGTGTTGTGGTCGATATTGTGTTGGAATACTTCCCCGCGGACCAGTCTCCGAAGGGAGGGGATCATGCTCTGCTTCAGTATGCAACAGTACATGTTGGCATTCATGGTTCCCTCAATGAACTGTAGCTCCCCAGTCCCTGCAGCACTCGTACAGCCCCAGACCATGACAATCCCACCACCATGCTTGACTGCAGGCAAGACACACTTGTCTTTGTACTCCTCACCTGGTTGCCGCCACACATGCTTGACACCATCTGAACCAAGTAAGTTTTTCTTGATCTCAGACCACAGGACATGGTTAGAGTAATCCATGTTCTTAGTCTGCTTGTCTTCAGCAAACTGTTTGGGGGCTTTCTGGTGCATCATCTTTAGAAGAAGTTTCCTTCTGGGACAACAGCCATGCAGACCAATTTGATGCAGTGTGCGGCGTATGGTCTGAGTACTGACAGGCTGACCCCCCCACCCCTTCAACCTCTGCAGCAATGCTGGCAGCACTCATACGTCTATTTCCCAAAGACAACCTCTGGTTATGATGCTGAGCATGTGCACTCAACTTCTTTGGTCGAACACAGCGAGGCCTGTTCTGAGTGGAACCTGTCCTCCTTAACCGCTGTATGGTCTTGGCCACCGTGCTGCAGCTCAGTTTCAGGGTTTTGGCAATCTTCTTATAACCTAGGCCATCTTTATGTGGAGCAACAAATTTTTTTTTTCAGATCTTCAGAGGGTTCTTTGCCATGAGTTGCCATGTTGAACGTCTAGTGACCAGTATGAGAAAGTGATAGCGATAACACCAAATTTAACACACTTGCTCCCCATTCACACCTGACATCTTGTAACACTAACACTTTGCGCAGTGGCAGTATCATAGCCAATGAGGTTCAACTGAGGCATGATTATTGCTAATTGCTTCTCGGTCTTTTGGCTAAGATCGAGTGTAGTATCCGTTTTTATCAGTTTCTAGGAGGTGGCGCTTGCTTCTGTCCCTGATCTATGGCGAGATAGAGATGGGATTGCGGTTGCTATGCAAAACCTGCTGGAGTGAAGGTAACCCGGAGCGGTTTGTAGCCGAAAGGGAAGCCTTCTGATGGGGACGGAGAACCATTCGGTCTTGGCGGAGGGTCGGGATCCTGGCCTTCTGGCCTGGATTGGGGCAGCTCTAGCTCTGGACAGTTATTTGGGAGAGAACGCTGGCTCCCCTTGCTCCCACCGGGGGAGCGGCCAGCATTTCCTGAATGTAATTAGGTAGGAGTGACGGAACGACGGTGAAGCCTGATGGCAAGGGCTCTCTCCAAGCTTCCAGAACTCCATACCTTTCTGCCTGGGGTGGGGGCTGCTGTGATCTGGGCTGTGGGCCAGGGCTTTTTCGAAAAGCCAGTGGTGAATGTGCCCCTGAAGTGGCAGTTCAGGGGTGCCGTATAGTCACGGTGTGAAAGCACTTGATTTTATGGCACCATGGTCACTTCACCACAACACACGTTTTTCGCACCTGCCTCTTGGGCCGGGCCTTTTGGCCAGGACCAGGGGAAATTTTTATGCCTGGCCGGAGGGCCGGCCATTGTATAGCACAATGGCCACTTTCACTCTCCCATCTCACTATCTTCCCCACTCTTTCTTTTACCCCTGTTTGTCACCTTTTTGTCTTTTTTTTTGGTTGTTTTGTATACACGTTTGTCACTGTGTGGCGAGTAGGGTGTGGGTCCTCGGGCCTACTCTGAAAGTCTTGGGAGGGGGTGGACATAGGCCTTTTGGCTTGGTTCGCCCTCTCCTTTGAGGGGTCTCTCTTCGGGAGAGCCCCACTGTACTTAGGTTGGTCTGCTTCGGCAGTCCTTCCAGTTGGGGGGGTCCGCCTGGTTTCGGCCGGATGGACCCTTTGTCTGAGTACCTCAGTCCCTGTCTGGAGCCTAACGCCCCGGGGGATCAGGGTAAGGTCCTTCCCTAGTGGAGGACTCTGTACACCCGTTGCACGTTTTTGTGTTTCACTCTCTATGTGTGGGCACTTTTTTTTGGCACCGGGTGGAAGTTTTTGAGGTGTGTTTTGCACGCCACTGGCTTTTAAAAGAAAAAAAAAAAAAAAAAATCTTGTAACACTAACGAGTCACATGACACCGGGGAGGGAAAATGGCTAATTGGGCCCAATTTGGACATTTTCACTTAGGGGTGTACTCACTTTTGTTGCCAGCGGTTTAGACATTAATGGCTGTGTGTTGAGTTATTTTGAGGGGACAGTAAATTTACACTGTTATACAAGCTGTACACTCACTACTTTACATTGAAGCAAAGTGTCATTTCTTCAGTATTGTCACATGAAAAGATATCATTTACAAAAATGTGGAGGGGTGTACTCACTTTTGTGAGATACTGTAATTTTTTTTTTATACTAGTAATGCATCGATCAGCGACTTATAGTACTTTCACACGGGCACCTCTGCTAAGCAGTCCCGCTCTCCTCTATGGGGCAATCCGATGTGATCTGATCCGCCATCCGGATGAGGAATAGGACCAACTATCCATCTGTTTTTGGCAGACAGGATTGGATGGAGGCGGGTGTGAGCAGACATGTGTCCGCTGACATCCGCAGCTCCATAGAAGAGACTTGAGGGTCAGATCACCTGAAAAACTGACAGGCAGACCTGATTGGACAGCCCATGTTAAAAAGGACCTAATACAGCGATCAGTGCTAATAATAGAAGTAGCACAGTGTTAAATAGCAAAAAATAGCCTGGTCATGAAGTGGTTAAAGCAGAGTTCCAGCCTATCTAAAAAAAATGTAAAATTCAACAGCTACAAACATTTAACTGTCCAGGCATCCTGCGATGTCAGCACCCGAAGCTGACCCATCCATTGGCTTCGGATCGGCATCCTTACTAAGGGAAACAGGAAGTGAAGCTATGCGGCTTCACAGCCTGTTTCCTACTGCGCATGCGCAAGTCATGCTTTGGTTTCTGAATGGTCCCGCTGTTCTCTGGGACCTGTGTGTGTCTCCCAGAAGGCAGCGGGGGGGGCCATAAATGATGTAGGTTGCCGCAGCACCCTTACACGGAAGTGGGTGCGAGTACCAGTTTTTGACGGGTATCTTCTTTCCCCTCAAAAGGTGCCAAATGTGGCACCGGAGGGGGGGGGGAAGCAGATAAGAAAAGCTTACACTTTTGCTTTAATGGGTGTCATGACTGGAAAAATCTTGAGAAACATTGATTTATGGCCAGCTTAATAGTTGGCATGATATACATTGCGGCGTGGGTAACCAAGGGCAGTCATTATACAGCCGAAAAGCACAGTCCCTATGAAATATATAGTGTTTTGATTCCTACTACTTTCTAAGCATTAGCAGCTTAACAGAACCTGCAGGAAGCCCTTAGCTACAATGCAAAAAGCACAGATTTACTTTATGTAATATACGCCAACATAAAAGCAGCTGTGTCACCGCGATGAACAGCAAATCATGACTTTGTTAATAGACCCGGGAGACTACTACAGACTAAAATAGCCATTTTGTTACAGAGTGAATCATCATGGAGAATGACTCCCAAAAGACGATTTTCTAAAAAGCAAAGAAATGGGAGAAGTTTGGGCTCCAGTATTACATTCATAATCCCGTATGCTGTACTCAGCCCTGCTAGCGTTACGTCCTGAGGCAATTAAAACCCAGCCAAGTAAATGTCTGCAGCAGTGCACCTCATTGCAGCACTCCAACTAATACTGCAGTCCTTTCCAGGGACAGGTGAGAAATCTGACAATTCCATGGAACCACTGATGTCTCGTAAAATTGTCTTTTTATATAACTGTGAAATCATCTGAATAAAGAGAGTCATAGCTTAAACCGTGCTGTGAAAATATTAAAAAAAAATATAAAACTGCTTTGAAATGTATACATGTAAAAGACATGTATACATATATAAACATAGAATTGTAGCCCCCTCCTAGTTAGGTTGCTAGTGAGGTGAAGGTAAATTTAGTTTTTTTTGGTTACTCTGTAATTAGTGGAGCATTATGTGATTATTTTTGGCTGTTCTGGGTCCTGCTGATTGCAGGGTCATCTACTACTTTCCCCTGCCTTTTAGTGGGTTCTAGAATGTGGTGGGCTGGTAGAAGCAGACCCTGGACTTGGATATTCATACAGCCTCAGCCAATTCCTGCAGAAGAGAATGACCAGTAGGGGGCTCAAGGGATGTATAAATAGTCTGGGCCTGGAACAACAGGGCTCTTGTCCTGGAGAAGAAGACCCAGTCTGAAGGGGGGCTGCCCTTCTGGACAGATTAACTAAAGTCTGCAGGAGTTCATCGAGGTCTATGCTTAGGGAGAGCTGGGGGTCTGCTTTCTGAGAGAAGCACTGAGGTCCCAACTAAGGGAGGACTAGGGGGCCTGCTTTCTGAGAGGAGTATCAAGGTTCAAACTAAGGGAGGACCGGGGGGCCTGCTTTCTGAGAGAAGCACTGAGGTTCCAACTAAGGGAGGACTGGGGGGCCTGCTTTCTGAGGGAAGCACTGAGGTCCCAACTAAGGGAGGACTGGGGGTCTGCTTTCTGAGAGAAGCACTGAGGTCCCAACTAAGGGAGGACTAGGGGGCCTGCTTTCTGAGAGGAGTATCAAGGTTCAAACTAAGGGAGGACCGGGGGGCCTGCTTTCTGAGAGAAGCACTGAGGTCAAACTAAGGTTCAAACTAAGGGAGGACTGGGGGGTCTGCTTTCTGAGAGAAGCACTGAGGTCCCAACTAAGGGAGGACTGGGGGAGCCTGCTTTCTGAGAGAAGCACTGAGGTCCCAACTAAGGGAGGACTGGGGGTCTGCTTTCTGAGAGGAGTATCAAGGTTCAAACTAGGGGAGGACTGGGGGGCCTGCTTTCTGAGAGGAATATCACGGTCCCAACTCAGGGAGAGCTAAGGGGGGGGGGTGCTTTCTTAGAGGAGCTTTAAAGAGGAGGGCCACTAAAAAAAAAAAAAAAAATTAAAAGTCAGCAGCTACAAATACTGCAGCTGCTGACTTTTAATTGGACACTTACTTGTCCCTGGGTCCAGCGATGCGGGGGATCGAAGCCCCGCTCGTCTCCCCCTCCGGCGCCGGCATTGCAACTGTGGGCGCCGGGCTGTGGCTTCACAGCCTGGCACCCACTGCGCATGCGCTAGCGGCACCGAGCACCGTGATTGGCCGCTCAGTCACCTGGGACCTGTAATGGGTCCCAGATGATTGACAGGAGGGAGGGAGCAGAGCTAAACCCTTCCTGTGCCGAGACGGAAGTGATGTCACCAGCCCAGGCACTGAAAGAGGCAGACTACGAGGGACCCCCTAGCAACAGGCATTTAGAGGGGAGTAAAAAAAAAAAAAAAAATATCCAAATGTTTTTTTTTTGTATTTTTTGGGGGGGATTTTTCATGTAGTTTTTTTTTTTTGGGTGGAACTCCACTTTAAGGACCCAGCTCAGGAAGAGCAGGGGGCCTACTTTCTGAGAGGAGTATCAAGGTCCCAGCTCAGGGAGAGCTGGGGGAGCTGTTTTCTGAGAAGAGCATTGAGGTCCCAGCTCAGGGAGAGCTGGAGGAGGCTGCTTAGAGAGTCAGAGGGAGCTCACTGAGCATCTGACCTTGAGGCTCACTGGAGAAGTGTCTAGCTGGTATTGGAAGGATGCATCCAAGTACACAGGGACATTCTGAGTATAGTCCTGGGAAAGAGATCCTGGTGACGGTCACTGTTTAACCCATTGGGCGCTTGCTCCAGAGTTGCTGACTTAGGACTGCTCCTGTAATTAGAGACCCGATTTCTCTATTTATCTACTGCTAGTCCAAAAAGGGGCCCATCCAGAGGAGTCTAGGTATAACCAGAGAATGTCCCCTATTACACTGTGCACTAAATCTGGAATACACCAAGGCTCACCCTACACTCTAACCAAGTCCAAAGAGCATTAAACCTCAAAAGACATTCATGGTCTAGTTATTGTGTTGTGAGATTGTGGAGCTGCTGTGTGCCTGGCTGGCATACACCCAATAGGGAATAGAACCAGGGACAAAATATGCAAGGCAGGTTTATGTCTGTGGTACAGAATGATAAAAAATATATGCATATGTAAACCCTCAAGGATACATATAAGCTAGACCAAGGGTCTCCAAACTCTGTTTTAACTTCTTTTTTGATTGATTTCATATACATGACAAATAGGTTAACAAAATGCAAACAGAAAAAAAAAAAAAGGAGATAATAAATGTACTTTCTACCAGTTTTTAAAAATCCAAAGCATTTAAAAACACAGATCTTGGTGCAGAGGAAGGATTTTAGGGTCTTAGCCTGGGCTCACACTATAGCGATGCAGGAACCAGCGAGATTCCAGTGCAGGTTCCCGCATCGCATCTCTCCTGCTGCAAGTGTCAATACAATGTTAATGACACCCATGCGATCCGATTCCAGTGCAGCCAAAAAAAAAAAAAAGTCCCTGCAACTTTTTTTGTGCGAATTCAGCCGAACAATTGTATGGCTGAATTTGCATTGCACAGACGACATCGCATGTGATCCACGCCGGCAATGCAGTGCGAATCACATGCAATGTCTGTGTTCACAATAGTGTGAACCCAGGCTTATAAATCCCAGATCTCTCCATAAAGAGTACCTGTCACATGCCTATTGCTGTCACAAGGATGTTTACATTCCTTGTGACAGCAATAAAAGTGATAAAATAAATAAAAATTAAAAGCAACAGTGTAAAGATAAAAAAATAAAAATAAATGAATAATAAAAAATAAAATAATTAAAGTGCCCTTCAAATCATACATATTCTGCAAACGCAGACTCAACATTCTACTGACCTATCTTCTCTGCTCTTTTTTTTTTAAATAAAATAAAAAAAACTTTTAGATTGGAAGAAAAGGAAATATTGTATGTGTATTAAAAAAGGAATATGTTACATACAAAAATATGGGTGCGCCATGAAACATAGTATGAAAGGTGGACTTTAATCCAGCATATCCTTTTTCTTTTTACACGTTCAATCCATGCCACTTTTTCTAAACAGTTTGTTCTGCATGGAAATGTAAATATAAATTAATATTATTCTGGCCATTGAAATTAATTGATGTTAAAGGGCACCTAGTGATGATGCACGTTTAGGCTTTTAGACCCTTTTCACACTGGGGCGCTTTGCAGGCGCTACAGCGCTAAAAATAGCGCCTGCAAAGCGCCCTGAAAGAGCCGCTCCTGTCTCTTTGCAGCAGTGCTTTGTGGGTGGCTTAACCCTTTTTCGGCCGCTAGCGGCGGCTGCTGCTAGCGGCCGAATACCCCCGTACCCCCAGTGTGAAAGGGGCCTTAGACGTGTTAAGCCTTTTTTTCTGCCAACACACTGTTGCTCCTGGATGTGTCAGCAATGGGTTTTTTCTTTTGCATGTGTATGCCTCTAAATGCCTGGACACATAGACTAACAAGGAGGGGCATTTAGAGACAAAACAGAAAAAAAATAAAAATAAAAACAGACGCCCCTAAAGGAAGCATTTTTAAAAGGAGTTGTAAAGGCAGAAGGTTTTGCATTCTATGTATTAAGATAAAAAGCCTTCTCTGTGTAGCAGCACCCCCAGCGCCCCCGAATACTTACCTGAGCCCCCATCTCCGTCCAGCGATGTCCACGAATGTCTCGGCTGTCTGAGACTCTCCCTCCTGATTGGCTGAGACACAGCAGCGGCGCCAATGGCTCCCGCTACTGTCAAAGTCAGTCAGCCAATCAGGAGAGAGGGGGGGCGGGGCCAGGCCGCAGCTCCGTGTCTGAATGGACACAGGGAGATGTGACTCGGCTCGGGTGTAATGTTCAAATGTGAAGAGACTCATAAAATTATCCTATAAAGGGCTGTACACACAATATAAAAATCGGAGGTACAATTTCGTACAACGAACGATCGGCCGACTATCAGATTGTTCATATAAAGTGCTTTCGACAGCCGATTCTGACTTTTGGACCTGAAGGTGCACGCTATAAAAATTGTTATTATACGTGAACACAACGTCGGATTTTCGTTTATTTAATACAGTTTTCGCCTGAAAAAAAAATCGTAAGAGCAAGACTACGCACGCTTGAAAATGGAAGAATACATTACAAAACAATTCAACACGTTACATCACTTCCGAAATTGTAATCTGTTGTACGAGAATTTTTCTGAATTGAGTAACCTCTTCACTTTCAATATGAGACTAGCTTCCAACAAAAATAATCTCATAGCGTGTACCAAGCTGTACACGTGATCAGAAAATCGGACGAAAAATGCGTACAATAATCTGATCGTTAGTACAGAGCTTTCAAGAGCCAATCAGGAGAGTTCATCCGATATATGTTCGGACATGCACAAAATATTTTTTTTTTTCGTACGATGCCAGATCTTCGTTTAATCAGTACAGCTGTCGTTCGAAAATGCAATACAAATGCATTACAACACATGACATCACTTCCAAATTCTTATGAGAATTTGTGACTTTAGTAAACTTAGATTCGATCTGAGATTAGCATGCAAAAAAAAAAAAAAAAAAAACGAACTGTCATTCATCCGAAAATCTCATCATGTGTAGTGGGCATAAGGCTAGGTTCACATATATGCAGCTGCGGTTTCAGTGCGGCATTCTGGTTCGTTTCTGTTCAACAGTTCAGGAGTGTTTTTTTACTTGAAATCCCACAAGAACCGGACTCAAAAAACGCACAGGACTCTTTTCTGAAATCACGTCGCGGCCGCCCCGCACATGTGTGAACCAGCTGCATTGAAAGCCATTCACATGTTATGCAAATTGGATGCAGTTAAAAATGTATCAGATTCGCATTTACGTGAACCCAGCCTTAACCTCTAAAATAAGCCCTTAACACGAGAGCCCTTTCACACCACACAGCGCATGTTGTGGTGTACATAATGGGCATGCGCTGGTGTTTGTCGCAGTGCACTGTTTAAGTGCATCGCAGTGTTTTTGCACTTTATTTTTTAACTTGTATTCTTATGCATTGTAGCAAGTTGCGATGCATTACAGCGCATTGGAACATTCTGTGCAAAAATGCGACATGTGCTACTTTTCACTGCCCAGGTGTGAGCTGGAAACCTCAGGACTAAGTATGATCTCAGGCGTGTTCGCACACTCCACGTGCAGAGCCCGCCAGGAAGTCGGCACGGCGCTGCGCTAATCACAGGCCGCGAGACATTTCCCAATGTGCGGCTGCAGAGATCGGGAAATGTCTCACTGCCTGTGATTAGCGCAGCGCCGTCCCGAATTTTTGGCGGGCTCTGCGCGTGGAGTGTGCGAACACGCCGGAGCTCCTCCGTACTCAGGACTTGAGGCAAATTGCCTTGCTCTTGCATTAGGCAGCACCACCAAATGCAACTAAACAACTGCTGGTGTGAATGAGCCTTATAAATATGTCTTATTCTTATAACACAGATAGAATAAACGCTACCCAAGAAAGTCAAAGTTCTCGTTATTGCCATTTACCTTATTTTTGGTGAGCACGCACTCCCAGCAGAGTAAATGACTGAAGACAGGAGCTCAGTGAGAGGTCAGTGTCTGGGCTCCATGCTGGCAGTCCTGTCACTTCCTGGTGTCTCCTCACAGGTGACCTGACTGAACCTCATCACCTCACCTGTGTTCTGAGGAGACTCTCCACAGCTTTTCTCATTGATTCTCAGCCGTAATATACACATGAACGATGAAGTCATGTCTGAAGAATGGTTGTAAATCATATAAATCAATTGAAAACAAGTCTGTGCGAAAGGGCCACAGTGTTCCTTTTGGCTACTTTGAGGTATTGCACACCTCAAAATGGCAGAGGTGCTTCTGAAGAGACTAAAAGAGACGCAGACACTGTTTATAGTCATAGACCAGGACATTCTAATGTCTCAGGTCAGAAGTACTTGAAGAGAAACTGCAGTCCGCTCACATAATTTGTAATAAAAATATCTTTGCTATTCTGAAGATTCCCTCCAACCACTTTGCATATCATTTTATATATACTGTGATTCTGTATTTGCCAAATATGCTGCAGCCATTTTAACTATGGGCAGCTGAAGCTGCTGCCTGTTCACTTCCTGGATTTACACAGAGCTCCAGCTCTGCAGTCTCTCATTGGCCCTCTTATTACTCATCCCCCCTCCCTTCCTGGAAACTTCTCACAAGAGTGAGTAATGCCTCGTTTGCACTGAGCGGATCGGTTCGGTACAGTACGCTATTTTGGGTGTTTCCATTATGAAAGCGGCCCATACAACCGAACCGTTCCATTCAGGGTCCTGCTTTAGATGTGGGGCCATAGAAAATGGAACGGTTCGGTTAGGGCGGAGCTACGATACATTACACTGAGTGGTGGACGTGTGACGCCATGACGGCATTTTTTCTAAACCCACGTATGGCCCCTGTCGGTCCGACTTGCAGTGGAAACGCTCGCCTGAATAGGCCGGACCATTCTAGGCCTTCCAAACGGATCCGACCCGAACCGATCCGCTCAGTGGAAACGAGGCAATAGAGAGCTGTGCAGGATGTCATAAGCCTAGGCCAGGGATATGCAATTAGCGGACCTCCAGCTGTTGCAGAACTACAAGTCCCATGAGGCATAGCAAGACTCAAGCATGACACCCAGAGGCTTGATGGGACTTGTAGTTTTGCAACAGCTGGAGGTCCGCTAATTCCATATCCCTGGCCTAGGCTAATGACCAGACAAGAAACAGGAAGTGGGCTGTATATGGTATTTACTGGCAGAAAAAAAATGTTTTACTATCCAAAGTCAAAACAACAAGGGCAGAAGATTTAATAGATGCAAAGATGAAAAAATGACTGAAGTTCGGCTTTAACAAAGCATTTTCCCGATTCTATGCAGAATTCTCTGCTCAAGCCTACAGCTGTCAAAAAAATAAAAATAAAAATAGGCAGTCTGCCAAGTTTCACATCATTCCTCAGCCTGAGCCAACTATAAACATTGTAACATTTTGTTCTTTAGACCAAAGGAATGAACTTCGGTCTGTAAATGAGGTCAGCTCTTAAAGACGAAACCTTTTTCTGACACTGGTTGGTTTCAAGTTAAAATTAGCATTTTTTTTTTGCTAGAAAATTACTTAGAATCCCCAATATATATATATATATATATATATATATATATATATATATATATATATATACACATATATGTATATTTAGCAGAGACCCTAGAGAGTAAAATGGTGTTTTTTGCAATATGTTATGTGAAGCGGTAAACAGTAAAGTTAGCCCAATTTTTTTTCTAGAATATGAAAGATGATGTTATGCCGCGAGAATCATGATCTTTATTCTAGGCAAAAAAATAGCGATTCTCATTTTGGCCAGAATCGTGCAGCTCTAACAAGCAGTTGAGGAGGCAGTAAGTGACAGCCAGCACTCCCATTACAATCTGTGCACAACACTTACAAACTGGAGCTGGTACAAAGCTTACTAAAAGCACTGCAAATTCTTTGTGAGGGCCAGTGCACACCAGGAATCGCACACTATGTGTTCCTGTGCGATTCACATGCAGCTCTGTGCCTTGCAACTCCAGCCTCTTCATTTTCAATGGGCTGAAACTGCACCAAAAGTAGTGCATGCACTAATGCTGGATACTAACTGCAAACGGATCGCATGGTACTTCTGTAATCCAGTGTGGGCAAACACGATATTTGTGACCTGCGTTTGGGGTGGCATTAACTTAACCACTTAAGGACCGGAAGAATTCCCCCCTTAATGACCAGGCCATTTTTTTGTGATACGGCACTACGTTTCTTTAACTGCCAATTGAGCAGTCATGCGACACTGTACCCAAACGTCCTTTTTTTTCCCTACAAATTTCTTTTGGTGGTATTTGATCACCTCTGTGGTTTTTCTTTTTTGCACTATAAACAAAAAAAAGAACGCCAATTTTGAAAAAAAACAAAATGAATTAAAAAAAAAAAAAGTCGTAATAAGCGTATATTGATTGGTTTGCACAAAAGTTATAGCGTCTACAAAGCAGGGAATAGATTTATGGCATTTTTATTATTTCTTTTTACACTAGTAATGACGGCGATCTGCGATTTTTAGCGGGATTGTGGCGGACAGATCGGCCACTTTTGACACTTTTTTGGGACCAGTGACATTTATACAGCGATCAGTGCTATAAAAATGCACTGATTACTATGTAAATAACACTAGGGGGCGATCAAGGGGTTAGGTGTGTTCCCTGCTAAGTGTTTCTAACTGTGTTGGGATGTGACTTACTAGAAGAGGAGCCAGATCGCTGTTCCTACTTTGTAGGAACACATGATCTGTCTCTCCTCTTCTGACAGAATGGGGATTTGTGTGTTTACACACACACACACACACACACACATCCCTGTTCTGGCTCTCGTGCCCGACGGCCACATGCATCGTGTCCCCCGCCGTGCAGCGGTCGCACCTGATATGGCTCTTAAAGGAGCCGACATACAGCGATTTGCAGGAACGTGCTGACCTGCCGCAGAATAATGACGACAGCTGGTTGGCACGTGGTTAATATTGACATTTGCTGCAGATCGCAACGGCAGTACATTTTGAACGCAGTGCAGGAAATGCGCGCGAAACACGGGTTTCGGGAACAAGCAGTGAGACATTGTCCGATGGGCGGCTGCGGAGATCGGGAAATGTCTCACCGCCTGTGATTAGCGCTCTGCAGTGCCGACTTCCTGGCGGTCTCTACACGTGCGGTTTGCGAACACGCCTCAGCTCATCCTCACTCGCAGGTAGTCGCTGCCTTAGCGATTACGGTCACATTTTTGTGCTTTAGAAGCCCATTGAGGCCACCTAATGCAACGTTATGTAACAAAATGTACCGCACAAATGTAAATGGGCCCTAAAAAATACAAAATGTTATGGGGAAAATGAGATTCGATAGAATATGAATCTGGATGTCGAGGAGCTGAATGCGGCCATTTGCGATCGATGCAGATACAACACGCAGTATTTCCTATAATCTGCCAGGCAGTCAGAGTTTCCTTTCCACGTTGGGAGATCAGGACAAGCCTGAGCCTGTAATAATCACAGCAGACCCTCCCCTCAGCTGTTTGCCAAGTGTCACAGATCTTCCCTACAAGCCATGCCGGATTCTCCTCCTCCTCCTCCCAATCCACAGAGCAACACCACTGCCAGGTCTGCAACACTCATCACTACAGGTAACCTTCATCCTTTCATTCCATCTATATTATATCCAGGACTGGGAACACTCCAATGGCTGCTGAGACACAAGTGGGGGAGTCTGGAGGTTTATGTGTCCTGTAGGTGGGTAATCGCTGGGATGTGCGGGTACCTTTCATTTACATGTGTAGTTGGGGAGGTGGAAAAAAAAATGCACGGTAAAGCCGCGTTTTTGCCAACTGCTCAAGTTGCAATAGGCAGGAGACTGCAGCGTTTGTTTTTGTTTACATGCGATGATCGTAATGCTTGCACAGTTAACTCGACACATAGCGATTGGCGAGCGCACTAAACACTACATACTTAAACGGGTAAGCGCTGCAAACGCCCCCACAACCGCATTTGTCGAGAAAAAATGGGGTTAAAACAGGCAGTGAGGAGGCATCGCATCGCTTTCTCGATGCCTGTCAGTAGCCTTTGAAGAGCAATCCAAATATTGATCAGGTTTCAGAGGAAAGGGAGATTTAAAGACATGCAAAACAAAACTAAAGAAAATTCCCAGCTCAACTCGCCAGTAAGGATGAGCTCAGGCGCGTTCGCAAAAAGCACGTGTAGAGGAAGTCGGCACTGCGGAGCGCTAATTAGAGTTGCCACCTCATCCCTTTAAACCCGAACACATTACACAGGTTCTGAGGCTAATTTAATGCAGATAAAGCACAAACTGAGTTTAATTACCACCTTAATCAGCCAGAGAACCTGTGTAATTAATATGTGTTCGGTTTTAAAGGGATGAGGTGGCAACCCTAGCGCTAATCACCAGTAAGGATGAGCTCAGGCGTGTTCGCAAACAACACGTGTAGAGCCCGCCAGGAAGTCGGCACTGCGGAGCGCTAATCACAAGCAGTGAGACATTGTCCTGATGGGCGGCTGCAGAGATCAGGGAATGTCACTGCCTGTGATTAGCGCTCCGCAGTGCCGACTTCCTGGCGGGCTCTACACGTGCTGTTTGCGAACACGCCTGAGCTCATCCTTACTCGCCTGTAAAGATGAGCTCCGGTGTGTTCGCATGCTGCACGCGCCGAGCCCGCCAGGAAGTCGGCACTGCACTGCGCTAATCACAAGCAGTGAGACATTGTCCCAATGTGCGGCTGTACAGATCGGGAAATGTCTCACTGCCTGTGATTAGCGCAGCACATTGCCGACTTCCTGGCGGGCTCGGTGTGTGCAGCATGCGAACACGCCGGAGCTCATCCTTACTCGCCAGTAGAGGTGAGCTCGGGAGTGTTCGAAACCCCACGTGCCCGATCCCACCAGGAAGCTGACATTGCACAGCGCTAATCACAGACCGCGAGACATTTCCCGATCTGTGCAGCTGCAGACCAGGAAATGTCTCACTTCCTGCGATTAGCGCTGTGCAATGTCTGCTTTCTGGCAGGATCGGGCACGTGGGGTTTCAAACACACCCGAGCCCACCTCTTCTTGCCAGCCAGTTGGCAACCAACCGAATTATCCAGACAGTTTGCATTAAAAACAGGGGTATAGTTTGCACACATTTGCAAATACATGCGTAAGCTGCAGAGCCACTTCAAGGCACCCCAATATTATCTGCAGTCCTAACTATTGTAAGTCTATGAGAGCCTCCATAGTAGAAGCACATGCGTTCTAATGGATAGATAGAGGGCAGGTGAGCCTGGAGGTAGCCCACCCCCCCTTAAAGGCACAGGGGACACACCCAGCGCATAGTACAATGGCAGCAAGTGTGTCCCCATCACCAATATTACATCAGTAACATCAGATTTAAAGACATGTCTAAATCTACCCCAAGCCCTTGTTCACACCGATGCGTTTGTTATGCGATTTGACAGTTCAAAATCGCATGACAAGTTGCCCCCCATCGCCGGTAAGGAACCGTTTACTCATGTTGCAGCGTTTTATGTAAAAGGTTCCTGCACTGTTTTTTTCTTATTTCATTGTGGCTTTGAAATCTTGCTAAAGTAGCGCAATCTCAAAGGCACTCCAGGGCTTATAGATGTGTCAGCCTGTCATTGATTTGTATGGGCCACTGGCCACAGCTGTGACTCCTGGGTGTGGAAAGACAATGAATTCTTAAGGTGTACATCAAAAGGCACCCATGTGCCTCAGCCACGAGGGCTTGTTTACATTCGTGTCGCTTTGTGAAGAGTGATTTCGCAGTGGATCACTTTTCCCAGAGTGGTGCAGGCGTAGCTGACAGGAATTCATTAGGTAATGCTTCCACCTCCCAAATACTTGTTCTATTTTCTGTACTGCCTTTGACAAGTGAACAGGGGGGGGGGAGGTGGGGGGGGGTTGTGGGCTGACACTTTTACCGTGCCGGGTAAGCAAAGCATCACAGGTCTGGCCTATGCAGCTTAAAGCGGAGTTCCGACTAAAAAAATTTAAAGTCAGCAGCTACAAATACTGCAGCTGCTGACTTTTAATAAATTGGATACTTACCTGTCCCTGGAGTCCAGTGATGCAGGGGAATGAAGCCCCACTCGCCTCCCTGCTCCTCTCTGCAGCGTCGGCTTTGCCACTGTGGCTTCACAGCCAGGCATGCACTGCGCGAGCCACGCTGTGACTGGCCGGGCAATCATCTGGGACCTATGACGTGTCCCAGATGATTGCCGAGAGGGAGGGGGAGGGGTAAACTTACTTCCGGTGCCCCGGGAGGAAGTGGGAGCTGGGACCCTCTAAGAAGAGGGTTTCCGATTCTCTCCACCCCCCCCCAAAAAAAAAAAATGACATGCCAAATGTGGCATTTCAGGGGGTCACCTTCCCTTTAAAGCGAAAGTTCCATTTTTGGGTGGCACTCCGCCTTAAAGTGGAACTTTAGAAAAAAATTAAAAATAGCGAACAAGCAAGACTTTTAATACAGACGAGACACAATGCGCAGAAGCGAAGGCATACGTGAGTAGCGCCGGCATATGAAAACGGTAGTCAAACCACCGCGACCGGTAGAGCGAGAGCAATAATTCTAGCCCTAGACCTCCTCTGTAACTTAAAACATGCAACTGGTAGAATTTTTTAAACGTCGCCGGAGATTTTTAAGGGTAAAAGTTTGACGCTATTCCACGAGCGGGCGCAATTTTGAAGCGTGACATGTTGGGTATCAATTTACTTGGCGTAACATTATATTTCACAATATAAAAAAAAATTGGGCTAACTTTACTGTTGTCTTATTTTTTTATTCAAAAAAGTGAATTTCTTTCCAAAAAAAGTGCGCTTATAAGACCGCTGCGCAAATACGGTGCAAAAAAAAAAGTATTGCAATGACCGCCATTTTATTCTCTAGGGTGTTAGAAAAAAAAACAATATATAATGTTTGGGGGTTCTAAGTAATTTTCTAGCAAAAAAACTGTTTTAAACATGTAAACACCTAAAATCCAAAACGAGGCGGGTCCTTAAGTGGTTAAAGCGGAGTTTCACCCAAAAATGGAACTTCCGCTTTAAGGGAAGGTGACCCCCTGACGTGTCACATTTGGCATGTCATTTTTTTTTTTTTTTTTTTTTGGGGGGGGGGGAAGCGGATACCCTCTTTTTAGAGGGTCCCAGCCCCCACTTCCTTCCGGCACCGGAAGGGGGATCACCACAGCCGGGCGCCCACAGTTACAATGCCAGCGCCGAAGAGAGGAGGAGGAGACTAGCGGGGCTTCGTTCCCCCGCATCGCTGGACCCTGGGACAGGTAAGTGTCCGATTTATTAAAGTCAGCAGTTGCAGTGTATGTAGCTGACTTTTTAATTTTTTTTTTTTTTTAAGCAGAACTCCGCTTTAAGGTAGAACTCAAGGCAAAACGTTTTTCGTTTTGAATAGAGTGGAGAGGGATTAGAATCCCTGCCAGGTTTATACTGGTGTCTGTGTTCCCTTTCTATTTGTCCTGGTGACCGTTATCACTGAAAGCGAAGGGAAAAAAAAGAAAATCACAAATCTTGGGTTGTCACCAGAACAGGAATGGAGGGGAAATGTTCCAACGGGGGACACCAGGGCTTCCCTCTTTAATTTGCAGCGATTTGCCCTCACTTCCTGTTTGGTCTATGGGACAGGAAGTGAGGGGACATCTCACCAATGGGACATATATGTCAACAAAAAAAAAAAAAACTGACAGGGCTTTGGATTGAGGGCCATAACCTTCCATCCAGAATGAAAATAAACGTTCTGCCTTTTTAGTTTCACTTTTATAACCCTTTCATCCAGCTTCAGAGGCACTACAGGTCCCAGCACAGCCGCTATCCAGGCTATGTAGGGGGGTGAATGATTTCCTGTGTGATCGGTATTACCTGTGCCCTCCATGTCGCCGTGTACTGCCTGTCCCTGGAGGATGCGGTATTGTTGCGGTTCCCAGGAAGCAGCATGGGGCGGTGTTTACATTTGGGTTGCTATGGTGACGCGTGGTAGAGGAGGCCGACGGGAGCCCGGAGGTCCAGAAAGCTTCTATAGAGAGGGGCGTGACGTCACCGCCCGGCTGAGCCCCGAGACTGGGCTGTATAGTAAGTATATGGGAGGGGGAGGGGTCCTGTGTCCTCCCTGATCACTGCATGGCTACAGAATGACCTAGATTATAGTGGGGGCAATGGTAGACATGTCCTATGGAGACACAATGCATCGGTGCCAAAATTAGAGATCAAGTGATCAGTAGAGCTCAAGAGATTAGTGCAGGATTAACCCCCTGTCCTCCGGAAGATTTACCCCCCCCCCTCTTCACTTTTATTTTTGTGATACGGCACTGCGTTACTTTAACCACTTCAGGCCCGGAAGAATTTTACCCCCTTCCTCACCAGAGCACTTTTTGCGATTCGGCACTGCGTCGCTTTAACTGACAATTGCGCGGTTGTGCGACAAAATTGACGTCCATTTTTTTTTTCCCCCACAAATAGAGCTTTCTTTTGGTGGTATTTGATCACCTCGGCCTTTTTTTTTTCTTTTTTGCGCTATAAACAAAAAAAAAAAAAGTGACAATTTTGAAAAAAAAAAGCAATTTTTTTTTTTTACTTTTTGCTATAATAAATATTGCCAAAAAAAAAAAAATGTATTTCTCGGTTTAGGCCGATATGTATTCTTCTACACATTTTTGGTAAAAAAAAATCGCAATAAGCGAATATTGATTGGTTTGTGCAAAATTTATCGCGTCTACAAAATAGGGGATAGTTTTATGGCATTTTTATTAATTTTTTTTTTTTTTATCAGTAATGCCGGCGATCTGCTTTTTTTTTTTTTTTTTTTCCCCATGACTGCGACATTATGGACATTCTGACACTAACAAACACTTTTTGGGAACCAGTGACACCAATACAGTGATCAGTACTAAAACTATGCACTGTCACTGTACTAATGATGTTATGGCGGACACATCAGACACTTTTGGGACCATTGTCATTTATACAGCGATCAGTGCTATATAAATGCACTGATTACTGTATAAATGACACTGGCAGGGAAGGGGTTAAACACTAGGGGGCGATCAAGGGGTTAAGTGTGTCCTAGGGAGTGATTCTATCCTTGGGGGGGGGGGGGGGGGGCTACCGATGACAGGGGGCAGTGATCTCTGTCATGTTGCTAGGCAGGACAGGGAAATGCCTTCTTTACATAGGCGTCTCCCCGTTCTGCCGCCCCCTGACAAGATCGCAGGACACCGGCGGGCATTGAGTCCACGGGACCTGCGGGCACGGTCACGGACTACACTGCGCGCCCACAATGTCATGACTTAAAAGGGGCATACAGGTACGCCCATTTGCGCAGCCGTGCCATTGTGCCGACGTATATCGTCATGCACTGGTCAGCAAGCGGTTAACTGACAATTGCGCGGTCGTGCGACGCTGTACACAAATAAAATTGATGTCCTTTTTTTTCCCCACAAATAGAGATTTCTTTTGATGGTATTTGATCTATTCTGCAGTGTTTATTTTTTTTTTTTTTTGCGCTATAAACAAAAAAAGCGACAATTTTAACAACAAAAAAAACAAAACAAAAACTATTTTTTACTATCTGCTATAAAACGCATCCAATAAAACATTGAAAAAATCCAATTTCTTTCTTCTTTCTTCTTTCTTTCTTCTTCTTCTTCTTCCTCTTCTTTCTTCTTCTTTCTTCTTTCTTCTTTCTTCTTTCTTCTTTCTTCTTTCTTCTTTCTTCTTTCTTCTTTCTTCTTTCTTCTTTCTTCTTTCTTCTTTCTTCTTTCTTCTTTCTTCTTTCTTCTTTCTTCTTTCTTCTTTCTTCTTTCTTCTTTCTTCTTTCTTCTTTCTTCTTTCTTCTTTCTTCTTTCTTCTTTCTTCTTCCTCCCCATTGGTCACCAGAGCGTTCATCCCCATTGGAAGATTTCCCCTCTATTACTTTTCTGGGGACATCCCAAAATATGGGATTTTCTTTTACTTTCACTTTTAATGACAATAGTAAACGGGACAAATAGAGAGGGTGGAATCTCCTTAGACAGACAGAAATAAAAACTGACAGATGTTCTAATCCCTCTCCACTCTATCCAAAACTAAAATAAGTTTTTTGCCTTTAGTTATACTTTAACCCAGGGCTCGACAAACCCCAGGCGACAGGTCGCCATGGTGACAGGGAGTTTCATCCTGGAGCCTTGGCTGCCTCCCAAATGGATCCCACGCCCCCCCCTGTGACTCGGCTCGGGTGCCCCCATAGCAAGCTGCTTTCTGTGGAGGCACTCACCAGGAGGGAGGGGCCAGGAGCAGCGAAGAGGGACCCGAGAAGAGGAGGATCCGGGCTGCTCTGTGCAAACCCAATGCAACAGAGCAGGTAGGCTTAACCTGTTTTTATTTTTTAATTTTTTTTTTTTTTTTTTTAAACAAGACTTTACAATCACTTTTTAAAGCGGAGTTCCACCCAAAAATGGAACTTCCACTTTAAGGGAGGTGACCCCCTGATGTGCAACATTTGGCATGTCATTTTTTTTTGGGGGGGGGGAGCAGGTACCCTCTTTTCAGAGGGTCCCAGCTCCCACTTCCTCGCGGCACACCGCGGCACCGGATCACCTCTCCCCCCTCCCTCTTTGCAATCATCTGGGACACGTCACAGGTCCAAGATGTTTGGCCGACCAGGCAGGGCGCGAGGCGCGGCTCGCGCATGTGCAGTGGGTGTTCGGCTCGCACATGTGCAGTGGGTGCCCGGCTGTGAAGCCACAACTGGGCGCCCACAGTTACAATGCCGGAGCCGCAGAGAGGAGGGGGAGACGATCGGGGCTTCGTACGCCGGCATCGCTGGACCCTGGGACAGGTAAGTGTCCGATTTATTAAAAGTCAGCAGCCGCAGTATTTGTAGCTGCTGACTTTTAATGTTTTTTTTTTTTTAAGCAGAACTCCACTTAAAGTAAAAAACTTTTTTTTTTTTTTATTGTAAAAAATTAAAGGTACACCCAAGCACATGAAATCCCCCCCTCCAAAAAAAAAAAAAAAGAATTCAGGCCCCCCCACATATACGCAGCAGGGCACCTACGCCTGAAAACATTGAATTTAATGCACATGTTACATATCGCCATGCACACTGGAATAAGAGCACCAGACCTTCACAACATTAAACTGATGACTTAGGGGGCTTTTTAAGCGTCGACTATGGAAAATATAGGGTACTGACATGTTTAAGGTTTGACATGGTGGGTATCTATTTACTTGGTGCAACCTCCAGCTTTTAATATTTTACCAAAAAATTAGGTAATTTATTGTGTTTTTGTGCCCTCTAAAATGAACTTTTTTTTAATTTTTTTTTTTAACTGAAAACCTTTTGTGGTAATATCGTGTGCCATAAAAAATTGGACCTACCACTATTTTATTCTCTAGGGTGTCTGCTTTCAGAAAATATATAATGTTTGGAGGTTGTATGTAATCTTCAGGCCTAAAATTATTTTTTAAACGTGCGCAAAAAATGTCTCTGGCTGTAAAAGGGTTAAAGCGGGGGTCAGCAACCTTTTTACACTTCAGAGCTGGATTCAATGTATGTGAATGCATGGAGGGTCGCATTCACCTGCTAATAAATTAAGATAATAATCTGGACCCCTTTACATTACACAGCCCCTACCCAGCCCCCTGCATATTACACAGCCCCCCCCCCATGTTATGCTTTAAAATTGCGCACACACTCGTTGCATAGCGCCAAACTACGGTACTTAAAAATCTCCATAGGCGACGCTTTAAAAATTTCTACAGGTTACTAGTTTAAAGTTTACAGAGGAGGTCTTGTGCTAGAATTATTGCTCTCGCTCTAACGATCATGTGTGGTTTGAACACTGTTTACATTTGCGGTCCGACTTGCATATGCGTTCGTTTCTGTGCGCAAGCACGGAGGGATGGGGTGCTTTTGAATTTTTTTTATTATTGTTTTTTTTTTATTTTGTACACTGTCCCTTTTTTTAAAAAAAAAAAAATTCTGATTACTTTTTATTGCTGTCAGAAGGAATGTAAACATCCCTTGTGACAGTATTAGGCAATGACGGGTACTCTTTATGGAGGGATCTGAGATCTATAAGACTCCAAATCCCTCCTTTTGCACTTAAAAGCATTCAAAACGCCAAGTTTGGCTGTTTTTGAATACTGTAATTTTTTTTAAGATTTGGCACCTTTTTACGTTTTCTGTAAACCGGAAGTGATGTCATGACATCGCTTCCGGGTTGCCAGATCAGAGACACGATCAAAGCCGATTCCAGCTTCATTCGGGCCTCCGTCCAGCCGGCTGACGTGCTGACTGGTCGCTGGGGCCTTCCGGTGTGACGGAAAAACCCGGAAGAGCCGCGTGCGGTGGTGGTGGAGACCCCTCCCATTGCTTTGGATAACAACGGGCCGGACATTTAGCGGCGGCCCGCGGATTGCCGACCCCCTAGGTTAAACGATAAGTTTACCTTCAGGAACATGTTACATGTTCCACCCGTAAGATTTGTTCGTTTAAGAAAAAAGAAACCCGGCTCCTAACTTTTTTAGCGGGCTCCTAGATTCAAATTTGTCAAGCCCTGCTTTAACCTCTACTGCACCAGTAACCTCCGCACCCAAAAATTCTGCCCCAATTTCCCCCTAGATATGTGCTTGCATATACAGTATCTCACAAAAGTTAGTACACCCCTCCACATTTTTGTAAATATTTTATTATATCTTTTCATGTGAACACTGAAGAACTTACACTTTGCTACAATGTAAAGTAGTGAGTGTACAGCTTGTATAACAGTGTAAATTTTAACGATAGCTTAGGCTATAAAAGATTGCCAAAACCCTGAAACTAAGCTGAGCTAAGACCATACAGCAGTTTAACAGGGCAGGTTCCATTTAGAACAGGCTTCGCCATGCTCAACCAAAGAAGTTGAGTGCACATGCTCAACGTCATATCCAGAGGTTGTCTTTGGGAAATAGATGTATGAGTGTTGCCAGCATTGCTGCAGAGGTTGAAGGGGTGGGGGGTCAGCTTGTCAATGCTCAGACCATACGTCGCACACTGCATCAAATTGGTCTGCATGGCTGTCATCCCAGAAGGAAGCCTCTTGTAAAGATGATGCACAAGAAAGCCCGCAAACAGTTTGCTGAAGACAAACTGGAACCATGTCTTGTGGTCTGACGAGACCAAGATAAACTTATTTGGTTCAGATGGTGTCAAGCGTGTGTCGCGGCAACCAGGTGAGGAGTACAAAGACAAGTGTGTCTTGTCTACAGTCAAGCATGGTGGTGGGAGTGTCATGGTCTGGAGCTGCATGAGTGCTGCCGGCACTGGGGAGCTACATTTCCTTGAGGGAACCATGAATGCCAACATGTACTGTGATATACTGAAGCAGAGCATGATCCCCTCCCTTCGGAGACTGGGCCGCAGGGCAGTATTCCAACATGATAACGACCCCAAACACACCTCCAAGATGACCATTGCCTTGCTAAAGAAGCTGAGGGTAAAGGTGATGGACTGGCCAAGCATGTCTCCGGACCTAAACCCTATTGAGCATCTGTGGGGCATACTCAAACGAAAGATGGAGGAGCGCAAGGTCTCTAACATCCACCAGCTCTGTGATGTCATCATGGAGGAGTGGAAGAGGACTCCAGTGGTAACCTGTGAAGCTCTGGTGAACTCCATGCCCAAGAGGGTTAGGGCAGTGCTGGAAAATAATGGTGGCCACAAAAAATATTGACACTTTGGGCCCAATTTGGACATTTTCACTTAGGGGTGTACTCACTTTTGTTGCCAGCGGTTTAGACATTAATGGCTGTGTGTTGAGTTATTTTGAGGGGACAGCAAATTTACACTGTTATACAAGCTGTACACTCACTACTTTATATTGTAGTAAAGTGTCATTTCTTCAGTGTTGTCACATGAAAAGATATAATAAGATATTTACAAAAATGTGGGGGTGTACTTACTTTTGTGAGATACTGTATATGTTTGGGATCTGGCAGTTTGATCTATTGGTGTACTTCTATAGAAATGAAGTACATCTGGGAAGAGCAAGGAGGGATGTCTCGGGATAAACTGAGAAGAAAAGCGGAGGCAGTAAAACGGCGTGATATTAAAGTTCCGGTAGAAGAATGAAACTAGTCGGATTTTTAGCTAGAAGTGAAGCAGCACCGGCTGATGTGGAACAGGTTGTCTTTATGTGGTCTGGAGGCGGAGGGCTGTCATTATTTTCCTCTGTGATGCTGGCCCCTGCGGCTGGCTCATAAAAAGCAATAACATTCTAAATTCAAATCAAGTATTGAAAAAGCTTTTTGGGATTGTCAGAAAAAGATTATGACCTTAGATTGTCTCTAGAGTTTCTTCATCCCGGAGAACAGAAATAAGAGTAATTGGGGGGGGGGGGGGGGGGGGCAGAAGAAATATTAAAGCAGCATTAAACCCAAAAACTTTATATATTGCAGCTTACCAAATATTAGATGTGGTGGCTGCATTTGTTTTCTTTTCTTTGGCCCCTCTGTTTTCACCTGGTGATCTGGCCAGTAACACGCCTCAGTGGAGATTTACTAAATCTGGTGCACCTGTGCATAGTAACGAATCCGCAACTAACTTAAGCTTGTTCAATTAAGCTTTGACAATGAGCTTCCGTTCACATTGGGGCAAATTGACATGTCAAATCGCAGCCTATTAACAGCACTGTCCCAATCGGTGCGACGCCGACTTTGCGGCGCCACAACGGTTTCCAAAAGTAGTTCCTGCACTACTTTTGGCGACTTCGGGGACGATTTTAAGAGACATCTTTGCAGGACCCGCACAGATATCTTTCAAATCACCCCCCAAACTTGCACTGCAATGCGGGTTTGAAATTGTGTGAGTTCAGCTGAACGAGGGCAAAGGCCCTTTTTACACGAGGCAAAATCTTTTGAAGCAGATCTGTCTGCTTAGCGGAGATCTCTCTGCTGAGCAGGCGGATGACAGGTCAAAGTCCGCTCCGCTATGCAGAATGGACACAGCACGCTGTTCTCTATGGGGCAGTTGGATTGTCATCAGATCCGCCAGACAGATGGCGAACGTATCCCCATTTTTCTGTTTTTAGCGGACCGGAGCAGATGTCGGTGGGTGACAGCAGATACATGTACGATGACATCTGCTGTCCCATAGAGAACAATGGGTGATCTGAAGAAAAAAATGAAAAAATGGACCGGTGGACTCAATCGGTCCACTGGAGTGAAAGGAGCCTTAGCCCCCTGTTCACATCGGCACAATTTGACGGGCCAGATCAGAGCCTATTGCTGGCAATAGGAGCGTCCCCATTGGTGCAACGCCGCACCAATTTCCAAAATTCGTTCTTGCACTACTTTTGGCGACTTTGAGGGCGATTTCTATGGACATCTGTGCATGAACCCGCGCAGATGTCTCTTAAGTCGCCCCCGAAGTCGGACTGAAATGCGACTTTGAAATCGTGCAAGCTCAGATGAACTCGCACGATTTCAAAGTCGTGTTCAGTGTGAACAAAGGCTAAAACCTAGAAGCTGATTGGTTACTTTGCACAGCTGCACCAGACTCTGTGTGCACCAGTTTTAGTCAATTTCCCCCCTCCACTATTTAGGCCCCTTTTCAGATGGAGCGGGTCCGTCCAAGAGGATCCGCCTGCTCAGCGGATGACAGGTCTGTGTCCGCTCCATCATGCAGCGCGGACAGGGACACAGCCTACTGCTCCTCTATGGGGCGGTCGGATGGAAAAGGACTGCCTGTCCATTCTCATCCAATTTTCATCCGATCCACTGGACAGATTGCGAACGTATATGTCAATTTTTAGCGGATTTTACCAGATCAGATGACCGGCAGGTGTCAGCGGACTCATGCTGGCTGACATCCGCCGCCCCATAGAGAACAATTGGTAGTCCGATCGGGTCCACCTGAAAAACTGATAGGCAGACCCGATCGGTCCGCTGGTGTGAAAGGGGCCTTAGTGAGACACATCTCTGGAGGAATGAGAACAGGAGGCGCATCAGACAGCAGCTTTGTCAGTCTAGGGAGGGGGAGGGTAGTGTTAAATGTACTAGCGGATTTAAAACCACCAACAAATTGCTGCCAAACTCAAGGTTACACTTTATAATCAGTTACAGCAAACCATTTTTTTTCCTTTTGGGGAAAAAAGGTTTTGTGTGAATAAATAAAAGCTGATCATTTTATTCACCCCTGCCCGTGTAAGGGCCCTTTCAAACGGACGTGTCCGTGTACGGGCTGCGCTTTGCTCAGCAGGGATCGCCCTGTCGATCATTCTTTATAGGCCAGTTGTGGGCAAGGCGGCCAGAAAATGTTTATGGAGGTCGGGGGACTCCAAGCCCCCCATAACCACGGCCACTGCAAGACCATCAGCTTAAACCTTGGTGGTTGTGAGCCCCAAATAAAATAAGTTTTATTTTGGAATTTATTATTTTAAAATACTTCTTGGGGATCCATATTGGTGTGTGTTTTCGTACATATAGGAAACCCAGTAACCATTTTCATTTTAAATAGATTTATGCACCCTATCAGGGACAGAGGGAGATTGGCCCAAGCCTTCCGTTTAGACTTCATGTTGTTAAGAAGTGGCACTGAATTTAACATATAATATTCTGAGGGATCCGAGGAAATCTCAATACCGAAATACTTAATACTGCGTGTCCATAGAAGAGGTAAGGTAGGATAAGCACTGCACCGAGCCTCCCAATCTATAGGTAGGATTTGTGGTTTCCTCCAATTGATTCTTAGTCCTGAGTAAACAGAGAAATCAGACAAAACTCGTAGGGCCTCCTTAAGGGAGGGCCCCGGGTCATTCAGGAACAGGATAAGATCCTCTATATACATAGCTATCTTCTCAACTAAGGTACCTACCTGGATACCTGTAACAGTAGAGGCCTTCTTTAGGGCCATTGCCACTGGCTCCATCACTATAGCAAACCATGTCGGAGACCATGGACAGCCCTGCCTTGTGCCTCTCCTTACTGGAAAGGGTTCTGGGAGTTCACCCCCTAGTTTGATCTGCAGCTTTGGGGATAAGTAGAGCAACTGGACCCATTTTAAAAATACTGGTCTGAACCCCATATTTTCTAGGACTGCATGCATTTAAGGCCAGGCTACTGAATCAAAGGCCTTCTCAATGTTGAGTGCGGCCAAGACTCTAGAAGTGGAGTCTATTGGGGGTAGTTGTAAATTAGGGAAAACCCTGCATATGTTTATATTGGTGGACATTTCAGGGATAAATCCAATACTAAGTAGGTCAAGAATCCTTTTCATCAATCTAGTGGCCAGTATTTTAGTTAAAAGTTTAAGGTCATAATTTAGTAAAGAAATGGGCCTGTATGAGGCACATTTGGAATGATTCTTCCCTGGTTTAGGGATTAAAATGATGTGGGCCTGATGCCTAGAGGGAGGTAGCATCATCCTTTCCAAAGAGTCTGAGTACAGACTGTGTAGTTTGGGTACTAGTGTGGGCGCATATACCCTACCACTCCCCCCGGGATGCCATCAGGGCCCGGTGTTTTTTTAACTTGGGAGGAGTAGGTAGCTTCAATTTCATCCGGGGTAATAGTTCTTTTAAGAAGCGTAGCTTCTTCTGGTGAAAGTGTGGGAAGGTCAAGGGTACTCAGTACCTCCCGAATAGCATCTTTAGACGAGCCCAGAACTGCTTCATACAGCTGGGTAAAGTACTTTTTGTGAATTCCTGTGGTATGATGGATGGATCAGATGTAATAGTCTCGTCTGCACAACATATGTTTGAAATCACTGTTTGAGTCCTATTATCTGCCACCAGATTAGCCAACGATTTTAAATTTTACTGTACCATGGCCATTGAGTTAGGTGAACTTTGTCAGTCTATTCACACCAGATGCATTGGCATGTCTCTTGCGGCAGAATGTATATACAGTGTTTCAGTGTGACCTAAAGCCGAGGCAAAGATCGCATGATCTCTGGGTACCAGGAGCATTGTGGACATTACATCTCGTTCTAGATATCAGAAAGTATTTTTTTTTCTTTTTTTTTGAACCGGAGACTGATGCTGCTAGGTAGACGTGATGGGAGATAAGAGGATCAACAAGACATGACCGCTGTGCTTAAAGTGATTGTAAAGGTTCGTGGTGTGTGTTTTTTTTTTTTTGTATTTTTATAAATAACTTGTCATACTTACCTGCTTTGTGCAAGGGTTTTGCATAGAGCAGCCCTGATCCTTCTTTATATGGGGTGCCCCCACAGAGAACCGCATTCCATGGGGGCACCCATGTGGGCGTGCTCCCGAGTCCTGCTGCTGCTTCAATTGACACAGACAGCAGAACTCGGCCCTGCCCCCACCGGCTCCTGCGTCACTGGATTTGACTGATAGCCAATGACAGTAGCAATCTATCCAATGAGGGCCCGAGACAGGGGAGCTGCTGGGCTCGTGCTCGTCGCTGGAGCGATCAGGTTCCGGTAAGAAAAAGGGAGGGCTCTGGGGGCAGCTGCAGCACAGAAGCTTTTACACCTTTAATGCATACAATGCATTAAGGTGAAAAACCATGAGACTTTACAACTCCTTTAAAGTGTTACTAAACCCACAACAGTAAAATCAGTCTATATATGCAGTAAAGAATGCTTGTTATACTCGCTGCGGAACCTAAGAGGTCACACCTCCGCATTGTGTAAAAAGGCTGTTTGATCCTGTCCTCTCTGATTGTCCCCTTTTACTGTCCCCAATCCATCTGCTGATAGAACAGAGCCCTAGGAGGTACTCTGCACATGATCAGTTTGGTGTGTATTGCTAGAGCGGTGTTTTTTTTTGTTTCTGTTTTTTTTTTTTTGGGGGGGGGGGGTGTGCATGTGTTCAGCACAGGGCCAATCAGCACTGTCCAGGCAGAGTCAGGGGTCATGCAGCCTCAAAGGACAGTCAGAGGAGAATGAAAACTCCTCTTACAAGCTTTAACCAGTGCTCGGCCAGCCAGACACTAATAGAAGTCACAAGATTGCTATATACTGCTGATTCATCAGTTTATATTTACTAAAATAATTGCATTTCCATGTTCTGTTTACTGTGGGAGACCAGATATAGTGAATGCCGGGTCCTGGGTTTAGTAACATTTTAATACTGGCCATACACTGTTAAGCTGGCCTTAGATGGATTGAAATTCAGTTGGTTCAGCTGGAACTGGATGAATTTCGATCCATGTGGGAGCATTCCTGTTTGACAGAAGGCAATCATTAGATCTTTTGTTGAATGGGAATGTTGGAAAACCTTTTGTCGATTTTAGCATCTAGGACCCGCTGGGTCTGCTGGTTGAATAGAGAAAAAATTACCCATCTATGGCCACCTTGAGCTTTTTTCTTTTTTTTTTTTTTTACACAGCCAGTGGACAGAAAAACGGATTCCTCTATACACACAAACTAGGTGGATGGAGGAATCTTCCCCCCGATGGGTTATTGTATTCTGACAGCGGGACCTGTCGCTTTCATAATATGCTAATCAGCAGCTGATTGGCTGCAACTGCTGATGGGCATAAGTTTTCTGACATGACAGTGTATCAAACGGTCCACTTCTCTTGAGAAGGTATGGCCGCACGCCGATTTGAAAATGGTCAGTTTTAAGCCTACTACACACTAGTAGTGTGGAGGAACCATGCAACTACGGTGATCGGCTGTCACGGCGGTCCCGCTGGTTCCTGATTATTCGTACAGACGAAAAGCTTTCTTTTGGTCTCGGTTCTGGGAGCTTGCATTGAGCATGCCCTCAGCACAGAAATGTCTGCTGCCCATAGATGCATGGTTACTATACACAGCTGCACCAGATTCTGTACGCATCGCTTTTACTAAATCTTCACCCTTTGTGTTTTTTCTTTTTTGTTACAAACAGGGCTCCTTTGCAAAAAATTTTTCTTCTCAATCTATAGACCTAGCAAAAGGTAACAAAACGGAAAGAAATATTATTTTTTGAATTTAAACCAATGCCAAAACAACTAGTGTACATATAAATAAAAAGTATACGGTATGTGATGCTGGATAAGTACCGGCTGTCATTATGACAGGCAGGATTTGCAGTCAAGAGTAGTCAGGGTAGCAGGGGAAAGAGGAGCAGAGGACGTACATTGTATGCCCAAAGTGCTTTGGTGTTGAAATTTGTGGCGTGTACGCCTAAGTCCTCAAGTGGATAACACGTGAAGCTTCCCACGTGTTTAAACCATTGCTGTCACCTGTGTCAAAGCGGGTGTGTTGACAAAAAGGTTGGCACTGAAAAACACTCTGATTTTTTTTAAACGAAAAAAAAAAAAAAGAGGTGTAGAGCTTTAGAACTGAGTGTTTTGCAGGTAAGTTCAGATAAACTAAGATTTGTAGTCACAGTGCCCAGTGAAAGGCGAGTCTATCACATTTTTCTATCTATTCGTTTATTGATTTATCTAGCCCAATACTTTCTCAGAAGTGTAAAATAATAGCTTGTTGTTTTCTATCATGTTAGTGGTGTTTTGTCTACCTGGGAAAGTAGAAGAGTCATAACTGTTACGGTGCTCACCCCGATGTACTACTATAACTCTCTTCCTTTCTTCAACTTGCTTGGTATTACATCTCAATTTAAAAGCTTTCCATCTTCCATCCACAAGCCTTAAAATTCAATTTTAAACTGGTGACACGGTAATGGAAAAGCACAGGCTTTAATAAATCCTAGCCCATTAAAACTACCAAAAGTGCGTGGAATATTGGGAAGAATGCACAGGCTTTTAAGAGTGCAGCAACCATTTAAAATGAATGCAGGGGCTTTGAAATATGTACAAGTCTGAAATCTAGTGCTAATGCCGTGAGGAGGTGAACGACAGTATGTGCCCTCTATCATCTGCAGCGCCGACGGGCGATACATTTTCGGCTTCATGTTTCTCTCGGTTAAGTGAAAGTGAGATGTGAGTAATGACCTAATAGGGGCTTGTGTTGATGGGCAAATGTGGCGTGTTTTCAGCTGCTTGGATTCGACATCAGTTTGGGAAACTTCTGAGTTCCTTTTACTTGTGCTTTTGACCTTGCATTTGGCTTCCTTCTAACCCATATTTGGCCTCCTTTGGGCAGACCTGCATTTGACCACCTTCTGAACTGCACTTGACCTCCTTCTGATCTGGATTTGACTACTTTTTTTTTTCTTTTTCACTAATTTTATGGAGATCTCAAGTAACAATGAAAACATTAAAAAGTAGCAAAATCAAGTACAATAAGGAACTGTCATCATAGTCGGTATATAGGAAAATCTCGACATCCGCATAAATGAAGGAAGGGGGGATTTAGCCATTGTCCCATGGAAAGTCCATTAGTAGGTATGAGAAACTGCCAAGGTGGTCAACTATGAAGAATCTCTTATAGTAGTATATGTTCGGCCATGTTCTAAGATGAGGCCAAACGACAAATGGGCCTTGAATCAGACCAACATTGTACGCCCAGAGGAAGGGTCAAGCAGTGCTTCACTTGCCCACCCAACCACTCGGGCAGGTGATAACTATAATAATGCAAAACAAACTATAACAGATCTATAGGAGACACAATGGTATCAACCAATAGGCTTATACATCTATCATAAGATCATCAAAAAAATGTATTGGGATCAGCATCCTATCCTAAATAACTTGTCACATATATAACTTGGACAGAAACCTTAAATAAGAAATAGAGGTCCAACTAGAGGACCAAAATCACACCAGAGTAAAGAGAGAGTAAAAGCAAACAAAGTAAAGGGAAAGAGAGAAAATGAGAGAAAGTAAAATGGTAAGGATATTCCCATCCAGGAATCCACCAGGCTATCAATCCAGTGCCAACCTTGTGTCCGGTACCTGCAAGTAAGAAAGCCAGGGGGTCCAACCATTTTCAAACAGAGATTGTTTATCCTGTAGAACATGAACAGTTTTTTTTTTTTCCTGTAGCATAATCCAAATTAACTTTTTGCTGTAAAGCTAAGTCAATCACTTGGCTTCTTGAAGCAGTAGCGGTGCCATGATGGATCTCAAATTACAGGTGCGCTTTAAATGTAAGGATTTATTCTTGCTGGTAGTTAGAATGTTTAATATTTGCAAACAAAATGAAGGTTTTCTATTTAGAAATATAAGCTGTCAGGTTAGTAAAATAGCAATACCAGAACCGATATTCAATCATACAGTTTGTAGTGTACTAAGATTTGCAAAACAATGGAATAAAGGAATATTGCTGAACTTTGGTTTATCTCATGGTTACTGTGAAAACTTGTGAATGCATCAATGCAATGCATGTTATCTCAGCTTGCAGAGCTTGAATTCATTGAATGAGTTTACCAAAAATGTAAGTATCGCAGCATATACAGCCTCATGCTACATAACTAAGCTCTATTTCATGCTTAATCCCTTCCCGACCAGCCGCTGCAGTTATACTGTGGCAGGTTGGCTCCACTGGGCCTTTTGACCCCTAGGGGGGCGCGTTTGCCGGAGCTAATGCACGTGCACGGCGGTCGCGATGACCGCCGGGCACCCGCGATTGCTCCGTACAAAAACAGAACAGAGATTTGTCAATGTAAACAGACAGATCCCTGTGCTGTCAGGGGTGAGGAGAGCGATCTGTTGTTCATACAACAATTGGTCTCCTCACTCAGGCAGTCCCACCCCCCCCAGTTAGAATCACTCCCTAGGACACACAACCCCTTGATCGCCCCTTACTGTTAACCCCTTCCCTGCCAGTGACATTTTGCACAGTAATCAGTGCATTTTTATCGCACTGATCGCTGTATAAATACAAGTGGTTCAAAAATGTGCCAAAAGTGTCCGATCTGTCCGCCATAATGTCGCAGTCTCGATAAAAATCGCTGATCACCGCTATTACTAGTAAAAAATAAATAAATAAAAATGCCATAAATCTTTCCCCTATTTTGTAGACACTATAACTGTTGCGCAAACCAATCATTATATGCTTATTGCGATTTTTTTTACCAAAAATATGTAGAAGAATACAAATCGGCCTAAACTGAGGAAAAAATTTGCTTTTTTAAAAAAAAATTGGGGATATTTATTATAGCAAAAAGTACAAAATATTGTGTGTTTTTCAAAATTGTCGCTCCTTCTTTTTTTTTTTATTTTTTTTTTTATAGTGCATAAAATAAAAACTGCAGATCAAATACCACCAAAAGAAATCTCTATTTGTGGGGAAAAAAGGTCGTCAATTTTGTTTGGGTACAATGTCACACGACCGCGCAATTGCCAGTTAAAACTACGCAAAAAATGGCCTTGTCATTGAGCAGCCAAATCTTCCGGGGCTGTGGTTAATAAACTAAATTATTAGTTTTCTGTTCAAGATACATTATCTTTTAGCATTTTATTAAAATAAATTTGATAATCAAAAAAATCGATTTGAAATAAAAAAAATATCAAATAAAAAAAAAAGCTTAATCCAGCCAAAACGGTCCAATAGAGAAAATGCAGTAGGGTAGTATGTGGCAAGGTAGTAAACGCCAACAGATCGCCCATGACAAGTGTGCATTTGTGGTTTTGGTCTCTTCCTGTGATTCCTAATGTATTAGGATCCTGACGAATTGCTGTAGCTAAGATCTCCAGAACTATTATCAATAATAGAGGAGAAAGCGGGCACCCTTGACGTGTGCCAGAGGAGATGGTGAATGCTTCATTTGACTTTTTGACCTGCATTTGACATCTTTCTTGACCTGCATTTGGCTTCCTTTTGACCTGAATTTGGTTTCCTTCTTGGCCTGCCTTTGAACTCCTTCTGACCTGCACTTTGCTTCTTGATATGCATTTGACGTCTTTTTGACATGCGTTTGGCGTCATTCTTGACCTACATTTGACCTCTTTCTGACCTGCATTTGACTTCCTTCTTGACCTGCATTTAGGTTCCTTCTGACCTGCATTTGGCCTCTTCCTGACCAGCATTTGACCCCTATCTAAGTTGTATCAAGATGCTTTTGAATTCCCATTGATTTTCTATATGGATCTTTACTTTATCCATACTGTCTTTCGGGTAGAAGGAGGAATCTGTTGATTTCTCTCGTTCAGCCCCATGTGTATGGCTAGCTTAAAAATTTGAATCTATGCACTTAACCGGTTTCCGACCGGCTCACGCAGGTATACTGCGGCACAATGGCTCTCCTGGGCGAAACCCCGTACGGGTACGGCTTTCCCTTTTAGAAGTCCCCAGAGGTCGCGCGCCCGCTGGCCACAAGCAATCGAGAGCCAGCACAGGGATTTGTGTGTGTAAACACGCAAATCCCTGTTCTCAGGGGACAGGAGACATATAGTTTATTCCTACTAAGTAGGAACAACGATATGTCTCCTCTCCCATACAGTTAGATCACACTGAGGGAAAACACATTTAACCCCTTGATCACCCCCTAGTGTTAACCAAACCCCTTAATTACCAGTGACATTTACACAGTAATCAGTGCATATTTATAGCACTGATCACTGTATAAATGTCAATGGTCCCAAAAATGTGTCAAAAGTGTCCGATCTGTCCATCGCAATGTCTTGGTACCCCCAAAAATTGCAGATCACCTCCATTACTAGTAAAAAAAAATGCCATAAATCTTTCCTATAGTTTGTAGATGCTATAACTTTTGTGCAAACCAATCAATATACGCTTATTGCGAATTCTACATATTTTTGGTTAAAAAAAAAAAAAATTAAAAAAACAAAGAAGAATGAATATATATTGGCCTAAACTGATGAAGAAATTTTTTTTTTTTTTTTTAAAAACAAAAATGGGGATATTTATTACAGCAAAATGTAAACAATATTGTTTTTTTTTTTTTTTTTCAAAATTGTCGCTCTTCTTTTTGTTTATAGTGCAAAAAGTAAAAACCGCAGAGGTGATCAAATACCACCAAAAGAAAGCTCCATTTGTGGGGGAAACTTGGGTACAGCGTTGCATGACCGCGCAATTGTCAGTCAAAGCGACGCAGTGCCAAATTGTAAAAAGTGCTCTGGTCAGGAAGCTATCGACCCTTCACAATATCAAGAAGAACAATTCTGAAAAATGAACATCTGTACACACACTGTCTCCACAGACGGGCATATTCAGAGATTTATTGTATACAGTAGCGTTCTTCAAGAGACAGGGATTCATTTAGCTTGCATTAAAAGCCCTAAAGACAGTTTTAACATCTTTCAAAATAAAGTTTTATAATAAAAAGTTAAAATCGGTGCAAATAAAATATTTACAGGAAAAGGGTGTTACAAAGAAATGGAGACAATATAACAACAAAGAAATAAAAAAGTGGTTGGAAAGGGAAGAATACTTGCAGTGTCTTTTGGGGGTTAGCACGTGTTATTGGCTCTCATAACTTGACAGATGTTCCTGGGTTGATGGTACCCTGGAGCTGTCAAACTGTCCTGGCATCTCCTTTTTCTTTGGGATCAAAGTGGTGTTGACAAAGACCATAGAACCAATAATCTGGTCCAAGGGGTGGTTGCTGGGAGGTCACTACGTTTATGAACATGTCTCAGATCCAATTTTTGATAAGTATTCATATCTCTGAATAACGACAGTTTCCTAACCAGCAGATTTATTGTAGTGCCTGAAAATCGCTGCAAAATAAATGTAAATATGACAAGTTTCAGATGTCTACTTTTCGGAAGGACAAGGGGTGCCAGTGGTTCCCCATATGGTCTGACATAGGGGTATCTGGACTTAAAATGTTACAAATTAGCTGAGGCAAGTACATGTGTTTACATTCTGGCTGTGGTATGGTTTTAGAAGTCATGAAACATGCTGAAGTTTCAGAGTAAAGCTGCTGACCTATTTGCAGATTTGTGTATTGCCCATC